>CM056054.1:176287604-176887604 GCA_029574335.1 Rana kukunoris
TTGCATAATATTTTATATATACTGGGATTCTGTACTTTTGCTGCAGAAGTCTCCCTCCACTAAATCTGGCTGCATCCACTTTAACTGTGGGCAGCTGGATTTACATAGAGGCACACCTGCAGCTCTCATTGGCCCTCTTTATGACTCATCCTCCATCTTTCCTGGCAAACGCTCACCAGAGAGAGAGCTGTGCATGATGTCGTAAGCCTAGGATTTTTACCAGACAAATGGGTTGCCAATAGATGGAAAGATGAGAAAAATATTCTGAAGTTCTGCTTTAAACTCTTAATAAATGTGCAAGGTGCTGCATGTTGGACTATTTTGTATATACAGTGGATGCCGGGTGTTCTGTTATCTTTGTACAGAATGGAACGTTGTATGCCGGGTGTGTGATGTGCTGATCAGCTTGCTGTATGTATGTATGTATGATTATAATAATTCTCACAGCTGGAAAAACAAAATTCAGGCAGCCTTCCAAGAATAAGTGTAAACAAAGTATCTTTTCATTGTTTTATCAAAGGAAAAGAACTCAATGAAGTTTTAGGCTCCATTCACATCTAGGCGACAAAACGCCCGACGCTTGTGCCGCTGGAGGGGCGAATTTCCATTGATGTCTATAGAGATGGTTCACATCTCTGAAACGCTGTACGCCTGCCGCCTGAAAAAAAGTCCCGGACCCTTTTTTTCAGGCGACATTGGCATTTGGCCATAGACATCAATGGAGAGAATTTGTTTGAAAAAAAAAAAATGAATCTAATCGCGGCAAGTAAAGCCGCATACGCAGCGTTACTTGTCGCCTAGATGTGAATGCAGCCTAAGGCTCCTTTCACACCTAGGCGTTTTGTCGCCTGAAGCGCGACGCTAGAATACGCTGGAGGGGAGAAATAACATTAATCTCTGTGGAGATGGTTCACATCTCCACGCCGATCGCGTGAAGCTCAAACAAGTCCCAGACCCTTTTTTGTCGCGCAATATCAGACCGCTTTGGCGTTCAGCATAGCAGACAATAACCTGTTAAAAGACCGGGGTTAAAAACGCTGTGTTTTGTCGTGGCAAATCGCGGGGGAAAAATGCCGCAAATCGCCTACGCCAGGGATCCTCAAACTACGGCCCTCCAGCTGTTGTGGAACTACACATCCCATGAGGCATTGTAAAACTCTGACATTCACAGACATGACTAGGCATGATGGGAATTGTAGTTCCTGAACAACTGGAGGGCCGTAGTTTGAAGACCCATGGCCTACGCCTAGGTGTGAATGCAGCCTTAAAGACCAAACCTTTCTGACATTTGTTGCTTACAAGTAAATAAACATTATTTTCTGCTAGAAAATGACTTTGAACACCCAAACATATTTGTTTTAGCAGAGAATAAAATGGTGGTGGTTGCAATATTTTATGTCGCACTGTATTTGTGCAACGTTTTTCAATTTTTATTTTTTTTAAAGGAAACATGTTGCACCATGAGAATCGGCACATGTGTCAGTATGTTTTTTTTTTTGTTTTTAACAATGTATTTTTCATTTTTTTTTTTTTACAATTTTTCTTAAAGGGGGGGTGGACACAGTGTCAGTGTGTGTGTTGGTTTTTTTTTTTTTTTTTTTTTTTTTCTACAATCCTTTCCTTTTTTTTTTTTTTTTCAGCCCTGTTGGGGGGGGGGGGGGTTTGGTGAGATATCGGGGGTCTTAACAGACCTCTGACATCTCCCCTTTAAAATGGAGAAGGACTAGGGACACATGTTCCCCTGTCCCTTTCTCAGCAGCATCAGCTGCGCTGAAAATGAATGGAATGAAGACAGCATCTTCTCTTCATTCATAAACTGAAACATTTGTAATCACAGATTACAATGTTTGTGAATGGACAGTCAGTGATCACTGACTCTGTCCATTCGGAGCAGTAAGGAGCCGGATTTACTGACTCCTAATTCGCACTCCATTCTGACAATTCCAGGGTGTGGAGGAGAGGCACGTAAGGGGAGAGATGCACGGTGGCATACACGGCGGCTTTCAGCTGCTGTAAAATCAGCGGTGATCGGTGCTTGGAACTTCCCCATGCGCTGATCACCGCTGACAGTACAAGTATCGGGTGAAGCATCGGGAGCATTTGCCCGAGTACAAGTACTTGGGCAAATGCTTGGTATCGGTCCCGATACTAGTATTGGGACAAGCCTAATTTGTTGTCTCCTATGCTGAGCCCTCAGTCCGGTGTTCTGTCAGATCTGGTAACAGAAGTGACGTTCTGTCGCAGCCATCTTGGTACTCCTCGCACTCGGCCGCATTAAGTCTACAGTTAGAAGGCAGCAAGTGGACATCTTTTTACACCCACTGAAGTTTTGCATTTCACACTTTTCTCAGTTAACTGAGACTTTATACTGAAATACGGTATTTTTAAATCTCTTACTGTTTTGATGAATTGTAAAATCAGCGGTGTTCTTTCAGATTCTCAAACCTGTGATATCAGCAGGCTTACCCCTGCTTTTCATATTCAACATCAAAACAGTGTTACGGATTTCTAAATACTGTTTTTCAGTATAAAGGCTCAATTTACTGGTAAAAAGAAGTGTGAAATGCAAGACTTCTGTGGGTGTAAAAAAGATGTTCGCTTGCCGACTTCAGACTGTAGGCTTACTGCAGACGAGTATTAAAATTATTATTTTTTGCTTTAAAAAAATACTTCAGCCATGATGTTGCTCCGGTCAAAGAGGCAATTCTAGTCTTTGATCGCCTCTGTGACCAGCTGCCTGCACCGTCGCATGAAACGGTAAGCTTGAGAAACACGGGGAGGGGTGTGTTTGAAGCACTTTCATGAGGGAGCCATCTGGCAGCTAAAAAAAATTACTGGGGTTATGGCTGATGGTTTCAACCATAACCCCCGGTAAACTACTTTCAAACCGTAAAGTTTGATGCGTAGAAGTGCGATTTGCAACTTTGTTTAGCAAGTCCCAATGAAATTGGCGTAAAGTAGTGCAGGAATCCCTTTTTAAAGTTGCAATATGAATTACGGCAATTTGAGTGGTTTAATTGCTGACAATAGGGTGTTTTTTTTTTTTGTCATGCGATTTGGAACTGTCAAATCGTACCGGTGTGAATGGGAGCTAAGATAAATACTTCATGAATTTATGCTTTACAATAATTTGTGCAGTATTTATCTCAAAAGGTAGTCTGTCACGAAAAGACGTGCTTATTTAACCACTTCACCTCTTCAAATGCTTGCTGCCCGCTGGTTGCTACAAGTCGGCCATGTGAAGCATCCTGGACATGTAAATTCCCCTGTCTGCTGCCTATTGCAGCTTAAAGGGGTTGTAAAGGTAAAAAAAAAAAAATCCCCTAAATGGCTTCCTTTACCTTAGTGCAGTCCTCCTTCACTTGCCTCATCCTTCGATTTTGCTTTTAAATGTCCTTCTTTCTTTTGAGAAATCCTCGCTTCCTGTTCTTCTGTCTGTAACTCCACACAGTAATGCGAGGCTTTCTTCCTGGTGTGAAGAAAGCCTCTTGAGGGGGGATGGGACAAGCAGGAGTGTTGGGACGCCCACTAACACACAGCTCCTTTCTCTATCTGCAAAGTAGAGTGTCCTGACTTGCCTGCCCACCCCCTCAAGAGGCTTTCTCCACACCAGGGAGAAAGCCTCGCATTACAGTGTTGAGTTACAGACAGAAGAACAGGAAGTGAGGATTTCTCAGAAGAAATAACGACATTTAAAAGCAAAATCGAAGGATGAAGTAAGTGAAGGAGGACTGCACTATTTAGGGGGGAAAATGTTTTACATTTACAACCCCTTTTAAGGGGGGGAGGGGTCGGTTGGGTGGAAAAAAAACAAAATCATGGCTCCACACATTTTTGATTCTTCACTTTGCAAAGGATACCCAATCACATCCGTCCCCGTCTGGAGAAGGCAGTGATTATTGCTAGTGGCTATAGCAGCCGTTAGTGCTAATCGCAAGAGAATCCTGCAGGCTGGTTGTACCAAGTTGATCAATCAACATGGTACATTCAGCTTGCCCATTAACGGTTTGAATCTCGGCCGATTCCTGCTGATGAACAAGCTGAGATTAGAACAGTGTATGGCTGGCCTTAAAGTTTGCTATACAATCTAATTTAGATTTGCCAAAGCTATGTAATATAAGGTCAAACCTAAATCCATTTAATTTGTGTAAAAAGAGGCAGATCTTTACACTACGCTGCCCTAAAGTATTCATACCCCTTAAAACTTTCCATATTTTGTCATGTTGCAACCAACAATGTATTCTATTGGGATTTTATGATAGACCAACACTAAGTGGCAGGAAAATGATTTTCCACATTTCTTTTATAAATATCTGAGAAGTGTGGCGTGCATTTGTGTTCAGCCCCTTAACTCTGATACCCCTAACTAAGATCTAGTGGAACCAGTTGTCTTCAGAAGTCACCCAATTTGTATATATAGTGTCCACCTGTGTGTAATTTAATCTCTGTATAAATAGTTGTTCTGTGAAGCCCTCAGAGGTTTGTTGGAGAACCTTTAGTGAACAAACGGCCTCATGAAGGCCAAGGAACACACCAAACAGGTCAGGTATAAAGTTGTTTTAAGCAGGGTTAGGTTATAAAAAAAATCCAAGCCTTTGAACATCTAAAGGAGCACTGTTTAACCCATCATCTGAAAATGGAGCAGGTCACAACTGCAAACCTACCAAGTCATGGTCATTCACCTAAACTGACAGGCTGGACAAGGAGAGCATTCATCAGAGAAGAAGCCAAGAGGCCCATGGTAACTCTGGAGGAGGAGCAGCCATGATCCACGGCTCAGGTGGGAGAATCTGTCCACAGGACAGCTATTAGTCTTGCACCCCCACAAAGCTGGCCTTTATAGAAAAGTGACAAGAAGAAAGCCATAAGAAGTCCTGTTTGCGAGAAGGGGGGGGGGGGGGGGACACGGCAAATGTGGAAGAAGGTGCTCTGGTCAAATGAGACACAATTTTACTTTTTAAGGCCTAAAAGCAAAATGCTATGTGTGGTGGAAAACGAACACTGCACATCACCCTGAACACACCATCCCCACCGTGAAACATGGAGGTGTGGCAGCATCATGTTGTTGGGATGCTTTTCTTTAGCGGGGACAGGGAACATGGATGGAGCCAAATACAGGGCAGTCTTAGAAGAAAACCTGTTGGTCTGCAAATGACTGGGGTGAAGGTTCACCTTCTAGCAGGACAACAATGGAATGGTATATTCATGTGTTGGCATATTCATGTGTTAGAATGGTCCAGACCTAAATCCAATTGGGAATCTGAGGCAAGGCTTGAAAATTGCTGGTCAGACGCTTGCCATCCAATCTGACAGAAAAAGAATGGGCAAACCTTTACTCTAGATGTACAAAGACGGTAAAGACATCCCCTAAAAATACTTGAAGCTGTAATTGCAGTGAAAGGTGGTTCTACAAAGTATTGACTCAGGGGCTGAATACAATTGCACGCCACACTTTTCACGTATTTGTAAAAAAAAAAAAATTGAACCTCATTTATGGTTTTCCTTTCACTTCACAATTATATGCCCTTTTGTGTTGGTCTATCGCATAAAACCACAATAAAATACATTTAAGTTTTTTGGTTGTAACATGACAAAATGTGGAAAATTTCAAGGCGTATGAATACTTTCAAGGCACTGTTCATAGTTGATGATAGATCTGTATAGTGACTTTAACCACTTCAATACCTGTCACTCTCCCCCCCCCCCCCCCTTCCTGCCCAAGCCAATTTTCAACTTTCAGCACTGTCGCTGTTTAAATGACAATTGCGCGGTCGTGCTACACTGTACCCGAACAACATTCTTAGCATTTTATTCCCACAAATACAGCTTTCTTTTGGTGTTTTTCTCACCTCTGCGGTTATTTTTTGCTAAACAAATAAGACTGAAAATTTAAAAAAATAAAAAGTCCTCGGTTCCACACACATAGGGAATCATTGTATTTCCCCCTTTTTTTTCACTTACTTTAAACCACTATTGGAAGTCATTATTTTTTTCTGGAAGATTATATATATATATATATAATTATATATATATATATATATATATATATATATATATATATATATATATATATATTCTGGATCTCATCAATATCACTTGTTTTATCCCCCTCATCATTGTTATTGATGTCTGGTGGGTCAAGGATTAAAGCGGAGCTCCACCCTGATTTTTTTTTTTTTTAATGGAAAAATAAAATAAATACTCACCCTAAATAGGCTGTTGCTATGCAGAAGTCCCGAATCTGCCCTCATGATCCGCGGTGTGGTTTTCTTCCTCCTCCTCCTCCTCTTCTCTGTGTCTTCTTGTGAATGGGCCGCGCTGCATTCTGGGAACTGTGTGTATCCAAGAAAGCAGCCAGACCATTCACAAAGCGCCGCGCTGCTCGCACATGAGCAGTAGGAAACGGGCAGTGAAGCGGCACGGCTTCACTGCCTGTTTCCCTGACTGTGGATGGCGGTGCCGGGATCGAGGATCGGCATCGGCGGGGGACGTCAGCGCGGGCGCCTAGGACAGGTAAGTGTCCTTATTCAAAGTCAGCAGCTACACTGTTAGTAGCTGCCGACTTTGAAAAAAAAAAAATGCGGGTGGAGCTCCGCTTTGAGTGAAACATTATCACGTTATTTAACAATATTGCTATCTGGATATATTTGTCATTACGTATTATTTGTGTGTTATTAGTGAGCACTCTGTTTTAATTGGATAGATTATTATTGTTTAGTAGCAAGCGCCATTACACCCCCCCACATTCTTTACTTGTTGGGGCCCTTTCACACGTGCGGACCGTTCGTCCGTTTTTTACAGATGAAAAACGGACCGCAATGCATCCCTATGGGATAGCGGACGTTAGCGGATGAGCATCCGCTAACGTCCGTTTACATCAGTCTCCGTTAAGCTCCGTTTTTTTGAATGGAAGAAAACCCTATTTTTCTTCCGTCAAAAAAACAAAACGGACGAAAAACGGATGTTAGCGGACGATCCATTTAACATCCGATCCGCTAACATCTGTTTTTCATCAAAATATGTAAAACAAATAAAGTTCTAACAAAAAAAAAACGGATTGAAAAAACGGATCAACTGATGAAAAAAAACGGACCTAAAAAACGGTCCGCACGTGTGAAAGGACCCTTATACTGTTCACGTCATATGACATCCAATCAGGATAACACAACCGCTTTGCCGCCGTCCGCCATATAGCAAAACGACGGCGGCAAAGTGGTTGCGTTATCCTGATTGGATGTCATATGACGTGGAAGTGGTTAAGTTACAGTATACTTCTTGCAGGGCAATAAATATTTGGATTCAAATTTTATGTCTGGGTGTAGCAAATGAGATCAAACCACATGTGGTATAATTGTTCATTGGTAAGACAATACAATTGCATTTTTTACAACCTACATGCACATGGCTGCTGCTCTGTCCTGCCAGTTACTGTTTTTGTCAAAAGGGGTAAATGATGTAAGGTAGAGGTTCTCTATACCAAAATGTTTGACACACAGGTGTGTGTGTGCGTGTGCGCGCGCTGTGTGCCATAAACCGCCTAATATAACTATAGCATTGTTCTTTCTCTGTAGCTTAAATGAAATGCCCACAACCAACATCAGCAAGACTCCAATTCAGCTTCTACATGAACATGGAACAAAGACTAACAACCCCCCCGTGTACACCTTGGAGAAGGCTGAAGGACAAGCCCATAATCCTAGTTTCACTTTCCGTGTTACTATTGGTGAAATATCATGCTCAGGTATGAGGCTGTCAGCTGAAAAGTGTGTGTCTGGGGAAAATTACTTGTATCGTTTTAATGTTTTGAATGATTTTTTTTTAAAGACGACCTGCAGTCTGCTCGCATAATTACATGGTAGGTGAGGTTGAAAAAAGACAAGTCCAACGTGTGTGTGTCGGTCGGTATTACATTGTATATCCCCCTGTATGTTGCGGTTGTTCGGGTGCTTATCTAATAGTTTTGTGAAACTACCGATGCTCCTTTCCGCTCTTATTAAAGAACCCTCTGTCGGTGGTTCTCAACCTGCTAGTGCCATGACCCCTTGATAAAATTTCCCAAGTTGTGGGGACCCCTAACAGTAAAATTATTTTCATAGCATGGGTTGAAAGCACCCAAGGCAAGACCAGTAATTTGCTCCCCTAACCCGCAGACATTTAGTATTCCCTGAGTGCCTTCCACTTGTAGAGTATAATAACCCCTTATGGTACATTTTAGGATGTACCACTCTTTCTTCTCCTTTCTTTCCCTTTTATCTCTCTCTATCCTAAGTCCTTGTTTCCCTTATCGTCTTTCAGGACAGCACCTTGAGAGAGCGTGGCTCCACCCACCTGACAGGAAACACACCTCCACCAAACTTCTTAAAAGGGAGGTTCCCTCCACTTATCATCAGTTTTTGTGTTTCCTCCGAGGGAACCATGTGGGGGTTAGGAGCTCTCCCCAGGTTTCCTGGAGAGGTTTTTTTCTTTCTATCTCCCTACTCCACCTTTTTTTCTACCTACCTCAGAGAGTCTGTTCCTCCCATTCACGGGTTAGAGAGTGCCTTGTGCATGGGCTCCTTCTCCCTCATCAAGTGCTCAGTGAGCCAGGACTGCTCCAGGACGCTGCCCCCCTGGCTAGGTACTCTCGCGCGCGTTCCTTACTTTTTTCCGTCCAAACCGACGCCGGCGCCATCTGGGAAGGTCAGCTGGTGACTTCCTTACTCCAGCTGCTTCCCCTGGAAATGAGGTAACCGGAAGGGGCGGGTTCTTACGAGCGGGCGCAGTTCCACCCGGAAGCACTGAGGGAGGAGGGAGGAACGGGTCTTGGTGCCTTATTAGTTGGTTCTGGTCCGGTGCAGCGGCACTAGTGGAGTCCGGAACCGGCGTTCTGCCACCAAGCATCACGCTACTGCCCTCAAGCATGGAAGGGGGATCCGCAGCGAGTGGGACAGGCACTGGCACCAGCAAGACCCAGGTAAGGGGTAGACTTGTGTTCTACCCTTAGTTACTTGGAGGTCTCTCTCTCTCTCTCTCTCTCTCTCTCTCTTCTCTCTCTCTCTCTCTCTCTCTCTCTCTCTCTCTCTCCTCTCTCTCTCTCTCTCTCTCTCTCTCTCTCTCGGGGGGAGTGAGTGGCTTTTTTTCCCCCCTGGTGGCGGGGGCCTGTTTGGGCACGTGAGTGTATAAGGATCTCTCACTGTGCACCTTTGGTGAGCACCTTGATGGGTTGTTCAGGTTATCTCACATGGTTGGTTTTTTGTTTTTCCCCTTTTGTTTCCTTTCCTTATCAGGCCAAAGGCTCTGAACCCGGAAACAAAAAGAAATGTCCTTCATGCAAAGCTAAACTTTCTGAAGGATGGAGAAAAGCTTTATGTCAATCATGTGTTGACTCCTTGGTGAAAGAAGAAGCTTCTGCTGCCTGCAGCGACATAATTGCTTCTGTAAAGAAGGAGTTGGATGCTACGATTCAATCCTTTAAATCTTCACTCATGAAACCATCTGTGAGCCAAGCCTCTACCTCACAATCCTCACAAGACTCACCTTTAGTTCCTGTAGTGGAGGCAGAAGAGAGTCCTCTGAACCAGGACGGTCCCCCTCCCTCACATTCCAGGAATCGGAAGAGGAGGAAGACGAATTAGAAAATATATCTTCTAAATATAAATTGTCTTTGGACCAAGTGGATGACCTCCTTAAAGCTGTGCATGCAACTTTGGGCTTGGAGGAGGAGCGCAAAGAGCTATCCTTACATGACAGGATGTATGCGGGTCTCTGTGAGCCCAAAATACGTACTTTTCCTGTTCATTCTGTGATTTCTGACTCAATCATGAGGGAATGGGCTGATCCAGAAAAGAAACCTTTCTTTGCTAAAGCTCATAAAAGAAGGTTTCTGTTTGATGAGGATCCAGCAGCTCTTTGGAATAAGACTCCAAAAATTGATGCAGCCTTTTCTCAGGTCTCAAGGTCTTCGGACCTGGCGTTTGAGGACATGGGGATTCTTAAGGAACCCATGGATAAAAAGATGGACCAGCAGTTAAAGAGGGCCTGGCAATCCATCTTAGGCAACCTTAAGCCAGCAATGGCAACCACCTGCGTCTCCAGAGAAACATGGAGTACTGGCTGAGCCAGCTTAAAGCTCATATTATAGCTGATTCCCCTAAGCAGGAAATCTTAGATTCCTTCTCTACCCTGTCTGCTGCGGTAGCCTATGTCTCAGATGCGTCTGCAGAGTCTATCAGGATGACAGCTAGATCTGCGGCCCTTACTAATTCAGTAAGAAGGGCCTTATGGTTAAAGACCTGGCCCGGGGACACAGCGTCCAAAAACAAACTGTGTGGAATCCCTTTTCAGGGGGATTTTTTGTTTGGTCCTGAGTTAGATACAGTACTCGATAGGACCGCAGACAAGAAAAAACCTTTCCCGGTCAAAAAGAAGGGTCAGCCGGGTAAAAGTTTTTTCGTCCCCCAAGGGCTCAACAACAGAGTAAGCCTCAAGAGAGGAAAAAGGTCTGGTCAGGGCAGAGGGGAAAGGGCAAAAGCAATGTCCTTTTCAATCCTCCTGCGACAACCAGCAAAACCCAGTGACAGCCAGTTGCAGGTAGGGGGGAGACTTCAACGCTTCCTCCCTTTTTGGGCCAGCATAACGGAAAATCAGTACATTCTCGCTATGCTGTCTCTAGGCTACAAGATAGAATTCTCGGACCCTCCCCCAGAGAGGTACCTTCTGACAGACTTACCAGGAGATATTGTCAAGTCCCTAGCCATGAAGAGCCTTTTAAAGGATCTGAGGAAGCAGGGGGTTGTAATCCCAGTACCAGAGGGGGAGCTTTACCAGGGGTTTTATTCCCATGTATTTATGATAAAAAACCGTCCGGAAGCTTCAGGCTCATTCTCAATCTAAAGCCTTTAAACAGATCAGTCCTATACGAAAGGTTTTGCATGGACTCAATCTTTACGGTAAAAAACCTGTTAACAAAGGGTTGCTTTATGGCGTCTATTGATTTGAGAGACGCCTATCTGCATATCCCCATAGCTCCCCAATCCCAAAGATTTTTGAGATTGGCGGTAAACATGGGAAGGGAGGTCGTGCACCTTCAGTTCAGGGCCCTCCCCTTCGGCCTCTCCTCGGCCCCGAGGGGGTGTCCTCTCTAAACCTCACAGCGTGGTATCTGAGGGGCAGTTATTGATACGGAAAGGTCTGTCCCGACCACTGGTGACTACCTTACTTACTAGTAGAAAGCTGGTTACCAGAAAAATCTATGAAAAATACTGGAAGGTTTACAACTCCTGGTGTCACTCGTCTAATAGAGTGGTAAAGAACCTAGTATCAGTGTTGGAATTTCTTCAGGTTGGGGCAGAAAAGGGCTTATCAAGCAGTACAAACAGCCGCATTAGGAGTCTTTCTGGAAAGGCCGATATCCTCAGAACCTTTGGTTGTCAGATTTTTCAGGGCACTCTCTAGGTCCAGACCAGCTCCTGTACGACACTTCCCGAGTTGGGATTTATCAGTAGTTCTGCGGTCTTTGACGAAAGAGCCCTTTGAACCTTTACAAGATGTCTCTCTGAAGTACCTTACTCTCAAGACCGTATTCTTAGTGGCAATTACAACAGCCAGAAGGATTGGCGAACTGCACGCCCTGTCAATAAAGAAACCCTTCCTAGCCGTCTTCACGGACCGGATTGTACTAAAGACTGATCCAGCCTTTCTACCAAAGGTGGCGTCAAGCCTTAATAGGGCGCAGGAAATCGTCATTCCAACCTTCTGCTCCAATCCATCAGGGGAAAGGGAGCGACAATTTCATATGTTGGATGTGAAAAGAACATTGCTACATTACCTCGAAGTGACCAAGGATTTTCGATCCTCAGACTCCTTGTTCATACTTTTCTCAGGAAAAAGGAAGGGCCACCAAGCATCTAAGGGGTCAATTGCTAGATGGCTAAGAACCGCTATTCTGGAAGCCTATTCCCAAGCAGGACTATCTCCCCCGCTGGGCATTAAAGCACACTCTACTAGAGCTCAGGCCACTACATGGGCAGAAATAGCTGGTGCCACCCCAGATCAGATCTGCAAGGCGGCTACGTGGTCAAGTTACCTTACGTTTGTCCCGTCATTATAGACTGGATCTTCTGTCAGCAAGCGATCAGGCTTTTGGCAGAAAGGTCTTGCAAGCTGTGGTCCCCTCCCTAGAAGTGGGTAAGTCTATATTATCCTTCAAGGTGCTGTCCTGAAAGACGATAAGGGAAAAGTCAAGTTAGTCTAGGTAACCGTTACTTTTTTCATGAGTCTTTCAGGACAGCGGCAAACCCGCCCTTAATGTTTTTAGGAATATTATACTGTGACTAACCATACTCTGTTTATGTGTTCCAGTTTGGGCCGGAGGTTTCTCTACTACTACTGATGATAAGTGGAGGGAACCTCCCTTTTAAGAAGTTTGGTGGAGGTGTGTTTCCTGTCAGGTGGGTGGAGCCACGCTCTCTCAAGGTGCTGTCCTGAAAGACTCATGGAAAACAAGTTACCGGTAAGACTAACTTGACTTTTCCCACCCCCCCCCCATCTTTCCCTCTAACCGTCTTTCCTCCCTCGTCTTCCAGGACAGCCCTGAGATATATGGCTCCTCCCTCCGGGACAGGAAACACATTCCCCCAAATCATAAAAGGCGGTCCTCCAGGCCTTCTCCTCAGTTTTTTGTGTTTCCTGCCAGACGGGAAGGAGCACATTTGGGAACGTTGCTACTTTTTTGTTTTTCTCCCCAGTTTCTCCCTTGGGGGAGTGAGAGCTGAACCTACCTCCTACAGCACGCCTCTGGCCCGGGGGTAGAGAGCGTCGCTGATGGCCACCGCTGCCTTAGCTCAGCGAGAGTGGGACCCCTGGTTGACGGCAGTGTGTTCATGCCTCAAGCTCCGGAAGCAGCGGTGAAAGGCGAGAGACGCCATGGACCGCGCTGTGGATACAGCACTTCCGGGTTCAACGCTGGAGGGGCGGAGCCACTGCGTTCCAAGGAAGGGAAGTGAGGTCCCGGGCGGAAGCGCGTCATCAGGGGGCGCCGAAAACATCGTTCCCATGTTTCAAAAAGGCGCGGCAGTGGCTATGTAGGAGCCGGAGCCTAGTGGTGTATCTCGGAGCGCTGAGGACAAAAACACCAGAACCATGGAAGCTGCAGCGGCACATCCAGACCCTGGTTCGGTTGGCACCGGTCCCTCCCAGGTAAGCTTGGTGAGAGCACATGGTTTACTCTGGGGGGGAGATTGGTCTACTTGGCCAAAAATACCCCCCATGGGTGGCGAACCTTATTGGTGGTGGGTACGGCACTTCTAGGAGCTAGGCACAGTGGTGTTCAGGCATAGGCTGTTTGGTAACTGAGTTTTTGCTTTCTGGTTTGTGTCTATTTCAGATTAAAACTCTACAGCCGCCTAGAAGAAAGTGTGCCGTCTGTGGGACAAAGCTAGGTTCCAGTTGGGACAAGCCGTTATGCCCAGAATGTGTTAGCAGTCTGATAAAAGATGACTCAGTTACTGCTTGCCGTCAGTTATTATCCTCTGTTAAGGAGGAAATGGCGTCCACATTTCAGTCTTTTAAAGGACTGATAGACAGGATGCAGGGTCCCGCCTCGTCCCTACCTAGAGCATCTAGTATGCCTGCCCTGTCCCAGACTCAAGAGGAGGAGGAGTACAGGGAGCAGACGCCTAGGTCTATTGCTTCCTCTCAGGCAGGATCGGCATCAGATTCTGAGGCAGAAGATGATTTCTCCAGGCCTTCTAGGTACAAATTGTCCTTGGAAGATGTAGGAGACCTACTAAAGGCTATTTATGATACCTTGGAGATCCGTGAGGAACAGGTTCAGCTCTCCAAGCACGACCTCATGTATCAGTGGTCTAGTGCAAATAGATCCAGGGTATTTCCTGTGCACAAATCCCTGATTGACACAATTCTGCGGGAGTGGGAACAACCTGAAAAAAGACCATTCTTTTCAGGCTCCCTTAAACGGAGATTCCCCTTTGATTCGGGGGGGCCTTGAAGGACCCGATGGATAAGAGAGGGGACTTGTTGTTGAAGAGAGCTTGGGATGCCTCTTCAATAAGTCTGAAGCCCGCACTAGCAGCAACTTGTGTAGCTAGAAATCTAGAATGTTGGCTTACTCAGTTGCAAACCCACATTCAGGCGGGTACATCTAGACAGGAAATATTAAAATCTTTTCCTCTTCTTTTTAAAGCGGTAGGCTTTCTGGCTGATGCCTCTGAAGAATCAGTTAAGTTGGCAGCCAGATCAGCAGCCTTGGTAAACGCAGCCCGAAGATCAGTGTGGCTGAAAACTTGGACAGGTGATGCCGCCTCCAAGTTAAAACTGTGTGGGTTATCCTTTTCAGGTGACCACCTTTTTGGGTCAGGCCTACAGGAAGCGCTAGAAAGGACTCAGGACAGAAAAAAGGTTTTTCCTGAGAGAAAGAAAAGAACGGAGGGAAAACGTTTTTTTTCGAGGTTTCAAACAAAACCTGCAAAAGGAAGGCCAACCAAAGAAACACTGGGCAGGCCATAAGGGTAGGGGGAGAGGAGGAATATTGTTTAATCCTCCTCAAACCACCCCCAAGCCACAGTGACTCTTGCGTCCCGGTGGGAGGAAGATTGGGGCAGTTTCTCCCACAATGGACCATGGCAACTTCAAGTCCGTTCATTTTAAATATAATCAGGAATGGATACAAGTTGGAGTTCACGACGACACCCCCTCCAAGTTTTCTGATTACCCAGCCCACGAGGGACAGAGAGAAGGCAGAGGCCTTGGGCCTATCTCTAGGGGAATTAGTAGACCAAAGAGTTCTAATTCAAGTCCCACAAAAGGAACAGGGTCTAGGGACGTATTCCCATGTATTTGTAGTAAAAAAGCCATCGGGAAAATTCAGAATGATCTTGAATCTTCGTCCCCTGAACAAATTTGTAAAGTACAAAAAGTTCAAGATGGAGTCAATTTTCACAGTGGCAAGGTCTCTGTTTCCAGGGTGCTACATGGCCACCCTGGACCTCAGGGATGCCTACTTACACGTCCCAATTCATTTGGACTTCCAAAAGTTCCTCAGGGTGGCGGTGAAAGTGAACTCGGAGATCAAACATTTCCAGTTCCAAGCCCTTCCCTTTGGTCTGTCCTCATCGCCAAGAATTTTTACGAAGGTCCTGGCAGAGGCTCTAGCACCGCTGAGAAACAAGGCGATAATTGTAATTCCTTATCTGGACGATCTCCTGTTCGTGGCAGGATCAGCCCAACAGCTGAAAAAGGATTTGCAGGAAGCTCAGAACTTTCTCTCCTCTCTCGGCTGGATAATCAACCGAGACAGGTCTCAATTGACCCCATCCCAGGAGGTTCTGTACCTAGGTTACAGGATATCTTCTGTAGAGAGAAAATTGTATCTTCCAGAAGAAAAGATGATAAAGGTAGAACAAGCAGCAGCCCAGTTACAGTTCAACCGAGAGGCTTCGGTCAGACAAATTATGAGGGTACTGGGGTTTATGACGGCATGTTTTCCAGCGGTACCCTGGGCGAGGTTCCATCAACGTCCGTTGCAGCAACTAATGCTTCGGTTTTGGAGTGGCCAAAGTCAAGACTTGGAGGTCCAGATTCCAATCTCATCCCGAGTCAAAAGCACTCTATGGTGGTGGCGAACGCGCCACAATCTAGACAAAGGTCTAACCTGGACCCTGCCGGTAGAAACAGTAGTAACTACAGATGCCAGTGCCTGGGGGTGGGGAGCCCACCTGGGGGAGGCAGTGGCCCAGGGAACATGGTCCCCAAGAGAGGCAGAACGTTCCTCAAACCAGAGAGAGCTCCTGGCAGTCCTGAAAACAATCGAAGTGTTCCAGACAAGCCTGAAAGGGCGACATCTGCAGGTTCGCACAGACAATGCAACAACTGTGGCATATGTGAACAAGCAGGGGGGCACGAGAAGTCCTGCTCTTCAGGCTATAGCCAACAAAATTTTTTCCTGGGCAGAAACAAACCTGGCTTCACTGACAGCGGTCCACCTAAAAGGCACCCAGAACTCTCTAGCGGATTATCTGAGCCGTCAACGGGTGAGTCAGGACGAGTGGGCACTACACAAGGAGGTTTTCGCTCAAATAGTGCAGAAATGGGGTCAACCGGAGGTGGACTTTTTCGCCTCCGAAAGGAACAGGAAGGTAATCCAGTTCTTCTCGATCCATCCAGGAGACAGGGCTACAGGGATAGATGCTTTTTCCAAAACATGGAAGTTCAAAAGCTGCTACGCCTTCCCTCCAATAAGGATGATCGCAGCAGTCCTTCAGAAATTTCGGTCGGAAAGAACGGATCTAATTTTGGTTGCTCCTTTTTGGCCGAAAAGACCTTGGTTTGCCATTCTGAAAAGTCTGGCCATTCTCTCCCCATTTCATCTTCCCAGCAGGAGGGATCTAATATCGCAGGGTCCCATTCTTCATCCGCAGGTAGACAGACTAAACCTAACTGCGTGGTATCTGAGGAACAGTTGCTGAGAACACAGGGCTTCTCAGAGAAAGTAATCAAAACCCTGATACAATGCAGAAAGCCTGTTACTAGAACAATTTATGCCAAATTCTGGAAAAGATTTTGTTCCTGGTTAAAAGAGCGGGAAATTGATCAACCAAGGGTCCCAGCCATTCTAGATTTTCTGCAGGCAGGGGTAGATATGGGTTTATCTCCAAGTACCCTAAAGGTGCAGGTTGCGGCCCTTAGTGTCTTTCTTCAATGTTCCCTTCAGCAGAATGCTTTTATTAAGAATTTCTTCAAAGCCTTGTCTAGATCCAGGCCGGTGAAGGTCTCACCCTGTCCTCCTTGGGATCTCTCCTTGGTACTTAAAGCATTGTCAGCTAGTCCATTTGAGCCTCTCGAGGAATCTATCTTAAAATGGATAACCCTTAAGACAGTTCTGTTGGTAGCAGTCACTTCCGCCAGGCGGGTAAGTGACCTTCAAGCGCTTTCTATCAGAGAGCCTTTTTTGTTAATTTATGAGGATAGAGTTGTGTTGAAAACAGACCCCAGTTTTCTCCCCAAGGTGGCGTCCTCATTTCACAGGACACAGGACATTGTCCTTCCGACTTTTCGGTCTCCCTCGAGCTCAGAGGGGACATCTCTAGATGTCAAGAGGTGTATTTTAATTTATTTAGAGGTAACCAAGGAACTCAGAAAGTCTGACTCTCTTTTTGTTAAATTTTCGGGGATTAGGAAGGGGCAAAAAGCATCTAAGTCTTCCATTGCCAGGTGGATTAGGTTAGCGATAGCTAAATCTTATGAGTTAGAGGGTAAGCAAGCCCCATTTGTCAAAGCACACTCTACTAGAGCGGTTTCGAGTTCTTGGGCGGAAAAGGCCGGAGCCTCTCCGGAAGAAATTTGTAAGGCGGCAACGTGGTCAAACTATACGACCTTCGCCAAGCACTATCGCCTGGACTTGATGTCTGAGAAGGATCAGTCATTTGGCCGAAAGGTCCTCCAGGCGGCTACCCCACCCTGACAAGTAAGTTTCTTGTTTATCATCTCAGGGCTGTCCTGGAAGACGAGGGGGGAAAACCGGAGTTAGGCTTACAGGTAACTCTCTTTCCAGGAGTCTTCCAGGACAGCCCGGTTTCCCACCCGGAGTTTATAGTTTGTAAACAGGAGTTGGATATGTGTACTGACGATGTGTTAGTATGTTATGTTTTTCAGAGCCTTCAGGAATTCTTGGATGAACTGAGGAGAAAGCCTGGAGGACCACCTTTTATGATTTGGGGGAATGTGTTTCCTGTCCCGGAGGGAGGAGCCATATATCTCAGGGCTGTCCTGGAAGACTCCTGGAAAGAGAGTTACCGGTAAGCCTAACTCCGGTTTTCTTGCGCTCTATTTTTTTCCTTTCTCTCCCCTTTTCTTTGTTCCTCCCCCACTTAACATCTCCCTTCCTGGAAGAACAGTGCTGCTTCAGGAACAGCTCAGGATTTGGTAACCCCTGGCAAATCATCATTTGACCCCCAGGTTGAGAACCACTGCTCTATGTGGTTTAAGGTTAAACCTCTATTCTAATTTTAATGAGTGGTCACGTGTCTTATTAAACTCTCTTCCGTGAAAAACTTTTATCCTTATTGTGGGGTCACCAGTATGGTCTTTATCCCATTCAGTGATTGCAACCTTCCTTCATCTAATGTCCTCCATCTTCTTTATCGGCTCTGTTGCATTTCTTTGTACTTGCTCCATTTCCAGTACATCCTTCCTGAGGACTGGTGCCCAGAACTGGACAGCATACTCCAGATGAGGCTAGACCATGGTCTTGTAGAGTGGGAGAATGATTGCTTTATCTATAGAGTTGATCCCCCTTTTTAATGCATGCCAATATTCAGTTTGCTTTCTTGGCAGCAGCTTGACGGTGCATGCCATTGCTGAGCCTGTCATCTGCTCGGACCCCCAGGTCCTTTTCCATCCTAGTTTTCCCCAGAGGTTCACTACCCAGTGAGTAGATTGCATTCATATTTTTGCCACCCAAATGCATTTATTTTACATGTTTCTACATTGAATCTCATTTGCCACGTAGTTACCCACCCCATAAATTTGTTCAGATCTTTTTGCAAGGTTTCCACATCCTGCGGAAAAGTTATTTCCCTGCTTAGCTTGGTGTCGTCCACAAATGCAGAGGTTGAACTGTTTAACCCAACCCAGATTGTTTATGAACAAATTGAACAGGATTGGTCCTAGCACAGAACCCTGGGGGACCCCACTTCCCAGACCATTCTGAGTACTCCCCATTTATCACTACCCTCTGAACTTGCCCTTGTAGCCAGCTTTCAATCCATGTTCTCACCCTATGGTCTGTGCCAACAAACCTTACTTTTTACAGTAAATGTTTATAGGGAACGGTCAATGCTTTTGCAAAATCCAGATACACCACCTCTATGGGCCTTCATTTTTCTAGATGGTAGCTCACCCCCTCATAGAAGGTTAAAAGATTGGATTGGCAAGAACGATTCTATGCTGATTCCTGCTGATACCGGTTTCATTACTAAAGTCTTGTATATAGTCCCTTATCCCCTCCAAGAGCTTGCATACTATCGATGTTAGGCTAACTTGTCTGTAATTCCCAGGAATGTATTTTGGCCCTTTTTTTTTTTTTTTTTTTAATTGGCTATTCTCCAATCTGCTGGTACCATTCCAGTCAGACTGTCAGTACAAATTGGGAACCAAGGTCTGGCAATTACTTGACTGAGTTCCTTCGGGTGAAAGCCATCTGGTCCTGGTGATTTATTAATGTATAAAGTTTCCAAAGTCTATTTCTAAATCTTTCCTATGGCCGCAATCTGCGAATCGCATGGTGTGCCGATCCGAATGTGATGACTTGTTCTGATCATGATCTGTTGTACCCCTGTGTGTGTCGTTTGTGCCCCCATTGTTGGGGTCATTAGGAGAATTTGTGCCCCAAGTGCTGGATAAAAGCAAGAAAAGGCCTTAATTTGAAGACCACTGATGTAGAGAATGCATGAGAGTAAAAGGAAAACCCTTTTTTAGCCTCTACAATTTCTTTGAGGGAGGTGCTCCACTGTTATGGAAGGAGGATATATCAGAATATATAGATGCTATTTTAGCTCCCGTTCACATTGATTATGGCTTTGTAATCGTGCAACTTCGTCTGAAAATTGCATGACTTCATGTCAGTATGACTTTGAAGACATCTGTGCGGCTTCATGCACAGAGTTCTATGCAAGTTGCACTTGAAATTGCCAAAAGTAGTGCATGTACTAATTTTATAAATCGATGCGGCACTGCAAAGTCGGTGCCGCACCGATTTGAGCAGGGAGATTGCCTGCAATAGAATGCGACCTGTCAAATCGCATGACGAGTTGCGTCAATGTGAACAGGGGCTTATACTTTCATGCGTGCCTGACTGTTGCATTATTGAACATAAACCATGAAATCTGTCCCCCGTCCCCCCCCCTAGTAGAAACAGAAATACAGTGCCTTGCGAAAGTATTCGTCCCCCTTGAACTTTGCGACCTTTTGCCACATTTCAGGCTTTAAACATAAAGATATAAACCTGTAATTTTTTGTAAAGAATCAACAAGTGGGACACAATCATGAAGTGGAACGAAATTTATTGGATATTTCAAACTTTTTTTAACAAATAAAAAACGGAAAACTTTTGCGTGCAAAATTATTCAGCCCCCTTAAGTTAATACTTTGTAGCGCCACCTTTTGCTGCGATTACAGCTGTAAGTCGCTTGGGGTATGTATCAGTTTTGCACATCGAGAGACCATTTGCCCATTCCTCTTTGCAAAACAGCTCGAGCTCAGTGAGGTTGGATGGAGAGCGTTTGTGAACAGCAGTTTTCAGTTCTTTCCACAGTCTCGATTGGATTCAGGTCTGGACTTTGACTTGCCATTCTAACACCTGGATATGTTTATTTGTGAACCATTCCATTGTAGATTTTGCTTTATGTTTTGGATCATTGTCTTGTTGGAAGACAAATCTCCGTCCCAGTCTCGGTCTTTTGCAGACTCCATCAGGTTTTCTTCCAGAATGGTCATGTATTTGGCTCCATCTATTTTCCCATCAATTTTAACCATCTTCCCTGTCCCTGCTGAAGAAAAGAAGGCCCAAACCATGATGCTGCCACCACCATGTTTCACAGTGGGGATGGTGTGTTCAGGGTGATGAACTGTGTTGCTTTTACTCCAAACATAACGGTTTGCATTGTTGCCAAAAAGTTTAATTTTGGTTTCATCTGACCAGAGCACCTTCTTCCACATGTTTGGTGTGTCTCCCAGGTGGCTTGTGGCAAACTTTAAATTACACTTTTTATGGATATCTTGAAGAGATGGCTTTCTACTTGCCACTCTTCCATAAAGGCCAGATTTGTGCAGTATACGACTGATTGTTGTCCTATTGACAGAGTCTCCCACCTCAGCTGTAGATCTCTGCAGTTCATCCAGAGTGATCATGGGCCTCTTGGCTGCATCTCTGATCAGTCTTCTTGTATGAGCTGAAAGAGGGACGGCCAGGTCTTTGTAGATTTGCAGTGGTCTGATACTCCCATTTCAATTTTATCGCTTGCACAGTGCACCTTGGGATGTTTAAAGCTTGGGAAATCTTTTTGTATCCAAATCCGGCTTTAAACTTCTCCACAACAGTATCTCGGCCCTGCCTGGTGTGTTCCTTGTTCTTCATGATGCTCTCTGCGCTTTAAACAGACCTCTGAGACTATCACAGTGCAGGTGCATGTATACAGAGACTTGATTACACACAGGTGGATTCTATTTATCATCATTAATCATTTAGGTCAACATTGGATCACGCCCAATTTTTCAGTTTTTTATTTGTTTGAAATATCCAATACATTTCGTTCGACTTAATGATTGTGTCCCACTTGTTGATTCTTCAAAAAAAAATAGTTTTATATCTTTTTTTGAAGCCTGAAATGTGGCAAAAGGTCGCAAAATTCAAGGGGGCCGAATACTTTCGCAAGGCACTGTAAATGCAAAACATATATATAATTTTTTTTATTTTTTTTTGTATTGGATAGAGCAAGGGAGGGCCCAGGGGCGGACTGACCATTGAGACACTCGGGCACTGCCCGAGGGCCCCATGCCACTAGGGTTGCCAGGCTCAGTAAAACCAGGCACAGTATGTAAAAAATCTGTGTGGTGTCTTTTTTTTTTTTTTTTTTTTTTTTTTTACATCTGTCCCTGATATGTCCGAAACCGACATGCTTTTGATGTGAAAAACCTGAGATTTTAGCTGCCCCGCCTCTGTACTGCCACCTGGTATGGTGGCCATCTGTAAGCCCGGGGACCCCATGAGTTGTCAGTCCACCCCTGGGAGGGCCATAACCTCTGTCCGTTTTTTGCTATCTGTTTCAAATGGAGGGGAATTCCTTTGTTTCCTGCCCCATAGCCAAAAACAGAGGGAAGTGAGGGGGGGAATCCCCTCCCGTGAGCGAATCCTGCGTTGTCGGCAGAACTAGTGTTCCCTTTTGGAAGATTTCCCCTCCTTACTATTCTGGTTTTAACCCATAACTTTGTCTTTTTCTTTCAATGATACCAGTAAACATGACAAATAGAGAGGGGGGACCTCGCCAGTGGGGGACAGCAATACAACCCGAGGGCTGTTCTAATCGCTCCCCACCCTATCCAAAACTAAAAAAAATATATAAATATTGCGTTTCGTTACTGTATGGAATGATTTATTAGGAGCCGTACTTCACGCAAATAGCCTTTCCAAAGCTCTGCAGTCCAGCGTTGGCTTTGTTGGTATTTATATTGCCCCAAGTTTATGGGACCGGTGGTAGTATCAAGACAGATGCATTGCCATGCCTTGTTGGTATCAGTTACTGAACTGTCTGGTTATGTGACAAGTTCTGAGCAGGCTGGTAAATATAGGCCAAGTCCCTGAATGTGAATCCTTGAGAACAGCTGCTTTATTAAGCAGTGGGAGTGGTAACCTGCTCCCTCAATATCTATTCTCTCATACCCCTATTAAGTCTTGGTCAGGGACAGATAAGACGGAGAATTGCCATGTCGGATAAAGTCATTCCTTCCTCCAAGAAAAAAGGTGAGATTTCATTTTTAAACTGGAAGGATCTGCATCATGTGTTGGGTTTGGGTTCACCATATCTCTTGTTGCATGGAGTTGGTTGGCTTTTATTCAAAGGTTACAAAATGTTAGAATTGAGAATACGCATAGTTCTGTAAAGTGTTTTTTTTTTTTTCCTAGGTTTTGGCTATTAAGGTGCGCGTTTTCAGTTCTTGTGCGTTGGTGCTGGAATCTGGAAAATGTTCGGCAATACAAATATTATTTATAATAATTTTGTATCTAAATATGAAAGTATTCTGATTGGACTAAATATTCTGATTGGACTAAACTTGCCTGTTTTTTAACAATTGTGAATGTAGCCTGTTCTTGGTGATTCCCAACCAACCCCCCCCCCCCCCCCCCCCCCCAATGTAATCTAAGCATATATGTGAATGCAGTTTTTATTTTTGTCTATATCATTGTGGTTTGCTTTGTTTACCACGTAATCACAATCTGGAAATTTTTTAATAAAGGTTAAACAGCCAGGGATAGCAGTGATGTCATTGCTGAAATATGGCAATTCCCTTTTTAGGGAACGACCTTGAGTCATTGGATGGGCTGATCCTGATGGGGACTGAGACTAGTTCCCCATCAGATGCACCTTTGTTTTGATTCAAGAGATGGCGGTAGGCAGATTTGAAAGCTGCTATGTATTTGCCTAGTGCTATGCTTGATCAATAAACAGGAAGGCAGACCTGATGGGGGAACTAGACTTGCAGTTCTCAGGCTCTGACCACCACTATACAGAATCCATGCACCGGTGTCAGTTTAATAGGGTAAGTTACTGGGGAGAGAGTACATTGAGGAAGGAGTACCCATTTTTAGGGGTGCAACGGATCAAAAAACTCACGGTTCGGATCGTTCCTCGGATCAGGAGTCATGGATTGGATTATTTTTAGGATCAGCAAAAAAAAAAAATCTCCCCCCACTGTAATATCCACATCTCCCTTCCCCACTGTAATATCCACATCTCCCCCCCCCCCCCCCCACTGTAATATCCACATCTCCCCCCCCCCCCCCTCCCCCCACTGCAGTGGCGTAACTAGGGTTGGTGTTACCCGGTGCAAAAAAATAATGGTGTCACCAACCCGACGTCAATCTGCGGATCGCATAGCGTGCCGATCCGAAGTGGGTGACCCGTTCGGATCACGGATCAACAGTGATCCGTTGCACCACTACACATTATGCGCACTTCCATCTGGTTTTGACAGATACTCGCTCTCCCACTTCTGGTAAGAACACTGCGGTAATCTGACTGTAAGTTTGGCCTCACCTTCGTCGTTATTACACCCCCCACACACGCCCCCCCCCCCCACACACACCCACACGCACGCAGCATCCGGGTCATGGCATAGGTCCTAGAAAGCTGCAGTGCATTGAGCAGCCTGCTGTGAAGCCACAAGCAGTCACAGCTGGCTACCCACAGTTGGCATGCCAAGGACCGAAGCAGGGTGAGGACATTGCTGGATCCCGGGGCAGGTGAGTGTCCGTTTTGAACTTTAGACTGGACAACCGCTTTTAGCGTATCTAAACCCAGAAACAAATGTGTAATGCATTTAGCTTACTAGTCCTTTAGTGTCAGCTGCATTCGTTTTTTTTTTTTTCAGGTGCTTGTCTTTTATTTTCACCTAATGCTCCTGCAAGTGACACACTTCTGATTCTAGAAACAATCTTCTTCTAGGTTTTAGTGTTAAAGCTTAATTCAACAAGCTGTTAGAAGTGGATTGGCTACAATGCACAGCTGCACCAGATTTTGCGGTCTCAAGTTTTAGTAAATATACCCCTTCATGTCTGTGTTTTTTTTCCAGTGGAGAGACTGAGCAGCTAAGCTGAAACAATGATCTCTCTTCCTCCAGTGTATACGCCCCCCACACAGTAAGCACCTCCCAGGGACACACTTAACTTTTTGACAGGGCCTGGTGTTAACCTCTTCCCTGCCAGTGGCAGTGCATATTCGCTGCCAGTGACAGTGCATATATTTCTTTTTCTTTTTTTTGGCACTGATCACTGCATTGGTGTCACCGGTTCCCAAAAAATGTCACTTAGACCCCCCATACATACATATTTTGTCTTCAGATTTACCAAAACCATATAATATAAAGTCAAACCTTAAGTAAAATACCATCTCCCCACTGCTGTGAAGGGCCACAGGGAACATATGGCCTGATATATGAAAGTGTGCACAGCAGAGAATTTTATATTGGCATCAACAGCTAGAGTATGGGCTGCATACCTCCAGGCTCCAGCAATTATAAAATGTGCTTCCTTTCCTTTTTTTTTTTCTGCCTCTCTCAAAAGTCTTTAGGGCAGGGTTTAACAAATTTTGCTCGGAATCTAGGAGCCAGATAAAAAAGTTAGGAGCCAGAAAACGCACCCCGTCCCGACGAGCTTGTGCGCAGAAGTGAACACATACGTGAGCAGCGCCCGCATATGTAAACTGTGTTCAAACCACACATGTGAGGTATTGCCGCGATTGGTAGAGCGAGAGCAATAATTCTAGCCCTAGACCTCCTCTGTAACTCAAAACATGCAACCTGTAGATTTTTTTTTAAACGTCGCCTATGGAGATTTTGAAGGGTGAAAGTTTGTTGGCATTCCACGAGCGAACGCAATTTTGAAGTGTGACATGTTGGGTATGAATTTACTCTGCGTAACGTTATCTTTCTTAATATTAAAAAAAATGGGGATATCTTTACTGTTGTCTTATTTTTTAATTAAAAAAAGTGTAATTTTTTTCCCAAAAAAGTGTGCTTGTAAGACCGCTGCGCAAATGCGGCGTGACAGAAAGTATTGCAACGAGCGCCATTTTATTCTCTAGGGTGTTAGGATAAAAAATATATATCATGTTTGGGGGTTCTAATTGGAGGGAAGAAGATGGCAGTGAAAATAGTGAAAAATGACATTGCTGTTTAACTTGTAATGCTTAACTTGTAATACCAACGGCCACCACCAGATGGCGCCAGCTCACAAAAAAAAACCCTTCCAAGCTAAGTCTCCAGGACACCATTTCTAGTCGCCATGGCGACCGGGATTTGTCGAGCCCTGCTTTAGGTCAAATACATAATTTACAAGGTCCTCTTGCCCTCCTCTTCTCCAGCATTAGTTGACTCTTGGTGATTCAGAGTGGCACTGACATAATGTCGGCACTGCTGGCGGTACCTCCCCCCCCCCAAAGGTAAACGTGCTTTGTATTGGAAATGCAATGATGGGTTTACAGAATGGTATGAGCTGCTGCAAATAGGAATGTATTTTTGGAAGGATCTGTATTTTTTGGTTTAAATAGTCTTTTGTGACATATAGCAGAAATGTGATAGGAAAAAGCAGTACTGTTAGAGGGCTTTGATGGTTCTGCTATTTTAGCACAATAGAGACTTTGCATTTACCATTGATATTTAAACTTAATATTTCTCATTCTTGTGTATTATAGGGGATGGGCCTAGCAAGAAGATTGCAAAACATAAAGCTGCAGAATCGGCTTTGAACATATTAAGAGGAGATGCCACTCTAAAGTGAGATATGATCTAATAATATGTAAAAATTTTACAAGTTTGTCTAGCAAAACACAAATTCTGTATTTACCCCTTTGTAAGCCTATTGTTCTAGTTCTCTGGTCTTGTCTTATGCCCCCCCACTCTTTGAAAGACAGGTCTTTGAGGTACTGAGGAGTATTTTTTGTCCAAATAAGTGCAGAATATTAGATGAAGCTGTTTTATTTCTGTATGCAGTGCTTTTGGAAGTTGGTTGTGCTCCCCAAGGCGGATTTGACAAATGTTACAGTGCGAAAAATAAGTATTTGAACACCCTGCTATTTTTGAACACCCTGCTATTTTGCAAGTTCTCCCACTTGGAAATCATGGAGGGGTCTGAAATTGTCATCGTAGGTGCATGTCCACTGTGAGAGACATAATCCAAAAAAAAAAATCCAGAAATCACAATGTGTGATTTTTTTTTTAACTATTTATTTGTATGATACAGCTGCAAAGAAGTATTTGAACACCTGTCTATCAGCTATAATTCTGACCCTCAAAGACCTGTTAGTCTGCCTTTAAAATGTCCACCTCCACTCCATTTATTATCCTAAATTAGATGCACCTGTTTGAGGTCATTAGCTGCATAAAGACACCTGTCCACCCCATACAATCAGTAAGAATCCAACTACTAACATGGCAAAGACCAAAGAGCTGTCCAAAGACACTAGAGACAAAATTGTACACCTCCACAAGGCTGGAAAGGGCTACGGGGAAATTGCCAAGCAGCTTGGTGAAAAAAGGTCCACTGTTGGAGCAATCATTAGAAAATGGAAGAAGCTAAACATGACTGTCAATCTCCCTCGGACTGGGGCTCCATGCAAAATCTCACCTCGTGGGGTCTCAATGATCCTAAGAAAGGTGAGAAATCGGCCCAGGACAACACAGGAGGAGCTGGTCAATGACATGAAAAGAGCTGGGACCACCGTTTCCAAGGTTACTGTTGGTAAAACACTAGGACGTCATGGTTTGAAATCATGCATGGCACGGAAGGTTCCCCTGCTTAAACCAGCACATGTCAAGGCCCGTCTTAAGTTTGCCAATGACCATTTGGATGATCCAGAGGAGTCGTGGGAAAAAGTCATGTGGTCAGATGAGACCAAAATAGAACTTTTTGGTCATAATTCCACTAACCGTGTTTGGAGGAAGAAGAATGATGAGTACCATCCCAAGAACACCATCCCTACTGTGAAGCATGGGGGTGGTAGCATCATGCTTTGGGGGTGTTTTTCTGCACATGGGACAGGGCGACTGTACTGTATTAAGGAGAGGATGACCGGGGCCATGTATTGCAAGATTTTGGGCAACAACCTCCTTCCCTCAGTTAGAGCTTTGAAGATGGGTCGAGGCTGGGTCTTCCAACATGACAATGACCCGAAGCACACAGCCAGGATAACCAAGGAGTGGCTCTGTAAGAAGCATATCAAGGTTCTGGCGTGGCCTAGCCAGTCTCCAGACCTAAACCCAATAGAGAATCTTTGGAGGGAGCTCAAACTCCGTGTTTCTCAGCGACAGCCCAGAAACCTGACTGATCTTTGAAGATCGGTGTGGAGGAGTGGGCCAAAATCCCTCCTCCAGTGTGTGCAAACCTGGTGAAAAACTACAAGAAACGTTTGACCTCTGTAATTGCAAACAAAGGCTACTGTACCAAATATTAACATTGATTTTCTCAGGTGTTCAAATACTTATTTGCAGCTGTATCATACAAATAAATAGTTAAAAAAATCACACATTGTGATTTTTGGAATTTTTTTTTTTGATTATGTCTCTCACAGTGGACATGCACCTACGATGACAATTTCAGACCCCTCCATGATTTCCAAGTGGGAGAACTTGCAAAATAGCAGGGTGTTCAAATACTTATTTTCTGCACTGTATCCCCAAAGATTTGTCATTGATGATTCGGGGAAGAAATGCAACATTTTTCCAATTAAAAATCACCTGTATGACCCAAGATCACGTTAAAGCAATGTTAACAGGTTGTAGCAGGTGAATCGCAAGCAAAACCCAAAGCTTCTGTAGGGTCCCTAAGCTGCACTTTGCTCTCGACTGTCCACTGATTCTGATTGGAGTGCTGATTTGGTGACATCGCCTCAAGGAGAATAGCAGAATAAAATGACACTTCATTAAAGCTGCAAGTGAGCTTAGGTTTCTGTTTACCAGATTGCAGCGGCATAAAGAGGGTTATTCAAAAGTGATTTAGTTTGAGTAATTAAGACCTATGTGTCTAGGGATGTGTGTTTTTTTTTGTTTCTTTCTCTTTATAAAAAGAAAAAAAAAGTCTTGATCTTCACGTTTACATGTTTGTCAATTACAGTTTGCCTATGACAGAACCCATCACACGAGATGTACCCAAGCAAACAGCTAATCAGACTCAAGAAAATCCTATTGGCTCACTTCAGGTAATCTTTTTTTTTTATTTTTAAATTTTTTCTTAAAGTGCAGTTCCACCCAAAAATGGAACTTTCACTTTTTGTAAATCCTGCCCCCCCTCCGGTGTCACATTTGCTACCTTTCAGGGGGGAGCAGATACCTGTGTAATACAGGTATTTGCTCCTACTTCCTGGCATAGATCACTGCTGTGACCTACGCCATGTTTGGCGCCTACACTGTACTCCCCCGCTATCTTCTGGGAAACACACAGGTCCCAGAAGACAGCAGGGACCAGTGAGGACGCGCAGCGCGACTCACGCATGTGCAGTAGGGAAACAGGGAAGTGAAGCCAGAAGGCTTCACTTTCTGATTCCCTCACTGAGGATGGCGGCGGGGGCAGCTGAGAGCCGAGCAATTGATCGGCTTCGGCTGCCGACATCGCGGGCACCATGGACAGGTAAGTGTCCATTTATTAAAATGCTTTTAATATAATTTTTTATTTATATTTTTTAAGGCGAAACTCCGCTTTAACGTACCATTTTCTTAACCATAACCTATGCAAAATGCATCACAGCAGTACTGGTCTCCCAGGTTAGCTGGTAGGCCCTCTAGTGCACACTATATTCCTATATCATGTTCTAAAGCATTGGCATTTGGGCTCCATTTATTGCCTTGTGGATTGAGGGAGAGGATTTGCCAAAGCTTAGACCTTCAGAAAAGTTCTAAGGCTCTGTGGATGGCTGTCAGGTACAATTAGTTGAATATCTGCACTTCTACATATGTTTTGCCAAAATGTTGAAATCTCAGAGCCTGTTCACACCAGATGCAGCAGGGCTGTGCTGGCAACTATTTGCATGGCACCCCCAATGCATAGACAGGACAAAATGCCTTGTTTCCTATGGTGTCGGTTCACATCACAGCATCCCTATGGTGTATGCAGGAAAAAATGTACTGCGTGCAGTTTTTTTTGTTTTTCAGAGTGACGGGTTGCATCAAGAACCATTGAAATGCCACCGTAGTGAATACAATTCTTTATTAAAATGTCACTGTCACAACTGGCTCATTGGCGTTGTCTCACAACACACACCAGTGGTTGGTTTGGTACCGCTCGCTGCTATGAACTGCCCCTTAATGTTCTGTAAATTGATCTGTGTGGTGAAAGTCCTTGCATACTGAGTTTTGTTTGATGTTTTACATTTCTTTAGGAGCTTGCTGTACAAAAAGGATGGAGACTTCCTGAGTATTTTATATCGGACGAAGCAGGGCCGGCTCATAAGAGGGAGTTCACCTTGTCCTGCAGAGTGGAAACTTTTGTAGAAACTGGTAAGTTACTACTGTATTTGGAGTGGTACCATTAGCATTTGATTAGCCGTACATGTAAAATATTGACATTGGGAGGTTTTATCCATCCCAGGTCATTACAAATTTACAGGTAAAATTATGCAGTGTAGTTTTTTTCAAAGTCTTTTTACACTTTTGTTATTGTTATTCAGTACCTAATACTATGCTGAAATCTCGCTCATGACTTGGCGCAAGTGGTGGCCCTTTGTTGTAAGATCCTTAAACTCAAACCTTTGGTTACCTAGTGGTCCTTGCATAGATCTTTACATGATCCATGACTCTTCCTGACCTTTGGAGTCCCAAATTAATATTAAGAAGCCAGCTGCAACACATTTATAGTAGTGTTAGTATGTTGATCGTTAAAACCATTCTCCGTGCACACGAGGACTGGGTCAGCCTTCGATTCTATTTGAAAGTGCTGGAACACTGACACCTTTCACGCTTGTACGACTTCAAAGTCGCGCGATTTTACCGCAATTTCAATGAATGCCTGTGTAAGTGGCATCAGAATCGGACCAAAGTAGTGCAAGGACTACTTTGAAGTCGGCACAACTTAAAATCGTGCCAGTATGAATGGTAGTCATTGAAAATAGTGGAGAATGACTTGTCATATGATTTTGCAGTCCAAAATCGTGGGACAAGTCGTAGAAGTGTGAAAGGGGACTAAGGCTGATGTACTAAAACTGGAGAAATCTGTGAAATCTGGTGTAGCTATGCATAGAAACCAATCCGCTTCCACTTTGTTTGTTTTTGGCAAAGCTTAATTGAACAAGCTGAAGTTAGAGAAGCTCCAGGCTCCTTCAGAAAGTCAGCAGCTACAAATACTTTAGCTGCAGACTTTTAATATTGGAACATTTACCTGTCCAGGGATTGAAGCTGAAATCATCCGTAAAGCCTTGCAGCTTAACAGCCAGCTCCCTACATGTGAGGCAGGGGAAGGAGGAGGGTGCCAAACTTCCGGGTGACTTTACCACGACTACGTTACCTGTCAAAACCATAATCCCCCCACCGCACCCCCAAAGGTCCCCAAAAGCAAACAAGCAGAGCTTCCTGTTTTGGGTGGAGCACCACTTTAAATTGCTGATTGGCTACTATGCACAGCTGCCCCAGATTTGCCCTGCTTTCATTATCCTTTAACAAGAAGTTTTTTGACAAGACTGTCTCTGTAGTTTTCATAGATATAACCTGAAAAAATGAGAAGCTGCTGAGATCTTCTAATGCATTAAACCTTTATAGTTGCACTATAAAAGAATCTACTATTCTCTTAATTATGCAGTTTGGGGCAGCACAGATAAAGTGGTTGGAACCCTCTCATTTGCAGAATAAACCAGTAAATGAGGTGAAACTTTTTACTTTGCACCCTATCGCATGCAAGAAGAAAAAAAAGATTTTTGCTTGCATGTGATTGGATGATGGCAGTCCAATGGCTTTCCATCATTTTACTAAGCTCTGGAGCAGCTGCACTTGCAATGTTCAGTCTATTTGTATTTAGTAAATCAACCCCTGTATGTCACTTGAGGTTTCTCTCTTCATTGGGTATAAGTTAATACAGGATGAACTAGGGAATAGTGTTTGTATTTCCATACGTATGGCAGGTACTGTCATTATTTGTAGATGCAGTCGAACCTCGGATTGCAAGTAACGCGGTTAACTAGCAATTCGCAATACAAGCACTGTATTTCCTAAAATCCTAACTCGCTTTGCGAGTCCTGTCTTGCAAAACAAGTAGGATTCGGGCCAAGGCGCTATGCAGTACCGTGTTTGGCCTGAGGTGGGGGATGCTGGAGCTGAACACGCTGTTCAAAAACGGTCGGAAAGGCTGGAGGACAGTTCGGCTTACCTCGGAAAAGCTTGTGAACGGAGTCTTTCCGATGTTTGCCGAGGTCACCTGAACTGTCTTCGGGCCGTTTCCGAATGGCGCGTTCGGCTCTGGCGCACCCACCCCCCAGGCCAAACGCAGTACTGCACAGCGCTTTGGCCCGAATCCTGCTCGTTTTACAAGACAACACTCGCAAACCGAGTTAGGATTTTAGGAAATACAGTGCTCGTTAACCGCGTTGCTTGCAATCCGAGGTTCCACTGTATCTACAAATAATGACGGTGCCTGCCAAACATATGAAAATGCAAATACTCTTCCTCACTTCATCCTGTATTAACTTTTACCCAATGAAGAGAGAAACCTCAAGTGACATACAGGGGTTGATTTACTAAATGCAAATAGACTGAACACTCCGGTGTTTTGTTTCCATTGACCGTTTTAAACCCGCGCATGCTCAGAAGCAAGTTATGAGACGGGAGCGCTCGTTCTGGTAAAACTACCGTTCATAATGGAGTAAGCACATTCATCACGCTGTAACAGACAAAAAAGCGTGAATCGTCTTTTACTAACACGGAATCGGCTAAAGCAGCCCCAAGGGTGGTGTCACCCGCATGAAACTTCCCCTTTAGAGTGCAGTCGTACGTGTTGTACATCACCGCGCTTTGCTCATCATTTTTTTTAAACGATTGTGTGTGGGCAACAGCGTTTTTAATGATTAAGTTGGAAAAACTTTGTTTTTTCTACATGCTGAAAAACTTTGTTTTTTTCATGCTGAAAAATGATTGTGTGTACGCGGCATGAGACTGGGTAGGCTTGCCATTGATGCAGTGCCGCCATTAAATGCTTCTGAATCATTCTTTTATTTGCAGGATCAGGTACATCAAAGAAGGTGGCAAAGAGGATAGCAGCAGAGAAGTTATTGGCTAAACTACAAAGCATTCCCACTGATAATCTTAATATCTCCTTGGTAAGTGTGACACATGGTAAGCTGTACACTCAAAAGGGAACAAAATATAAAAAATCAAAAGGTGACAAGTTATACATTGACCAGCGAGTCTGTCTGTCCTAATAGTATAAAAGTGCCAGCTCTTTGGACTTTTGCTGAGAGCTGTTCAACACATTGATACGAAATTCCATGTCTCGCATTGAATCGGGTGGTTCTGGATATTTTGTATGTTCTGCCATAACGGCAATGCCACTCTTTCCTTTTATATATTTCATACAAATCAATTCAAATCATTTAAAGTGACATTAAACAATATCCTTCTCCCACAATAATCCACTCTAATCTATTTTACATCTATTCACCATTAAATAAATTATTGTAATTTTTATCAAGCAGCAAATAATTCCAATCTTGGGTATTGGGCAGTTTTGTCTTCATTATACAATATATTGCCCACTTGTTTATTAGATCAAATCGCGCTGCAGTAAATTTAGGTTTATAATCCCTCAATGGCAAATCCAGCTCTGTAATAGTTATGGTAGTATGACAAATATCACTGTGCTAGGAAATGCACTGCTTACAGCATTTTCAGTGCAACTTATAGACAAGACAGCAAAGAGGCTTATGGCCCGTATACACAACATGAATATCGGATGATGGATTGTACGACTTTTTTCGCTTAATGGTGGCAAGTGAAATAAAATAGGTTATTAAAGTCACAAATTCTAGTACGACAGAAAAATAATCGGAAGTGATGTCATGTGTTGTAATGTATTTGTATTGTATTTTCGGACAACAACTATACTGACTAAACGAAAATTGTACGATCTGACATCGTACGAGGCTCTTGTCCGATCGAATAATATCAAATCAACGGTCGTGATCGGCTCTCGAAAGTAGTGTACACTAGAGGTCGACCGATATATCGGCAGGCCGATATATCGGCCGATATTTGGCCGTTTTGGAGAAATCGGCCGATTTTTCTCCAAATTAGGCCGATATTTTACATGGCGCTAGTGCTGCCACGGCTCCGGAGCTAGGCCGAGGCCTTTCCTGATGCTGTGACCGCAGCGGCAATCCGCGGATACACCCAGCGTTGTCGGCGGCCGCCGATTGGCTGTTACAGGCGTCAGTAGATAGCAGCGAGCGGGCCCCTCCTCCTCTGTGGGTGTATACAGAGATGAGGGGCCCGCTCGCTGCTATCTACTGACGCCTGTAACAGCCAATCGGCGGCCGCCGCTGCCGACATTCTACACCCCAGAATGTTACTGGCCCGCTCTGCATTCTGGGGTTTGTAGGCAGAGGCCGGGCGCGCAGCACATCAGGGGACTTTTATTTTTTACAGTGTAGAATGTCGGCAGCGGCGGCCGCCGATTGGCTGTTGCAGACAGGGGTGGATGGCACAGGGGTGGATGGCACAGGGGTGGTTGGCACAGGGGTGGATGGCACAGGGGTGGATGGGTGTATGGGGTGTATGATGAGGTGGCACTGGTGGTGGACACTGATGGGCTGCACTGGTGGGCATTGATGAGGTGGCACTGGTGATGGACACTGGTGGGCATTGATGAGGTGGCACTGGTGGTGGACACTGATGGGCTACACTGGTGGGCATTGATGAGGTGGCACTGGTGGTGGACACTGGTGGGCATTGATGAGGTGGCACTGGTGGTGGACACTGATGGGCTACACTGGTGGGCATTGATGAGGTGGCACTGGTGGTGGGCACTGACAGGCTAATTTTATAGCACCCCACCTCTCCACCCTAAACAATTATCTCCTCCCCACCTCTCCACCCTAGGTTTTTTGAGTTGAGGAGAAAAAAAAAAAAGTCGGCCTAAAATATCGGCCGCAAAATGTGTTGTATGTATTTGTATTGTATTTTCGGCAACACATATCGGCCGCCCCGATTTCGGCCAGAGAAAAACCCATATCGGTCGACCTCTAGTGTACACACGATCCGAAAATCGGACGATCATTTTCGTACGATATTTGGATCGTGTGTACGGGCCATAAGTTTGAAGAAAAGGGATGAGTCACTGCTCTGACTCCAACCTGACTAAGGTTAAAAATAAAATGATCAGGTCCAGTTTTTTTTGGTGGCAGAGCCTTTTTTTTTTTTTTATTTTTTTTTTTTAGCACTTTTAGGCCTATTCTCAGCATCTGTAAAATACAGAGATTTCTCTGAAGGTCCAATAATAGACCTGGGAAGAGATGTTGGTAGGAGCATTTATGGAGACTTGCCTTCATTGGAGAAGGGCACACAAGAGGGTAACTATGCTATAATATGCACATTATAGGGACCTGCAGTGGATTTCGTTTTGACTAAAATGCTTCTTTCAGTATAGCTGAAAGTACCATAATTTACATATGAAAAGGAGGATGCAATGTCATCTACAAAATTAAAGGACCACATGATATGCAATATTTTCATGTTTAACTAAGATTTTTTATTTAATTGGTGGTTATTAAGCCTGGGCCATAATATAAAAAAAACAAAAAACCTCTATACTTTTCCTTAAACATGCTTATAGTGTTTGTAAACCCCTTTTAAGTCACTTTAACCTGCAGGTGAGCCTAGATTAAGTCCTACCTGTAGGTGCAACAAATATCCGAAACCTAAAAGGTTTCAGAGATATTTGCAGAAAAGACGGGCACCGTAGACATCGGCGCACTGAGCATGCCGCTTCTAACGGCAATCGTGTTGCTAGTGGCGGCGCAGGAGTGACGTCATTGCTGCTCCGGCCAGTACCTGCGCTGGAGAAGCGATACCCGGAAGTCACTCTAGGTATCATGGCGGCGGCAGAGGAGGTGTCAGACCGCTGTGGGGGGCTTCGATCTCGGGTAAGTAATTCATAATGAGCTAGAATAATTTTTTAAGAGAGGGTTTACTTCCTCTTTAAGTGTTCCATTTTAAACGTGGACCAACAAATAAAGATGGTTTGCAAAGCAATTGGTTGTCAGCTGTCATTTTCTAGCTTACTCCGGAGAATTAGAGATGGATTCTGTGACGAGCACCTTGTAAGAAAATACTGGGGTTTTAAAGTCGTGTGTTTTTTTTTTTTTTTTTAAAGGGGGGGAACATGTTATAATTGCCTGTTCTGTGAAGTTGTTTTGCACAGAGCAGCCCAGATCCTCTTCTCGGGTCCCTCGCCTGCTCCCTTTTCTCCTCCATCCTGTTGCATCCCCCCCCCCCCCCAGAGCAAGCGGCTTGCTATGGGGGCAGCTCTGCAGCTTTGTGTGCCCATTCATACGCAGAGCTGGGGTTCAGCCCCCCCCCCTCTGTGAGAAATTGCTGCAGTTTCCTCTTGCACTGCTTTATTGGATATTTTATTTAAAGAAATTTGCAGAAAAGACTGGGATTTAATGTTGCATGTTTTGATCATTACAGAAAAAGGGGATTGTGAATAACACTGGTTGTACCTGGGACAACCTGAAAAATTCGCCCGGAGAGAAAATAAACCTGCTGAAAAGAAGCCCGCTAAGTATTCCCAACACAGATTATGTGACGATGTTGACAGAGGTGGCAGAAGAGCAAGACATCCGTGTTTCCTACTTGGATATTGGTAAGTGTTTGTTATATTATCTATGAATGTCACTAGGGTTGTACCGATACTAGTATCGGGACCGATACCAAGCATTTGTGCGAGTACTTGTACTCGCACAAATGCTCCCGATGCCTGAGCCGATACCCGGAAGTCGGCGAACGGAGAGGGGGCGGAGCCAATTGGGTAGCGCGGGGAGCGCCGTCGAGGCGGGTACAACTTGAAGGAGGCGCATTGAAGTCTAAGATTGTCGATATGCCCCTTGGCGTGAGATCATGTGGGCGCCATCTTGCAACATTCAGGGGGACGCCAGGCAGTGTGTGTCACTGCCAGGTCCGTCCCCCTGTTTACGTCATGTATCCCTGGCTGGTGGCCTGTGAATGGTCATGCACGTTGCTGGCCGATCCACGATCATGGAGGGGCTGCTCCCGCCTCCGGACCTGAGTGCTCTCTTCCCCTACATTTTTGGCACAGCGCTTGTTACCACGGAAAATCGCACATGTATGCATCTCTTCCCCCCTCCTCTGGACACCCTCTCTTCACCTCCTCCAGGCTGATGGAAGACACAAACTGCAGGTGAGACTAAGTCAGCCAGAGAGAGAGATTAGAGAGTTTAGACAAGTTAGTATTAGTCAGTATATTGTAGTGGGACAGAGCAGTGGTCATTTGAGCCATCCATCCGTCAGTGCCCCCCGTCGGTGCCATCCATCCGTCGGTGCCCCCTGTAGGTGCCATCCATCCTTCAGTGCCCATTATTCAAATTGTCACATGACATTAAAAAAAGTATCGGTATTCTGTATCGGCGAGTACTTGAAAAAAAAGTATCGGTGCTTGTACTCGGTCTTAAAGTGGTATCAGGACATTCCTAAATGTCACTTACCTTCTTAAAGATAAGTTCACCTTTTTGGAAGATGTTACATATTTTTCCCATATTTAGGGTGGAACATGTAACATGTTTCAGCTCCTGCCTCCCCTTCCTGTGACAGCAGGTGGCGGTTCTTCTCCCGGAAGAAATTAACTACATCTATCATCGGTCTCTGCGGCGGACAGCTTGTAGTTCTCAATAAACTGCAAGGGTGCTGTGAGCGTCCTCAGTTTGATTCATCCTGCTATTTGGTAACTGCCTGCCTGTATGAGGTGTGGGCAGACAGCTGTAGTGGGTGTCTGCAGGAGCCTGGCATCACTGATAACGGGTACAGTGCCTTTCATGGAGTAAAAAAATGAATGCATGCATTTTTTTTTTTTTTGTAAAAGGTGAAATTGGCCTTTAACCACTTAACCCCTGGAGCATTTGGCTGGCCAAAGACCAGAGCATTTTTTTGCGATTACGCACTGCGTCGCCCCACAAATGAAGCTTTCTTTTGGTGGTATTTGATCACCTCTGTGCTTTTATTTTTTGCGCTATAAACAAAAATACACACACACACTTACACACACACACTTACACACACACACTTACACACACACACTTACACACACACACTTACACACACACACTTACACACACACACTTACACACACACTTACACACACACACTTACACACACACACTTACACACACACACTTACACACACACACTTACACACACACACACTTACACACACACACTTACACACACACACACTTACACACACACACACTTACACACACACACACTTACACACACACACTTACACACACTTACACACACACACACTTACACACACTTACACACACACACACTTACACACACTTACACTTACACACTTACACACACTTACACTTACACACACTTACACTTACACACACACACTTACACACACACACTTACACACACACACACACTTACACACACACACTTACACACACACACTTACACACACACACTTACACACACACACTTACACTTACACACACTTACACTTACACACACTTACACTTACACACACTTACACTTACACTTACACACACACACTTACACACACACACTTACACACACACACTTACACACACTTACACACACACACTTACACACACACACTTACACACACACACTTACACACACACACACTTACACACACTTACACACACACACACTTACACACACACACACTTACACACACACACACACTTACACACACTTACACACACACACACTTACACACACTTACACACTTACACACACTTACACTTACACACACTTACACTTACACACACTTACACTTACACACACTTACACTTACACACACTTACACACACTTACACTTACACACACTTACACTTACACACACTTACACTTACACACACTTACACTTACACACTTACACACACACACTTACACACACACACTTACACACACACACTTACACACTTACACACACACACACTTACACACACACACTTACACACACACACTTACACACACACACACTTACACACACACACTTACACTTTAGGCTGATGCGTATTCTTTGTCTACATATTTTTGGTAAAAATCGCAATAAGCATATATTGATTGGTTTGCGCAAAAGTTATAGCGTCTCCAAAATAGGGGTAGTTTTATGCCATTTTTTTTTATTAAATTTTTTTTATCGTGACTGCGACATTATGGCGGACACTTTTGGCACTATTTTGGGACCATTCACATTTATACAGTGATCAGTGTTATAAATGTGCGCTGATTACTGTATAAATGTGAAGGGGTTAACCACTAGGGGGCAAGAAAAGGGGTTAAGTATGTCCTAAGGCGTGATTATGTTAGGGGGCGTGGCTACGAGTGACGCATCACTGATCGCTGGTCCCGATGAGAGGGAGCAGACGATCCGTGTCACTAGGTACTTGTTTACACTTGCCTCTCCCCGTTCTGCAGCTCCGTGACCCGATCGCAGGACACCGGCGGACATCGGATCCCACGGGCACGGTCACTGAGCTCGCTGCACGACAGGAATTATAAAGTGACGTAAATATACGTTACTCTGCCCAGCCGTGCCATTCTGCCGAATTATATGTGCAGGAACCGGTCGGTAAACGGTTAATGAAAAGCAGCATTTGGATTAGATCCAAGTTCAAAAAGTACATTTGCAGGTAAACCATTTTCTTGTGAATATTTGATGTCCGTTTTTACTGTTCTGGTTCTAAATCGCGATTTCGGTTCTGTTCGATTCCCTTAATTAATTTCTAGCAACCTAGTCTATGTAGTGCTCCCTTCCTTCCACAGCTTCCTGCGTTGTTATTGCTTAGAGTAAACCTGTCGCATATTATTTAAACATAAGGCCTGCTAGTCTGCAAACAGTCTTCAGTGTGCCATCTGAGCCGTTCGGAAATGCTTGGGAAACCTTGTAATTACGCCTCCATTCCCGAGTCTTGCCAAGGTTTTCAGAGTTCAGCTGAGCTGTCGGCCTTTCCGGGGCTCCCCCCCACCTCTGGCCACATGTAGTATTGCATGCCATTGAAGTAAATGCGGAACAAATTTTAATTCCCATTGACTTCTTTGGGGAAACTCGCTTTGATATGCGAGTACTTTGGATTACGCGCATTCTCCTGGAATGGATTATGCTCGTAATTTAAGATTCCACTGTATTTTTATATTATATATAATATTTTTTTGGGGATAAGTAATTTTCTCGCAAAAAATACTGATTTTAAACTTGTGCCAGAAAAGGTCTTCAGGTGGATAACATGTATTCATTTTTTTTTTTTTTTTTTTTTTCAGAGGAACTTAGCGTCAATGGACAGTTCCAGTGTCTTGCAGAGCTCTCCACCAGTCCAGTCACTGTATGCCACGGAACAGGTCTTTCTTGTGGCAATGCTCACAATGATGCTGCCCATAATGCTTTACAATATCTCAAAATCATGGCTGGAAGAAAATGAAAGATTAATCTGGTCACGTCTTTTACTTCCCATAATAAATTTAAACAAACATGGCTGTACCAAAAGTTAAAGGTACCTTATGTGAACATGTTATGTTGGTGTATGGATAAATTAATCCCGAGTATTAAATGTCACATTATGCTTTTCAGTTCCTGAGAACCCAAATGGGGTATGAATTGCTTTGTTTTTAAAAATGTAATTTAAATTGCAAAAAAAAACTTGCATACTTAATTGGAGGAGAACCAATCTGGTTGACAGATTATTTGAAGGACCTGTCTACTTTAAACTGTTTTAACTTTTTTTTTTTTTAAATAAACTTTATCAGTATTTGCTGACGATTTGACTTTCGTGTTTTATCTACCGTGTGTATTTTCCGATAATCTGCTTTTTGTTCAGAAGTTTTTTTAATTGTGTGGCATCGCCACTGGGGGGAAGAAATTCCAGTTTTCTGGCTCCTGGGCTTATGTAAGAATCCTTAAAATGGATGTCACAATGTAGAGTATAAGATTTCCTATAATCTGTGCCCAGTCTTGCCACACAGAGTTAATCCAGCGCTGAATAATCCTCTTTTAATGTTCAGTGCAAATTAACAGAATTCCAGATAAATTATAAAGTCCGTTTTCTCTGTTTTTGCTTTCAGTGACAGGTTATTTACATATCTAGCTTGGACATGTTTATCATATGTTATGTTTTGTTTATCATAACATAAGGTGATCCAAAGTTCATTGTATATTACCAGGATGTGTTGTGTAGGGGAGGGGTGGATTTCTCACTTTTTATTCCTCATGTTATGATTAACATAACATATGATAAACATGTCCAAGCTAGATATGTAAATAACCTCTCACTCAAAGCAAGAAGAGAGAAAACTGACTTTTTATTTAGGCAGGTTTTTATCTGGAAGGCTGTTCATTTTCACTGAACATTAAAAGAGGATTACTCAGCGCTGGATTAACTCTGTGTGGCAAGATTGGGCACAGATGATAGGAAATCTTATACTCTACATTGTGACATAAAAAAAAATAAAAAAAAATTGGGGTTTACATCCACTTTATAATTCAGTTAATATTAATATGAAATGGTTACATTTGCTGCCTATAACTTTGGTTACACTGGGCCTGGCTGTTGTAGTTATACATTTTTAAATATTCTTGTACTTGACTGAAAAGAACTCGCTTTTATGGAAATTAGTATCTGTGTGGCCATTTTCACTTGGACTCTTTCACACTCTGCTATTTTTACCACCTAAGCTATGGGTGGAATTGCACAGAGAAACGGTTAAAACTGCCCGCAATGCGCTGCTGCAGCAGCGCATTGCGAGCGGTATAGCCGCACTATCCCATTGATTTCAATGGGCAGGAGCGGTAAACACACCGCTCCTTCACTGCTCCAAAGGTGCGGTTAGCAGGACTTTTTTTTACCGTCCTGCTAGCGCAACGCTCCAGTGTGAAAGCCCAGTGTGAAAGCCCTCGGGCTTTCACACTGGAGACAATGGTGCATCTGTTTGAGGGCGGATTGCAAGTTCTATTTTTAACGCTATAGTGCCTGCAATACGCCCTCAGTGTGAAAGGGGTCTAAAAGTGGAACTAAATCCATTGATTTCGTGCTTACCATGGCATGGAGTTATAACTGTTAGTTGCTTGTGCTCTCAAACAAACTGTCAAACCATCAAATGGCTTGTCATAATTGATCACCATGACAACTGTAGGTCAGAGGCCAAGATGGCAGGGTCCGTACAACAGCAGGGGGTTTACACACTCCTGTATTTTCATAGCTTTGCCAGCCCCCACTCGGTACCCTTTGCAATATTGTGTGACAAAGAATTGGAACTACAACCATTTTTCTTCTCTAGGGTGCCTATAATTTAATATATAATATTTTGAGGGTTTATCAATCTTCAGGCCTAAAATTATTTTTATAAACGTGCACAAAAAACAAACTGCACTGGCAGCAAAAAGGTTAAAGCAGTACTAGACTCTCCTATCTTTTACAGCTAAAAAAGCTGCCATATTGGCCTTTGATCTGCAGTTGCCATGATGCTGCACGTGTGATCGGTTATGAAGCCAGCCATTTGATGGCTTTACAGTTCGGTTGAGAGTTCAAGCAAATGTGGAATTGTGGATGAGTGCGAATTCAGTAGGTGTTTTGGGAAAAAGTGGTTGTAAACCTTAGACATTAAATATGAACAAAGCATTAACCCTCTAGTGTGCATTTGTCTCAGTTAACAGTGTCATTTCTGTCTGCTGCTTTGTTCCTCTGCTATCATCATGAATCCCTTCTGACAAGTTTTCCTGACACCAAGAGACATATGGTGATGGGTTGGGATCCCTAGCTGATTGACAGCCTCAGCTCTGTTCCTGTGAGCTGTGTGAAGGTGGGTATGTCCCTTCACTCCACTTGGCTCTTGGATCGCCTCACTGAGCTCTACAGAGTGGAAATTCCGCTCTCCACCCTGTTTTTCTGATAGCTCAGACAAGCTTTATAAATTCAGAACTTTGAACAGCTGAAGTAGGAAGTTTTTTTTTCTCTATTACCTGAGGCCTGTCACTTAGGTAAAAGTATTTACAACCACTTTAAATCAGTGGGTTTAGTTCCACTGTAATGCGGAACAAAACCCTTCTATCCTTTTCAGCCAAGGAAGCTGCCATTTTAGCTTCTGCTTGATCTGCAGATGCTCTGCAGTATGAATTCGCCTTCAAGGTTTCCAGCATGCCTTCAAATGAGTGGTGTCCTAGCTGATCATCCCACAATGCACAAACAATGTATGAGCCCTCATCCTAGTGTATTGGCTTTCTGAATTGAGTCTAGTGTCTCCTGACTTCTAAGTGAGCATACTGGTGTCGAAGTGTATGTGATCCCTAATCCTATTCAGTTATGCCTTGCTTTATACAACCTTTTTCAGCAAATTGCATTTTGTGAATTTATTGTGAAGTTACTGGCTGGATTTACAGGTGAGAAACGGCATTTCCTTAGTGAAGACTGACTGCACTAATCCACTACCTCTCAGAAAAACAGCAGTTCTGCTACTTCATTGGACTGCTTATCCAAAGGACCTCATGAACAGCCCACAAACTGTATATACAGTGAGGCACAGTGACAAACATTCTGAAAAATATTTGGTCTCAAATACCACTTTTTTGTGGTAAACTTGTTCCAGAGATCTGTTTTACTTGTGTACACTCATAGGAATGATTGGATAATGTGTGGACTTATCATTGGTGCGCTCTTAGGCCTCGTACACACGAGGGGATATGTCCGCTGAAAACGGTCCGATGGACCGTTTCAGCAGACATCTCCGATCGTGTGTATGGGCTAGCGGACAGATTTGTCCACCCGACAGATTTCAAAGCATGCTTTGAAATCTATCCGGTGGGAATCTGTCCGCCCGACATGTCTGCTGGTTAGTACACTTACCAGCAGACATGTCGTCCCGCACCGCGTTTTACTTCCTGGTGCGGTGACGTGGCGGCGTCAGCGTCACCGACACGTCACCGCGCCGTCCGCCGTCGTACACGCCATCGGATCAAACTCCAGATCGGACAAATCCGATGGAAATGGTCCGCGGACCGTTTTCATCGGATATGTCCGATCGTGTGTACGAGGCCTTACACGTAAAGCCAGTGATTACTAGCACATCTGTGCCCACCAAAGTGCATGAATTTGCTTACTGACCTGAACATCTATGCTGAGGCTTCTGTGTAACACGGAGGTCAGTAAGAACTGAGCATGAATGCTGGGTCCTAAAATGTTCTCGCCTGAATGCTCAGTCAGTGTCTAGTATTGGTATTTATATACAGCTTCTGATTTTATTCATTGTATAATCGGTGTAGCTGCTGACTTTTAATAAACGCACACTCGCCTGTCCCAAGATCCAGCGATGTGGCCACCTAAACCATTGCTTACCTCCCTCTCCTCGGCTATTTGAACTGTGGGCAACCTGGCTGTGACATTTTGCGGCTTCATAGCTGATGCGAGTTACACTGTGCCTGCAGAATGGTCCAGCAGTCTTCTGGGACATGTGGCAGGTCCCAGAAGATTGCAGGGAGGGGAGAGAGGAGAACCTTCGCTTTGAGTGCCTAGGTCAGGGGTGTCCAAACTTTTTTCCAAGAGGGCCAGATTTGATGAAGTGCACATGCGTGAGGGCCGACCATTTTTGCCTGACATTCTTTGAACCATTAAAATTTGGTCCAATGCTGCATACACACGACTGTTTTTCATGGCGAGAAAAATGCAATTTTTTTTTTAAATTGGTGGTTTTAAAAACGATTGTGTTGTAGGCTCCAGAGCTATTTTCTCAACGAGAAAATGGGCATTAAAAATTTAGAACATGCTCTATTTTTTGTAATTTTTCTCGTCGTGAAAAACGGTCGTGTGTAGGCTTTAACGACGGGGGAAAAAAAACATGCATGCTCAGAAGCAAGTTATGAGAAGGGAAATTTGCATTACCGGTCCAAAGGGTGGTGCCATTGGAATGGAACTTCCCCTTTATAGTACCGTCGTATGTCACCGCGCTTTGCTCAAGCATTTTTTATCACGAGCTCGGGAGTGTTATTTTATGTATACCTTATTTATCGGCGTATAACACGCACTTTAAGAGGGAAGTTTCAGGGGGGAAAAAAAACTTTTACATTTTTTAAAAAAAGAACTGTGAAGTAAAATAAGGGTCAGTGCCCATGAATGCAGCCTGATCCATGCACATTTGCAGCCTCGAAGGGGACAGGGAGGGGGCGGGACGAGCGCTAACAGATTACATGCAGGAGAATCTCCTGTTTTCTCGGCAGCCTCTTTAATACCAAGTCCTGCCTTCTATGATAGACAGAACAGTTGTCCAATGGCAGCCCAGGAGACAGAACTTCCTAGTACAGATGCCGCTGAGTAAATGCTTGTTATGCCCCCTCCCTGTCCCCCCTGAGGTAGTGCCGATAAATACAGTATATATCTTTAGGAGCCGGGGGCCGCATCTATCTGTCTATCTCTATCCAAATTACCAGGGGAGCCACATTAACCACTTAAGGACGGCCGCATGTACATTTACGTCGGCAGAATGGCACCGACAGGCACATCAACGTATATATACATTGGTGCCTTAGAGGGGTACATGCGACGGTCCGCGCGGCTGTAGGAGCGATCCGACAAGAGGGGGCGGCTATTCGTTTTTGTCCGCCCCGTCTGGATCGCTCCCAGCCAATGCGCGCGCCCGCCCTGTCACTTCCTCCTCCTGTGTAAACACAGGAAGGAGGAAGCGATGTGATCTCTCCCTCTGCGTTTTTTTCAACCACCGCTGAGGAGAGATCACATCACAAGTAAGTCTGCACAACACTACACTGCACTAACACTACACATAAACACATTTAACCCCCGCGATCACCTCCCCCCTGTCACTGAATGCAGTAATCATACATGTATGATTACTGTATTTAGTGTCAGTGTGACAGTCAGTTGGTGTTAGGTTCAGGGTATCCCCCGTACCCCCCTAATAAAGTTTTAACCCCTTGATCACCGCCCTAGTTAACCCTTTCACTCCCTATTGCCAGCATCACTAAGCGATCATTTTTCTGATCGCTGTATTAGTATCGCTGTTCCCGCTAGGTGGCTAATTTTTTTTTTTTTTTCTTCTAAAGACATGTGGCTAAATAAATTTTGGCCTGAATGTTGGACTAAAATTTAGTTAATTGATTTTTCTTATAACAAAAAGTAAAAAATATTGTTTTTTTTTTCAAAAATGTCGCTCTATTTTTGTATATAGCGCAAAAAATTAAAATCGCAGAGGCGATCAAATACCACCAAAAGAAAGCTCTATTTGTGGGAAGAAAAGGACGCAAATTTTGTTTGGGAGCCACGTCGCACGACCGCGCAATTGTTAAAGCGAAGCAGTGCCGAATCGCAAACAACCCTTGGGTCATTTGGCAGCATATTGGTCCGGGTCTTAAGTGGTTAAACCCAGAACAAGGGCCGCCCCCAGACTTTGGACATGCCTGGCCTAGGTGATCTAAGTGCAAACCTGTCAAAACTAGGTACCCGCTGCCCGACCCCCCCCCTCCCCCAAAATAAAGAAAATAAAAATTGCCAGGGGGTAGTGAATAAAGTGGTACTTTCTCTTTTTGGGTGAAGCTCTGCTTTAAGTGTGTGTGTGTGTAATATGTATTATATCACACTCGCACACACACTTTACAGGTCAGCCATTCACTAAATGGGGAAAGCCAGGAACAGGGTGACATCCTTATAGTATGTACCTTCAAATGAATGAGTGGTTTACTAGCCCTCCAGTGATGCATAGGTGGGAAACAAATCCTACATAGTTGTTGTTCTGGTTTCTATTCATCTTGACGTCCATAGGCAGTTTTTAGGAGCTTGGTTGGGGCACGTGAAGTTGTACTGTAACTTTAATTTATTTGCTACCTGGATCCTGTAATTTGCTTAGCCTTGCTCTAAGACAGTGTTTTTCAACTCCAGTCCTCAAGGCACACCAACAGGTCATGTTTTCAGGATTTCCCTCGGATGAAATGGCTGTGGTGATTACCTAGGGCTCTTTCACACGTCCGTTCAGTTTTTTAGATCAGTTTTTTCCCCCTTCAGTTGATCCGTTTTCCGTCCGTTTACATCCGTTTCCGTTCCGTTTTCCGTCCGTTTTTCATCAGTTTTTTTCATACGTTTTTTTTTTTTTTTTTTAGAACTTTTTTTTTTTTTTTTACATATTTTGATGAAAAACTGACGTTAGCGGATCGGATGGTAAACGGATCATCCGCTAACGTCCGTTCCGTTTTTTTGACAATGTAAGGGGGTAACTTTGGAGCAGGAAGGTTGTCAGTAACATATGTTTGGCTTGGCAATTATCGGCAAAAGTGGTCAAAAATGAACTGTCCGCAGGCACTGTGTAAAAGCATTTATTGTACTTTTCATGCTGGTAAGACTTTCTCTCACCTGTTAAGTTTACTGGCCACTGCTGAACTGTTCTGTGCATTTGGTGCTTTAATAAAGGAATCTTAAAAATGCATGGCAAATAATATATCATTAATTGTCTATGAACTTGTGTTGGGCAGTTACAGCCATTTCTATAATTGAAAACCATGTTATATTGAGTGGACATCTCCTTTAATAGCATGTACAAGCAATTAAACTGTGTGTGAATGGTGGCCCTTTAAAAATAAAAAATAAAGTACATTTTAAATAAACCTGAATGTGCATAGTGTTCTTTCTGGGAAAGCCAGAACTTGCTGTGTTTTGGGATGTGAGGTGGTGGCTATCGTTGGGGCCTGTCTGCTCCATACAAGTTTGTGGGATGCAAAATCTGATCGATTTAGTACAGGAGCGGATTATTGCAGGACCGATGCACCTGTCAAAGTCTGAGGCTGCATTTACACCTGAGCAGAGTGACTGTCGGGCGTGTTTGAGAGTTTTTGAGCATTGGTTAAGAAGTGAATGAAAAGAGTTTTACAGCTTCAGGCATTTTGGTGTAGGCAATAGAAAGCACTAGAACAGGGGTGTCAAACTCAATTTCATCGTGGGCTGCATCAGCACTATGATTGTCAAAAGGGCCGGTTGTATCTGAAAGATTAGATGTCCAGCGCATCCCCTCCTTTTTACATTACATGTCAAGAGCCACCCCACCATCAGTTCAGCCGCCTACTCTCCCTTGCATCACAGTGCACCCCACTTTCCTTATGCTGCTGCTGGGAAGAAGTTGGATGCATTGCTTGAAAGTATGGGTCTGGAGGAGGACCAGAGGAGGGCTGGATCTCTTCTGCAAGAGAGGTACAAGGGCCACATGAAATGGCCTGGAGGGCCGGATTCGGCCCGCGGGCCTTGTATTTGACACCTGTGCACTAGAGGGAGGAGAGATGGAGCTTAGGGCTGGAGAGCTGCTGTTTAAGCAGAAAATGCATGCCAAAACCCGCATGTCATACATTTTCAGGAATTCCCATTGAAGTCTTTGAGGCCTAATCTACCTGCAGAACATGCAGGGTCTGGAGAAGGTCTGATTCCAGGGAAAACAGATTAGGGGGTGCTGCACCCAAGTGTGTAGGAGGAGTTCTGCTCTCTTTTGGTGGCCGACTGCTGAGAAGAGGGTGGGACCAGAGACTAATCTTTCAGTGGCTGTACGGAAAAGCGCAGGATCTGGCGGAGGAGTTCTGTCCTCTCTGCTGATGACACAAGGGGGTTGCCACAGCTATAATAGGTGTGGGGACCAGCTTTGGAACATGGGCCTTGTGTTTGGACACATGCAGTAAAGGATGGAGTAAACTGTTAGTATGTTGCTTTTTGTGGTGAAAATGTCCTACTGTTAAGTTTTGTAAAATGTCAGAGTAAGTCTGTCACTTGCATACATCTGAACAAAAATACTGTACATATAACCACCAGACTGGCATGATTTGACTTTTGAACAATATCTTGAGTAGGCCTTCTTGTGTAGCCTGTAGTAAATAAGTGTGTGGAGCTTAGATATACAGTATGTGCTTGGCATCTATCCTAGAACACAATGTTATGTTTATGACATGGATGTTGGAGACATTGCAGAGTGTACCAGCTTCTGCCATCCAGTCTAATCCTTCAGCCTAAGTAATTGCTAAATATAGTCTCTGTGATTTGATACAGTTAAACAGCTGCATGGGTGTCATTTTGGAGACCGAGCCAGAACAATATAGAAATCGTGTGTGTTACACAAAATATGTAATCCACAATTTGTGTAATAGTAATAGCTAACAAACTACAGGAAACTCAAACGATATATGGAAGGGGTTTGTCTTGCAACTCGCCTCTAGTTTTACTAAAACTGGAGAGTTAAAAAAAAAAATCTGTTGCAGCTGTGCATGGTAGCCAATCAGCTTCTAAAGCCTCATACACACTTGGCTCTTCTGCAGATTTTTGTCTTCAGATTTACCAAAAACATATGAGGTCAAACTTGCGTGTTTCAATTTGTATGCAATCAGACAGGTCCTTGCACTACATGGTTTTGGTAAATCTGAAGAAAATCTAATAGTGTGTACCCTCCCTTCTAGATTGTAAGCTCTAATAAACAGGGCCCTCTGATCCCTCCTGTATTGAATTGTGACTGTACTGTCTTGCCTGGCGTAAAGCGCTGCGCAAACTGTTGGTGCTAAATAAATCCTGTATAATAATAGTGTATGGGGTCTATCCTCAGCTTTGACAATAAAACATGGACATTTTTCTTTGCAGAACCGCTCCAGGTTTCATAAATCTCCCCCTCACCGCTTACATTTCATCTCAGGGCTATAATCTTTATGGTTTTGGAATGTAAATGCCATTCCAGTGTATTTCACCTTTTGCAGGAAAAAATAAATATAAAATTCCTATATTGTGGGGAAAAGCTTGGTGCCTGCAAAGCATTTCATTAAAACTGAGAATGGGTGCAATCATTGCACTGACTACCCTGCACCGGATTTACCTAAAGCCTGACTGAAATCTTATAGATAATAACAATGAGCTAAAACTTTGGGAGTACCCAGAGCTCAAGAATAAAAGGTCCTTTTAACCCTTTAATAATTTATACTGTACCATAGACAGTGGCTGCTTTGGTTTTAAGCTCAAAATATATTCAATCATATGGACAAAGACAGTCCAAAAAAATATATAGATGAAATATGAACCCCTCCCCCCCCCCACCCTAAAAATGATATGGTTGTCATAAAAACCTATTCCGTCCAGACCACCCAACCATTTACTCAAACAGGCAGATTTCTACTTATGTAAACACATTGTAAGGCCCAGTACACACGACCAAGCTTCTTGGCAGAATCCAGCGAGAAGCTCGCTGGGAGACATATTCTGGCAAAAAGCTCGATCGTGTGTACACTTCCGACGAGCGTCCCGTCGGGAAGCTCGTCGAGCCAAAAAAGAGAGCACGCTCTCTTTTTCCTCGTTGTTCAATGAGGACTTTGGCTTGACAAGCTTTTCCTACCGCTCATCGGGAACCTCGTCGGGCCGAACGATGGGTTTAGCCCGACGAGGTTCTCGGACATGTGTACACGGCCTCAGAGTATATGGCGAATGGGTCAAACCTATAGTAGTAATAGTATAGTTTTAATGAGGGAATGTTGATTTAGGCTGCATGCAAACCCGAGCTATTAGCTTTCAGGCAGAAAGTTGCTCTTTTTTTTTTATCGGAAAAAACAACTATATTGGGATGAAAAGCACTTGATACATTTGTCAGACATGGTAAGTACAGGTACATTCGTCTTGATGATCCTAACAATACACGTAACAAGAATAAGACCTTTCTTAATGGTCCAACCCCACGGTGTGGTACATTTCAGATATGGGTGTGATACAGCCAAGTACATGTCGCGCCATCCTCCAGCCATCTATCCCACACTTTGGAGTATTTATGTGACCATCCTCTATATATATCAGTTTTCGCTTTCGTTCATGGATCGACACAGCCTTAATCTTGACATAGTGGGAATAGCCTATCTTTAGGAGTGACTAGGCAGAAAGTGTTAACTTCAAAGCCGAACCGCCCCGCCCAGGGTGCGGTCCCACTGACTATATCCTCTCAGCCTGCACCAAGCAGTTCAGTTTTTTTTCTGCCTAGTCTAGGAGAAGACATGGCTCCCTTCAGGCCCAGGGCTTGGAGGCTTTTAGTTTGAATTAATTTATTTTTTATTTATTTATTTATGTAAGTTTTTCCTGCAATCTTCGATCAACTGCCGACTGGGCGACAGGCTGAATCCCAGATCCTTGTATTCTTCCCAGTTTCGGCCATCGAGTGTGCCGACCATAGCTACGCGCTGGGTCGTCCACAACATGCCTGTAAGCTCTATGGGTGGCCAGAGAGCTATACGCTCCAGGGCTTGCATTGGACCGGTCTACTCGGCTGAGTCGCAGTAGCCTGGCCGATAGCCACCTCCGTTACCATGCGGTAGATGTGCTGTCCAGGATGCTTCCAGCATAAACCCACAGAAAGGGTAAGTAGCTACTACCTTGCTTTAGCAAGAAGACAGAGCTGGGCATCATCCCCCTTCTCCCCTTCCTCCTTAGGCTCTCTGAGCTAGCTGCTGGGCAGGGGTTCCTCTGGGGAGCTTCACTTGGGAAACCATAAGTCACTAAATCAGTGTATAAAGAGATTCTGCTTACCTGTGTGTCCTGCTCCATGGTGTCGGTGGCCATGTTTGGTGTGTCCATGCTGTATTTATTAAATTGCACAATGTATAAAGCTGCATAAGAGATTCTGCTTTCCTATGTGTCCTGCTCCATGCTGTCGGCGCCCATGTTGGTGTCCATGCTGTATTTTCTTTTCTCACTAGCGGCCATCTTCTTATAGCCGCATTTTCTAGCAATTTCTGCTGATGTGTACTGACTGCTGCATCATGGTTTTCTGCCCTGTTGGCCTCTAGTGTCAGATCAGCGGCCCATTGTACCATGGATCAGACCATTTTAAAAATGGCAGATGAACCGATACACACTGCGATTGAGCAGTCTGAAAGACTGACAAAAATCACAGCCCCACAGACAGCCTTCGATCCCAGCTTTGGAGCACACAGATCAACAGACACACTCTGCAGGCAGCAGCTCTGCTAGCTAAACCATCTACTACGGTTCCTGGGTGGTGAGTCCTCTGGGGGGGAACCCCTCATCTCTGCTGCAGCCAAGAGTGGTGGATCTTCGATAAACTGCCGACTGGTCGACAGGCTGGATTCCAGGTCCTTGTATTCTTCCAGTTTCGGCCATCGAGCTTGTGCAGACCATAGCTGCGCGCTGGGTTGCCCACGACATGCCCGTCGCTCTACGGGTGGCCAGTGAGCTATATGCTCCAGGGCTTGCATAAGGACCGGTCTGCAGGGCCGAGCCCCAGTAGCCTGGCGAACAGTCACCTCCTTTACCATGCGATAGATGCACTGTCCAGGATGCTTATAGCATAAACCCACAGGGTAAGTAGCTACTACCTTATCTCCCTTCCCCCCCTCCTCCTAGGCTCTCTGAGCTAGCTGCTGGGCAGGGGTTCCTCTGGACACCTGAGCTGGCAATTGATGTCCCTGCACCCGATTTATCAGTGGACGCTATGCGGCAATCCTAGATGCCTTTGTAGCCTAGGTGGAAGCAGCACGTGGGAGAATGGGGGCTAGAAAGCGCCCCCTCCCCTCACCATCTGCTGGGGGACAACTCAGATGCGTTGCCGGGTCCAGCTAGCACTCATGACCCTGGCCCTGAGGTATCTGAAGATGCGGACCAAAAACCCTCTTGAAGAGAGTTTCTTGAAAAGATGGACCTCGCCCCTGATAGTGGACCCTCCTGTGTCCAGATTAAACCAGCTCCACCATACCAGTGGAGGGGGCTCCCGCCTTCAAAGATCCTGCAGATGAGAAGGCTGAGGCGATCACCCACAACCTGTACATGGTAGTGTGTTTGACGGTATGACCAACCATAATTGAGGCCCTGGTGTCTCAGACACTCACGGAAGGGGCAAAGATGCTGCTCAATGGGTTACAAGCGTCAGGCTTCCTCGAACGAGGTAGCCCTAGCTGACCTACTAGTACAAGGCCTAAAATTAATTTGTGAATCAGCCTTGGACACTATTCCTCTGCTGGCCAGAGCTTCAGGTCAAGCGGTGGCGTTACGCCATCTACTTTGGTTAAGATTTGGTCTGCCAACCAATCTTCCAAGAAAGCACTGATGGACTTGCCCTTTAAGGGCCACAGACTTTTTTGAACTCCCCTGGATGACATAATTAAAGATGCTACAGGACGTAAGGACACACTGCTCCCACAGTCCAAAAAGGAGAAGGAGCCACACCGTAGGCAAGGGCCCTTTACCGTACACAAGCGTTTTTTTCATACGCCCAGTACAGCGGGTAAAAGAACACAGGCCGATAAAGCGCCTGCTCAGGGACCGAGACGTCCCTGGTTTCCCAAACCTGCAGACAAAACTACGTCCCCATGAAGATTTACCCCCACCCATCTCAGGTGGGGGGGGAGTCTTCGCGAATTCGCGACCTGGTGCACATCTCAGGTCCCCCGACCGGTGGGCTTGCACAGTAGTGTCTTCAGGGTACAAGATAGAACTTCTATCTTGCCCACCAAACAGATTTTTTTTTCCCTCCAACGCCAGCTACAACAGACTCGTCGGGAAGCCCTATTTGGGGCAGTTCAAGACCTGCTGAAACGCGGGGTGGTTATTACTGCCACAGAACAGGATCGGTTTTAGGAGTTTTATTCCAATCTGTTCATAGTACCAAAGAAGGAGGGCGTTTGCCCAATTCTGGACCTCAGGGCCCTCAATTGCTTTGTGAAGGTACAGGGATTCCGGATGGAATCGGTTTGCTCTGTCTTCACTGCCCTCCAGCCAGGGGACTCTCTGGCATCCTTGGACATCAGGGATGCCTATTTACATGTCCCTATATACCCATCAGAGACTTCTGTGCTTTGCGGTCGGGGAAGACCACTATCATTTTGCGGCTCTCCCCTTTGGCCTGGCATCGGTACCAAGGTGCTTGCCCCCAATTCTCGCCCTCCTAAGACAGCGTGTCATCGCTATCGTGGGCTACTTGGACGGGCCGCTTCAGCCTCAGAATTAGAGGTAGGTGTGTCTATAACCTGTCAGAAAATACACCAAAAACCGCACTCATGGCCATCTATGGTTCAAAGGTTTAAAATAAAAAAGTTTTTGGGTTAAAAGCAAAATCCATTTATTGTAGATAACATCCAAATGTGTCTTAGACAGTCCAGATGGAATCTTCCAATGAATCGACCGATCGGGGCCAAGACATGGCTGGGTCTAGAGGAACAGCCGCTCGTTCCGTCCGTCAGTGATGACGCCCCACGTCTGAGACGTCGCTCTCCTGACGAATGGTGAAGCAGGCTATTGCTCACCGTAAAATCTTTTTCTCTGAGTTCATGGATGGACACAGCACCCACACCTCTTTTTCTTTAAAGTTTGTACTGCTTGCTACGAACTGAACTGCTTTGTGCAGCTGAGAGGATATAGTCCAGTGATGGCGAACCTCGGCACCGCAGATGTTTTTGAACTACATTTCCCAAGATGCTTATGTACTCTGCATTAGAACTGAGCATCATGGGAAATGTAGTTCCAAAACATCTGGGGTGCCAAGGTTCGCCATCACTGATATAGTCAGTGGGACCTCACCCTTAAGGCTGTGTCCATCCATGAACTCAAAAAGATTTTACGATGAGTATAAGATCCAGATTTTTTTTTAATGGAAGGGTATTGTCGATATCCTTTTTCCAATTCTGGATTGGAACCTGGCCACAACTTTTTGTGCTAAAAAGAGAAAATGTGGCTTGATATTTGTCTACTTCTGCATCTGGCAATAAGCCCAGCAGACACAGTTTTGGGCCCAGGACCACCGCGGATCACATGTTATCATGGAGGAAGCAGACCACTTGTAGCCAGTAGGTTTGTATATTGGGGCAGTTCCATATGAAATGGTAGAACGTACGGGGGGCTATAGCACACAGGGGACATGATGGGTTGCACATGGATTGAAACCTGGCCAGTCTCAGTGGTAAGCTCTTCCGATCCGATAACCTTTGGTGATGTAGAAAAGTTGCACATTTTTGTACAGGTCAAAAAAGGTAAAAAGCAGAAAAACTCCTGTAAGAAGCTCATGTACTTTTTGTTTTTAAGGTTAAGGCATTTTGCTTCAGGTGACAAATCGCTCAGATGTGAACAGGTGTCATTCAAATTAATGGGATTTTGCTTGTTGGGCATTTTACGAGCTGAAAATGCTCAGGTGTGAATGTAACCAGAGGGAAGAGCTGATTGCCTCCTGGGGGATTAGGAAGGATTTTTTTTTTTTACCTCCAAGCAAAATTAGACCATGCTTTATTATGTTTTTTTTTTTTTTTTTCTTCCTCTGGTGTTAACCATATTAATTTTTTTTTTCCTATTGGTCGAATTAGATGGACTTATAACCTTTTGGCCAAGTTCTTCAGAGTAGGCTGGCAATGCACCAACCTTCAAGTTGTTAAAGAGGGGCAAACTGATACGTGTTGGACTGAACAATGCACTGAATGTCTGCCTGAGTATCCTTCTGCGTTTTAAAAAACCTAACTCCAGCCAAAATGTTTTTTAGTTGTTTAGTGTTAATACTGCTGTCAGATTTGTATTTCTGTTCATGACAATTTTGCATCACCTGTCCCTCTGCCAGGAGGACAAGAAATAAGGGCAGATGTAAGGAGAGGAAGTCAGTTGTGAATAACCCTGTCTTATGTTAAAACCCTCCCCTATTTTATATAAAGTACTTACTTACTTTTACTTAAATTGTTAAAACAATTCATAGAGTAAATGCTGCACACAAGGGAAAAATAAAATAAAAATTGAAAATCCAGTCTATCGTGTGCAAAAAGTAAAATATACTCAAAAGTCCAAATGAAAAAAAAAAAAAAAACTCACTCTATTGAAATGGAAAAATAAAAAATGTAACAAAAAACACCTATAACATCCCTTAACGGAATTAGGGTGCAGCTCTTTAAGCTTTTAGACACCACTGTGTCCCTTCCACCGCTTGCTCATTAAAACATGCTTGCTAAAGCAACTACTAGACCCTCTGTTTAAGAGAAGACGATATTACCTCTGTGGAAAGGTGTAGAACTCTTAGCCCATATATACATTGTACATTTTTAGTAATAAACTTACTTTTACAGAGGAAGTAAACATGCATGGGGTTATTTTTACCTATAGGTAACCCTATAATAAGGTGCATGTTTAAGAGATATTTACTTTATATGCCCGCCAATGGCATCATCAGCGCATGTGCTCTGAAGCCCTGTGCTGTAACCGGTGGCTCCCTCGCACATGTGCAGTAGTGACATCACGTAGCTCAGGCCTGTCACACAGCTGGAGTCTGCAGTTCCGGAAGGAAGATGGGCGAAGAGGGATGCGGCCTCCAGCGATGACAACGAGGGCTTTGTTTGCAGGTAAGTTTCACATAATGTGCCAGTATGTAATGCACACTATGCACGTGAGAAAAAAAAATATCAGTCTTCAATTTAGGTATGGAAGCCAATCCCAGGCTAAGTAAATTTGGTATCACTCCACTTGTGAGAGGAGCTGGCACTATACAGGAAGCATCGGCTTCTGCAACGCTGTTCCACAGTTGCTTGCTTCCTCTCCCACTGGCTTCATTCACAACACTGATGCCCTCGGATGGCGAGTCGGCAACCTGCGATCTGGGCTTGCCAATCCGCAATCCCAGAGCAGGTGGCCATGGGCCACTGGTTGGGCTTTAACTGTTAGGGCATTTCTGGAATGGTATCATTTAAATGCCAGTTTTCCTGTTTATGTGCTCTTGCTGCTCGAACTATTTCCATCGATTTTTCACCATTGTGCATCTCAATTTGTGTTTCTGTCTTTGTTGAGCAAAAAGGTGCATTGTACAAAAGTAGACAAAGGAATTATATATAAAAAAAAAAAAACACAAACTTTTGTATAGAGTTTGGCTTTAAGTATAAAAAAGCAAGTGAAGAAAAAAACATGTTTGCATCTCAAGAACAAGAAAATCACCTGCGGAACAGAAGAGCAGAGGTCTCTCTCGCCCGTCACGTGTTTACTTGAATACATTCTTCCCTTTAGCATTTCAGTTCTGGGATACTATTTTTTTTTTTTCCCCCATTAAATTGCAAGGTGTCTGCTTGGATTCAATTGGCACACTTAAAACGTGTTAAATAAAAACTCAAGCCTTGATAAATCAAACAGTGCACATAGAAGTTTATTTGAACAAGCGTTATTAGCAGCAGATTGATGTAAGGACAAATGTATGCAAAAAAGAAATCATCAAGTTTACAGTTTAGACTTTATAAGAGGTCAAATAGAAAATTTCCTCCAATAATCTCTGATTTTGCAATACCTGATGTGTCTTTGTGAAGAAATATTAAACTAAAACAAAGCTTGTATTTTAGTAAGGCTTTAGCAACATTCATTGGCAGGCTAGTCAGAGAAGATATACATGCAGTTTATTTACATTAAAAGTATCATTCTTTTGTCATTTGAAAATCTCTGATCTCTATCATTCAGGCTCAGCCTGAAGTAGAAAGTATTGGTTGTACAGTTTAAAGCACAAAAACAACAAATGATACAAGCTCACGTCTAATATTTGGTAAGAAAGTTAAATTATAATTTCAGGGATTGTGTTCCCGTTTTTGGAAAGCAGAACTCAAGGGAATTTTTTGGAAACACCACGAGTTAGATGTTACATTAATGGTAAATAGCCTGGTTATGGATCACTGTAATTAAAACAAAAAATATATATTAAAATAATCCTTGCTTCATTGATGTCATTATACTGTGCTCTTTTGGCACTGTGACCAAGTGTCGAACCTTTATACAGTGAAGGATCCAGTTTACCTTCCCTCTCTCCTCTCACCCATTTACAAGGGCATTGTGACCAGACGGGCGGAAAGGAAAGAGGACAAACAACGGCTCCCCCTCACCTTTGTCTACAAAATACAAGTTTGGTTGGAAATGGAAAAGGGCAAATAAAAGAGTAAAAGTGACAAACCCTTCATGAGAGCTGGCGATCTTAGCCACAACACCAGAAAAAGACTACGAGTGGAGTATCTGGCATTAATGAAGCTTCATGATAAACAGTGATGATACAGCTCTAGGATAGGCAAGATTAGAGGCGTCATGATGTTTCCAAAATCTGTTTTTCTTGAGTTGTGCTTTAAAAACCAGACCACATTTTAACAGGCTTATTGTTTGGGGAGCGTAAAGAGCTGAAATATATAAACATTCTGTGATCTGACCCAAGTAAACTGAAATCTGGGTATTTATTTCAGTTTTTTTTTTTTTAGCTCCATCATTTTGCGCAGCACTTTACATATATATTGTACATTCACATCAGTTCCTGCCCTCAAGGAGCTTACAATCTAAGGTCCCTAATTCACATTCCTACACATACTAGGGCCAATTTAGACATGAGCCAATTAACCTACCAGTATGTCTTTGGCATGCATGAGGAAACCAGAGGACCCAGAGAAGTTTACGCCTTTCACTGATTGTTGTAGATCTCCTGGGTAATTTAAAGTGCAAGTTCACCTTTACAGAAACACTATGGTGACCTTACACTGGACCCCCCCCCCCCCCCATCTTTTAGAGATATGACCAACCACTGCCAATTACAGAGCTCCTTAGTGTAGCTCTAGCTTTTTTTTGTGAGGAAGAATTAGAACTTCTGTCAGGTTTTAAACCAGGCCATACATGGATTGCAATTCATCCAGTTGATTAGGGACTGGCTGAATTTCGATCCATGTATGGCCAGGGAGGTTATACAGAAGTTGATCTACAGATCAACTTCTGTACAACCGCCCAGATGCTTGATCAGCGCTGCAGGCTAACGCTATCATAATACAGTAGCTTAGTGGGGAGGATTTCCCCATCCACATTGAGTGTGCCGATGGGGGAAAGAAGTCAGTTTTCTTTACTGTTCAACCTTCTGGTTGAATGAACAAAAACAGTTGATTGGAGTTCTGTTTTCATTCACTCACTACCCTAGGGACAACCTTTTCAACAAACAAGTAGTGAAGGAAACACCAACAATAGAGGCAGAAGTAAGATTTTTTTCCTTTAAAGTTAAAGCAGTTGTAACCCTAGAAGGAAAAAACAAGCTTCTGTACCCTCAAGACATGATCTATACTAAAGCAGTGGCTTTAAAAACTGCAGCCCGGGGGCCAAATGCAGCCCTTTGGGCACTTTCATCCACCGATGCCAAAAATGGGGCCTAATTCCCCCCCACTGACAGCAATGAAGGGGCACAATTCCTCTTAATGACACCAAAAATGGGCACAATTCCTCCCAATGACACCAGTGATGGAGCACAGTTTCTCCCAATGACACAAGCGATGGGGCACAGATCCTCCCACTGGCACCAAAGATAGGGGCATTGATTTTTTTCCACACCGATGGCAAGACCTTTTCTACTCCCAATGGCCCCAGTCCGGCCCCCCAAAAGTCTGAAGGACAACAAACTAGCCCTTTGTTTAGAAAGTTTGGAGACCCCTAATCTATAGTACTTTGTCCCTTTCTATGCTGTAAAAAACCTGGTTGATCCTGCCTGTTCTTATGTCCCTCTGTGTGTGTTGACCATGGTAATCATGTCTGCTGATCCATGATAAAGTGGTCTGTTCATGTGCCCCCATCCTCCCACTCTCTGCTCTGAGTCTCTCCGTCTCCTTCCCTGCTTGTCAGTTTGAAGCCTGTGTGCGAGAGATCTCCTCCCACTGCTCTTTGCTGTGGCTTGAAAATAACATTTAGAAAAACCTGCTATCCCCGCTGTTTGGTCACATGTCCCCCTCCGCTCTGTCCTTCGATCTCGATGAAACAGAGGGGAGGGCAGTTATTGCATATTCTGACTGAATGCTAGAACCCCCTGTTTTTTTGTTGTCTGGTTCACTGATTTTCTTCACTTTCTGTCCGGTAAAATGTCCAGAGTACAGGAAATGAAAAAAATTCTCTAATGAAGCCCTTTTTAGCAAAACATGACAGCTTCTAACCGCACACATTCTACAAAAAAAAAATTCTAGCAGAATAAAACATTTTTATGGCAGCCTGGCAGTTTTCATATATATGTCTTTCGGGTTGAGACTCATTTTAGGTCCGATTAGCTTGCAATAGAACATCTTTGTTTTTGGGTTTAAATCTGCTTTAAGCATATTGAGTGAGGTTTATACAACTTCCCCTTATTTACAATGCTAAGAGAATATTTCCTTTGCAGGCAGAATGCTCACTTGGCTTGGTGAATAAGATGAAGTTGAGTTAAACTTCAATCAAGTGCAAGCAAAATATATATTTTCTTTGCACATGCCAAAGAGGTGAAAATTCACTTTCAAGGTAAACATGCGCTACTCTTTTAGTAAATTGACCCCAAAGTTTACATTTAATTTAATGCTTGCGCTATAAAAGTTTTACATATACTGTAAAACATGGCTTTAATCAAAGTCTTATATACAGCAGGTATTCATCTTGTCAATGTGTGGCCCTGCATTAAATCTTATTGAACAGACTTCATTGTGACATAAAAAAAAAAAAAAAAAGCAGTAAAGGTCAATACAACGTGCAAATATGAAACAAGATGGAAACTGATCAAAAATAAAATCTGTGTGGATGATAGGCATATGTAATTGAAGACTCAGATGTGCATGTGGAGTAAAACAAATGAGTGCAGGGTTACCTTTTAACAATGAGGCCAGTCTTGGATGTTTCCGGTAACCTTTTCCTATTCTGCTCTAAATTAGGAACTGAGAACTGCAGGCATCTGAGCCCAACTGCATACCTCACAATCTGAGTGTACAATCTCCTTTATATCTATAATCAGCTACCGTGCTTCCCCCGAAAGTAAGGCCTACCCTGAAAATAAGACCTACTGTGATATTCGGGGAGGGCTGCAATATAAGCCCTACCCCAAAAATAAGCCCTAGTTTAAAGTGTCTGTAAACTACTAGAATCCTCTCTATTACAGTAGTATATAATGTAAAAGGTGTGCGTTTCTGTAATCCGAGTCAAATACCTTTGGTACAGCGTCGATTGGCTGATCTCCTGCTACTCTCCCCCTCTTCTACCAGCAGGGGATTTTGCAACTCCCCCCACCCCACAGTGCTCGGAGCAGGAAAGAGAGCCCAGGCGGGTCATGGAAGCACCGAGTGGTGCTCAGCTATTTTCCTGCTGCTCTCCTCTTCTCCCAGCTATCAGCGGGGGATCTAGAGCCACCCTCCCTCTACAGTGCTCGGAGTGGAGAAGACCGCTCAGGCGGGTCATGGAAGCACCAAGCAGCCCATTATATACTACTGTAATAGAGAGGATTCTAGCATTTCACAACCGCTCTTATTAAGTTCACACTGGGGATTCCTGACAGGCAGGGAGGGAGGGAAAGGGGGAGAGAAGACAGCACATTCAATGGTAAGCTCTACCCCGAAATAAGCCCTGCTATGTTTTTGGTTGCCAAAATTAATATAAGGCCCAGGCTTATTTTCGGGAAAACACTGTATATAGTGCAAAAGCTTGCCTGATTAGAAACAAATTCAATGGATAGATTCATTTTTTTTCCTCCCATTACATAGTTTTGGTAACTTTAAAGGCGACGGACTGTACAATCAGATTTGTATAGTGTATGGTCAGCCTAACCTATGAATGTTTCCACTGTGTGTGAATTGGTGACATGCATATGAACCCTGGAAAAAGACTTGCATCTCAGTCTTTAAGGCCCCTTTTACATGGGGGAGACTCCACCAGAAGTCTGCTTGCTCAGAGGGGCATCTCTTTCCATTGATCCCCGCTAAGCAGGCGGATGATCAGTCTGTGTCCACTCTGCTTATGCAGAGCAGACACAGACACAGTCTGTTCTCTATGGGCCTGTCCGTTTACGCCCAACTGTCATCCGATCTCAGACGAAAGGGGCCATCCCCATCCGTCTTTTTTTTTAGCAGATGGGATTGGATGTAAGGAGAATGGAGGGTCCGATTGGCTCCACCTGAAAAACGGACAAGCGGACCCAATCATACCGCTAGTGTGAAAGGGGGCCCAAGATGCGCTGTATAGAGGATGTCAACAAAAATTGGCTAAAAATACTTAGGATACTTTAAAAGGTTACACCTGTATTTAGGAGGTAACATGCCCCTCCAATGACAGTGCGCGGGGGTTCGATTCCTTTGTGGCAATTTTTTAAATGTGAGGGTGTGCGACACCATTGTGTCATTTATTCAGAGATCTGTGAATGAACGACATGTCCCATCTTCCACTGTGGAAGATGACCTTAGTTCTCAATGAAACACAAGTGTGGTGATCACCGCACTCCTAGTCCATCAACACTTCCTCTAGCTCCAATTGAAATGTTGTACCTCGATACAGACAGAGCTGAAGAAAGTTTGCAGGAACCTGGCAGTGCATCCACGATGCACTGATCATGGTAGCAATGCTTTGCAAAAAAATTGATGTGCATTTAATTTTTTTTTTTTTTTTTTAATGTGTATTTAGTTGAAGTCCAGGGTTAGTGTTGCTTTAACTAGTTCCCTTGGGTCAAGATGGCCCAAAGGGTCTATTTCCTTAAGATATATGCCCACTATAGACATGGTATTAACTATATGTAACATCAGAAGTAGACGGATTTTCCACTTCACTCCCTAAACAAAATCGAGTCAGGGTGAGCACATTCAGAAAGCCTTCCTCTGACTGGCTAATATGGAGATCACCACATCTGTCTGCCTCTTCACCCCAGCCAATCAAAGATTGGTATTCATTCAGAAAAATACAGGCCTTCCTGTGAAAGGCTGGGCAATGCTCAGACCAACTCGATTCTGTTCTGGGAATTGGATGGGAAGTCCCTGTACCTTTGATGGAACACAGTATTGTATGTAGCACCGACAGCAGGTACATTTCTTAACAGGAAATAGTTTGTTTGGGTGTGGTGTTTAAAGTGGTTGTAAACCTCAGACACATAGGCGTGCGCACAGGGTGTGCCAGGTGTGCTCAGGCACACCCTAATCACCCTGTGCAGCACAGATTCCCCCTACTGCCCTGGCTAGCTCCCATCTTTCCCCCTGCAGCGCTGCCAGCTTCCCTCCTCTCCTATTGGCTGTTGCTGCTGGGATGTTTTAGAAGTGGGGAAGGGGGCCAGTAAATATGTGATTTGTTGGCCCCTTCCCTTTCTGAATGAACATCGTGAGTGATCGGTAGTGTACTTGGGCTTTGGGGTGCACACCCTAATGCCAAAGGCTGCGCACACCTATGCTCAGACATGAAACATGAACAAAGCATATTCCCTCTATAGTTTGTATTCGTCTGAATCCAGCACACCAAGTGTCATTCCGGTCTGCTGCCTCATTCCTCTCATGGTTACTTCTGACAAGTTTTCCTGACACCAAAAGAAAAAAGGGTGACAGAGGAGGGAGCTCCAGCTGATTGACAGCCTCAGCTCTGTTCCTGTGTGCTGTATGAAAGGGGGGGTGTCCCCTCCCTCCAATAAGCTCTCAGAGCTCTCTTCATTGATGTAACTTCAGCTCTCCTTGCTTTTCAGAGCTGAGAAATTTTGTGCAGTCTGCACTCTGAACGAATGTAGTGGAAAGAGTACTGTAGATCATCAGGCACAACTTATGTAGGAGGATTTGTATCACCTGAGGCAAGTCACTTCACTGGTTATATGTAAGGGTTTAGAGCCGCTTTACAGTAACACAAAATGTGGTTAGGCTTTAAAGAGGAACTGAACGCTGAAAACTGTTCCCAAAAAGAGAAGCAAATGATCGCCATTATTGCCTGTGGTCTCCCTTTAGCGGATCTTGCCCCAAGCACCACCCCCATCTCTGGAGTCCCAAAGCAAGAAAAGCTTAAAGCACACCGATATGCTGGTAATTTATATTTTCTTTATTAAACAAGTGTTAAGGCCACTGCGCAGGTTTCTAAACGGGCCCTTCCAGAAAGAGGATCAAATGGTTGGAGGGCCCTAAATGTAAAACCCAAAGCAATCACCAGCTGGTTTACTAAAAAGTAAAGCCATTAACTTTGCAATGTGAAAGCGAGTAAATAAGGTGAAGCTGCAAGGGAAATTAAAAAAAATAAAGATTTTGGCCAACACATGATTGGTAATCAAATATACAAAGTAATTACGATCACTTTCAAAAAATGTATAGGAACAGAGCCCATATTCTTTTAGTAAATTCCACTGACTGGCTGAAGCTCCACAACAGGTTTTGTAGGCAAATGCACAGAAATAAGTAGGACAATGAAACCACAGTACAGTGGAGCAATGTGCACAAATATACCGGACCTCCCATATGTGTCATTTCTTAAAGGGTCACAGGAAACAGACATCCAAATCCTGGGAAGGCCAGAGTCCTGTGAATGGCAACTTAAAAGGACTGGTTGAGCTTTGAAGAAAAAATAATAAATGCCATATTTGGCATTAGAAAAAAAAAAATGGCCATTTAAATTTTTCCCCCAGGAGCCCGCAAAGCACTGTACCCATGATCAGTGGATTGCAGGTACAGTGGAACCTCAGATTACAAGCATAATCCGTTCCAGGAGAATGCTCGTAATCCAAAGTACTCGCATATCATAGACGTCAATGGAAACGAAAATATATTTTTTCCACATTGACTTCAATGGCATGCAATACCGCATGTGGCCAGAGGTAAAGGGGCGCCATAGAGCCAAGGAAACACCTGGAAAGGCCAGAGGACAGCTCGGCTGAACTCTAAGGCCGCATACACACGATCAAATCTATCTGCTGGAAACGGTCGGCCCGACCGTCCCAGCAGACAGATTCGATCATGTGTACGGGCGAGCCGACGAATTTGGCCAGCCGACAGATTTCAAAGCATGCTGGGAACCCGTCCGCCCGACATGTCTGCTGGTTAGTACGCTAACCAGCAGACATGTCTTCTCGCACATGCGTCGAATGGATTCGACGCATGCGCGGGAGTGATTTACTTCCTGGTGCGGTGACGTGGCGGCGTCAACGTCACTGCGCCGTCTGCCGGCGGGGACCGATTTGAACAAATATGTCTACCCGTGTGTATGGGGCCTGAAAGGCCCGGAAACTGAGTATTTCCAAGGTTTTCTGAGCATTTCCAAACGGCTCCGCTCGGCTCTGGCGTCACCCCACCTAAGGTAAAAAAGCGGTACTGCACACCGCTTTGGCTTGAATCCTGCTCATTTTGCAAGACAACGCTCACAAACCGAGTTAGAATTTTTTTAAAAACAGCGCTCGTATTGTAAAACGCTCTTTAACAGTGTTGCTCACAATCTGAGGCACTGTACAATGTCAGGCTCCTGCAGACTAGACATGTGCACTGACAAAAAATTCGTTTTTTTCGTTTATGTTATTTTTTTTATTTTTATTTTTTCGGAAATTCGGAAATTCGGGAAATGAAAAAAAAATTTTTTTTCGTTTTTGTTTCATTCGTTTTTTTTATTTTTTCGGAAATTCGGAAATACGGGAAAATCGGAAAATTATTTTTTTCCGTTTTATTCGTTTTTTTGCTTTTTTCGGAAATTCGGGAAATTCGAAAATTCGGAATTTTCGGATTTCCGAAAAAGCAAAAAACGAATAAAACGGAAAAAACGAAATTTCCGAAAAAAACGAATGAAACGAAAATGAAAACAATTTTTTTTTTCGGAAATTCAAAAATTAGAATTAGCATTTTCGAATTTTAGATTTTCGAACTTTAGATTTTTTAATGTTACAATTTCGAAATTTCGAATATTTGAATTTTCGTAATTTTTTACTTGTGAAATAAAATGTGAAAATTCGAAATTCGGAATTTCGAAATTAGAAAATTCGAAATTTCGAAATTAGAAAATTCGAAATTTCGAAAATTAAATGATTCGAAGATTCGAAAATTCGAATTTTCGATTTTTTTTAGTTTTCGAATTCTCTAATTCGAATTTTCGAATTATTTAATTTTCGAATTTTAAATTTTTGAAATTTCGAATTTCGAATTTTCACATTTTTCGAATTTTCATATTTTTAATTTTCGAAAGTGAAATATTCGAAAAATAAAAAAAATGAAAATTGGAATATTCGAAATTCCGAAAATTGAAAAAGTCGAAAATTTCGAAAATTTAGAATTTCGAAATTTTTATTTGTGAAAAAAAAGTGAAAATTCGAAATTCGAGATTTCGAAATTAGAAAATTCGAAAATTCGAAATTTCGAAAATTAAATAATTCGAAGATTGGAAAATTCGAATTTTCGATTTTTTTTCAGTTTTCGAATTCTCTAATTCGAATCTTCGAATTATTTAATTTTCGAATTTTTCGATTTTCAGAATTTCGAATATTCCAATTTTCAAATTTTCACATTTTTGGAATTTTTGGAATTTTTCATTTTCGAAAATGAAAAATTCGAAAAATAAAAAATTTGAAAATTCGAAAAATTTGAAAATTCGAAATTTCGAAAATGAAAGATTCGAAAATTAGAAATTTCGAAAAATAAAAAAAATAAAGATTCGAAAATTCGAAAATTAAAAAAATCGAAAATTAAAAATTTGAATATTCGAAAAATAGAAAATTAATAATTCGAAATTTCGAAAAAATAGAAAATTCGGAATTTTGAAAATTAAAAAATCGAAAATAAAAAAATCGAAAATAAAAAACGAAAATCCGAAATTCGTAAATTCGGAAAATAGAAAATTGAAAAATTCGGAAAAACGAAAATTGAAAAATTCGAATTTTCGGAAAAACGAAAATTCGGAAAAACGAAAAACGAAAATTGAAAAATTCGGATTTTCGGAATTCCGAAAATTCGAAAATTCGGAAAAACGAAAAACGAAAATTGAAAAACTCCAATTTTCGGAATTCCGAAAATTCGAAAATTCGGAAATTCGAAATTTTCGGAAGTCCGAAAATTCGGAAATTAAAAATTCGTTAATACGAAAATTTTAAATTAACGAATTTCCGATTTTTCGTTAAAAAACGAATTAGAAACTAAACAAAATGCACATGTCTACTGCAGACACATCCTCCAGCTTTATTGCCTGTACCTCTGTACGGCCTGTTAGAAATCTAGAGGAAGCCAATGGACTTACGAGGGCTCAGTCTTCCGCAGTGGCAGACAGGAGGGGGAGGGGGAGGGGATAGTGCTGGAACATGTTACATACCTGTAACATGCTCCAAAAGTAAACTTAGCCATAAACAACATTGTAAAGCATTTCTAAAAGGCAACTTTTTAAAATCTTTAGAACAGAGAAGAGTAAAAATTGTAACAAAGTTTGCTAAAATTCGTTTTTGTTTTTTCTCCCAAGAAAACTGAAGCTACACTTTGTTCTGTCAGTTTGCCTGTAGAAATCTTGGTTTTGGTTATCGTACCTGAATAGGCAACAACAGGTGTCAGGGTTCTTTTAGTACCAGAAAACTAAAAAGTGCTCCTCTTCCTTTTTGAGCTGTTAACTACTTTAGCAGCATAGGTTACAGGTCCTAAGACCCCAATCACACCTGAGCGTTTTGTAGCTTGAAGCGTGAAGCTACAAAATGCTGGAGGGGAAAAAAATCTATTATTCTTTATAGAGATGGTTCACATCTCCACTCCAAAATGCCTGAAGCCAGAAGCCCCAAACGACTGAACCTCAAACAAGTACTTTTTTCTAGGCAGATTTTGGCGTTTTTCTGCTTTTTACATTGGTGACCTTTTGACCTGTACAAAATCGCGCCAAAAACGCAGATTTTGTGCCTGAAAAAGCTATGCTCAGGTGTGAATGGGGCCTTAAACTCCCAAGGATACTGCCTGTTCTGCCTACCCCATGAACGTGAGGGATGTGTGTGGGAGCCACTCGGGTTGCATAGACTATAGTCCTGTGCTCTCTGCCGAGTGCTGGCCAGAAATGAAGCCTGCCCACACACAAAACAACGATAGATGGGAGGCTATATATCTAGGGAGACGCACACTATGACAAGACCCACTGTGTGTGGACAAGTGGCAATCTCAGTCTGGATCTTCACCAGGCCATGTCCTCGACACGTTTCACTCCACCCACCAGAGCTTACTCAGGGTATTCCCAGGAGTGAGCTTTGGTGGACTGAGCAAGATGCATTAGGGTTAGGGCCTGGCAGGAGTCCAGGCTGAGACTGCCACTTGTCCACACAAAGCGGGTCTTGTCATAATGTGTGGCTCCTAGAACATCTAGCCTCTGTTCTACAATACAGTACAATATAGAGAGAAGCTACAGCATGATTCCCACCTATTATCAGTAGGCTACATGGGCACATTTTCCCTTGCAGCATAAAGAGGCGGTTTATTTCTGGTGCCCAGGATGCCTTCGAGCTAACTTCTAAATACAAAATATAATGAATCTACAGCATGATTCCCAACTGTCCTCATTAAACAAGACCTCATCCATCAAGAAGGTGATACAATTTTGTAAAGGGAATGTGCAAACACACACTTAGGAGTAGGAAGAGTTAACGTGGCAAGAAAAGTTTAATTCAATGCCCACCATTATTACAACTTGGGCAGCTCCTCACACCTGTACTATGTGGGCAATGAAAAACAGTATAAAAATCTTAATATATTGCAGCTTGCCAATCATTAGATGTGGTAGCTGCATTCGTTTTTTTTTTTTATAGCTTTCTCCCCCGTTTTCACCTGGTGATGTGGCCAGTAACACGCCTCCTGTATTAGGGTGCCTGCATGCTGGATTAAGGAGCAACTGAGACACATTTGCACAGCAGCATTGCCAATCTGGTGAAGGTAGCGTTCGATGTTCTGGCAGATTCAAATCGAAGCCAAGCTCCATCTAAAGCACACACACAGTTTTTATTTTCTTCAACCAATGGAGGAGCCCGGTATCCGATCCGGCAGTGCTGCCGGGTTATCATAGGAGCTGACTGAGGAACGGTAGGTCCCCAGCCATCTCTATGGTCTAGGAGACCAGAAGCGACAGCCTGATAGTCCGGTTACCGTATTTTAGTTTTTTTGGAAAGCATGGGATCAGTTTTTTTTTTTTACCTCATGCTTTCCAGGGTAGAGGAGAAATCTGGGATCTTATAGACCCTAGATGTCTCCATAAAGAGAACCTGTCATGCCTTATTTCTATTACTAGAGATGTTTACATTTCTTGTGGTAGGAATAAAAATGATAAAAAAAAAAAAATTTGATTTTTTGTACTCACCGTAAAATCTCTTTCTCCGTCGTCCATGGACGGACACAGCCTTCTCAAGTCTTGACAAGTGGGTTATGTTCCTGTTCATAGGAGAGGATGCTCTCCTATGAACAGGAACATAACCCACTTGTCAAGACTTGAGTAGGCTGTGTCCGTCCATAGAAGAGAAAAATAATTTAAAAAGAACAGTGTAAAAATGTAAATAAAACTTTATAAAGAAATAAAAAAGCGTGACATGTTGGGTATCCATTTACTCAGTGTATCATCTTTTATATTTTACTAAAAATTGGGTTAAAGATTATGATTTTTTGCATTATAATTTATTAAAGTGGAATTTAGAAAAACCACAACCACCATTCTATTGTCTAGGATCTCTGCTACACAATGTATGTATATATATATATATATATATATATATATATAAAAATAAATATTTGGGGTTCTTCTATGTAATTTGATCAACCCGGTATATATTCAGCCTGCCCATTAATGGTTCAAATCTCAAGATTTGAACGGTGTATGGCTGGCCTAAATCTCTGTGCCTTAAGTTCTTTTTTTTGTGACTTTGTTATAAACAATATTTTAATAAAATGAAGTAAAAATAACAGAATTTGTCTCAACTCTCTAACTGCTACAGCTTGTTCTGTTGAAAAACAAACTTACTGGGCAGATCATAAGGTGAAAATAAAGGAAGAAAATTAACACCACATTTAAAAGGTAGGCTGCAATAAAGGTTTGCCTTTGGGTTTAACACCATTTTCATGGGAGACCAGGTGTGTGGAACATGTTAGCCTTTAGAGCAAGTATCCTCAAACTAAGGCCCTCCAGCTGTTGCAGAACTACAAATCCCATGAGGCATTGTAAAACTTTGACATTCACAGACATGACTAGGCATGGTGGGAATTGTAGTTCTTTAACAACCAAAGGACCATAGTTTAAAGATCCATGCTTTAGAGTAAAAAAAAAAAAAAAAAAAATCATAGGGAAGGAGTGTGCATTACATTCCAAGGAGAATAGCTCATTTTATAAAAAACTAAAAGGAAACCAGTGCTATTTTTTTCTAAAAATTGAGTGCAGGACTGTCACAAGAAGCCCAGACGCTTTAAGGGCCTTTCGCATAATGCACTGGTAGTTAATTAGTGGCTTTTTTTTTTGTTAAAGGAATGGCAAGATCTAGCGTGTAGCCAGCGACTGACACTCATTGGAAACCTCACTTTGAAACACAGTTGGCCTCTTTTGTACATTACTTTAAATAAGGTGCCACATTTACAAGAACCGGTAATGCACCGTACACACGACCGTTTTTTCCCATCTGAAAAAGTCCCATGACAGCTTTTAGCCGGGAATAGCGACTGTGTGTATGCTCCATCCAAATTTTTCCTACAGGAAAACTGCCGGAAAAAAAAAGAAAAAGAGCAGGATCTCTTTTTTCCCCCGTCAGAAAAAAATCCTAGCGTGAAAATCGTTCATCTCTATGGAATTCCGATGGTAATAAAAAACACGCATGCTTGGAAACAATTTGACGGATGCTCAGAAGCATTGAACTTCATTTTCTTCGCTCGTCGTAGTCATTTTCGTCACTGCGTTCTTGACAGCCAAAATGTCACCAAACTTTTGTGTGACCGTGTGTATGCAAGGCAGGCTTGAAAGGAATTCATAGTTTGTTTTTTTTTCGACGGGAAAACCGCTCGTGTGTACGGGGCATTAGAGTTTATCGGAGGTGCCAGAATGCTGTAGGAACGAAGCTATACCCTTCTATATATCCATCGCCAGTACCTCTATTTATTTACAGAGACCGTCACCATTTCCTTCTACATTTACAGCAGGAGGAAGGGCACCATGACATAATTCCTACTAAGGTTACCGATCGGAACAAGCGAGAAGAACTCTTGTTTGAAAAATACATTCTAAAAGAACCTCCCCACACAAGATGGCTGCCTAAGGTTTATCTCTCCTTGGGCAGCAAGTGCCAACGTTATGGTCTTCAAGAGCTTTGGCTGCAGTCTTCAAGATGCTTGTGCAAACCCCTAGGTTTCTATTGTGTCCTGTAGTGACTTAGGAGCTGGCAGATGGAACCATATTGTGGGGTGGGGGACACAGACATCCGCACTACTGTGTGAAGTGTCAGATGCTGAAGATCCGCTGAAGGTTGTACTTTTTTACGACAAAGATGTTTGGGCTCCAGCAGGTATTACGAGTCGTCTTCTGCAGGGAGTTTGGTTAAAATTGCTTTTTCAAGCAACAGTGTTGCTGTAAAGGAAGGCAGCAAAGTTTCTCTTCCTGATCAGCCACCTGGTATAGTAACTGCTTGCGGTAGCTTCACCGACACTGATCAGTGCGCCACCTTGTCATTGAAAGCCAAAAATGATGAAAGTACAAGATATACCTCATAGAGGGCAAAGGCAACTAGCCAAATACATTATTTCACACATTCAATCTAAATATCACTCCAGAATGTTTCATTATTCTTGCAAATGACCTAAAACAAAACATTTAAGAAGCAAATGGCATGGTTTTGTGCATCACAAAAAAAAATATATATATGTTTTTACAGCGATATGAAACTGAATTGTGCATAGTTATTGATCTGTTGATATGATGACTGATTTATCAAATCTATAGTTCTATCATTACCAAAGAACAGGTAAATCAACTTTGCTAAAACCAGGGTCCTTGCGCAGTTCCCAGTAGGTATCATTGGAAACCCATGTCTCCTTATTATGGGTGTCAACCACCTTCCTGCAGAAGCAACACAGAGAAGAAACACAAGGAGTCATAATCGTGCATCCTAAAAAGGAACTTAATGTACTTGAAAAGGAATCATAAAAAGCATTAAACTGTCTAAAATGATAGATGCTAAATAGGCTGCAACCGCTGATAAATCTCACTGTCGGCATACATTGGGCTTCATTTACTAAAACTGGAAAGTGCAAAATCTGGTGCAGATGTGCATGGTAGTCAATTAGCTTCTAACATCAGCTTGTTCGATTAAACTAGAACTTCACCTTTTTTACTGTATTTATCGGCATATAACACGTACTCTATTCCCCTTAAAATCAGGAGAAAATCATGGGTGCGTGTTATACGCCGATTGGCTGCCTCGAAGGGAAAGGAGGGAAAGAGGGCCACCGAAATAGACAGAGCCAAGTGTACTGTGTACTTGGCTCTGTTTGCAGTCACCCCAATCCCGTCTCCTAGCATTTAATTCCCGCCATTGGACCGGTGTTATGTCCATCATAGGAGCTGGGGACAAGGGGCAGGACTGCGAGACAAGCCGAGAGGAGCCAAGTACACAGGACATCCGGCTCTGTCTATCTCGGTGGCGCTCGTTCCCTCTTGGGCAAGGCTGCAGATGGACACAAATAAGGCTGCATTGATGGACATTTAAAATGCATCCTAAAAGTTTTTTTCCCTAAACTTGCCCCTTAAAACATGGGGTGCGTATTATATGCCGATAAATACGGTAATAAAAGGCACATTGTTTTGCAGGTAAAAAAAAGTGCATTTATCATTTTTTGTTGTAGCAGCCTGTAAAGCCTTGTACCAGCGATCGTCAGATCACTGATGTCATGCAGACCTGTCAGCGTATCTGCTTGCTCGTACCTTGTACGGGCAAGCTGATACATTCCGACAGGAAGAATCAATGAACTACCACAGCACATTTTCCATTCATGGCATACTTCCGGGAAAAAAGATAGCTGTCAATATGGGGGATCGGTGGGGGGTAGCAGGGACTGGTCATTTCATAACACGGTACATGTTACACACTTAATATGAGGGTAACATGTTATGAAAAGGTGAACTTATTCTTTAAGCTTCGACAAAACAACCTGAACCTGGTTCCTATGCAAAGCTGCACCAGATTTTGCACTCTCCAGTTTTAATAAATGACCCCCAATATCTCAGTTTGAATTCCTCTATCCACGTTGATTGTGTGGATGGGGAAAAACTATGCATCTATGGCCAGCCTTTACAAGAATGTATCATTCTATCCAACAGCTACTAAGCCTTTATACCCATCACCAGAAGTCAGCCTTGTGATTCACACACAACTGCTATATTTCACAGCCGTTTCCTGGGTCTGCTGCCTCCTCTATTGGCTAATTGGTGTGATTATGACAACTGACTCTCTATGGCCTTGTTCGCATTAACACTTGTCCTAATGTGACCAGGGTGTAGGTCCCAAATACAAACTGTGCTTTCAGGGATGCTCACCCCCATCTGCATGCTGGTCACATTAGGACACTGTTAGCTAGGAACCAGGCAGGTAATATGGTGTTTCTTTCCCACCTAATTTCCCCCTCCTGCACGTTTTCAGCAACTTCCCTTTAACGCTGCCGTCTTTCAAATGAGCAAGCAGTACACTGCTGCTGAGAGGGACCATATTGTTCTGTGTCAGTGACGACTGGTGCAATATTTTTTGCGGGGCGGTAAACACCCCCCCCCCCCCCGTTGTTCACCAGCCCGCACTTACCCCATCTAGGTCACGGACAGTGCTTCCTCCGGGGGCGGCCGCTTGACCCGGCATCCCTTCCTCAGCGTCTCTTCCTCCTCTACCTCTTCTCCTCCAATATAAACTTTCCTTCTCTTGGCCAATCAGGTCTCAGGACTCTTTTCCTGATTCCCGATTTCCTGATTCGTTTCCAAATAATAATTTGCTATTGTCAAGTGGGTGGGCTTGGGACACAGTGCTCTGCGCCCCGAGCCCACCCTTTTTAAAGCCAATTCGAGCCTTAGGCCCTTATCGTGCGCTTCTGAAAAACAAATAAAAAAACAAACGAACATCGGAATCAATGTGTCCGAAGCTCTGAATGTAGGTTAGGGGCCGGGGAGCATGGATTAGGGAGGTGGTACCCCCCCGTATGGATGGGCCGCCACTGTTCTGTGTAGTCTTGGTTTCTGCCCATATACTTATTCTGGGTCATGACTCAGTGCATAAGAATATACTAAAGTCATGGATCAAAATGCACCTGGTTCAGCAGGGAGGTCACACAGAAGTCATACTTTCTCCATTCGTTCAGCACTGCAGGCTATAGCCCGCAATAAAGATCAGTGTATTCTGATGGCAATGATAGCTCTTCGCTGTCAGAAAACAGTGACACAGTGGGAGGATTCCACCCAAGAGAGGTTGTGGAAAGACTAGAATCTCTGCACTGCTTGCAGAACTTAAAACAAAAGCTTATGAGGGAATCCCATTAACCTTAACAGCTGGGGGCCTCCAGAAAAGCCACACAGTTGTGCAAGTTGCATGCATTATTTTGACCTTGCAATTTCAGAATGTTTACATTCAGACATCTTTCTTGCTAAATTTAGTGTTGACGCTCCAGTTTTGCAGCCCTTATTTATTAACATTTTTCTATCGGTGAGCATTCTAAACCTTATCCAAAGACCAGTTTTTGTTCAGTTCTCTCAGTCATACAGTTCATGAATTATATTTTTATAATCATATAGCAATGTGCAGAAAACATTAACTTACCGGAAATAGTTTGGCATATATTCTATATGGTTGTCTTCTAGGTATTTTCTCTTGGTTCTCTGAAGTTCTTCTATTCTCTGCTTTTCTGTTGCAGCAGCTTCAACATTCCCGTCTTCAAGTAATCTACAACAAATGTACCAATTGTAATACAGAGAGCACTTATACAGAGGATTAACATTTTGCTGGAATTAACACAATTCATGAGATGAATGCCAGTTAATTAAATAAGGGACCCAAATCAGTGGTTTCTATTTAAGTATAAGTGTACTTTCAGTACTTATTCTTATTATTTCTTCAGCCAGCTTTAAAACACAGTTGCCACAAGTACGTTTTTTGCTGCTAAACAAAAGTTGCAGACGAAGGAAGCAGCTCGTTTTCATTCTCTCCTCCTACTGTAGTTGCTCTTGGTTACCACTAGAGGGATCTGAAGGAAAGACAAGAGACAGATTGCTCATTTAGCGCAATACAAATTGTATCTTTGGTCTTTCCTTCAGCTTTCTTTAGTGGTGATCAAGAGCATCTGGTGCAGGATTAAAGAAAATGGCTATCCGATACTTACCATAAAACTTTCCTCTCCTTATGTCAACATACAATGGGTGTGTTCTGCCCTCTTGCCCCCACAGGACAGCCCTTAAATGAATAAAAAAAAGGTGACCCAATTACACCCCCCCTTGGTGTTCCTTTAACTCATGACAGAATCAGAGGGGGGGGATTATGCTTCCATGAAGAGAAGGAAAGGAAGATTACGGTAATTAGTACATCATTGTACTTATTCCTGCCCCTCATGTCAGCATTCAAAGGGATATAACTAGTAACAAGAAATCAAACACAAAAGTATGATGACCCTTAAGTTTCACGATCAAGAGCAGCAAGGTCCCCAAAGACATGGAAGGGCCTGCTGCCAACTACAATCTGAAAAAGCAGATAAACCTCCGACTTGTAGCTTTCTAAACCACCTTTATGTGGTAAGACCAGGACACCAAGACTGCCCATAGGAGGAGAAAACAAAGCTGCCATTTTACAGCCTCAATGATCAATGAAGACAGAACAGTGTGCCCCCCATTCTGGGAGACTTGCATAGGTGATGAAAATGATTCAATTTCTAAGACTTAGTTAGAGTCCCGTCCCACCAACAAATCCAAACAAATCTTGGGTCTCATATTGATGGTGTCTTTGTATGTGGGATGATACCAAACCATCCAGTACACAGGTACTGAAAAGTTTGATTCTGGTAAACGGGAACACCATATCATAACAAGCACTGCTGGAGCCCAACCACAGAAGTGAGCCGGACAAGGCCAGATCTAGCCTATTTGATCTGGGGGTGCAGTAAGGGGGGGGGGGGCTATTGTCAACACTGTTTGAGTCAATGGCAGTCTGTTATAGATGCAGGGAACCAGTATTGTTCACTCATTGCGCTTATAGATCACTGTTCATGACCTTTAAGTGATGCCTGACTGGTAGTACAGAGGCAATGTAGGAATGTACTCTTAAAGTGACACTGTCCATAAATAGGTATGGGGGCTGCTGTTGCTGACCTCCTGAAAATGCTAGATGCATGGCCGTTTCTGAATTCAGTATGTTTTAGTTGCAGTTTAAGAACAGGCATGCTGTAAATGAGTGTTGAATAAACTAAGCCATATACTTATTCTGGGTCATGACTCAGAGCACTGAGATCAAAGCATCTCAAGGGAGATTTCAGTAATGGTTGCCTTCAATAATCTTTCATAACAGTCTCCCTTTAATGGGAGACTACAGGTAAAACTCGGAAAATTAGAACATTGTGCAAAAGTTCATTTATTTCACTAATGCAACTTAAAAGGTGAAACAAATACATGATATAGACTCATTACATGCAAAGCAACATAGTTCAAGCTGCGATTTGTCAAAATTGTGAGGATTATGGCTTACAGCTCATAAAAACCCCAAATCCACAACCTCAGAAAATTTGAATATTGTGAAAAGGTGCTGCAATATTCTAGGCTCAAAGTGTCCCACTCTAATAACCCACAACACATGCAAAGGGTTCCTGAGCCTTTAAATGGTCTCTCAGCCTGGTTCAGTAGGAATCACAATCATGAGAAAGACTGCTGACCTGACAGTTGTGCAGAAAACCATCACCGACACCCTCCATAAGGTGGGAAAGCCTTAAAAAGGTAATTGCAAAAGAAGTTGTTCCAAAAGTGCTGTATCAAAGCGCATTAATAGAAAGTTATGTGGAAGGGAAACGTGTGGAAGAAAAAGGTGCACAAGTGGCAGGGATGACCGCAACCTGGAGAGGATTGTCAGGAAAAGGCCATTTAAAAGTGTTAGGGACTTTCACAAGGAGTGGACTGAGGCTGGAGTCAGTGCATCAAGAGCCACCACACACAGACGGATCCTGGACATGGGCTTCAAATGTTGTATTCCTCTTGTCAAGCCACTCCTGAACAACAAACGTCAGAAGCGTCTTACCTGGGCTAAAGAAAAACGAACCTGGTCTGTTGCTCAGTAGTCCAAAGTCATCTTTTCTGATGTGAGCAAATTTTGCATCTCATTTGGAAACCGAGGACCCAGAGTATGGAGGAAGAATGGAGAGGCACGATGCTTGAAGTCCAGTGTGAAGTTTGCACAGTCGGTTCATTTGGCGAGCCATGTCATCTGCTGGTGTTGGTCCACTGTGCTTCATTAAGTCTAGGGTTCAACGCAGGCATCTAACAGGAGATTTTGGAGCACTTCATGCTTCCTTCTGCAGACAAGCTCTATGGGGATGCTGACTTCATTTTCCAGCAGGACTTGGCACCTGCCCACACTGCCAAAAGCACCAAAACCTGGTTCAATAACCGTGGGATTACTGTGCTTGATTGGCCAGCAAACTCGCCTGACCTAAACCCCATAGAGAATCTTTGGGGCTGTGCCAAGAGAAAGATGAGAGGCATGAGACTGAACAATGCAGAAGAGCCGAAGGCCGCTATTGAAGCATCCTGGTCTTCCACAAAACGTCAGCAGTGCCACAGGCTGATGGCTTCCATGCCACGCCGCATCGAGGCAGTTATTGCTGCAAAAGGGGTCCAAAGTACTGAGTACATATGCATGCTTCTATTTTTCAGAGGCCCAATATTGTTCTATGTACAATCCTGGTTTTATTGATTGCATGTAATATTCAAATTTTCAGAGATTGTGGATTTGGGGTTTTCATGAGCTGTAAGCCATAATCATCACAATAATGACAAATCACGGCCTGAACTATCTTGCTTTGCATGTAATGAGTCTATCTCGTATATTAGTTTCACCTTTTAACCACTTAACACCCTGACCATATTGCTGCCCAAAGACCAGAGTACTTTTTGCGATTCGGCACTGCGTTGCTTTAACCGACAATTGTGCGGTCGTGCAATGTGGCTCCCAAACAAAATTAGCGTCCTTTTTTCCCCACAAATAGAGCTTTCTTTTGGTGGTATTTGATCACCTCTGCGGTTTTTATTTTTTGCGCTATAAACAAAAATAGAGCGACAATTTGGCTGCATTCACACCTTCGCGTATGCGTTTTGCGGCGTAAGTACCGCGATTTGCGGCTACAAAAAATAAGGGTTTTGTCCCGCGATTTGCAGCGTCAACATTACATTGTATTGTCAGCTATGCGGAACGCCGAAGCTGCCCGATACGCGCGTCGAAAAAGGGTCCGGGACTTTTTTGAAATTTGGCGTTCGACGTTTTATCGACGTACGGTGTTCTGCGTTAGATGTGAACAGTCTCCATAGAGAACAATGTAAATTTGACCCTCCGGCGTATTGTAGCGTCGCGCTTCAGGCGTAAAAACGCCTAGGTGTGAATGGAGCCTTTAGAAAAAAATGAATATTTTTTACTTTTTGCTGTAATAAATATCCCTCAAAAATCTATAAAAAAAAATGTTTCCCTCAGTTTAGGCCGATACATATTCTTCTACATATTTTTTGTGAAAAAAAATAAAAAAATCACAATAAGCGTTTATTGAGTGGTTTGCGCAAAAGTTATAGCGTTTACAAAATAGGGGGTATTTTTATGGCATTTTTATTAATATTCTTTTTTTTACTAGTAATGGCGGCAATCAGCGATTTTTTTCGGTACTGTGACATTATGGAGAACACTTCAGACACTTTTGACACATTTTTGGGACCATTGGCATTTTTATAGCGATCAGTGCTATAAAAATGCATTGGATTACTATAAAAATGCCACTGGCAGTGAAGGGGTTAACACTAGGGGGCGGGGAAGGGGTTAAGTATGTTCCTGGGTGTGTTCTAACTGTATGGGGGGGGGGGGGGGGGGGGTGGACTGACATGGGGAAATCACTGATCTTCCGTTCATACATTGTATAAACAGAAGATCAGCGTTTACACACACATCTCCCGGTCCCCACTCTAACGAGCAATCGGCGGCGCGCATGCGCCCAATAGTGGCCCGCGAGAGAGCCGACGTAGAGCTATGGGCTCTCGCGCAGGGGAGCCAATCTGCCGCTGTACAACGACAACGGCAGGTCGGCAAGTAGTTAAGTAGCATTAGTGAAAAAAAAAAGAACTTTTGTACGATAATCAAATTTCACCTGTACATGTGAATGTCCTAAAGTGATTTCATTTCCGGGTTATCAATGCCAGGGGAACATTAGAATAGCTTGGCTTGTCACAACCAAATAAGCACTTGCCTTTGATCAGGCCGAAACCTTGCATCAGTTTTTGGAAGGAAATCCTTCATTACAGGATCTAGTTCATTTAATTCAATGGCAAATCTTGTAAAGCCGTAATAAAGTTCATAGTTAGTTGGCATCGAACCTGAAAAATATAAAAGAAAAAGTTATTTACTACTTCGGTTATTGGTGAGGTTGCAGAGAAATCTGAGAATCTTTTAGGTGTAAGTCTAATGACCCGTGTACAGATTGAGATGCCATATCTTCAGAAAACTCATTACTGGGCCATGGTATTGCCACTGAACTGTAAGAGCAGGCCAGTTTGTGAATGTTGCTCTAGAGCAGGGGTCTCAAACTGGGGCCCTCCAGCCGTTGTAAAACTACAAGTCCCATGAGGCATTGCAAGGCTGACGATTACAAACATGACTTCCACAGGCAGAGGCATAATGGGACTTGTAATTTCGCAACAGCTGAAAGGCCGCCAGCGAGACCCCTGCTCTAAAGGCTGTAGTATGCTTCCTGTTACAATGCTTGTAATATAAACAACTGACATTGATAGTCAAGATATACATCAGATGTATTATATCAATGCTTGCAAATTTATGGTTTCTTCATCTGTTCACTATGCATTATTAATGTCACTGCTCAGATTAGTTGAACTGCCAACAAATAGCTGTGCGTTTAATAAACTGTGAAAAGCCGGTGATGGGAATTTTCACTGCTTACTACAGTGAAAAGTTCCTAGTGTGGTGTTTATTAAAGTGGTTGTATAGCAAAAATAAAAACAGGCATAATGAGCTAGTAATGTACCTGTGTAGGAAATGGTGAAAAGCACAAAAATGCTTCATCACCGTGACAATGGAGAATAGCCATGTAGATTTATTACCAAATCAGATTTGGTGATAAAGATTTTTATTAGGTGAAAAACTGAGAAAAGCATTATTTTACATATTAATCAGGCTAGGGTTTTTCGCTTTTCTCTGGATTAAAAGTGGGTATAGAATTGGGTATATGGGATTGTACGATATTTTTATTTTCATAGTTGAACTAGATTGACTTGTGTGTTTTTTCAACCCAACTATGGTTTTGGTAAATCTAAAGGAAATCAGACAAAAGTTGTATAGTGTGTATGGGGTCTTAAAGCGGTAGTAAACCATTGGCTCACCCACTCTTCCTTCTGGGTTTGCCGACTCCGGCTGTGTAAGTGGCTGGAGCCGAGATGATGTCTCTACCACGCATGCGTGCGGGAGCCACCGTTTACAGCACAGGACTCTGAAAGAACGGCACGAGTATGCCATTCCTTCAGAGCGCATGAGCCTGTGACGTCACAAGCTGCATCTAAAGTAAATATCTCCTAAACTATGAACGTTTAGGAGATATTTACAGTAAATATAGGCAAGCCTTTTATATAGGCTTACCTATAGGTAAAAGTCATGCATGAGAGTTTTTCTCCCACTTTAACTATATGCACTGCAGCTCACTGCAATGCACTGTGGTAGCATATAGTGCTGCGCGTTGCACAGCGTAAGATTGCAGATATGCCTCATTTTTATGCAGTGCACCTCAATGCAGCATTAGAACATAGAAAACAATAACATTTCTATGTGTCCTATTGACACCATATATGTTCCCTATGTAAATATGTATGTGGACAGTGAGTGATGCAAGTTTGGAGGGTGGTTGGACAGTGAATGATGCAAGTTTGGAGGGTGGTTGAACAGCTAATGGTGTAAGTTTGGGGGGGCAGTTTGGAGGGTGGTTGGACAGTGAATTATGCAAGTTTGTAGGGTGGTTGGACAGTGAGTGACGCAAGTTTGGGGGGCAGTTTGGAGGGTGGTTGGACAGTGAGTGACGCAAGTTTGGAGGGTGGTTGGACAGTGAGTGATGCAAGTTTGGGGGGCAGTTTGGAGGGTGGTTGGACAGCGAGTGATGCAAGTTTGGATTGTGGGTGGTGGTCAAGAAGCAATGTAAAGTTTTGGGGGTGGAAAGCGGATGGCAAGTGACAGTTTATTAAACGGACCCCAAAATGGCTAGTTTATAAAATCCTTCTTCCTCCATGCAAACCTCTGTAATGGTAAGCGAGCTCTTTATTACAATAACCGCTGTTAGGGGACGAGCCCAAAGCCACACAAGGTTGTAATTACCAAACTTGTACCTGGCCTCCATATGCATTTAGCTGCAGGAGCATCTCCACAGTACAGAGCCTCATGCCACTTCCCAAACAGCCGATGGACAACCCTCCCGTCTTGATCCATAACCACGCCGTGGATTTCATTTACACTGGAGCTCCAATAGTTCCCCTGTTAAAAGATTTCAAAGGTTGAATAATATAATACTCAGTAAAAAATGAAATCACATCAGACAGAGAAAAAGTTATTAAAATCAATCCATCAAGAATTTAAATGCTCTACTGCAATCAGCCAGCCAGTTGTTTTCATCCTTATAAATACACATTGTGTTCCTCTAAATGCTTGAGATTGAACAGTTAATGATGATGTTTATTTTGCTTATATTTGCCTTTCCTCTCTCATCAACATGCTAATGGAACTATTAAATAAAACATTTAAATTTGTATGCCATACCTCATTTTAGGCACAGTGACCTCACAAATTCTCTTTGCTCCTCTATACAACACAGCAGGGTTGCCAACCACTAGTAAATTTACTGACAGTCTGTAAAAATCTTTGATAATTTCATTCTGTGTTGACATTTTAAGTGTAAAATCAAGCAAATTACTTTGTTATATGTATTGTCAGTATTTCCATATCACGTTTATACTGTTCAAATATTCACTGTGTTAATTTTCAAAAGGAGTTCTGTCATTTCTCAGGTTTCCAGTAAAAAAAAAATGCTCCCATCTGTAAATTTCCCATGTTTTGTCAGTAAAAAATGCTGCGGGAGGTTGGCAACCCTGCAACACAGGCAGATTCTGACTGCACAGCTTTCTGAAAACGGGAAGCTGTAGTAACGCTCATATGTAATGCTGAGCCTCCATTACGGAAAGATTTGACATCCAAATAATGAAAAGGAAGGACCTGGGACTGGCAGGCTGTGGGGGAACAGTTAGGTGATGCCGGATGTCCTCCAGCCAAGTAATAAGATCAACTCTATCTGACTTGCTACAAATTTCAGCGCATACTATAAGAAGCGCGCAGTGTGCATTGAAATCAGAGTAGGCCATTTCAGTACAGGAGTTGAGCCTTTACAACCGTGCAACATGGTAATTAAGGCTGGTCTTCAACTTTAATAGTATAGCCACCAAAATAGTTTATATACTTTTAGTTTGATGAGACAGTTACAGAGGATATACACCAATCAGCGATACCTTTATGACCACCCATCAAATATTAAGTAGGTCCCCCTTTTGCTGTCAAAACAGCCCTGACTAATCAAGGCATGGATGCCACTAGACCAAGCCATCAGTAGCAGATCCTTCAAGTCCTTCAAGTTTACAGGTGGGGTCGTTCATGGATTGTACCTGTTTTTTCCAGCACATCCCACAGATGCTTGACTGGACTGAGATCTTGAGAATTTGAGGACCAAGTCAAACCCATTGTGGTTTTCCTAAAAATCACTCTTGAACCATTTTTGAAGAGTGGCAGGGCGCATTATCTTGCTGAAAGGAGCCACTGCCATCAGGGATTATTGTTTCCATGAAGGGGTGTACTTGGTCAGCAACAATGTTTTAGGTAGGTCAAGTAACATCCACACCAATGACAGGAGCCAAGGTTTCCTAGCATGACCATATCCTAAAGCATCACACTGCCCCTGCCGGCTCCCCATAATGCATCCTGGTGCCCTTTTTTCCTTAGGCAAGCGATGCATACGCACCCGGCAATCCACATGATGTAAAGGAAAATGTAATTCATCAGACCAGGGCACCTTCTTCCATTGCTCTGTGGTCCAGTTCTGATGCTCATGTACCCACTGTAATGCCGCGGCACACGACTGTTTTTCCCTTATCGAGAAAAATTCTATTTTTTAAATTGGTCATTAAAAACAGCAGTGTGTAGTCTCAAGAGCATTTAGAACCTGCTCTATTTTTTCTTGTCGTTTTTTGCATCATCGTTTTTTTCATTGTGAAAAAAGATTGTGTGTACGCTTTAACGACAGGGGAAAAAACGTGCATGCTCAGAAGCAAGTTATGATATGGGAAATTAGCATAATCAGCCCAAAAGGTGGCGCCATTCGAATGGAACTTCCCATTTATAGTGCCGTCTTACATGTTATACGTCACCGCCCTTTGCTCAAGCATTTTTTATCACGATCGTGTGTATGCAAGGCAGGCTTGAGAGAAATAATGTCGAGAAAAACGTGTTTTTTTTTCCCCATGTCGTGAAAAACAGTCGTGTGTATGTGGCATTAATGCTTTTGGCTAGGGACACGGGTCAGCGTGGCCTGAACACAAGAAACTATGATGCCCATTTTTTCAGCTTTCAACACATCCCACTGACTTTCAGATGCCACTGTAATACGTTTTGGCTGATCGGTGCTTATAGAGACACAACACAGTTCAGCATATAATGGCAACTTTCATCAACCTGCTGTTTTAATGTCTTTCCTGTACAATGCCTGTAAGCACATTTTAAGTGATTACTTTGTGTCAATAGATTATGATATTCCTAACCAGCGACTATTTTCAAGACTCAAAAATGGTTAGAGATGTTCTAGTGAGAATTAAGGCTCTTTATGAGGCTCTATTACATTGTTACTGACATTATGAAAAAGTATTGCTCATTTACAGTATTCATCTGCATGATAAGGATCATCATTACATCCTATTCAGGGTGATAACACCTTGTGTAAAATTATACTGAAGAATAACTTGACACAGATATGGTAATAATTCATCATTTGAAATACATGAATTCGCTGTATAAATCAAGCCTGAACAATGCTTCTAGACACTATTAGAGGACTTTGTCTAAGGCAATGTGTTCCTAGATAGCCGGGCACATAATCGGCACCGATTAGATATATAATTTTCTCATAAAGCAAATTTTTGACTAAGGGGAACCAATTTGTGAGGTTATAAAGAAAAAGGGAGTTTTGTATAATGTGCAAGGATTGCTTTTCTATATACTGATTCTAATAAGCATTGACAGGACATCACACTGCACAGAGAATGCCTGTGTAGATTCTATGTTGGCCAGCTAACAAATTAAACTGCAGAGGCTATATTTCATATTATAGTAGAATGGGAGGCAAACAAGGTAAACGCTACGGGCCAGATTCAGAAAGGCTTTACGCCGGCGTATCTATTGATACGCCGCGTAAGTTACAAGATGCGCCGTCGTATCTATGCCCTGTATTCAGGAACCTAGATACGCCTGAAATATGGCTTCAGCCGACCGACGCAAGTTGCCGTACTCTGTCGTAACTTGGTTGCATATTTACGCTGGCCGCTAGGGGTCCTTTCGTAGATTTACGCGTAGAATATGCAAATGAGCTAGATACACCGATTCACGAACGTACTTGTGCCCGGCGCATTGATATACGTCGTTTACGTAAGGCGTATGACCAGCGTAAAGTTACCCCTGCTATATGAGGCGCAGGCAATGTTAAGTATGGACGTCGGAACAGTGTCGGATTTTCCGACGTAAGTTGTACGCGAATAGGGCTGTGCGTAAGTTACGTTCACGTCGAAAGCATCGAGTATTTGCGACGTGATTCTGAGCATGTGCATTGGGATACGTCCAAAGGACGGGGCATGCGACGTTCGTTAGACGCTTCATTTACATGGGGTCACAATTCATTTCCATACAACACGTCCACTACCAGCCTAATTTGAATTACGCGGGCTTACTCTGGCCCATTTACACTACGCCGCCGTAACTTACGTTGCAAGTTCTTTCTGAATACGGTACCTGCCTCTCCAAGTTACGGCGGCGTAGTGTATATGAGATAAGCTACGTCTGCCGAAAATTACGCCATTCTTTCTGAATCCGGCCCTACATCTTTACACCAAAATTAATTTCCAGTACTGCCCAACAGCATTTACAAGGCCAATCCTGGACCCCCATATTCTTTACAATGTAGAATGCATCCTGGGAAATCCAGAAGCATAAGAGTGACAGCTTTATAAAGTGGACCTTGTAAAAAAAAATAGAAGCTTTCAGCCTTCGGGTTGAAAAAGAAAAAAAAAAAACTGGAGAAAGAAACCTAGTACAGGTATACCCCGCTTTATGTAAACTCACTTTACGTACACTTGCGAGTACGGACATACCGGCAAATGTATGTAAAGTGCCTCGCATGTACAGACATTTTGTAGCCACAGTAGAAGGAGCAGAAGCTTAGAGAGCATAGCCCGCCCTGTTCCAGTATGCCCTTGACACCCCCAATACAGCCCCTAACACCTCCACTACACCTTAGAAGTGAAAAAAGGTATTGCTTCACATTAAGTACATTTTGGTTTACATACATGCTCTGGTCCCTAAACCCCCTTCCAACACACAGCTTTCGTTGGTTCTTCCTACTGATCCAAACTTTGTGTAGCGCCTGGCTACTTTCAGAGCCGGTGCTATTTGAAATTTAGGGGAAAGTTCAGAGAAATAGTTGGCTCTGAACTAGTTTAATTGTTTAAATTTGGGGTCTCTGCTCTAGCTTGGCTGTGCTGTGTGCTATCCTTTTGTCCGGGGACACTCGTCACCTCCAGACGGTAGGTGGCAGCAGTGGGGTCAAGTCTGAGTATCACTCCTCGGCATCTAAACAGGAGGTTGGGCCACCTCCGGTTGCATGCTGGGAAGGGATCTAAAGGGGGCAGATGCCATTTCCTCAAGGTTCTTCTTCGTGTGGCGCCCACCATTGGGGTAGCCATTCCACATTACACCCGCAAATGGCCCTCCTGGCTGGGGTGTGCATGTGTCGCAATGTTCCTTGTTCTGGGACCACGTTGGCCTGCAGCAATTGATCTGCTATGGACCCAGTGATCGACTAGGTCCCTAGTCTGAAGGTGGTCCTGAGCTGTCCGTCCAAACTGGAGGAAGCTGAGCGATGAGGAGTCTGTCCGAATGATACCAAGCACGAGGCTGGTGTTCCAGGAGGGGCCTGCCCATTCATCAGGGGACAACCTTGGTTCTGACAGGCTGGATGTTGATAACCTGTCAGTTGCTAATCTGACAAAAACTACCTGAAGGAGATCCGAGTGCTGAATCTACTGAAAGAGGATTCCGGACAATAATTTCTCCACCTTCTAGGAGGGTCTGTGGCAGAGACTTAATCCTAAGTTCGAGTGACACTCTGGCTGCCAGGCTGGTGAGAGAGGCCTGTCCAGATGCACTACACCCACTCTGGCTAGAGTGATGAAGTAAAGTTGTCTTTGGAAGCAGGACTGTTTCCCTATCCAGTTACACCTGAATTTGCCATTTCCTTTTCTTCTATCTCTTCACCCATTTCTACCATTATCGTTTTTTACCCGGCTGGGTAATAAAAGCACAGAAAAGACACCTGTCGTGTGGACATTCCCTTTATTACAGCTCTCATCAAAGTACCCTAGATGGCGGAGATACAGAGGTAACGTGCCACCCAAAACAAGCCAGCAGCTCATTCGGGGGTAGTGCTACATTTGTTTTACAGAAGACAGTACTGATGTACAAGTTCAGAGGTCAGCAGGTGTAACCAGTGGGGACTGCGGCAGGCCAAGAAGATGATGGGAGTTTCCGTTTTACCAGTGAACTTTGGGAAACTGTTATACTGATTACAGTGGCAATCTGTGGTGCACAGGCACTGGGAAATGTAAATATTTACCTTCTTTTACAGGTATGGCTTTTTACTAGGGTTGTCCCGATGCCTCTTTTTTAGGACCGAGTACAAGTGCCGATACTTTTTTTTACATGTGTCCCCAAATGCAGCCATGTCCCCCACATATGCAGCCATGTCCCTCCAGCCATGTCCCTCACATATGCAGCAATGTCTCATGTCCCTCTAGCCATGTCCCTCACATATGCAGCAATGTCCCTCTAGCCATGTCCCTCACATATGCAGCAATGTCCGTTCAGCCATGTCCCTCACATATGCAGCATTTCCCCCTTACCTTTGCCGCCGAAAGCCGCATGGAGAAAATCACAGGATTCATTTGAATAGCCCGCTCGTATAGACACTCCCCCTTGCTCGGGATTGGACAGATCACGATCACCCATCCAATCCCGAGCAAGGGGGAGTGTCTATACGGGCGGGAACACTACAGCTATTCAAATGAATGCTGTGATGTTCCTGCACGGCATTTAACCCCTTGCAGCGGCTTTCGATGCGGCGGCGCGATGCGACGGCTTTCGATTCGGCGGCGCGATGCGGCAGCAGCGCCGGGGGGCGGGGTGGGGGGCGGGGAAGTATTCTATTTAGGCATCAGGAGTATTTGCACGAGTACAAGTACTAGCGCAAATACTCAGCATCGGTCCCGATACCGATACTAGTATCGGGACAACCCTACTTTTTACAGATCTTGTCACTTAGGGACTTTAAGGAATTCGATGGCTGTATGTTCCTTGACTTTTGTCAATCCTCAAACTTTTCTGTGTGAGCTTAACTGAAGCCCAACAGTTTAGTAGTAGCTCTTCAAATTACAATGCAAAGGATATTGCCACACAACATCTCTGTAGGCCAGCTGTATTCCATATACATCCCTGCCAGACACTCCAGGGACTAAACGATCAGGCAAGCAAGCAGCCAGGGACAGGGATCTGACCATCACCCAAAGTGAGCAAAGAAGCCAGTTTAGGAATCAGGGAGACACTAGTTTTATATGGTAGCTCTTCAAATACAGCAGCTAGGATGTTGCTTTCAGTAGAGTATATATATTAATTTTGAAGACAACAGTCACACAAGAGAGTTTAGAGCCTGTACAAATAAGTATAGCAATTTTCATGTGCTTAGAGCAGTATTGTCTCTATGTACAGCCTGTTTAAAAATGAAGGCCGGTATTACAACATTTATAAAATGAGATTATCACTACAACATTTGTGAACTGGGCCTGGGATGGCATATTACTACTCAAAGTTTTCGAAGTGTTAAACAACTTATTTCAAACCAATAACTACAATGATTAGAGATTGCTTTACCTTGATAAATGTCATTTTGCACATAGAAACACTGTTCTTTGTGTTCCGTATGGTGATCTCACCATAATGTTCTATCCATCTTCTTCCACTCAGGATGTTGTGTATGCACGTCGTAACTTTGTTCCAGACATAACACTCTCCATACCTGGAAGAAAGTTCATCTGGTTTTAAAACAGCTGTGCTACAATATTGCATGTACATGTTGTCTAGTGCAACAAGGATCCTCTTTACTCTCAGTGTTTGCTAGATAAGGTGGTATATTGTAAGGTGATTTTCATAGCGTTAGCTCAGCATGGAAAGTATAAATGTGACAATATATTGATAAATTCTGCATCATAATGCAGTGAATGCAGGGCGCCTTATGCCTTGTTTCCATTGCACGGAACGGATCGGGTCAGTTAATTTGGAGCGGTTAGGATGGGACCGGTCTAATCGTGTGAGCGTTTCCACTGCAAATCGGACCGTCGTGGACCATTCAGGTTTTAGAAAAAATTCCTAGCGCGTCCACCAATCAGCGAGATGTATTTGTAGGTCCGCCCTAATGGAACCGTTCCACTTTCTCTGGACCCTCATGAGAAGCAGGACCCTTGCTCGTGCGGTACGGTTCGCTTTTATGGCACGCTTTCATAATGGAAACACCTAAAATAGCGAACCGTACCGTACCGAACCGATCCGCTCAGTGGAAACGAGGCATAAGTGACACCCCCTCAAAGTACAGGTACATGACACCCTGCACTCACAAAATGTCCTTTTCTGAGTTGAATGATGCTTGCTGTCATTCGACCCGGAAGTCTGAGATCATCTTGTTAACAAAAAGGAATTACTGTGGAGGAGGGGGCAAATACTGACACCAGGGCTGCTTTTATATTTTTTATTCCTGCTGGGTTTTTAGATTTTGTTTTGTAAATGTGACACGCATTTGTATTCAGCCCCCTGAGTCAATACTTTGTATAACCACGTTTTGCTGCAATTACAGCTGCAAGTCTTTTTGGGGATGTCTCTACCAGCTTTGCACATCTAGAGAGTGACATTTTTGCCCATTTTTCTTTGCAAAATAGCTCAAGCTCTGTCAGATTGGATGGAGAGTGTCTGAACAGCAATTTTCAAATCTTGCTACAGATTCTCAATTGGATTGGACTTGGATATGGACTTTGACTGGACCATCCCAACACATGACTACGCTTTGATCTAAACCATGGGTCCTCAAACTATGGCCCTCCAGTTGTTCAGGAACTACAATTCCCATCATGCCTAGTCATGTCTGTGAATGTCAGAGTTTTACAATGCCTCATGGGATGTGTAGTTCTGGAACAGCTGGAGGGCCATAGTTTGAAGATCCCTGATCTAAACCATTCCATTGTAGCTCTGGCTGTATGTTTAGGGTCGTTGTCCTGCTGGAAGGTGAACCTCCGCCACAGTCTCAAGTCTTTTGCAGACTCTAAAGCTTCGTACACACGATCGTATATTCTGCGGACAAAGCCTCAGATATTTGTCCGAAAGTCGTTGGCCATGAACTTGTCTTGCATGCAGCACACAATTGTCGGCCAACTAACACGAACGTAGTTACCGTATTTATCAGCGTATAACATGCACAGGCGTATAACACGCATCCTAACTTTAAGAGGGAAGTTTCAGGAAAAAATAAACTTTCCACGGCCCCCTGCGTATAACACTATTTTCAGGGGGAAAAAAGTGTTATACGCCAATAAATACAGTACGTACTACGGGATTTTTCAGCCTTTTAGCGCCACCCTTTGGGCACCTTCTGCTAATGGCGTGTTTGGTGAGCATTGATTCAGAGCATGCTCGTTTGTACTTTGGACTTTGGTACACACGATCCAAAAATCCCACAACTGACAATTGTCCGCGGAAAATTTTAAAGCCTGTCATCCAACATTTGTCCGCAGAAAATCCAACAACAATTGTCCGCTGGAGCATACAAAACAGTCAGATTTAACGCCAACAGCCCATCATCACACAATTCCGGTCGGAAAATCCGATTGTGTGTACGAGGCTTTACAGGTTTTCTTTTAATGCCGTGTAGACACCGTTTTTCGGGTTGTAAAAAATTAAGCTTTTTTTTAATGTCATTAAAAACGATCGTGTGTAAAAAATGGGCATTAAAAATTTCGAACATGCTCTAATTTTTCACAACGCTTTTAACGTTGTTTTTAATGCCCTAAAAAATGGTCGTGTGTGGGCTTTAAGGACGTGAAAAAAACGGACATGCTCAGAAGCAAGTTATGAGACGGGAGAGCTTGTTCTGGTAAAACTAGCGTTTGCAATGGATTAAGCACATTCATCATGCTGTAACAGACTGAAAAGCGTGAATCGTCTTTTACCAACACAAAATCAGCAAAAGCAGCCCAAAGGGTGGCGCCATCTGAATGGAACTTCCCCTTTATAGTGCCGTTGTACGTCACCGCGCTTTGCTAGAGCATTTTTTTTTTCATGATTGTGTGTAGGCAAGACCATTTTAATAATCTGGTTGAAAAACGGTCGTGTGTACGCGGCACAAGATTTCCCTCAACTCTGACCAGCTTCCCCACAACATGATTCTGCCTCCACCATGTTTCTCGGTGCAGATGGTGTGTTCAGGGTGATGTGCAGTGTTAATTTTCCACCACACATAGCGTTTTTCTTTTAGGCCATCATACCACTATGTGGGGAAAATGATCTATGATCAATAGCTACAGTAAATCACATTTTTCACAATCGGCCAATCGCTGGATTAAATAGACATCTTACTTTGGAAGGATAACATTCACTGTTCCAAAAGGCAATATTTCCATGGACTTTCCCCAAAATTTATTTTTCCATCTGATGTCTGAAAGTAAAAGTTAGCAGTCAATGACTGGAACATAACAAATAAAATGTATATCTGTGCAAAAAAAAATAAAGCTATACATTTCTGCAATATATGCACATTTCTCCCTTTATTATTCCTTTAAAGACACTGCAAGTACAGAAAAAATGCACATTTCGCTACCAGAAATGCACTCAGATCCTATGTTCTGTATACGCTTTGAGATAACACAGGAAGTGTCTACAGGCAGCTCAGAATAATCAACAGATATTTATTTTTTGCACTTGTTGAACAGATATAACAACATGCTTTCAATGGGATTTTTGCCAAGCCAAAAATGTAGCAAATAAAATACGTTTTTTGGTTAGGATTTATATACACTTTAGGGTTTGTTTACGTGGGTGTTTGGGTTTCGCTACCAAAATTAACAATTTTTTAAGGATCTGGAATGCAGCATTTTCAGAAATCAACAAAATCATATTGATATTTGTTTACTTTCAATCAAGCCTTTGAAAACAGAGCCCACACTGTTGTGTGAAGCAATTTTCCGCAAATCATCCTAAAGACAATCTGAACTTTGCCCATGCATGGCAAAGCAACAGGTCCATGTCATTATCAGGCCCAGGAGAGCCTATCCTTTTGCCCCATGCTGCTCCATTCATTTGTGTGAATGAGAAATATCTACTTGGAACAGGGCTGACAACTCTCTCTCCCCCCCCCCCCATGTGACAATGCAGAGTTCCAGAGTGGCCATTTGCCAACACTAGGGTTGTCAAGTGGAAGTAGGAAAGCGAGTCACATCCTCTCCCAATTTCTTATGTACCAAGTGTGTCACTTTGCTTTTCTAAAGAGGTGTAGCTGAAGGGCCAGCATTAATGTGAATCCCTTGCTACGCCCTGCATGAGCAAAGCACATGTTCACCTTTTGGCATGTATTCACTTGCTCATGTTTACAAGTTCTAAATACACTTTCATGTTCCAATAAAAACATCTTAGGCGATTTTGGTCCAGGGGTGGACTGACAACTCATGGGGCCCCCGGGCAATAGAAGATTATGGGGCCCACAGGCTTACAGATGGCCACCACGCCAGAAGGCATTGCATAGGCAGGGCAGCTAAAATCTCAGGATTTTAACATCAAAAGCATGTCGGTTTTGGACATATGAGGGACAGATGTAAAAAAAAAACAGATGTTTACATACTGTCCCTGGTTTTATTGAGCCTGGCAATCATAATGTGGCCCCCTAGTGGCATGGGGCCCTCGGCAGTACCCTAGAGTCCCAATGGTCAGTCCGCCCCTGTTTTGGTCCCACCTTTAAGGTAAAAAAATTATGTATTTTAAAGTAGTTCTAAAACCATTCACTCATTGGGCTCTACATTGTAATTAACACCTTCTACAAGGGCTTCTGTGCCTCAATGCTTGGGGCCGGGCTCGTTATTATTAATCTTATGAAAAATGTGCAGGCGATTCAATGTTGTTGTCAAGGATCTTGCCGCTTTACAACAAGCCCCTCTCGCTGCCATACAGGCCAACTGAAATGTGCTTGCACCCGTCAATAAATTTGATTGATTACACACCAACAGTATGTTAATCCCCAAGTGATGGCATTGGGGGCAGATCAGTTGGTTTGCATGCAGAAGTCAGAAGGTCACAATGAAAACAGGGGCTGGTCAGTATGCAGCAAGGTCCTTGACAACCGACCTGTCTTTTCATCAAAACAGTGAAAAACAGAAGTGGAGCAGCTCCCCACGCATTGGGGAAAAGAGCTCTCCTAGAGGTCTATGGTCACACTGAGGGACATGCTACCCACAGGGTCAGTCCCCCAAAAGTTTACATTCTATCTATAGATCAATGAATGGGTCAGAATTCTTGGAACTGCCCACTCATGGTATTATTCTTATACTTCTGTAATGTGAAATAATAAAATATTCCCTGTGCTAACTGAGGCAAGATCTGAGAACATTACAATTCCCAAAAGATATATGCTGCTATGTGAATTAACCTTCTGCCATACATCGAAAACAGAAAAAGGGTGGGCTGACCGTTTAACATGAACAAAGCTGATTTAGTTGTGAAAGAAAAGGAAAAGCTGGGATAAAACATACCTTGCCAAAAGACAAAATTCTTAGACTCACAGTGACAGGCTGAAACTGGGGGATGATGGCTAACCTGAAAAAAAATCAAATGGTTTTATTGTCAAATGTCTTTTAGATAAGAATATAAAAGTATTCTACTTGTTGAATATCTACAGGTCAGCACAGTCATGGCTATTCACATACATTCATTATGAATTAAAATGTTTTCTAATGTATGTTTAAAACTTAAGAGTCAGTTCATCCAAAACTGGTATTTCTGTTCTCAGTCAGATAAATTTCCCATTGGTTTTCTCAAGGACTTCCCTGCTCCACTCACAAGTCATGGCCATTACATTATCAGTATATTACATTAATTTTGTTAAATCGGTATTCTGCAGTGGTGAAGTATAGGAATTGTGTGGCTGATTTGGTCCACCAGCATCCGTCCACAACAGATATTCTGGGTGGACTGCTCTTTAAAGCAAATCTAGCATTGCCAATGCAAAGCAACAAGTTTGCTTTCATGTCCCCCTCCCCAGCAGTATATACGGTACTTATTTTTTCTTTGTTCCTCACACTCCTGTGAGTGCTGGTGCTTGGTTATTTGTCCAGCATTGTCACATGGGAGTAGGGAGGCAGGACTTGGCCTTGCGCAACCTCTGAATAGAGCGACTCGAAGCTTACACAAGGCTCTATTTTCTCATTGTCAATGTTTAAACTGAGTAGCTAGGGATATGAATGAAAGCATGTGTAAACCTGTTGCTTTTGCCTAAAGTGGCAAAGCACAGGCCTGCTTAAAAGCATCTACTCAAAGAAACCAACTGCAAAAGATTGATACGATTCTGTAATGACAGGATACAAATTGAAAGGAATGTGTAAGGTGGAATTTAAGAGTTTGCACCTTGTATGAGAACTGCCACGCTATTGCTGTTGCAGTTTATGCGTTACGCGAGTTCCAGTAAAAAGTTTAATTGCATCCAGAAAAGCGTAGTATACAGTCATTCCAGTTGTCCTCCCATGAAAGTACCCAGCCAATAAGAGCAGAGTTTGTGGGGTTCATGTGTGTTGGTAGAACAGAGTGAGGTGTAAAGCAGTTACGTTACGGTGGTCAAACCAAGGGAGCTTAATGAGCCTTTCCACCATAAGGTTACAGGAATATGAGCAGACTGGTTTCCTGGTGAAGGATGTTAGACACCTACTAGGAGTGAGCCGACGGGTGAATGACGGGTCATCATGCAGATTGAATGTGTTCTGGACATTCCCTGTAAGCAGTGCCAGGACAAGGTCATCCAGTGCCCAAAGATTCCAACTTCCCCCCTCCCCCCATTATGTGCGAGCTTAGGAGATCCTACCCCCAGGGGTCACCCACTTGTCAAAATCACTGCACTTGCATAATGAATGTCAAGCCAGAATGTAATATTCCTGACATGTGTTCTGCAGTACCATTAACTTGTATGAAAATGTATCCTGTTCTTTGCATGCTTCCTTTGTATGAAATCCCTAGTGTTCAATGCCAGTCCCTCCGCTTTCCTATTAAACACTGAAACGTAGGCAAACGCAGAAAACCAGAGGTGTCGGTACTTACTTCGATTTAACTTCTAAAATGCCCTGACAGCAATAAAAACCTGCAGCATTCCAAGTGCAGCTAGGGTATCAATTATTATGGCTTTGACCCCACCTGCAGATTTATTGGCTTATCAGCCTGATTAGTGGCTTCACTACCCCCCCCCCCCCAAAAGTAAACAAGGCGGTGGACCAAATCACTGACTTCTCAGTTCAAGTCAGCACTTGCAGGTTTAGGGGCTCCCAGAGAGGCCTAGAAGATAAAGAAGGGCGAGTTTTAACACCTTTTGTTGCCCATGTTATACTCCTGCTCATGGTTTATTAACTGTCAGTGCAGGTAAAATTTTACGACTATACTTTATTTTACATGTTTGAAAATAGTATTCAAGTATTGGAAAGATCTTAACAGCCTTTTTTAATTCAGACATTCATTTAAATTATGGTCAAAGGAAGAGCTGCATTGTTGTAGGCTAAAATGTAACACTAGTGATAATGAATTGCTAGATAAGTATCAATTAAAATTATGAAACTCCAACTGAGTGAAAAAAAATGATATCTGTAAATAGGTCTGTGAGACCTCAATAGGATAATGAGAAGGGGTTAATTTCTAAATTAGGTAGAAACCTGAGAATCAAGTGAATAAATAGCAGTCCGTGTGATCAAACAAAAAAAAAAACCCTTAGGATTACCATTCACAAAGCGTCAAAGATAAAAAAATGTGAATATAATAAAAATTAATGCAGAGTGTCCATATAAACTTAAATATTCCCAGTGTTCAACGAATCCTAGTCCAGGAAAAAGTGCTGACAGGATAGTGCCTCCACCAAACAATAACACTGCCGCTTACCAGATGGACGTGATCTTTAATTATAGGAGATCAATATGTGCATATGGTTGATATCCCTGCCTGGGGTCTCTATTGGTAGCAAAAATCATTTAAATTAATCAGGAGATATAAATAAGAAAGGCGTAGAGAACATACTTCAGCAGCATACTTGATCAAATACAACAGTGCACCAGAAAATGAGTGTGGCTCCATGCACACTGGGCTTAAAAAAAACATCTGTTCTCTTGGGAGTAAAAAATGCTCATATAGTGCATTTTTTGTACAAAAATGCAAGAGAGTTGTTTTTTTTCTGCCAGTGAGCTCCAATCAGAAACGCAAACCAGAATTTTTTTTTTTTACTTCCTCTACACGTTGAGCTCAAAATATGCCTATTAAAGTCCTAATGTGAATGGACACATAGGATAATATTGAGCTGCTTCTACAGGCAGAAGCAACGTTTTTTTAAGCCAGTGTGTATGGAGCCTTAATGGAGGATGCTGTTGGGCTGAATAACCCAATGGGGCTTCCATTGGGGATTCTAGGAGCGAGATCTCCTGCCAAATTTCATACCCTTACATCACAACAACCATGAAGTCTCAGAGATATATGAGAAGCTAGCATACAATTCAAGTCACAGGCATGTAGCCAAAACTAAAATGTCAATTTGGATAAATGAATCCGATCTGATACAGATGTGAAAAACTCCAACTTGTGTTACAGTTTCATGTCACTAATCAACTTCACCTGTTCAGAAAAAAATCGAAATCCTTTGTCTTCTCTTATACATTCATAAGTCTCCCCGAGCACAGGATTGAAAGGCTTGCTCCCAGCTCGGTAATACGTGGCAGCATATCCTGAGACTGCAAATGCAGCAATAAGGGCCTGAAAAACAGAATGCGGAATGATAAGCCCTCCAGACATTGAAGTGTGTCTATATAGAATTGTGTTATGTATCAGGCTTAAAGGAGTGCAAAGAGCATCATTGCCTGATTGGTTGCCAAAAGGCATTGGCTGTAATCTGTAGGTCACTATTGTCCATGTCAACCAATCAAACCTACGAAGACAGCAATATGGAGGAAGACAGCAATTGCTGACTCCTTGTTAAAAGTTGCATGCATGAAGGTTGTTGTTTTCACTCTTACTTCAGTAGTGAGTCACTAACCTGGGATAAACTGAAATTTTATAAAAGTCTTACCCCCTACATGCTTGTTCCAGTCAATTAGCAATAGCTGTAAGCAGCACAGAACATGCACATTAAAAAACCAAAGTGGCAATGGAAGCTTTCATATTTCTGTTTTCACAGGTTCCTTCTAAGGGCAGTGACATCCAAGTGGATTATATGGGTTAAATGCTTTTTTACAATAATAAATCTGTATATTTAGTTTTCCCCTACATCAAAGTATCATGTTGTGAAAAACAGGAATGGTGCTAGAATTTGCAGGGAACAAATATAAAAAATGCATATGCATATTTGATATTTTTGCTGGAGCCACCCATCTTCCCACCCCTTTTGCTAGAAGATACATCAGCATCCTAAATAGTGCATTAAAACCTTTTGTTGGAATAAAAGTAGTGCTGTGCTTTCCAATTAGAAAGCCTATTGTATTTTTTACCAGAATGTCATTCATGCAATAATAAATTTTCATACATACAAATTTAAAGATTTATTTTAATGTATTTATTCTACCTGCCAGTATCTTGATCTTACTAGACTAGCCTCATGATTAACATACGGGCAACAAAATGTTGAAACACAAATTCAAACCTTACTGGCCAACAGGGATAAAAAGGGAGAGTACTACCTCTCGTAGTGCTAGAAATATCTAAATTTGCATATGAAGGCTCCCAAGGCACACAAGAGGACTTCCCAAAGGGTTTGTGCCTGCATTTTTAGTTTTCGGACTGGTTTACTAAGATACTAGTACTGTAAGGCAGGGGTGTGCCCAACCTTTTGAAGAGCGAGGGCCACTTAAAGGGGTAGTTCCCCCAAAAACCTTTTTTTTAACATTGATTGAGGCTCGTTTTGTCAAGGGGAATCGGGTGTTTTATTTTTAGAATTTTTAGCGTCTCCGTCGCTTCCGGGTATGATCGTCTGGTCTGGGCGTTCCTATTTGATTGACAGGCTTCCGACGGTCGCATACATCGCGTCACTAGTAGCCGAAAGAAGCCGAGCGCCGGTGCGGCTCTATACTGCGCCTGCGCACCGTCGTTCGGCTACTTTCGGAAAATCGTGACGCGATGTATCCGATCGGAAGCCTGTCAATCAAATAGGAACGCCCTTCCCCGAAGACCATACCCGGAAGCGACGGAGACGATGCATCTCTAAAACGGTAAGTATTGCTTCGATTCTAAAAATAAAACACCCGATTCCCCTTGACAAAACGAGCCTCAATCAATGTTAAAAAAAAGGTTTTTGGGGGAACTACCCCTTTAAGCACCTTGGTAAACAGTCGCGTGCCAAAATCAGGGGAGTGGACAGATGACAGGTCACGGCTACCCTAAAGGCCTTCCGATCCGTCCAGATGGAAGGGAACAAATGTTTTTTGGATTGGAGGCAGGACGGCGTAAATGGACATGTGCCGCTCTGTAGAGGTGAATTGAGGGTCCCATTTGGTCGGGCTGATCGTGTGAAAAGGGCCTAAGACTGCTTTCACACTGATGTGCTGCGGTTTACCCAGCTGTGTCTATCCTGAGGGTTAGCTGAACTTTGCCATAGACTCTCTGCCTGTGGCAAAAGCCGGCACTGTAGAGGAAACATCGGCTTATGGGGCTCTTCTCTGCAGCCAACCCGCCATTCCAGAGCAGGAGGTCGCGGGCCACATCAGAGGGCTCCTAGGGCCACAGGAGGTCGCGGGCCACATCAGAGGGCTCCGTGGGCCACATGTGGCCGCCGGGCCACTGGTTGGCCACCCCTGCTGTAAGGTTTGCTTTAAATAGAACCCACACTGTCAAATGTGTGTGCAATACCCCACAAAACATTTACTGTACCATACGTTCATGAGGATCATCTGTCTCAGCGGCCTTATCCAACAGCTCGCTATACTCCAATTCTTCACAAAGGTGCTGTAAAGTATTAAGAGGCTCATTAAGTTCCACTGGCATGGAGACTTTGGACAGGTCTTTGCCAATATTATTCCTTAGAATATTCCAAAGATTGATATTGCTGGTGTCAGGTGAAGGTGCAGGAAGGCTCATCCGGCGTCCAGTTCTAAAAGCACCACCTAACAGTTCTCCATTGAGAACTGGGCAACAGAAAATAACTGTTAGAGCATGATGGGTAAAAAGATATGTACATTGTGTACATACACAACATATCCTAAGATATCACAGTTCATATTTTCCAGTTCAGTTTTCAATGTGGGTAATAATTTTTTTTTTTATGTTTGGATGCAGTAGGACCAGGGCTTTTTTTCAGGGGAAACTTGGGGGAACTCAGTTCCGCCACCTCTGGCTTCAGACCCTTTGGTGCCTGCTCACCACAATCACTTGTAAAGACAGAAGTCCGTTTTTTGTGTTTACAAGTGACAGCTCTACACTCTGTGTGTAACCCCCTGAACTCTGAACTCTATGTAATGCAATCCTGGTATTTAATGCACCTTTAAGACCCTTCTACTGTTTGTGAAAACTAAACAGGGTCGTGGTTGAGTTCCTGCACCTATTTTCTGAGAAAAAAAGCTCTGAGTAGGACCCTCTTAGAGAGATGTCGCAGGAATACAACAATACAACAGGAAGTTACTGGGAACCCCCTCCAACGTGAGGGAGAATTTCTTCTTAGGGAGTTGGAACAGGAAGAGGTATTTCCCCTTCGCCCTGTTTGGGTGTCTGTCAACTGTAAAGATTTGGATTTCCCCTCACTTTCTGTAAGACAAATCGGCTACCGGGACAAATAAAGACAGTCAAATCTTCCCAGCAGAGACACAGACAGCAAGGCATCTCCCCGCAGCTGGAATTGCAGCGATTCTGACAGTGAGTAGCAATATCTGCTAATTGCGGGACGCCAGTGTGATCCCTGTAAGTTGTCCATCAATTTCAATAGCAACCAAAATGCTGAGCGGTTTTCCCATGATTCGCTGGACGACAAATCGCAGTAAAAAGTACATGAGCTTTTTTAGGGTGATTGACTTTAACCACGGTTTTTACCCCCATATGCCAAGATGTGAACTGCGCCTCATAGAGCTTTGATTCATTATTATAAAGAAGGTTTTGCGATTACATACACTAACTGATACGATTTTATACACCCAGTTTCATAGTTGGAAAGTAATCTATGGTACTTTTGTATAACACATACGATTATTATAAAGTAATACAATCATCAATCACATCAGCCCTGGTGCATATACATACAATGAAAGCTGGTGGCCACAAAATGTTATATCAAAATGATTTTCACATGTATTTTATGTGTATTCACTTTTTATTTTATTTACACATGGTTTCTAAGATCAGCCAAAGAACCGCTCAATACAGATCCCATGATGGGACCTGTATTAAACATCAATGCTGTGGAATTTCAAGAAACCGATCGCTTGTCTACGTGGACCACTTACACCCTTTGTCATAGTCCATGTGCTAAGCCAAGCTTGGAGGCAACCATTGGAAGCCCACCTTTCATGTTGGCCTGTGGTGCGTTTGGCTAACAGAGCAGGAAAGTCACAAATAAGAAATCAAGCCCCAATTTATTGTGCATGAAACGCTCTACAACCTGCCATCAGATTTATCATCACCACCACATTTCCTGGTACCCAACAGGGTGAAACGTGGGTCCCATAAGAGTCAGCTTTCATACATAGTCTGTATTGGGCAGCACAGGATATACCAAAGAGCAGACGACTTTGAATCCTCAGGCACACCTGCGCAACAATCGCATAAAAGTATAGCAAGTACCTCCTTTTTTTTTTAGAGTTAGCTAACCCAAAGTGCATGGTACATTGTTGGTATGCATCTCGCGCAAAATTTCTCACAATCTGTTGGTGTGCCTTGAAGAATAAATAGTGGCACAGCGCACCTGCAAAAAAAAAACTATACACATTTTTGTGTGCCATGGGAACGCTGTGATCTTCTGCGTACATTCTCCAAGAATGAACATTGCCCAACTCTCTTCCTACATCTTGTTGCAAGCCCCAAAAATTGTGTACTCGTAAAAGAACTCCTATTTACTTATATTCCAGCTTGTTCTTATAACTCACTGTCAAACAATGTATCTCTAAATAATGGCATAAAAAAAATCTGATACAGTACTCTGACGGGAAACATTATCCGCAAAGCTGGTGTTGTCTTCAGAGATGTTATCACTGACATCACTGATGTATGACTCGTCATCCGATGCCTGCATGAAAGTCAGAAATATTGAAGTTAATGATCTTTAAGAAAAAAAAAAAATCTCTAATGGTGCAGCTGTTTAGATATCCGAATATAGGCTATATACAAATTTGTATCACTTTATGAAGATGGACAGACTACTTATATACAAAGAAGCTAATTAAAAAACAACCTTAGAATCACTTTAAAATAGGTGGTAAGGATGAACTCCGGCGTGTTCGCACACTCCACATGCAGAGCCCGCCAGAAAGTTGGCACTGCGCTAATCACAGGCAGTGAGACATTTCCCGATCTCTGCAGCCGCGCATCGGGACATTGTCTCACTGCCTGTGATTAGCGCAGAGCAGACTTCCTGGCGGGCTCTGCATGTGGAGTGTGCGAACACGCCGGAGCTCATCTATAGTGGTGAGCCGACAAGTAAACTTGTTTTATTATTGAGTTCTGCTAGGCTTTTGAGGGTCTTCTGCAGTTTTAAAATGTTCCCTTGCAGTCTCAATTGCTTATACAGTCTGTATTCAAGTGAAAAAGGCTGCAACACTGTAGGACACCATTGTCTCCTCTGCCTCTAACTTTAATCAACAAACCGTACTAACATTTGACTAAAAAACGCAAAAATATGTTTTGGGCAATTATGGGTTCACTGTTCTCCGGTATATAAAATTAACCTTCTGGAGGTTTCATCTGTAGACCATTTTCTCTACATCACTGATAAAAAATAGATTGTTAAACAAGTCTGGAAGATAGACCATATGACTTACCTCATTCTCAGATGAACTGGCAGACAGGAGCACTTCCTGTGCATCAAAGAATTCAGACACCGATTCGGACATAGACATTCTGCCCTCAGACACCTGTTGGGACAGAGGCAGATTGACATGCATTGGCTGTCCAGGCTGCAATGGAAACAAAAAATATGACCTGTCAGGGCTATAAGTATCTAGAAGCGGAACTGTATTATAGGCCCAGCTACGTGGGTTTTTCTCAGTTACAAACACAACCACTTACCTGGAAATGTGGGCAACGTAAAATATAGTGAATGTACAGTACCATGAGTCTCTGGTTACAGAAACCCATTAAAGTTTCAAATACCAATACAATGCTATGGTTCTCTAGCTCTCATCTGTTAGGCCTCGTACACACGACCGGTTTCCTCGGCAGAATCCAGCAAGAAACTTGTTGGGAGACGTGTTTTGCCGAGGAAACCGGTCGTGTGTACATTTTTCGACGAGGAAACTGTTGAGAAACTCGACGAGCCAAAAAGAGAGCATGTTCTCTTTTTCCTCGACGGGAATGGAGAAAATTGGCTCATCGAGTTCCGACAGCAGAACAAGGAACTCGACGAGGAAAACTACAGTTTCGCCCGACGAGTTCCTCGGTCGTGTGTACGAGGCCTCAGTGGACACAATCGGATCTAAGAAAATACCAGATTCATGAGAATCACTTTAAACCTGGATTATGTCATTTATTAAATCAGACAAATTACAATATAAAACACAGTGTAATGTTTCAGGTACAGTCTATCCTTCCATCTGGAGAAGATGTGTTACACGCAAAAGGTCAATCTGAGCTGTATACTGTAATTGTCATAATCTTGAATGCAGAGAACCCTAGCAGTATAGGGTTTTCATAGACTTGTGTACCAGTTGTGAACTTTTGTACACGTGGTGAGTATGCTGTGCTAAAAGGTTTTATACATGCTTCATGCCCGTGTGCATTTTGCATATCAAGTTTGTATCAGTACAACCAAGAAATCAGCAATGCAGTAGGGTCCTGTTGCTTCTACTAAGAACAGATTACAGAAAGTTTTTTTTTTCTTAGTTTTCATATTTATGTTCAGCTTATGTTAGCTGGTCAGTTTAGATGCATCCTTGTTGAAGGAAGTATTTAGCTTGAAATGAAGACCAATCTTAAAAGCCAGAGGGACTCACAAATAATGACCTCATCATTTTACTCTGCAACAAGACTATTATATATGCAATTAAAATCACTCACACAATTATGCAAGTACATGGAAGGGACATATATTAATTGCTACTTACAACTGACAAATTCAGCCTGATGCAGACATAGCTCATAGAGCCTCTATAGTGGCCACCTATACCTGCCCTAGAAGAGCACTGCATAGCAGCTGTATTATAGGAAATTCAGTAGTTCAGAATGACTTTTAATTTAGGAAACATTTGTCTATTGTGACATTAAGGCCCCTGTCACACTACCCCGACTTCAAAGTCGTGCAATTTTGCTGCGATTTCAGGGAGACTTGAGGTCTATGAACCTGAAATTGCATCAAAGACGGACCAAAGCAGTGCAGGGACTACTTTGAAGTCGTCACAAATTGAAGTCCTACTAATATGAATGGTTGTCATTGGAAATCATGGGGAACAACTTGTCATGCTACTTTGCAGTCCCAAATTGTGGGGCAAGCCGTAAAAGTGTGAAAGCGGGCTAACCAACCAATTTAGCATTATGTTGTTAATGCAACTCGTCTGATGCAGTCTGCACAAAAAATCCAACTAGGATATATTCAGTATTATAATAGACTAATGATTATGTGCAACAAAGCAGGAATCTGTGGCAACCAATCACATTATCTTACACTGATCTGAAATGACCACCAAGGGTTATGGTACATCAGATCACCTTTGTACCCCCTTGAAAACTGACAAACTGTAAAAAAAAAAAAAAATTACAGGACAGAAGCTACTGTGAAAGAATACGCAGGATAAGGAGCCCATACTCAGACACCCACAGCACCACTGTTCCTGCCAGCATGAGCCAGGTAGGCAGCGGGTCTGAAGCTGCTGCCATGGGCCGACAGCATGATCAACACCTTTCCAACAGGATCATCATCATCACTACAGACTAGGGGTGAGTGAAGGCTCAGAGGGCTGGGAATGCACACAGACTTTACTCTGTTGTGTCTGCTTCAGTCTCCTCTGTCAGTGTCTTCCATGCTCAGTGTGCTCTGTCTGTCAGCCTTTAGTCACCCCTTCCTGTTCACTCTGAACTCTCTAGTGCTTTCATTTATAGTTTACTTATCACACTTCTGACCTGTGAAATGTCTTCATTCTGTTTTCATTTGCTGCAGTTATTGCAGGTACAGTACTGTGCTAGGATGGTTAGTGCTCCTGTGCAGTATACAACATGTCAGGGTTGTTAGTGGAGATTGTGTAAAAATTACATGCGTGTCAATTAGGCTGATGAGTCAGCTTATTATCATAGTGTATATTTAACAAGCACACATTTTGAATCTGTATTGTTGAATAATATTTTGACACTACTTATGCATTTGTACTAACTTGCTGCTTCATATTTGCCCTACTGGATTTAATAAAAAGTAATGTCAATTTGCTCCCTCTGGTGGTCATCTGTATATCAGATATTAGGAAAGTTGTTTTCCGCACTTCTTGCTCAGAAGAAAACACTTAGGCCTCGTACACACGATGAGATATGTCCGCTCAAACTTGTCCGACAGACAGTTTAGAGCGGACATGTCTCATCGGATTTCGGTCCGATGGCGTGTACACACCATCGGATCAAAATCCCCGCCGGCAGACAGCGTGGTGACGCGGTGGTGACGTTGACGCCGCCACGTCACCGCTACGTCACGCACCAGGAAGTAAACACTTCCGCGCGCATGCGTCGGATCCATTCACAGGATACGACGCATGTGCGGGAGGATATGTCCGCTGGTTTCCCGTACTAACCAACGGACAGGTTTGTAGCGGACAAATTTCAAAGCATGCTTTGAAATTTGTCCGATGGACAAACCTGTCCGCTAGCCCGTACACACGATCGGATTTGTCTGCTGAAACGGTCCATCGGACCGTTTTCAGCGGACAAATTCGATCGTGTGTACGCGGCCTCAATGTTTGACAATTGCCACCAGAAGTGGTGTCTCAGTTTAGAAAGTTTCCCTCTTTTTCCTTTAACATGTTCTAGTGCAAATGCTCACCAAAGACAGAATGTAGGAGTAAGTCTCTTACACGAAGACAAACAATTTAAAACCTGAAAGAGGTGCTAATCCTTTCCACCACATCCAAGAATAGCTGGGGTTCCTTTACTATCTGCTAAACAACAGGATGGACAAATCCGAGACTTGTCCTCTAACATTACTTTGCAGTTACAGTAGAGCTGCCCACACATTGATTTATGCAATCTCCTTGAGTCAGCAAGAACAATGTACATAGTGTAAGCAGGGCAGGACTTAGGGTGGTGGGGACCCCTGGGTTCGAGAGTTGAAGGGGCCCCCTGGAGTGAGGGGGGGGATCATGGTTGTTGAGGAGCGGGGGGGCGCATTAAAGTTGTTGAGCGGGGGGGTTGGGTGACTCATCTGTGCACGGAATAAAAAAAAAAAAAAACATTTATAAAAAAATAAAGAAAATGTAAATATTTTTATAAAAAAAAAGGGGGGTTGCCATCCGGGGGCCCTGGAGACCTCTGGGCCCTTTAATAATAATATATATATATATATATATATATATATATATATATATATATATATATATATATAGAGCTGCACGATTAATAGTGAAGAATCGTTATTGCGATCTTTTTCCCGTTGCGATTCTTGATACAGGGTTTCACGATCTTTCACATGAAAAGAATTTTCTCTCTGCACTTTGGTATGCAAAGAATTTCCTGTCTGCTCTCAGCCAAAAGTCAGTCTGGGCAATCTGCCAAGTTTTGGAAACATTCTTTATCAGTGGAAAGTCTAAACATTGCATCTCTTCAAAGGAATTAACTTCTTCTGTATGTAAATTAGGAATTTTTAACCACTTAAACACCAAACCTTTTTCTGACAGCTCTTTTCAAGTCAAAATCATTATTTTTTTTGCTAGAAAATTACTTAGAACCCCCAAAGATTATATAATTTTTTAGTAAAGACCTTGGCCTAGAGAATAAAATGGCGGTTGTTGCAATATTTTATGTTGCACTGTATTTGCGCAGCAGTCTTTTTAAATGATTTTTTTTTGAAAAAAAATACTTTAATGAATTAAAAAAAAAAAATTATATATATAACATTTTTTTATAAAAAAATAAATAAATAAAGTGGGGGTTGCTGTCCGGGGCCCTGGGGGCCTCCGGGCCCCTGGGGACCTCCAGACCCCTACATTTTTTTTTTTTTAAATACATAAAAAGGGGAGGTTACCATACCCCCCGTATGGCAACCTCCCCTTTTTTAATAACAAAATAGAAACAAAAATAAAAAAATAAACATTTATAAAAAAAAAAAGGGGGGGTTGCCACATGGGGCCCTGGGGACCTCTGAGACCTTTAATAAAAAAATAAATAAAAAAAATTGATATATATATATTAGGGCTGTTACTGATCAAAATGTTTGTGTTCGATTAATCGTTTTTTATTTTAATCGATTAATCGACTAATTTCGATCAATTATAACGCACATACAGATCCAACTACTTTTAGCTGATCTCCTTGCAGGCTGATTCCCAGTGCAGCTTCCAACCACTGGAAAAATGGATAGCAGGATACAAGAAACACACAAAGGCAGCACTCGATGGGAATAGCATTAAAACTTTTATACTCTTCAAGTAGGTAACAAAATAAATCTTGCACTGGAGATAAAATCATAAACTGTAAAAATACCAAACGGTAGCAAAAGCAATCATAAAAACATGTAGCTAAGTATGATACTGGTATAAAAAATGTGTACAATGATACAACTGCTGAATCCAGATGAGGAGGGGTTAACATCAGTCCGTCGGCATGTAGATGTCCCATGAAGGTAACTATCACAACTCCCAGTGAATGGCTGTAGAATCCCAGGTTGATAGAGGGAAGTGATAGAGGGAAGTGTAACAGCCCTTACGTGTGGCAGATAGTAAGGTCCCTCCGGCATGCAGATATGAAGGCACAGAAAAGGAGCCCTTCAGATGGACACGGCAAGCCCCGGCGGTGTCCGTGACGTCACCGGATCTCCGACGGAACTCCCTGAAGGCCCAGAAGCCGACGGAGATGTGAGTACCAATCAAAAGAATTTTAATCGATCAAAAAAATTAAAGATTAATCGATTAATTAAAAGTTAATTTGCACAGCCCTAATATATATATATATATATACACACATACATATATATATATATATATATATATATATATATATATATATATATATATATATATATAAATAAATAAATATATATATATATATATATATATATATATATATATATATATATATATATAAATAAATAAATAAAAAACATATTGTTATAAAAAAAAAAAAAAAAAGGAAGGGTTGCTGTCCGGGGCCCTGGGAGGGGCCCCCTATTGGGAGGGGCCCATGGGCTTGAGCCCAGTCAAGCCCAATGGTAAGTCTGGCCCTGAGTGTAAGGGCCCACCTACCAAATCTATTCAGTTTATAGCGCAAAAAGTAAATCTTCCAACTACTTATGTATAGCCGTGGCCAACGGTTTTGAGAATGACACAAATATTCATTTTCACAAAGTCTGCTGCCTCAGTTTTTATGATGGCAATTTGCATATAATCCAGAATGTTATGAAGAGTGATCAGAAGTCCCTCTTTGCCATGAAAATGAACTTGATCCCATAAAAAAAAAGATATGCACTGCATTTGTGAAGAAGGCTTCAGGGCACTCCAAAAAGTCTAGCAAGAGTCAGGACGCTGCTCGCCCCCTCCCCCCTCAAGAGGCTTTCTCCACACCAGGGAGAAAGCCTTGCATTGTTGTGAAGTTACAGACAGAAGAACAGGAAGTGAGGATTCCTCAGAAGAAATAAGGACATTTAACCACTTAAGACCCGGACTTTAGGCAGCTAAAGTACCCGGCCAGGTTTTGCGATTCGGCACTGCGCAGCTTTAACTGACAACTGGGCGGCCGTGCGACGTGGCTCCCTAAACAAAATTGGCGTCCTTTTTTTCCCACAAATAGAGCTTTCTTTTGGTAATATTTGATCACCTCTGCGGTTTTTATTTTTTGCGCTATAAACAAAAATAGAGCGACAATTTTGAAAAAAATTCAATATTTTTTACTTTTTGCTAGAATATCCCCCAAAAATATATATAAAAAAAAAACATTTTTTTCCACAGTTTAGGCCGATACATATTCTTCTACCTATTTTCGGTAAAAAAAAAAATCTCAATAAGCGTTTATCGGTTGGTTTGCCCAACATTTATAGCGTTTACAAAATAGGGGATCGTTTTATTGAATTTTTATTATTATTTTTTTTTTACTACTAATGGCGGCGATCAGGTTTTTTTTTTTGTGACTGCGACATTATGGAGGACACTTCGGACAATTTTGACACATTTTTGGGACCATTGGCATTTTCACAGCAAAAAATGCATTTAAAATGCATTGTTTACTGTGAAAATTACAATTGCAGTTTGGGAGTTAACCACTAGGGGGCGCTGAAGGGGTTATGTGTGACCTCATTTGTGTTACTAACTGTAGGGGGTGTGGCTGTAGGTGTGACATCATTGATTGTGATTCCCTATGTGAGGGAACACAATCAATGCGGGCGCCACAGTGAAGAATGGGAAAGCTGCGTTTACACACGGCTCCCCCAGTTCTTCAACTCCGGGGACCGATCACGGGACACCAGCGGCGATCGGATCCGCGAGTCCCGCGGTCCTGGTGCTTCGGACCTGGTCGCGTGCACGCGCCCGCGGCGCGCGTGACCCCACGGCTGGGCTTAGTGGATGTGCCCAGCCGTGCCATTCTGCCAACGTATATCGGCGTGAAGGGGTCCTTAAGTGGTTAAAAGCAAAATCGAAGGATGAGGTAAGTGAAGGCGCACTGCACCAAAGTAAAGGAAGCTATTTAGGGATTTTTTTTTTTTACCTTTACAACCCCTTTAAATATTATTAAACAGGTCACATCCTAACAGCAGTGAAATATATGTTAAGGACTGGAAAGAAGCATAGCTTCAGTAGTCCACTAGAGGGCACTGTAGTAATACCTATATTCCATCCCTGATAATTGCTATTCCACTCTAAAAATATAAACTGGTTAATTCTATCTTTGAACAATCTGCCCTCCCGACCTCGAGAGGCTACTATAGTGCTTCTCCCTAAGCCCGGAAAGGATCCACACCTCCCAGAGTCTTATCGACCCATCTCCTTGCTCCAGGTGGATGTCAAGATACTTGCAAAGGTGCTTGCCATTCGCCTGAACAAAGTCATCCTCTCACTGATTCATGGGGATCAGGCGGGCTTCATGCCAGGCAGGAACACATCGTTTAATCTCCGCAGGCTGTTTATTAATCTCCAGACTGCCCATGATAATCCAGGATCCAGAACGATAGTCACCTTGGACACAGCCAAGGCGTTTGACTCTGTGGAGTGGCGCTACCTGTGGACATGTCTCGGTAAATTTGGACTGGGACCCAGATTCATAAAGTGGGTTCAACTTCTCTACCAGAAGCCGGTGGCCAACGTCCTGGCCAACGGATGGCCTTCAGATCAATTTTCCCTGTCCAGGGGTACTAGGCAGGGGTGCCCCCTGTCGCCTCTGCTGTATGCGCTGGCGGCAGAGCCCCTCGCTATAGCGATTCGAGCGCATAATGGGATTGTGGGATTACATAGAGCGGGGGTGGTAGAAAAAATAAGCACATACGCTGATACTATACTATATCTAGATGACTCGACTGACTCCCTACCTTAGGCCCTAGCCCTAATTGAATGTTTCGGCGCCTTCTCTGGATTGAGGATTAACTGGAATAAGTCCCAGATATTTCCTATAGACAGTTTCCCAACACCTGGCGATAGGGCATTACTTCCCCTGCAAAGGGTTAGTTGTATTAAGTACCTTGGAATTTATGCCACTAGGGATCCAGCTGACTATATATCCCTAAATGTAACGCCACTATTTGACATGCTTAAGCACAAGACACAGGTATGGGCGCGGTAGCCTCTGGGTGTCATGGGCCGCATAAGTCTTATTAAAATGATTTTGTTGCCAAAAAATGTATATGTGCTCTGGCACTCTCCTGTGTATCTGGTGCTCAGGTTGTTCAAATCCATCGAGGCTCTTCTAAAACCATTTGTATGGGGCAATAATAGGCATAAACTCCCTTGGCATAGGCTTAAAAACCCAACTGGCCTCGCAGGGATGGCCCTCCCTGACTTTAACCTGTACTACCTCGCTGCTCAACTCTCGCAACTCTTTCACATAGACAAGACTGACAGGGACAGGTTCCTGGGCTTCCTATGCCCAGACTGGTCTCGCCCAACATTGGACTCCATGGTGGCGGTGGCTGCGGGGACGGGGAGAGCGGGTGGACAGACAGACCGTACGACTCTCTTGTATCAGTATAGGAGGGTGTGGACCCTGGCGTCAGCTAAGTTACACATACCCCCCTTGAACAGCTTCACCCCTCTTTGGCACAATGTAGCCCTTCCAGAATTTAAGGTACTTCCGGATAGCGGGCTGTGGAGCTCGAGAGGCATATTCTATGTATCTCATATCACCCTCCATGGACGACTAAAAACCTTTGAACGCCTAAAGTCAGAATTCTCACTTCCCGACCACATGTACTTTAGATACCTACAGCTTCGTCACGCATTTCATGCACAATTCCCCCTAGCTGACCCTTCCATAGAAAACAACCCCTTGATGGAGGCAGTAAAATACCCAGACCCTAAGAAACTGATTTCCAACTTCTACAGCATGTTGTCACTCCCTACAGCGACCGTGGCGGCGTATTCCCTTAAAACTAGGTGGGAGGGAGATATTGGCCCAATCGCAGATGATGAATGGAGTGACGCCTTAGATACGTGTAAATTGGCCTCTCCTAAGTTGTCTGATCGACTTAACCAGATTTTTATAACGCACAGAGCTTATCTTACACCGTTACGGATCTCAAAATACCAAAATGACTCCTCGGCTGCCTGTCCAATGTGCAGTCACAGACTAGGCACCTTTTACCACCTTCTTTGGCAATGCCCCAAGATACAGTCCTTCTGGTCCTCAGTCGTAAGGTTCCTACACGATACAATGGGTTCTCCCATCACCCTTGAACCAAAAATGTGTCTCCTAGGAATCTTCCCTAACCCTGACATTAACAAGTTTTCTAAAATATTTATACATGAAACACTTTTCTCTGCACGAAAGGTGGTGGCCAGGAGGTGGATGAGACCTAATCCTCCGGATATCTCGCAATGGATTGCGGAGGTCAACGCAGTCTTACCATACAAAAAATTGATGTACTCTCACAGGGGTTGTCCCTCTAAATTCGAAAAAGTGTGGGATAGGTGGCTCAAGGCCGCGGATACATGTATATAGTCAAGAGAGCAGTGATCTATTTCTCTTGCTCTGTCTCCTGGGTGGTGGGAGTTGTGTGTAGCAGATAGGGGTGGGACCCCAAGAGTCATGTATTGTCGCTACCTCATGGTTACCGACTGTTTTTGGCACTGAACAGGCTGTCTTAAACTCCTGTTTGTTCTGTTAAGATCTGTTATTATATTTTATCGTCTGGAAAATACTGTAAGATGCTCTCATTGACTGTCTTAATTTCCTCCTTTATGTACTATATCTTTTTTGATTAATAAACAGATCTTTTATGGAAAAAAAAAATATAAACTGGTACATTTACAATACAAGCAATAACTAAACTAAACATGAAATTAAATATAAAATGAATCTTTGTATATCATTATACAAAAGCGGTGGATTAAATATCAGCAAGATCAAGGTTAAACAGACTGTCACAGCTACAAACAGTCTGGGCAGGATTCGCATTTTAACAATGTGTTCTGTATCTTAAAAAGGAAAACTCAGGTTCAGGAAATAGAGGGGTTCAGGAACTAGAGAGGGCTGCATTCATTACCAAAATGTCAACATATTGTTAAATTTCCAAAGTTCATATAAAAAGTTTCAGGCTTATGGAGGAACTGAAGGCACAATAAACCAATGGTGTTTTACAGGTTCTACAAGTCATTTATAAAACATTTATTGCAGGAAAGGAATACAAAATTGTTTCTAAAAGGGAAATCATGTGCTTAAAATTTGTTTCGCAGTCATTTAAAAAAAGGTAAAGAGCAATGTGCATAGTGCAGTAGCAAATGGTTGCCAATTACTGTTCCCACTGCAGCACATTGATGAAAGAGGACATCTGATTGGTTGCTAGAGAGTATTGCTTGCATCATATTTCTTTTCACCCCCTTATGAAATTAGCCTATTTATATTCACAGTGTTCGGAGAGGGAAATCCAGAGCTTTCTATTGCTGATGACCTTCTAAAAATGCTAGTTGCTTGGCTGACTCTGGTCTCAATACTTTGAGTTACTGACTCACAACACGTATGCTGCTGCTTCCTTTATAGCTGAACTCTGGGTAAGCAGGGAAATACACAATTAAAATACATATCAGATGACGCGGCCATGATATACCTCCGCCACATCCTTTTGTGGCGGAGGTACATCGATGATGTGCTAGTCATCTGGACGGGTTCGGCAGAATTGCTGTCTCAATTTATTCAATACTTATCGATCAATGACTTTAATTTAAAATTTACCATCCAGTCGGACACGACAAGTATCCCGTTCCTAGATTTGAGACTGTTTATTAACGAGGATGGCATGATCTATAGTAACCTATATAGGAAGGAAACGGCCGGGAACACAATTTTACATTACTCCAGTTCCCATCCACGGCCCCTGTTACAAAGTATCCCCTATAGCCAATACCTCAGACTACGACGCAATTGTACGAGGGAGGAGGATTTCGAGCTAGAAGCACATGCCCTTTATGAGCGTCTTCTAAAAAGAGGCTATAGTAAAAAAGTCTTAAAAAGGGCTTATGCAAAAACAAAATTGAATACACGTGAAACGCTCTTGTTTAAGAATAGGAAAAAAGAATCTAATCCGACTACCAAATTGATCACGACATTTAGTACCCACCAGGAAATTTTCCGTAAAATTATTAACAACAACTGGCATTTCCTGGCGGAAGATCCTGTCCTCTCTAAATATGTATCTGAGAAACCACAGATTGTCTACAGGAAATCTAAATCAATAAAAGACAACTTGATACATAGTCATCTCACCCCTGAAACAGTAGACATAGAAGCCTCTGGGGGATTTGGAACCTATAGATGTGGGAAATGTAAACAGTGCCCATGGATCCAGGAAGGCGAAGGTTGATCATTGCCAAGAGGAGGATTCTTGAAATCTAAAACCTTTGCGGACTGCACCACCATCGGCATTGTGTATATTGCCAAATGCCGATGTGGGGCCTTCTACATCGGTAAAACCAAACGCCCTTTTGCTAAAAGAATTGAGGACCACCTGTACTACCTGGATGCTGGTCTCTTAAACACCCCAATATGTAACCATATAGGGTTACACCACAGTTATGATCCTTCTTTTTTATCATTTTTTGCGCTAGAAGTGATTTCAATACCAGAGAGGGGTGGCAACTTCGATAAAAAGATCTTACAACGCGAAGCACGTTGGATATATAATCAGAGAGCAACTTATCCTCCAGGCTTGAACACCTCATTATCATATCGGCCATTTCTTTAGAGAGAAAAAATATCTGGGGTAATGTAATAGTAACACATATGATTGGGCTTAAATGGATGGCAGATATAAACATATATCTATCCAGTAATCCACTATCTCTATATATAGTCTAAATATGTACACATCAATTTTGGTAGTCGGACATTGACTGATTACCTATTCATATGAATTTGAAAATACTTTATATTTTGTATATAGTATATTTATATTTACATATATATTTATTTTCACTATTTTTTATTTTTATTTTTATATCTATTTTTTTCTATTTTCAATTTTTTTTGAATATATTCTGTCTATTTTGTCAGTATACTGATAAAAAATGCTATAAACGCAAGTCTGAGTCCATCGACTAAAAATACCGCATCAAATATTCATTCGATGTTACGGTGATGTATACTATGATAACTTTTTTTTTTTTTTTTATTTGTAAATGGATCTAATTATTCTTTCTAAATCTCGTCTGTTTTCTGTAATATGCTCCTCACTGATTCCTGGTGACTTGGACTGACATCTAAATGGGAGATGTTTTTGTGTGGCTGATCGTGCGTCCCAGGAATGGGCCAACCTGTTTTTCAGGGAATGCCCCCCCTTCCCTCCGCCTTTCCGACGGAGGGAATGCGCCATCCCATTTGACCATCTTGGACTTGTCTGCCAATGAGCAATGGCTATCCATAGTGGCGTGCAATGCCTTGTTTGCGCTTCACGCCTATGTGATTATGCCTTGTTCCGGACATGCGCGCGCATCCGCAGGGACGCACGGACCGGAAGTGATGTCAGAGGTCATTATTGACCTTTCACTTCCGGTGAGGGTGAGCATTTAAAAGCGGCGCTGATAATTTTCATGTCAGACGCCGCTTTGGATGCGCAAGGTCTACCATCATCTGGGGAACTTTTGGCACATTCCATCTAAAAGATTGAAGACTATGCGGACAATCCAATCCATCTTCCTAAGCAAGGTACTATTAGGAATGCATATGACCATATAGCTGGCAATTTATTTTGTCCCTTTAACATTATATTTATAGTGATACTTTATGCTGACAGTTTATATTTCTGCCAAAATTGGCTCTTACTGGGAAATATTTATTATATATCCTTTCTGGTGAAATTACTACTATTTCTCCCAGTAAATAAGAACTATATATCAGTTTAAAATATTATAAAGGTAAACATTTTCTCAGATTGCCTTAAGCACCATCTAGTGGTACACTAGGATATGGCTGTTGCACACTATTTTGAGTTATCTATAACATAGTGGAGTATGGTCAATACTGAATTAAAATCATTTAAAGAGCCCTAATTATCCTTTTAGAAAGCCTGATAATTTTTAGCTTCCTAACCTGTGTCAAATAAATAAAACTAGATATAAATAACTAACTTAACAGATTGCTATATGTACCTATTTAACCTGTCATATAAAATAAAACATTAAAAAATTAAAAATTAAATATATTTTATTTAATTATAGATTCAGGATGAACTACTCTATATATCTATTTCGATAATATCTTTCAGAGTTCTAATATGTGAATGGTACGAAACCTTAACACCCTATCACCCACACATCAAGACCAGGTGGATCTGACTTCCACAGGGTTTTCTTCCTTTATTTGATTGGGTCTAGGGTTGTCGGGATCAAAGAGGCGTTCTGACTTTAAGTCTAGTCACAGGATTTTAAACGAGATTGGTAAGCACACCGTTTTATATTTATATTTGTTTATATATGTATTTTTCAATATATATAAATTGATTTTGATGTAAAAATATGGAATATTATTGTATATTATTTTATATTTGCCGTTTTAAACTAATGGCATTTATTGTTATATACAGACGACTATATCTCAGAAGAAATCGAGGTGCTAAGCCCTGAGGAAGCATGGAAGTGCGAAACTAGTTGGCAATTGTGCATCTTCTTTGTTTGTGCTGTTTTGTAAATGTTATGGTCGTCCTATGAATTTGTCTAAATTGTATAATTTTTATGTAAATTACATTTTCTATTTTTGATATAAAACCCACGTGTTTTGGTGTGCCTGCCTTATTACCATGATTGATATCTCACAGTAAAATCCTTAGAGTTGGGAGGAGGATCTTACTCCACCCTTCTTGTTCTATTTTTCATTTTTAAAATACATATAGGTATGAATTGACTCGTCAAAAGGATATGTAAATCTGCCCATCCAGTCCTGAGAGTTACATAGCCCTGCCAAACAGCACAACCAGAGTGCTGAGCCAGCTTGGTCATCTCCCTGCCCCCACCCAGCCTGTGATGGGACAGTGAATGGGGAAAATCTTGACAAGTCATCCCCTCTGTTCTCTTGGCAACATGCTCCTTGTCAGCACATGTGCATGCAGCACACCCGATTGGCTCCTGTACTGCCCCTTCCTCAAATGGGCCTCAATACATCCCATGCTATTTAAGGAATATGGCATATATTTAGATCTTTAGTTTAGCTTTATTATGGGAATGATTGATATGTTTTCATCATGACAGAATATTGTAGTTAGTTGCCGCATCCCTGTATATAGAAAGAAACGAATACAGTCTGAAATGGGACTTTAAATGGCAACAATACTACAAAAGGCTTGAAAAAAATCAAAGTATTTATTGAAAATTGTATTAAAAAAAAAATAAAAAAAAATCACACATGTGATGATTGTTGAAACATGACAAAAAACACAATTTCCTGCAACCATGAATTAATGCTGTACATGGTCTATAGTGGTTACTCTCCAATGTCTGAGAACAGTCTTTGGTACCCAACGCATTTCAGGTTCAAGCCCTTTGTCATGGGGATTTATATAGGAGTATCTAGATTCAGCATAAGACAATTGGTGCAGTATTCCAATGTACATTTATTCAAGCAGAGACTAAATCGTCACTGCCAGTGGATGGTGTGGTTGGAGGCTTAGGTGTTGCCACCGATTTCAACCAAGGATACCCCATGGAGATCCCAATGTCAAATAGACCAACATGTACCAGGAACTAGATTAGTCAGAAAATGGTCTCATAATATGGGCCAAGTAAGGCCTTCCATAGTCCTTCAATAGAGAATGTCCTGGATACATATCCCTCAATCCTTATCCTGTTCTGCGATGATCCGTGGGAGTGTGTCATCCACCCTGGCAGTGTCCGTTTTTGTCATGCGTTTAACAATATCATGTGTGATTATTTTTTTATATAATTTTCAATACTTAGATATCATTCAACCCTTTGTAGAATTGTTGCCATTCAAAAGTCCCATTTCAGAGGGTATTTCTTTCTTTGCATTATGGGAATGAAGGATTATTACCTAACTAAATAGTAACTGCAGCAAACACGTTCCAATTTAGAATGTAGGCTCAGTCTCCCCCCCCCCCCCCCCCCCGAGTGTTCTGTTTCAGTGCATTGCAATCTTTACCTTTTTGTTCCCAACCTTGCGTATACTCCACCTAAGCACGGTGTAATGCATTAACTAATGTCGCCATCTGATGTGCTACATTTTTATGCACAGCATATTACCACAGTGTTGTAGCGTGCAATTGAGACATAGGAAAAAATGGTTTCCTATGTGCCCTAGTAGTGACTTATGTAGAAAAAAACAAACAAAAAACACAGGTCACCACATGTAGTGCAAACAAGTCTTTTGTGACCTGGACATTTTATAGATAGGCAACGCCTATCCTCATATTGATTAGTGGATCCAAATGAATAACTACTGCAGTAGGGAACATACACACAAGATACTGTACACTCTGCATCTTTCCAAATATCTGTTCTGCCTTATGATGCAATTGAAGGTTTTTATACATATGATTACGTAGGCAACACATTAATATGTCAATTGTACATTTATGGTAACAAGGGGCGTAACATAGGCAGGCCAATTCTAATCATTAGTGCCGTGTGCACAGTGAGGGCAGTGTGTCATACAAAATAGAATACAATTGTATACAGAACTTACAAATTTCTGTTACAATTGTATGCTCGGGGAATAAAGATAAAAACATGGCTATTAGGCTGGGCAATAACTCAATACCATAAGCCAAAATGATTAATGAACCTGCCTCTTTATATTAAACATTTAAATATCAACGGCGAGGGACGTGGTTCCAAAATTCCATAGCAAAGCGCTTTCAACTTTTTAATGATTTGATGGATTATGCTCAGATGGAGGGAAGGCATGGCTGGAAATAAGTTGCAGAAGACTTGCACACACCACTGATTTCTGCTGTACTCACAAGCTTTTTAATGAATCTTCCTAACAAACTCAGCTCTGCATCCTACAGTACATATCATTTTAAGTGCATTGGTTTGGAAATGCTTTGCTAGATTTTTGAAGTAGAACAAGATAAACTGGACACAAGCTTGTTAGTTGTCACTTATTACCAACAGAACGTTCTCACAAAGGCAGAGCAAGGCTGTTAAGGAAATCTTTTTTTTTTTTTAAATATATATATACACACACGTGAAAGCAATCAGTTTAGTGTAAATCTTATTAGTGTGTGTAAGGCCGCGTACACACGACCAAATAAATTCGATCAAATCGGTCTGTCAGACCGATTTGATCGGATTTGTCTGCTGGGATATATTGGTTTGATCATGTACACATGATCAAACCAAAATTCCCGCCGGCAGACAGCGCGGTGACGTGGCGGTGACATTGACGCCGCCACATCACCTCACCAGGAAGTAAAATACTTCCACGCATGCGTCGAATCCATTCGACGCATGTGCGGGCAGATATGTCCGCTGGTTAGTGTACTAACCAGCAGACATATCGGACGGACGGGTTCCCAGCATGCTTTAAAATTTGTCTGCTGGAAAAACCCGTCTGCTCGCCCATACACACGATCAAATTTATCTGCTGAAACGGTCCGTCGGACTGTTTCCAGCAGATAAATTCGATCTTGTGTACGCGGCCTTAGGGTACATATCCAAAATGGGAGTGGCCATATTGTAAAGTCTACCAGGCAAGGTCTCTCTGATTGAAAACAAATACACCAGCAATTCTTAACCAGGGTTGCCATGGAACTCAAGAGTTCCTCCAGTGGTTTCTAGTGGTTCCTTGACCACCAATCTAATAAAGCCTGCATAGTGACCAGGGCAACATCACTTGGCAGAGCCAGGGACATTAGGACAATGATCTTTTTAACTACCTGTAACTGTGGCATTCTGACCCCCACTGTAGGAGGGGCATTCTTACCACTGACCATCCATGTAGGGGTCATGTTCCCGATGACCCAATTTAATGGAATTTATTAGTGGTTCTGTGAAACCTGAAAATTACTACACGAGTTTCTCTAGGGTAAAGGTGAAAAAAAAGTCTGCATGAAAGAATGAATGAATGAATGAATGAAAACTTATATAGCGCAGCACATGCGAAGTAAATCCCCTCTGGGCGCTTGTTGTTCCTGTCTCCTTTGAGATCAAAAGAGATGAGTCTTAATCTTTCTCCTAAAGACTAAGTAGTTCTCCTCCAGCCGAATGCTGGCTGGTAAGGCGTTCCATAGTCTGGGACCTTGGACAGCGAATCTCCTGTGGACAGCGAATCTCCTGTCTCCTTTGGACTTGTATCTGGCTTTCGGTATCTGAAGCCGATTTTGATTGGTGGATCGTAGAATACAATTGGGATTGTGAACTTTTAATTTTTCGCATAGATAATGGTGAGCATTCCCATGGATACATCTATGCGTTAGACAGAGTGCTTTAAAGGTGATTCTGTCTTTAACTGGTAGCCAGTGAAGGGATCTCAGTGAAGGCGAGATTGATTCCCAGGGTTTTTTCCCAGTCACAAGTCTGGCGGACGTATTTTGAACGACTTGAAGACGAGCGATTTGGTACTTGGGGAGTCCGAGGTAAAGGGCATTTGCATAGTCCAGTCTGGAGTTTACAATCGCTCCCACCACGACCGCTATGTCTTTCTTGGGAATAAAAGGAGTGAGTCTGCGTAGTAGGCGCAGCAGATGGCGAGATCCGCTGACTACTGACCCTATTTGTGCGTTCATTGTCATGAAATAGACTATCTGAGGTCTCTTATGATGTGAAACAGCCACAGTACCTCTGGTAAGTAGAGACCATGTGGTCATTGCCAAGGCCTTAGGTTGAGCTGAGCTGTTGTGTTCTGACAGGGGGGCGCTCCAGCATGCATGTCCAACAGAAGTCGCCTTCTGTCGGACAGACCTTCCTACACACGGGCCGAATGTCTGGCATCTTTTTTAACTGGCCGTTGTCTCCCAACATTTTGCCCGTGTGTATGGGGCTTTACGCTGGCCATAGGATGAGAAAATTGTCCAGTTCAGCAAAGACTGGCAGAATTTCAATACATCTGTTATTGCAACTTAAGAAAAGTCCATTTAATGATCGGATTCTCTTGAATGATGAAACATTTTCCTACAATCTGTACTGTATCCAGAGGTGTATCTAGTGAAAATAGCGCCTATTGGAAGCACTGAAACTGTGCCCCTGTCGAAACATTTGAAACCCATCTTTTAGGCCTCGTACACACGATCGGACATATCCGATGAAAACGGTCCGCGGACCATTTCCATCGGATATGTCCGATCGGGAGTTTGATCCGATGGCGTGTACACACCATCGGATCAAATTCCCCGCCGCCGGACGGCGCGGTGACGCGGCGGTGACGTTGACGCCGCCACGTCACCGCCACGTCACCGCACCAGGAAGTTAAACACTTCCGCGCATGCGCCGAATCCATTCGGCGGCGGCGCGGCGGCGGTGGGGGACGACATGTCTGCTGGTAAGTGTACTAACCAGCAGACATGTCGGGCGGACAGATTCCACCGGATGGATTTCAAAGCATGCTTTGAAATCTGTCGGGTGGAGAAATCTGTCCGCTAGCCCATACACACGAGCGGAGATGTCTGCTGAAACGGTCCATCGGACCGTTTTCAGCGGACATATCCCTTCGTGTGTACGAGGCCTTAGATAACCTTTAAAAAAAAACAGCTAACAAAAGTATTTATCATCCCTTGTGATATCTTGGGTAGTGACATATCCTCTTTATGGAGAAATCTGTGGTTTATTAGACCCCTGATCCCTACTCTGCCCTCCAAGGCCAGGTAAATGCAGAACCAATACTGGAAGATGAGAGCGAGAAACTGATGTTCTTCCTCCTCCTTTGTGCGTGACCAGATGGAATGGGAGAGCCTGAGAGAACAGGGGAAGGCTTTAGCTGAATGCAGCAAAGATAGAACTGCCATTGTCCATTAGCAAGGGTGCTGAAAAGAAGATCCTGCCTATGCTCGGGAGGAGGGAAAAGGAGACCCTCAGACCCTGGTAAGTGCCTTGCTGCCCAGCCACTCAACAGCGCCCCCTTCATATGGCACCCATGGCACTTGCAATGGCTGCCATACCCTAGATACGCCCTACTGCTGATCAGTGTATTCCGATAGAGGAAGAGTCCCCATTGTCAGAATACAATAGCACAGCAGGGAGGATTCCTCTATTCACCTCAAATATTCAAGTACTTTCGAATAACATTTGTCAGGCGTTATGAAAATGTACTTACAAGATTTAGATGAGAACTAATAAAAACTGACCATTGTAAGAACCCCTGCCAGTGTTAAATGATTTGGGAGTTTTGGGAAGGATTTGGAGTATTTGCAGGCGTCCCTGGAGTTGAGTATTAAAGCACAGACAACAGTCATTTAACTACATTTGTTTCCAGGCAAAGAATTGTGTCCTTGCTAAAAATATGATATGACATCAGAGACTCTCAGTGTGTAGCCTTAGATTTCTGATTCAGAAGTTATATATTCATAAAACATTGCTCATCGAGTGCTAGAATTCTGCAATTTGATTTTGCCTTGGTATAGAGACATGCTTCTATACAATAAGCCGCTTGGATTCATTTAATTAAAGATAATGCCTTTTGGGCTGAAAGCCCAGTTATAATTGCCCTACGAAGAGTCGCAGAATGGTTATATTACAAAATTGGTCATTAATTGTGCTACTATAATATTTTATTCTGATAAACGCATGTGGTAATTGTAATGATATTTTTCTGTATACAAATTCCTTGATTTCACATGCATAGATGTATAACCAGTAATACATTTGAATGCAGACCAAGCTGTCCAGACGAAGCAGATATTAACAAGGATTAGGACACCTATAAACCCCCTTCAAGGGTGCGCCAGTATTTTTTGTGAAATAGTTTAAAGGACCATAATAACAAACATATTATGAGAACAGTTTGTGGTTACTTTAACCGCTTTAGCCCGGAAGATTTTACCCCCATCCTGACCAGTGCACTTTTTACAATTTTGCACTGCGTTGTTTTAACTGACAATTGCATAGTCATTCAACACTGTACCCTAATCAAAATTTGCCTCCCGTTTTTCCCCACAAATAGAGCTTTCTTTTGGTGGTATTTAATCACCTCTGCGTTTTTTTTATTTTTTGCGCTATACACAGAAAAAGAGCGGAAAAAAAAAGTAAAAAAATAAATAAAATAAAAAAATTCTCAGTTAAGGCCAATGGTAAAAAAACAAAAAAAAAATAATTTAATAAAACGCAATAAGCGTATATTGATTGGTTTGCACAACATTTATAGTGTCTACAAACTATGGGAATCTTGCTTGCCATTTTCATGGTATTTTTTTTTCACTAGTAATGCTGGTGATCTGCGATTTTTAGTGGTACTGCGACAATGCGGACAGACAGATCCGACAGATTTTTGGGACCACTGGCATTTATACATCGATCAGTGCGATAAAAATGTACTGATTACTGTGTAAATGTCACTGGCAGGGAAGGGGTTAACACTAGGGGGCAATTAAGGGGTTAAATGTGTGTTTCCTCAGCATGTTGTAACTGTTTGGGGATGTGACCGACTAGGAGAGAAGCCATATTGTTTTCCTACTTCGTAGGTGTTGGGATGAAACTGTTCTTGGTTATATATTAAAAAACGATATGGCTCCTCCCTCCGACAGCACAGGGATTTGTGTGTTTACACACACACACACACACACACACACACACACACACACACACACACACACAAAAATCCCCATGACAGCACTCGTGCATACGATCGCGCGTGGCCGACGGCGATCATGCCCGCTGGCCACGTGCATCAGATCCCCATCGTGCAGCGCATGTGCCCTCTGATGGCCGAAAACAGGTAGGATGTACCTGTGCGGGATTTCGCCCAGCAGAGCTATTGAGCTATAGTATATCTGCGTGACAGAGTTGGCAAGTGGTTAAGTAATTAAAGCACTTATGATACCAGTTCCATTATGTAGCACTAGTCCTGAAGGAGCCGCTTGGTAATTTGGGTTCTCTGTTCTGCACCTCGTTTCCAAAAACAACCTCAGCCCTTCTGGCATGCCTAGTTGAGTAAAAGTTACTATAAGCACTTATAGGAACACAAGTGTGCATACCTTTAACTTGACTGTGAATTATCAGGAAATGGACACTCTACATTCTTTGTCTTCCATGTGCCCATGTGAATGGGCAAAGCACATATGTGCAGTTTTTATAAAAGAGAAACTGTAATAGCTTTTGTTCTATTTTACCTTTAACATTTATAAACTAATGATTTATATAATTTTTTCTATTTAAATGTATATGAGGCCCAAACCAGAAAATAGCTTTGTCACCCATTGGCTGTACACTGTGGTATGAGTGTGTAAAACATAGGGATGGCAGAACAGGATTTTGTTTAAACACTGCCATTTCAAGCAACCGGTCCAGTGCGCTTTTGCTAGTGAAGGTAAATATCTTATAAAGCAACCATGCGCATATTAGGTAAACAAGTAATTGTATGATGTCTATCTCAAGCGAATATCTACCATTCTATCCACTAGAGTTTAGAAAGATAATGTTTATTACTTGTTCGAAGACAATCCCAACAAATTTTAGAGATAATGATGCAGACAAATTACTGCAGAGCTTTTCCCTACTCTGCGCCGGAGAAAATCTCCCAGGCAGCTTTTTTCTAGTAAGCCAATTATCACAGAACAATCACACCAACAATGATACTGCAATTATTTTTGTCAATATTGCTTAGGGACATCTGCTTTTTAAAATTCTGCAGTCTTAATAAGATGACCAACTCTTTGTAGTTACACTGCTTTGAAGCACGGAAACTACTTTATTTAAATATGTACACTGCTATTGAGAAAAAATTATATTAAAAAAGGAACTGAAACATGTACTGCGTTGTATGGGGAAAATAGTACAGTTCCAAAATTACCACTCTGACACTGCAAATGAAGCTGCAAGGTGAATTATATACTAGAGATGGATTTTTTTTTTCATTGAAAGACTTGAGGCCATCTACCTCTATCCACCTTCTTTGACATCAGTGTGCAGTCCATCTTTTTGCTATGGGCTACAGTCAAATGTGTAGCCTGTCAGTCTGTGGTCTTCGGCGGCAGGGCCTGGAACAAGGGGTGGGCTGGGAACAAGGGGTGGCTGCTTTGTGCGCAATGGTTTAGTGTAAGGAGTGTGGTGCCTTCCTTCTGTTACAAGGCTGACAGAAGTAGTGACAGTGATAGCACTATTCCTGTCAGTCAGGCGCCGGGAGCAGGGAGGACAGGAGGAGAGTGCCAGCAAGCAGTGTGGGCTGTGTTCTCTCTCTCCCCCATCCAAAACACTACTGCACATGGTGTGAATCTACCCTCACAAATTGTTGTAAATAACAAACTTTTAGAATTTAAAAGACAAGCATGTGCCCAGTATTAAAACTGAGCACTTTCAAGTCAACACAAAACCTGACTGACAGATCAGGAGCTGCACAGTGATTTTGACAAGTAACTGCTTGGTGTAGGCTCCCCTAAGCTTGCACATCATGAACGGAGTGGGGGCACATTGTGGCATCTTTGTCCTGGGAGCTGGATGACCTTGTCTCAGCACTGTTGTTGTGGTGTTTATACGCAGCACCTTTCCTGTCCTAACCTGGCCACATTTGTCTACAATTGTTCACTCTCATCCTCACTGGATGCAATCTCTTCCAACTACAGACAGAATAAGGCCCTGACTAATACAACCTTAGCAAATTGGCGACACCAGAAATCTCAAGAGATGTAGCCACGCTCTTGAGTGACTATGGTGTAAAACTAGATCCCTGCAAGGCTTTATCCTATACAAATCTTCCCCCTAAAGTACAATTCCTCCCTCAATGCTGCCAAAACAATCTATTTCATCACTCTCATGAAGTCTCTCACATGCAGTCGTTACCTTTAACTCTCGACTTTGATCCGCACCACCTTAAGCCCATTAACTTACTCACTGCCCAGGAAGGAGACTGACAATCACTTCAAAAACAAGATTGATGCAATTTGTGACAACATCTCAATTGTACAGATATCTACCCCACTTAACATACCCTAACAACACATGTGATACTTTCTTGTAATGACCCTGCTACTACAGAAGAGGTCACCAAACTTTTGTCAGACACCTGCCTAAACACCCGTCCTGTGGAACCTGTTGACTTACATCTACTGCAAACACACTCTTGCTCTATCCTATGCTCTCTCACTCATACATTCAATCTCTCCCTTTCTACTGGCACCCTCTAAATCAGGGGTGTCCAACACATTTTACAAAAAATCGTAAACTTACCTAAAAATGTTGGCCAAAAGAAAATCTAACAGTGTCTTCTTACAAGATTTTTATATGTTTTATCTCCCCAAAGAAAAATATCCCACTCTTCAGAATCACACCCTATTTAGGGCCATCTGTTTTTGGCAACAACCATATTTTTGAGCAAGTATTTTCATGGATGAAGCACACAAAGGGCAAAATTAGAACCAAAACATCTGAGGAGCGCCTTGAGAATTGCTATTTATATATATAACTGCTGTCCATCATATATGAGTCCATCGAACCAGATATCGATGCGTTAGTTTATCAAAAACGTGTCAGATATCTTAGTTTTATGTTGCCCTCTTAAGTTTATAACAACAAAGATTACAAAAAAAAATGTATATTTCATTACTCAGAGAGGTACATGATCTACATAAGTGATTGCTAACATGTGATCTGCCTGACTTTTCATAAACTATCCTTATTGTTTGTGCATTTTATGCATAGCCCAAGACAATTCCTCTTCTTCCAATATGGCCCAGGAAGGTCAAAGGGTTGGACACCCCTGCCCTCTCTGGACCCCACCAGCCTAAACAACTAAAAGGTGAAGTAGGGTCAACGACGTCACAACGGTGCTTTTCCACTTTAGATGAAAAGCAGACTGCTGTGTGATATATGGGAATATGTCCCAATTATCCTACAATTTGAAGGACACTGGTGTCAACATCACTGTCACCATCACTTGTTGCAGACACGTCAGGCTGAAAATTACATGAGCTCATCCAACAGATGGAATAGCACTATACTGCTCATATTACATACTCTATGTATGGAACTTAAGCAAAATTATTTTATGTCCCAGAAAATACTCCTCTGTTTGCCACGATTTTGTGTTATCTTGTTAACCCGCTTCCTGGGCTAAGCGTTAACTACTATGCGCCTCTCTTCAATGAGGGCACGGTAAGGATTGGCCCAAAAGTCAGGAGTCATTAACAAAAACATAATAAAGAATAAAACAATAATAAACCTAGAGAACCACATAGTTTCTAGCTAAATAAGCAAACACCACGTGAAGTCTACCGTTTAAAAACCATTTAAACAATTTACAAAGGCTGACACATTTATTTTAAAGTGCAAATCCTTTTTACAACTCCTAGTTGGTTATATCCAGAATACGATATATTAAAAAATAATTACCTCATCCGGACTTGCTATAATGTTAACACTAACAACTTGGTCAGAGATGACAGACTCTGTATGTATTCTGGTCAGACGGGTTCGCAGTTCAGAATTTTGGTTCAGGGCCTGCAAGAAAAACGATCAAATGATTTTCCTTCAGATAAAATTGTAAAAACTACTTAATTAACCAAAAAAAAAACATGTATGGCCAGGTTGACTGTACCCAAGTTGATCAACTTCAATGCAACCATCCTGTTGGATTTTACATGTGATTATTGCTAGCGGCTGTTATCACTGTATTCTACCGGCGGGGACAGCTTCCCCCCCTGGGAGAACACAGTGGCTCTACAGAAGGGATCCTCCCATCAACACTGTATTTATGGGGGAACCAAGTAATTTTCTTGGTGGCAGGAAAGAAAATTGATCTGTCTATGGCTGGCCTTAGAAATATGTTAGGCCAGGTCAGGTCACCTAAAAACTTAGCAATCTCCTGAGGGTGTCTGTTTTCTTGCATAAAATTCCTTTAAATCAGGGGTGTCCAACCTTTCGACTTTCTTTTGGCCACACTGGAAAAAAAGAGGAATGGTCTTGAGTCACACATAAAATACACCAACAATAAGGATAGCTGATCAGCAAAAAAAGTCGGACAGATCACAAGTTGACTATCACCAATATACTGTACCCGAGTAATAAATCTTAACTTTTTGGGGAATATTTTTAAGGACAACATAAAACAAATGCGATACCTGACACTTTTTTTTTTATAAACCAACGCATTCATATCTGGTTCAATAGATGTAGTAGCAAGGTGCTCCTCAGATATTTTAATTCTAATATTGCCCTTCATGCGTTTCAGCTTTGAAAACCGTTGCTCACAAATATAAATGCTCCTGAAAACTGGTGACATGGATAAATGTGCGATTTTGAAGAGTGGGAGACATTCTTTACGATTTTTTGATAGGCTACATTCATAGCCGTCTTGGGCCACGGGCTGGACACCCCTGCTTTAAAAAGTACAAACCAATAATATAATACAATACATTTACAGTCTGTACAAAAAAACATTCAGTCACATCAACCTTAGCAAATAGACACACTGAAACAGATGCATGTTAAACTGGGTGCCATGTTACACTTTCAAAAATGTACTGTATGTACTGAAACACATTTCCCAGCACGACAAAGATATCTCAATAAATCTCATGAGTTAGTCACATTTCAGGAACAGTAAATTAACGTAATGTTCATTGTAGCAGCACAAATACTTCTCTATTATTGATGCTCTGAAAAGTGCAACACTATCCCAGATTAACACTTATGTCTAATAATTTCAGTGCCGTTTCAACAAGATCATTTCTATTTTTTATGCTATGCTCCATGGTGTATCTCAATTTGTAATGACTAGATCAGCTTTAATAAGAGCTTTTTTTTGACAACCAATTATACTAAATTTACACACTAGAAAGAAATCCATTTACACCACTTTGACAAACGGCAAACTGAGAAAACACAATTAGAAGGCATCAAGGGAGGCTTTATCAAAATAGTGCAAAGAGTAATGTTGTGTAGCAATATTCCAAAAGCATCCCATTGCATTTCAGCTTTTTCACGTGTAATCAGAACACAGACTTACTAGATTGGTTGCTATAGGATAGCATTTTGGATGTGGCCTTCTCGTCATTAAGGGCCCTTTCTCACGTCCGCTCCGCCTGTCCGTTCATTACAAGTCCATTTACGGACTTGTAATGAACCCCTATGGGAGCGGATCCGTTAGCGGATAATGCATCCGCATCCGTTTTTGCGGACGGAAGAATGCCCTATTTTTCTTCCGTCCAGCCAAACGGATCGGATGCAAACGGAGAGACGGTCCGTTTCCATCCGACTCCCCATAGGGGAGAGCGAAGGAGAGACAGGGCGGTCCCTGCACAGTGTGCGGGGACCGCCCCGTCCGCCGACAGCTGAGCGGAGACCCCCCCGCTGAGCTGACGGACACACGGAGCGGACCGAAAAACGGTCCGCTCCGTGTGAAAGGACCCTAAAAGTTTTTTCTTTTTGCCAAACTTCTTATTCATCCAGGTCTTGGTAGCAAGAAGTTATTGGTCACATTCATTTGGACTTATTTTGTAATGTTGAAGATGATTTAGGGCAGGGGTCCCCAAACGTTTTAATCAAAGAGCCAGTTTACTGTCCTTCAGGCTTTAGGGGGGGCAAACTGTGCTCAGTGGGAGTAAACAATGGACGATCTTTGGTGTTAGGGGGAGAAATAGTTGGTATCAGTGGGAGAAACAGTGCCCCATCCTCGGTGTCAATGGAAGGAACCGTGCCCCATCCTTGGTGTGTGTGTGTGTGTGTGTGTGTGTGTTATAAAGCTAGCCTATATAATAAACTCAGTGCAGTTATTCACTTAAGTGTTCTTATAAAGGACAAGGAGGGCACGGTTTATGAATGGAGGAAAAGAGATTTAACATCTGCATATGGAAAGAAAGCTTCTTCACGGTACCAGCTGTGAGAATGTGGAAAATACTTTTTGAACGCTTTCTAGCCAGCTTAACCACTTCACCGAGGAACCACTTCACCGAGGATTCGATGCGTGTACCCGGTGGCCGCGATGTCCGTCAGGTACACGCGATCGTCGGTGAGAGAGCAGGGACGTGGAGCTCTGTGTGTAAACACAGAGCTCCACGTCCTGTCAGGGAGAGGCGACAGATGCTGTTTCTCTTGTACATAGGGAGACAGCATCGATCACCTCCCCCAGTCACCCCCCTCCCACCACAAAGTTAGAACACACCCAGGCAATACATTTAACCCCTTCCTCACCCCCTAGTGTTAACCCCTTCAATGCCAGTCACATTTATTCAGTAATTAGTGCATATTTATAGCACTGGTCGCTGTATAAATGTGAATGGCGCCAAAAATGTGTCAAAAGTGTCCGATGTGTCCGCCGCAATATCGCAGTCAAAATAAAAATCGCAGATCGCCGCCATTACTAGTAAAAAAAAAATATTAAAAAAAAAATCATAATTCTGTCCCCTATTTTGTAGGTGCTATAACTTTTGCGCAAAGCAGTCACTTATTGTGATATATATTTTTTTTTTTCTACAAAAATACGTAGAAGAATACGTATCGGCCTTAACTGAGAATTTTTTTTTTTTTTTTTTTTTTTAAATTGGGATATTTATTATAGCAACAAGTAAAAAATATATATATATTTTTAAATTGTCGCTTTTTTTTTGTTTATAACGCAAAAAATAAAAACCGCACGGGCGATCAAATACCACCAAAAGAAAGCTCTATTTGTGGGAAAAAAAAGGACTCCAATTGTTTGGGTGCCACGTCGCATGACCGCGCAATTGTCAGTTAAAGCGACGCAGTGCCGCAAGCTGAAATTTCGCCTGGGCACGAAGGGGGTTTATGTGCCCAGTAAGCAAGTGGTTAAAGGACCATTCACACCAGAAAGTGAACTTAAAGGAACACTAAAGGTTTGTTTTTTATTAGATCAATTGATTGCTGTAAGCTAGAGCATTTAAATATCACTTACCTCGTTTTTCCTTTTGACCTCCAAAATACAGTAATCCAGGTTTGAAAAGGGGATTTTTAAATACAGCTTACCTGTAAAATCCTTTTCTTGGAGTACATCACGGGACACAGAGCGGCATATTCATTACTATGTGGGTTATATGGAGTACCTTCAGGTGTGGACACTGGCAATCTCAAACAGGAAGTCCCCTCCCTATATAACCCCCTCCCCTAGAGGGAGTCCCTCAGTTTTGTAGCAAGCAGTATGCCTCCCAAAATGGTCACCCAAAAGAGGGGTGGGAGCTCTGTGTCCCGTGATGTACTCCAAGAAAAGGATTTTACAGGTAAGCTGTATTTAAAAATCCCTTTTTCTTTCTCGTACATCACGGGACACAGAGCGGCATATTCATTACTATGTGGGATGTCCGAAAGCAATGCTTTAATGAGGGGAGGGAGACATCTTCCAAAGAAGGATTCAATTTAGAGGTGAACTCAAATAATAATAATAATTCCAACTTAGTCAAGAAAAAACTTTCTTTTTTTTGTCTTTTTACAACCAAGGGTGCTTCTGATCCCGAGGATTTCAAACTGCAGCCTGTAGTACTGCCTGTCCAAAGGCAGAATCCGCATTCCTTCTCACGTCTAGTTGATAAAACCTTGTAAACGTGTGGACTGATGACCACGTTGCCGCCTTGCATATCTGAGCCATAGAGATCTGATGGTGTGCTGCCCAAGAGGCGCCCATGGCCCTGGTAGAATGGGCCTTTACCGACAACGGAGGAGGTAACCTCTTCAAACCGTAGGCTTGAATGATTAATTGTCTAATCCATCTCGAGATGGTGGATTTTGCCGCTGCCTGCCCCTTCTTGGGGCCATCTGGTAGAACGAATAATACATCTGTCTTCCGGATCTTTTCTGTAGCTTTAAGATAGGCCTTCATGGCCCGGACAATATCCAAGGTATGCAGCAACCCCTCCTTTCTAGATGTAGGTTTTGGAAAGAAGGATGGAAGTACCAAATCCTGGTTTAAGTGAAATTTGGATATAACCTTTGGTAGAAAGGAAGGATGGGGCCGGAGAACTGCCCTGTCCTTATGCAGAACGAGATATGGTTCCTTACACGATAAGGCTGCTAATTCTGACACTCTCCTGGCCGAAACTATGGCGACCAAGAAAACCAACTTTCTTGTCAGTAAGACTAAAGGAATCTCAGCCAACGGCTCAAAGGGTTGTTTCTGTAAAGTGGACAGGACAAGATTTAAGTCCCATGGACAAATTGGTGACTTGACAGGAGGATTAATACGCAAGACCCCCTGTAAGAAGGTCTTTACCAGCGAGTGGGTGGCCAGCGGCCTCTGAAACCACACTGACAGAGCTGAGATCTGTCCCTTGATTGTGCTTAGTGCCAGGCCTTTATCCACTCCTAGCTGGAGAAAACTTAACACCCTATCAATAGTATATTTGCGGGAATTCCATCTTTTGGATTCACACCAGCCTACGTAGTTCCTCCACACCCTGTAATAAATCACCCTGGAGACCGGCTTTCTAGCCCTAATCAGGGTAGGGATTACCTGCCTAGACAGACCTCTACCCCTGAGAATCAGGGATTCAGCCTCCAGGCCGTCAAATTTAGACGCTGTAATGTAGGGTGGAGGATCGGGCCTTGTGAGAGTAGGTCTGGTTGTAGAGGAAGAGTCCAAGGGTCTCCCACTGCCATCTTCAGGACTAGTGAGTACCAAGTCCTCCGGGGCCAAGCCGGAGCTACTAGAATGACTGGCTTGTGCTCCACTCTGATCTTGCGCAACAGGCGAGGGAGTAACTGTAGTGGAGGGAATGCATATAGAAGTTTGAATTGATGCCAAGGGCAAACCAACGCATCGGTTCCGCAGGCCATCGGATCCCTCGCTCGAGACACGAACCTGTCTAGTTTCTTGTTGAACCTGGATGCCATTATATCTACGTCCGGCATTCCCCACCTCTGGCAGATTGTCTGAAAGACCTGGGGATGCAAAGACCACTCCCCTGGCAACAGACTCTGGCGACTTAAGAAGTCTGCCTGCAGGTTGTCCACTCCGGGAATGAATATCGCCGAAATGCAGGGTACATGAACCTCTGCCCACTGAAAAATCAAGCTCACCTCCCTCTGAGCGGCCTGACTCCTGGTTCCCCCTTGGTGGTTTATGTATGCCACCGCCGTGGCATTGTCTGACTGGATTCTCACCGGGAACCCCTTTAATCTGGAGGTCCATGCCAGAAGGGCTAGGCGAGCAGCTCTGATCTCCAAGATATTGATGGGGAGCTGCCTTTCTGCTCTCACCCAAGTTCCCTGGCGAGAGAACCCCTCGAAGACCGCCCCCCAGCCTGCCAGGCTGGCGTCTGTGGTAACTACCTTCCAGACAACAGGGCTGAAGGATTTTCCCTTTAGAAGGTTCTGAGGGTTCAACCACCAGGCCAGGCTTTGTCGGACCCTTGATGATAGCGTCAAAGGGGACTCTAAGGCATGTGCCCTCTTGCCCCAGGCTGCTAGAATGGCTGCCTGTAGGACGCGAGTGTGGATCTGAGCGTATGGTACTGCCTCGAACGTGGCCACTAGCTTGCCTAGTACTCGCATACACAGGCGAATAGTTGGTCTTTTCTTGTTTAGAACCAACTGAACCAACCCCTTGATAGCTTCGATCTTTACCAGGGGCAGGAACACCCTTTGCTGTTCTGTGTCTAACCTCATGCCGAGGTATTCCAACTGCTTTGTAGGCTGGAACGCTGACTTTCCCCGGTTTAGGACCCAGCCTAATTCTTCGAGGTACCGAACCGTGAGGTTTACTGCCTTTTGCAGACCCGATCGTGAGTGATCTATGATTAAAAGGTCGTCCAAGTATGCTAGGACTGTGACCCCCTGGATCCTTAAATTGGCCAGAACTGGGGCTAGGATCTTCGTGAATACCTGGGGGGCCGTGGCCAGCCCGAAGGGGAGCGCCCTGAATTGGAAGTGTCGCTGCCCCACCGCGAAGCGTAAAAATCTTTGATGCAACTGAAAGATTGGTACATGAAGGTAAGCATCCTTTATGTCTATGGAGGCCAGAAAATCGTCCTTCTGAAGCGCGGCGGCTGCTGACCGGATGGATTCCATCCGGAAGGAACGAACCCTTAGGTAACCGTTTAACCTCTTTAGATCCAAGATTGGCCTGACATCGCCGTTGGGCTTTGGTATGACAAAGAGATTGGAATAGAAACCTAGCCCTTGCTCTTGGGCTGGCACTTCTATAATTACGTCCTGGCAAAGCAGGTGATCCAAAGCTGCCAGCATTGAGGCCTTCCTTGCTGGATCTCTTGGTAGCCTTGATTCTTGAAAATGAGGCGGAGGATACCTTAGAAACTCCAGTCTGTAACCTGTGGTTACAGATGCCCGGACCCATTTGTCGGGGATCTTGGCTTCCCAAACTTCTGAGAAGAAACAAAGCCTTCCCCCCACCCGCGAGAGTGGGGGCGCCCCTTCATAAGGCCGACTTAGGGGCTGTCTTTGACGGCTTGCGATACCACGGCCTCTTACCCCCAGGGGCCTGTCCCTGCGATCTACTGTTAACGTTGGATCGTGCAGGCGGCCGTCGATACTGCCTGGAATTTGAGGGCCCCGAGACAGGAAAGAGCTGCCTTTTGAATGTAGGAGCCCGGAATATCTTTTTGACCGGTAAAAGGGTACTCTTGCCATTTGAAATAGTCTGAATATATTTATCCAGATCCTCTCCGAAGAGTCGTCCTCCATGGAAGGGAAACCCTGCCAGAAGCTTTTTGCATGGGGGCTCCGCCGCCCAGTTCTTCAACCATAAGAGCCTTCTCATGTGCACCAAAAATAGTGATAAACGAGAGGCCTGCTGGATGGAATCTTTTATAGCATCTACAGCAAAACACAGAGCTCTGGGAATGTCAGAAAACTCTTCTGCTTGTTGGGTAGGCATGTCCTTTAACATTTCCTTTGTCTGGTCTTTTAACACCTGACAAACACCAATCGCAGCCACCGCTGGCTGCACCACTGCTCCTGCCGTAGCAAAGGATGCTTTTAAAAGTGTCTCTAACCTTTTATCAACCGGATCTTTAAACATATGTATGTTTTCCACCGGGCAAGTTAGTGATTTATTCACACATGAGATGGCTGCATCCACTACTGGGAGCCTCCACCTCTTGGAGAATTTTTCCTCCATGGGGTAAATGACCGCAAATCTTTTCGGTGGCAGAAAAATCCTGTCCGGCCGTACCCAATCCCGAAAGATCAATTCCTCCAAAAGAGGATGGACTGGAAAAACTGCGTTGCTTAACGGAGCTTTCAAAGAGCCCAGAGAGGATACCGGAGGAACCTGAGGCTCTGGCAATGGTAAACTAAATGCCGAGCGGACCATGTCCGTCAAAGACTGTACCCACAGTCTTTCTGTCTGGGAGTCTGAAAATGGTTCCTCCGAGGCAGACCCCTCAATCCCTGAACCCTCTTGGTTCAGGTCTAGTTGATCCTCCTGTGATTCCAATTCCTCCAGAGAGAGAATCTCAGCATCTGAGGATACACCTCTTGGTGATGGGGATCTAACCCGTTTCTTACCAGGAATAGCTCTAGCGATCAATGCTGCTATTCTCTCTTCTAGCCCCCCTAGGGATACGGCTAGCATCTCCTCTGTGATAAACACAGGGCTGGGCTGATCTGGGCCAGCCTCCGCACCAGATCCCCCTAATGGCTCATCCAAGGCGCTTTTTATGTTAATAAGTTGCGGGGAAAGTATCGGCATATCATCAGAATCAGAAAGGGAACCCTTTTGTTTTTTGGTCTTTTTTGTACCCTTTGACCCCGAACCTTTGGAAGCCATAATACAAAATCGAGGGACTCCGCCCACACAACAGACTGTAGTGGGCAGGAGTACAAAACCAGAGTTTAGGGGACAATAGATCACTAATGCCCAAAAACTGATGGGATCCCGTATGTTTTTTTTTTTTTCTTTTTAAATATATATTATATATTTTCTTTTTACCACATACAGTGACCCCAAACTAAGTTTGCCAGCCTCCAACCTGCTGCAAAAAGGGGGATTTTCTGGCTTAACAAAAAAGGCATTGGAACAAAGTCCAGCATGTACTACCCCTCTTCCGCCACCGGGAGTCACTGTTCTGCCGCTCTGCGTCCTCTCCTTCTGAAAATCAGCCTCAGACTGAGCACTGACAATGCCTGCTGTCTATAACAGCACAAAGGCGCGCCCCTGTATGACGCCGCAGGCACGCCCCCCCCCCCGCCCTCCTGTCTGAACGGCCCGAAAAACGTCTATAAGACGTGCGCGCGCACACGCGCGTATGCCGGGAACAGGAGGAACATGGAGGAGCCGCGCTGCTGGAGATCCAGGAACTCAGAAACAGGCGGCAGATTCAAACCCCCGGTCAGGTAGGACTCTCCAAAGGCCCCTAGGGATCCTTACTAGCCCTAGGAAGAAACAGCAGGTTTAGCTAGCAACACATTCTTTAGACAGGGGAACCTAGTGATGGGGGAGAAAAGGGGTGTCATCCTGTCTCTCTTAGACATAGTGAACAAGGTTGCCCATGCAGAGCATACTTAGGCTATCCCCCTTTTAGGTTACCCCGGAGAGCCTGCTGTCGAACCAAGTCCCGCAGGCTCCCCCTTACCTGCTCTATGCTGCAGGATGTTTGTCCAGCAAACTGATCCAATCTTCTCCCATCTCCGTGGGTAGCGTAGTAGACCTTCAGGCCCTGGGGTCCTATGAAGGTACCCACTGTCCTGGACCTATATAGCACCCTGGCAAACAGGAACTTATGGTTTTTACAAACTCCAAGTCCTGGGCCCAGGGTCCAGCCCTCCAAAGAGGAGCATTATAGGCAAAACCCCACGGCTTGGGGCCCGGGTACTGTCCACTTTGGCACTGAGGCTCCTTGGACAGATCCGGTTAGCCCGCCCTTAATCCCAAGGATGTGGAGCAAAGCTATTCCGTGACCAACACCTAAGACACTGGCGAAAAAACTGAGGGACTCCCTCTAGGGGAGGGGGTTATATAGGGAGGGGACTTCCTGTTTGAGATTGCCAGTGTCCACACCTGAAGGTACTCCATATAACCCACATAGTAATGAATATGCCGCTCTGTGTCCCGTGATGTACGAGAAAGAAAATGCTATTTCCTGTCTCTCCTCTTCTTGCTTTCCACCAGCACCTGAGGCGTTTTGCATGGTGGAAAGCAGAATGTGCTCACCCCCTCTCTATGACTACAGCCCTGCGTGAAGATGCTCTCTTATCCCTCACAGGCATGGAGGCTAAGCCTAATGGGAACTGTAGTTTTCATTAGACCGTGATATAGCAAGAATGAATGTGCACCGCAAACCAGGAAGTCAGTGAGAACAACGATTCAGGAGTGACGGAGGTGAATAAAACAGCTTGATTTCAACAGGTATCAAACTAGTTATAATGCAAAACATCACGTTTTACTTTATCAGCTACTGTCAGTATTTAATTTAAGAGGAAAATATTTTTGTCTTTACAACCCATTTAACTGCGCTTTTTGACTGCATATTTACATGCATTTTAAGAGTGTTTGACGTGCGCTTAAATGCATTTTGCACTTTATTTGCAGTGTATTTTTCTATACATTTTTGGGCTTGGCTTTCTCGGCTTAAAGGGGTGTGGTGCGGTATGTTTGTAGCACGTTCCTTGCATTTGCATTGCAGAAAAGTGCAACACACTCTTTTTCTTACTGCACGGCAATGATGTGAAGCATGCGCATAGGAGTGCCTTGATTTTGGGCTGTCTATGCAGTTGGAATGCAGTTCAAAATGCATCCAACTGCGTTTGGTGTGAAAGGGCCCTAGTTTTAAAAAAACACTTTATGCATGCCTATATATACACACACACACACACACACACACACACACACACACACACACACACACACACACACAATACTGCATAACTGGATACTAGCATTTAAAAAATAAATAAGAGATTGCCAATGCAGAGAATATCCAATTGCCTTAGAAATCAGGAAGGATTTTTGTCCCATGTTGGAGCAAATCTAACCATGCTGTAAGGGTTTTTCCCTTCCTCTGGATCAAGTGTTGCTATATTGTTCTATTTTTTCTACTGGTTGAACAGGATGCGCTTTTTTTTTTAACCCATGTAACTACTATGCATACATAGCAATTTAAATTATAACATGAAAATACAATCTAATTAATGCAATTTGAAACATGCTTGCAGCATTTTATTAGCTTCTACAGAATCTCCTGTTTTTCTTATTTAAATCTCCCCAACATAAAAACTCTAGATCAAGTAATGTTTGCCGAGTTTGGTTATATCATCAGATTACAGTCCAGAATTATAACATTCAATTTAAACCTGAATCATGTCATCCTTAGCGCACAGCATACGGTGGATGTTTAAAAGAGGTCCTACTAATTAAGCTCCCTGGCAGCGATGTGGAAAGGTGTCTTGTAACTTAAGATAAAACGTACCTGAGAAAGAGACTGTCGGAGGCGTGTGAGCTGTGTATTGTGGCTGCTGTAATCCTGATCAGAAACCATCTGCTTCATCTTTTCCTTCTCAATGGCAATTGTGTTGTAGGCGGATTTCAGGAGAGAATGGACTGAAAAAATGCAAACATTTTAGTAAGACATCACAGATCTGAGAGTCTACAGCTAGGGAGGGGTACACACGATGCACACTTTTCCCTGCGTTCGCTAGATACAAACTTGTTTAATGCTGCAATCTTTGCTTATTCAGATCTAACACATGACCTACGGCTCCCCAGCTGCTGTGGAATGACGAGCCTCATCATGCTTTTCAAGTAAAAATATGTAAGGCACGCTTGGAGAGCCAAGCTTAGGCCAAACTTAGACCATTTAATAAAAAATATATTTAAAATGTTGTACATGCTGTACAGATTACATTGTGAGTTGATGCAATCACTAAAATGTCAAAATCTTCAGCTATGGTAATGTACTGAAATGTAAAAGGTTTTCGATCTTCAATGCAGCTTTAATTAAAAATAATAACCAATGATCCTGCCACAAATGTCCTTAACCACTTGTTACCCGCCCACCGTCATACGACGGTGGGCGGGTAACTCCATTGTCATAGAAAGCTTCTAGGGGCACGTGCATCCCATCACTGAGAACCCTGTGCGTGTGCCCGGCGGCCGCGATGGCCGCCGGGCACACGTGATTGCCGAGTAACTGAGCTGCACAGAGCTACCCGTCCCTGTCAGGGAGAGAGGAGACCGATTGTGTCCCTTGTACATAGGGACACAATCGGTCACCTCCCCCAGTCACCCCCCACACAGTTAGAACACAACTAGGATACACATTTTTCCATAAAGATTTTTATTCAATCAGAATACAGCATACAGTAAGTAACAGGGTAATTATCTCATAACAGAGTGAAAAAAAGGAAACAAATAAGATACAAGTAAGGTACGCAGCATGATACAGCATATACATATTGGTTGAAGCTTCCAGACCAGAACCAGGGAACATAGAATGTAATCATGCGGTTAAGGGCGGAGGATCATATTTCCAGTTTTCCCCTCCCCCCACACCCCCCCCCCCATACCAACGCTAAGGGGGGAAAGTGGTGTAAGGCACCGTTCATGGTCAATGAGTATAGGGCGGTGTATCATGGCAGAGAAAGGGTCACACGGCCAGAGGGAAGAAAGAGGGGAAAGAAAAGAGAAAGGGAAGGGAGGGAAGGAAGAAGTCCAAGGAGGAGAGAAGTAGGAGAGAGAGAGAGAGAGAGAGAGAGAGAAGGGGAGAGACGGGTGTACGGTAGGGGGGTAAAGAGAGGGGAGGAAAAGAGAGGGCAGGGAGGAATGGGAAGAGGGGGATGGAGCTAGGGAACACAATAGGGGGGAGGAAGAGTGTACTAGAGTGGACCCGCTCCCAACCCCCCCAACCAGTCCCCCCCGCAACGCAGATGGTGAGACGCCCAGTACCCCAGGCGGCTTAGGAGACATATTGACTGTAGCGATCAGTAGTGACAAAGTGGTTCCAGCAGGCCCAAGTGAAGGAAAATGTATGCATTCTGTCCTGTGAAATGTGGATCAGTTCCTCCATTTCTTTTATTGAGGATACCTGGTCAAGCCATTCTCTAACTGTCGGGACAGTAGAGGAGCGCCAATGTCTAGGAATACAGATTCTGGCAGCATTGACCATGTGCATGGCCAGGGATTTGAAGTTGTCTCGTTTTGTGAGTGACGTGTGATGGAGGAGGAATTGGGAAGGGGTGTAGTCTAGGGTGTAAGTCGTGATATGGGAGATGAGGTCGCACACCTCTCTCCAGAAGGGCTGGAGGGCCTCACAATCCCACCACACATGGAGCATAGTTCCCACTTCCCTGCCGCATCTCCAGCAAGTGTTGGGGATGTTAGGGGAAAATTTATGCAGGCGCGCCGGGGTCCTATACCATTTAGTGATCACTTTGAAGCCATTTTCCTGAATGGCCACATTCGAAGAGCCCTTGTGAGCGTATTCATAGATAGTGGTCCAGTCATCCCCTGTCAGGGATGTCTGGAGATCTCTATTCCATGAGGTTTGAGCCGGGGTGGGAGTCTGTGGAGAGCCGTTAACCAGGAGGGTGTACAAAAGTGAGATCAGATGTCTTTGTGGCGATTTACGGTGGCACAAAGATTCAAAGGGCGTAAGTTGCCGTGACCAGAGCGATTGGTCGGCCGTGGTCATGAGGAAGTGCCGGATCTGTCTGTAGGTCCAAAATGATAGGGAGGATGTTTTAGTAATGGATTTCACGGCTTCAAAGGTCAGGAGCTGACCCGCAGAGAAGATGAAGGGCCAACACGTCCTCAAAGGGCCATTCCTGAATGAATGAATGAATGAATGAATGAAAAACTTGTATAGCGCAACACATGCGAATTTAATCGCCTCTGGGCGCTTGTTGTTCCTTTCTCTTTTGAAATCAAAAGAGATGAGTCTTGATCTTTCTCCTGAATGCGAGGTGGTTCTCCTCCAACCGAATACTGGTCGGTAAAGCGTCCAATAGTCTGGGACCTTGGAGCGCGAATCTTCTTTCTCCTTTGGACTTAAAGTTGGCTTTCGGAATCTGGAGCAGATTTTGATTGGTGGATCGCAGAACGCGATTGGGATTGTGGGCTTTTATTTTTTCACATAGATAATGGGGGGCATTCCCATGAATACATCTATGCGTTAGGCAGAGAGTTTTAAAAACAATTCCGTCTTTTACTGGCAACCAGTGAAGGGATCTCAGAGAAGGTGAGATTGATTCCCATGGTTTTTTTCCAGTCACAAGTCTAGCGGCCGTATTTTGCACGACTTGAAGACGAGCGATTTGGTACTTGGGGAGTCCGAGGTAAAGAGCATTTGCATAGTCTAATCTTGAATTCACAATTGCTCCCACCACGACTGGTACGTCTTCTTTGGGGATGAAAGGAGTAAGTCTGCGTAGTAGGCGTAGCAGATGGTGAGATCCGCTGACTACAGACCCTATTTGTGCATCCATTGTCATGTAGGAGTCAAAGATGACCCCAAGACTTTTGACTTTGGTGCTAGGGGTGATGATTTTGCCCAAAATGGGCGGGGGTATCCAAGTTGTCCCCGGGTGATTTGTGCGCTTGGCGTGAAACAGTAGAAGTTCTGTTTTTGCTCCGTTGAGTTTTAGGTAACTCTTTGTCATCCAGTTCTCTATCAAAGAGAGGCATGTCTCTAGATTGAGGTGATGATCCTTTTTATTGCATATGCGGAAATACAGTTGCGTATCGTCTGCATATGAGTGATAAAGCAGTTTTTGGCTGCTAATTATTTCAAAAAGGGGACGAAGATAGATGTTAAATAACACCGGCGACAGAGGCGATCCTTGGGGGACTCCGCACGATACTGTGCGTTTCTCGGAAGTGAAAGATCCCAACTTCACAGTTTGCGATCGGTTTTCCAAAAAAGAGGAGAACCAAGATAAGTCGCTTTCTGCGACTCTGGCTACTTAGACTAGTCGAGTCAGTAATAGCTTATGGTCTACAGTATCGAAGGCTGCGCTTAGGTCCAACAGGACCAGGAGACAGGATTCGCCTTCGTCTGCGGCCTCGAGGGCGTCGTCCCATATTTTGAGCAGTGCTGTTTCCGTCCCGTGTCCAGGACGGAAGCCAGATTGGTATGGATCTAGTAGGTTGTGGGTATCTAGATGCTGTTGCAGCTGTTGTACCACTACTTTCTCCATTACCTTTGAGAGGACATTTAGGCCTGTTATGGGACGGCGGTGAGTTGGGTCCTTGGGGTCAAGGGTATGTTTTTTCAGAATGGGTTGAATTATGCCCTCTTTCAACTGGGAGGGCACTATGCCTTCCTTGAAGGATTGATTTATAAGCTGCGTGATCGGAGGTGCCAGGATGTCGGCGCATTCCTTCAGCAGTTTAGTGGGGATGATATCATTTGGCGCTGTGCCGTTACGCAAAGAATCAATGATAATCTTTGTGGCCTGTATAGTAATGGGTTCCAGGGTGAACTTACCTGATTGTGGCGAAATATTGATGGTGCTGTGTGAAAGATTACGGGAGGGATTGGGGGGGTTTGGTTCTGCTGAATGCTTTCCCGGATTGCCTCAATTTTATTAATGAAGTAATCCGACAATTCATCGCAAAATTCTTGGGTGTCAGAGTTGGGGGCTTCTAGACATCTTGGATTCATGGTCTGATTGACCAATCTGAAGAGCTCGCGGGGGCGATTTAGGGCGCTGTTGATAGCCTCGGAAAAATAATTTTTCTTGGCTTTGAAAATTTCTTTGTGGTATTTCCTGGTTGATGCCTTGTAGATGGAGAGGTTCGCCTCTGAAGAGCTTCTCTTCCAGGCGGCTTCCGCCCTTCTACGCTCTTGTTTTAATAACGCCAATTGGTTGTTGAACCAGCTGGAGGTATTTTTTCGGATGCAGGTTTTATGTTTCGGCGCTATTAAGTCAGCTGACTGTAATAGGGCTGTGTTTATGGCATCCAGTGTTTCTACAGCCGTTTGGTTCGGCTGAATTGTTTTTATTTTATTCCTTAACGTGGTTTTGAAGAGTTCCGAATGGAGCTTCTTCTGACATCTAGTCCAGTGTGTTGTCACTGGTTTTGATGTTTTTGTTAAGGGAGGGAAATCGGAAATAATGAATTTAATTGCATGGTGGTCTGTCCATGGCAATAGTTCCTTTTCCAAGATTTTTATTTCCAGATTTTGCCTGAAAATAAGATCGAGGGTGTGACCTGAAGTATGTGTGGGCCCACATACTAATTGCTGTAGCCCTAATCTTCCTAGATGTTCAATGCAGGCGTCGGCAATGGGGTCTTGTGATGAATTGGCCCAAAGATTAAAATCCCCGAGCAGCAAAAGGTGTTTGCTGTTAAGGGTATAGGTAGAGATGAAGTCCGTCAATGATAGTAAAAGCTGCGATTTTGGGCCGGGTGGTCTATAGCAGAGTAAAATCTGTACGGTCTCCTGGGAGTTTATTTCCAGCTTCAGCGTAAGGGTTTCCATGAATGGAAGAGGGTTTTGAAGGACTGGTTTAATGATCGTAAGATGGGACTTGTGGATCACCGCCAGTCCTCCTCCTCTTTGCCCTAGTCTGTTTTCCGTTATAATACGGTAGGTTTCTGGCACCATTTCTCCTAAAATGGTGTTACAGTCGGCTGTGAGCCAGCTCTCTGTAATAAAGAGGCAGTCTAAATCGTATTGTAGAATGAAATCATGGATTTCTAATCGATGTTTTACTGCCGATCTGGTGTTGATCAACGCACATGATATGTGCTTAGGCTGGGGTAGGCGGCTGTGATGTTTGATAGTCGATCTCCGATCGTTTCTCAAAAGGCGCAGAATTTTTAGTTTTTTTTTGGTAATGGCTGGTAAAAATGCGGCATATTGCTTCAAGTCCCAAATGGTCTCTGCCGTGTATTGCAGATTGACCATGGTCGCCATATACCGGGGGGGGGGGAGTGGAGGATTTTCAAGAAGTGACTGAATCCTCCACCCAGGCTTGGTCCAGAGGAAGGCAAAAAACCCTGGCCTTGCAATGCCAATGTGCTACGGCGGGGAAAAAATTCCTTCCTGACCCCTTAAGAGGCGATCGGCGAACCCTGGATCAAGTCCTAATAGTGTTTAGGAAAGGGGATTGGGGCTGGGTGTACCAAGATGGCCGCCGACCAGGCAGCAGGATCCAGGCTGGGGTCCACCTAATTAAGTGGATCGGTGCTGCCTGGGGGGCCGGGAAGAATAGCTGGGAGGAGAGGGGGGGTTTGCTGGGGTAGGAGGAGGCTTTCTGGGCCGTTGAGGTGATTTGCTGCCGGTTGCCGGGCGTGAGGAGCGGTGCGCCGCTAGGCCGCAGGTGAAGCCGCGGCCTTTCCTAAATCGCGGCTGCCGCGAATCCTCACAGGCCGGCGCGGAAGTGTAAAAAAACGCCCGAATGGCGTGGAATTGCGGGGATAGCACTGGGGGGGTAGCACTGAGTGGGGGGGGTAGTATGGGGGTACGGATGAAAGAGGGGGAGCTGTGGGGGGGTTGGAAAAGCTGCCTCAGCTTGTCCTGAAAAGGACAGCTGTGTGTGGCTTACCTGCTTGGCTCCCTGGCGAAGGGATGAAGGAGGGAGCCAGCGGGGATCAAGCAAGTCAGGGGAAGCCTAATGAGTCCCTGGAGGGGTGGAGGGAGCCTGCCTGACTGTCTGGCTGACTGGTCCCTGGCGAGAGCGACTCGTGCGGGAGGCCGGAGCGTCCTACTCTCCCACTGTCACTGACTGACTGACTGAGCAGTCTCTAGCTAGGGGGGAGGAGGAGGAGGCTCAAGAAATCTATTGACAGGCCTGGTTGAAAGTCCGGGTTCCCCCGTAAGGACGTCAAGGGGTTCGGATGAGGAACTTGGGGCCCTAGCGCCGAGGCTTTCTAGAATGCTAGGAGAGAGGGGTAAATGAGTGGATGGGCCAGTAAATGTCGGGGCCAGTTTCGCCGCCATTCCTAGTAAAAAAATAAAATTAAAAAAAAATCAGAATTATGTCCCGTATTTTGTAGGCAATATAACTTTTGTGCAAACGAGTCACTATACGGTTATTGCGATTTTATTTTTTACCAAAAATATGTAGAAGAATACTTATCGGCCTAAACTGAGATAAAATTTTTTTTTTTTTTTTTTAAAATGGGATATGTATTATAGCAAAATGCAAAAAATAGTGTATTTTTTCTAAATTGTCGCTCTTTTTTTGTTTATAGCGCAAAAAATAAAAAACGCACGGGCAATTAAATACCACCAAAAGAAAGCTCTATTTGTGGGGGAAAAAAAGGACGTCAATTTTGTTTGGGAGCCACGTCGCACGACCGCGCAATTGTCAGTTAAAGCGACCCAGTGCCGGAAGCTAAAATTTTGTCTGGGTAGGAAGGGGGTGTAGGTTCACAGTAGGCAAGTGGTTAATCAGGCATTCCTCATCATCTTCCTGTGAGGAGATGACAAGTCTCCTAACTACAGTTAGGAGACTTGCATTGTCATCTTGTGACATACACTGCTGGTAGTCATACTGAGTGAAAAATTTATATAGCGTTGCACATGCGAACTGAATCGCCTCTGGGCGCTCGTTGTTCATTTGTTCATGCTTTGAACTCAAACGAGATGGGTCTTGATCTGTCTCCTGAAGGTCAAGTGATTCTCCTCCAACCGAATGCTGGTTGGTAGAGCGTTCCATAGTGACACGCATACTGACACACACACACAGTGCTCAGACATTGTTCACCGTGGTTACTATCAATGAAACTGTTCCTGAACAATAAAGATGCAGCCAACGCTGGAGGCAATGCATATAGACAGACAACATCAGGCAAGAGGACAATAGCAGCCCTGAGGTGCAAGAATAGGATGAAAAAAGTGAAAGTATATTTAATAAAAAAATAAAACATGGCAATTGTTTGTGATTCACAGGGCTATAGCAAACTATGTCATCCAGATAGAATGAAGTATACTTTAACCACCTTCCTGCCCAGGCCAATTTTCAGCTTTCAGCGCTGTCGCATTTGAATGACAATTGCGTGGTCATACAACACTGTACACAAAAAAAAAATCTCAGTGGGTTTTTATTTTTTTTGCGCAAGTAAAAAAAGTTTTTTTTCCTTTGTTTCTGTTATAAAATGTTGCAATTACGTTTTTTCCTTCACTGATGGCCACTGATGAGGCTGCACTAACGGGCACTGATAAGGCTTTACCAATAAGGTGGCAATGATGGGCACTAATATGCAGGACTGATGGGCACTGATAGGTGGCACAGGTATTCAGCACTCATGAGCATTGATGGGCAGCACTGATGGGTACTCATAGAAGGGACTGATGGGTGGCAGTGATGGGGACTGATAGGTGGCACTAATTGACATTGATGGCAGGCATTAGTGATGGGCACTGACTGGCACCATTTGTAGGCACTGATTGGCATTGATTTTGGCACAGATTGGCATTCCTGGTGGCCATAGGTGGCATACCTGGTAGTCATCAGTGGTGGCACTCCCTGGTGGTCCTGGGTGGGCATCCTCGGTGGTCCTGCACTGATAATCAGCGCAGACCCCCTAATAGGAGATGAGCTGATCGGCTCTCCTTTAGTCACATCTGTCAGATGCGAGTGAGGAAAAGCCGATACACAGCTTTTCCTGTTTACACCGTGATCAGCAGTGATTGGACACAGCTGATCACGTGGTAAAGAGTCTTGGTCAGAGGCTCTTTACTGAGATCGATGTTGTGGTGTGTCAGACCGAGGGAGCGGGAGCCGGCTGTTATCTTGAAAGATGTCATATATATGATGTCCAGTCAGACTAACAAAAGCACTGCCCAGCTGTCATTCTGCTATAGGCCGGGAAGTGGTTAAGGACAACGTCATCTTTAGTCAAGATGTCCACCCCCTGACAGCTCACCAGGGATAATACATACCTTCATCCGCCTGATCCAGCCATCTCGCCTCCGAGTTGCTCCCAGTTGGCTCATCATCATACTGCGCATGCACGCCTTTACCCCATTCATTTCTTTAGGTAGGACATACTCTAAGTTACGGCTGGAGGCTACCTTACGTATGGCTTATCCACATGAATGAGTATGACTGTGGCATGTGTGAGGAGTGGTATGAAGAAGAATTGACCAAGATTGCTGGTTTGGGAAAAAGGGTAGATATTATCTTAGGTAGGCTGCACTCAGGGGATGTGTGGACTTTCTAAACAAAAGATTAGATGGTCCTTTAAAAGGTCAGTCCACCTAAAACTCATGCTGTGGTTTTTGGTAGATGCTGTAAAAAAAAAACGTCCTAGGCCTAGTATGCGATCAACGTTTACCTAAACCCAAGAAAATAATACATTTTTTTGCAGTTTACCAGTGCCTAGCTCTGGTGACTGCAATAGTTTTCTTTTTAACATGTTTTTTCCTTATTTTCAACTTGTGATCCTGCCTGAAACACTCTTCCTGCCCTAGGGTAAAGACAAATCACTCATTGTTACTGTATATATGGAAAAGCAACGCCGTCATCCCAGGACAGGAAGTGGACTAGAGCACGCCCCCATTTCTTAATCTCCATAAGATAAGGGGGAGTGTTTTGTAGTTTTTAGAGGTAACCTGTGCAGGACTGAGGAGACTGCTTGAGATGAGACAACATAATTAAAACTAAGTTTGTGCTCAGATTTCTGGTAGGTTCAGGCATTTTTTGCATTTATCAAACAGATAAAAAAAAGGTTAGTTCTTAGGGTTTACATACATATCTTTGCTACTGAGAGATTTAAGGCCCAACTCTAGCCTGGACAAAAAAAAGGAAAGATTAAATCAGCACGTTTTAAAAAATAAAATCATCAGGAGGCTGCTATACTCATCCAATCTCCCCTGGATACAGTTAGAACCATGGTTTATATTTGCTGCCTATAGTCTTGTTTAACTGGATAGTCTTCTTTAACTGGACTCCTCTTACTGGCCAAGATAGGCTTTATGTTGAAAAATCAATGTGGTTTCAGAAGTAATTAGGTGCACCCTGAATGATCAAGAAATATTCACATCATCTGTTAAAAGCCCATCCCAACCACCATACACAAACTTCTCCAGCGATCCCCTGCCGTTCTGTCCTCTGTTGCCGCTGCCACCACCAAAATACCCAGTGTCAGACCATAGGTGTAGCAGTAATACCATCACCTTGGTCATGTGACAAGTGCTTGGGCCTAGCAATTGGCATGTTATAGGAGGAGGTCACATGCTCCCCCATACACAGAGGCACCAGTTTTTTTTTTTTACATCTATGACCACAGAAAAAGGGAGGGCTAGGCAAGTGCTGTAGATGAGATTAGAAGGTGGCTAAATGTGTGCTTTGCCCCAACTCTTTCAATCCACCATAAAAAGGGCCAGGGTCTCTTAGCACATTATCATATTGGCCTCGAAACACGAGTATGAAAAACCACAAACTGGGTTTCCTTGAAATGCCTGCATAGGTATTTCTTTAATGGTTTTACAAAGCCAAATTATACAAGCAATACCTTTCTGTGCTAATAAGCAGAACTCTTCCTGCAGTTTGGTATAGTCAGATGCAAATTCCAGGGCATCGGCTACATGACTTGGAGGATTCTGGAACTCCACATCGGCACAGAGGTTAGGGTTGGAGGCGTGCAGACGGACCGGAGACATAGAAGCGCTGAGAGGTACCTATAAAGATAATTCTGTTAATATTGTGCATTAATCTAATCCACAGTATAACCCCACAAAAACCTGCCCAGTCCGGAGTGTCCTTACGTCTGATGAGATCTGATTAAATACTTTTCGGCCTTTAGAAACTAAAAAGCATGAAATACACAAAAGACAGAAAACCTGTTTATATGTAGGGAGATTATTATGAATTCTGACCCCAAGAGACCTAATACATTTTTCACATGTGCGCTCTATTTTTCTAGGGATTATAGCCAACTACTTAAAATAAACCTCAACATTATGAAAAGCTGATTTAGAATGCATAGCCAATTTAAAACATGCTTATCTGTTATTGAACTGATGTGCCCACTATGTCGGAGTAATATAAGCTCTTGGCCACCCTGCAGAGGTGTATCTAGTGAAAATAGCGCCTATGGCAAGCACTTAAACTGCACCCCTGTCAAAACATTTGAAACCCATCTTTCAGATAACCTTAACAAAAAAAAAAGGCTAACAAAACTAGTAACATTAATCATCCATTGTGATACCTTGGGTAGTGGCATATCCTCTATATAGAGAAATCTGGGGTTTATTAGCTGATCCCTCCTCTGCCCTCCAAGGCCAGGTAAATGCAGAACCAATACTGAAAGTGATGAAAGTTTTCACAGAGGAGAGGGAGAAACTGATGTTCCTCCTTTGTGGACTGCCAATCGGACCAGATGAAATGGGAGAACAGGGGAGGGCTGTGGCTAAACGCTGCAGGGATAGCCCTGTCATTGTCCATTAGCAAAGGTGCTGAAATGAAGATCCTACCTATGCTCGGGAGGAGGAAAGAAGAGATCAGACCCTGGTAAGGGTCTTGATCTCTGATGAAGCTGCGTGACGCGGAGTAACATGTAAGACCTGAACCCGGAAACCGGAAGTTAGACGCGGAACTCGTTTGTACTCGTTTATTTTTACCTTGATGTAAGTCTTATTATTTTTTCATTAAAAAACGTCTATACATACTTCACTATTGGTACCATTCCTCTCCATTTGAGTGACACTGGAAAACCCCCCTCGGCTAACTTTGGAATATATGACCTGTACCAAACCATTGCACCACCTCACTGAGAGGACGGAGTGACACCTGCTGGGGACTCAGCCAGAGCAACACACACGGAAAGGCTATAATTTTGCCTTATAAAAGGTAAGCGCAATGTGAGCATATTTCCTGAAGAAAAGTCACCCATATCATAGGATCTGCTACACCACCACGGATGGGACACTTTACTTTATGCATTTGCACTTTTTTTGCATAGATTGCGATTCACCATATAGACTTTTGGCATTGCACTATTCATGCGCTGGGACTGTTTATTTTATGCACTTGCACTTTTTGCACAGATCACTATTTAGCATACAGATTCTCAGTGTTGAAAGTTTTATGCGCTTATCATTTCTTATTCTAGACCCTGGTAAGTGCCTTGCTGCCCAGCAAACTCAACAACACCCCCTTTATATGATGCCCATGGCACTTGCCATGGCTGCCATACCCTAGATACGCCACTGCCACCCTAGCCAGAAAGCAAGATAAGTCAATAAATAAAACATATGTGACAAATATGTAATAAATAATAGGTGAAAAGTAGATAGATAAATTAAAATAGAAATAAAAGTCCATATGTGTTAAAGTCCATATAGTGCAAACGTGCAGTGCACAAAAGTTGCTCTCAGTGAAGCTGTAAAGCTGACAATGAAGTGCTAGTGCTCCTCCGTGCATTCAGCCTCTCAGGCCTCTCACCTTAATGGCATATATAAATGCCGTGATACTGGGTCAAACTAGCCCGTGCCACTCCACACACACAGCCTCACAGGCCTCTCACCTCTCAATAGATCAATAAAAGCCTCCAAACAAATCCTCTGGGTAAATTCAATGATAGTGGGCGACACCAGGAGCTATTCAGTCATCTCTATGTCTTGTGGTACCCCTTTGCTGTATTACTCGGGGAAACATAAGGAAAGATAGGCCTCCAATGGTGTAGTATGTCACAACGTATATATTTATTAAAACAAAGTAATCTCCTTACATCAATAAAGAATAAAAGCAGGCATCAAATACACAAGGCGGCATCTGCCATATATCTCACGTCACTTCCAGGTGTACGTCTGAATCCCTACGCGTTACGGCTCTCTTGCCTTCATCTGGGGAACCTGATTTAGTGTGGCAGCATTCAATATATATGCCGTTTGGCGGATGTATGCCAATCCGCCATCATTGCGGGGTTCGACGGAAATTGTCGATCCGCCATCTTGTCGAAGTCCGGTGGATTCGAACGTTAAACGGAAGTGTATGTTCCGTCATTCTACACTCCGCCGGGGTATAGTGCGTTCGATCGTTAGGTGGACATCATTCGCCATTTTGTCGAAATTCAATGTATACGATCATTGACCGGTAGTCCGTACGATCGTTGGACGGACGTTATCCGCCATTTTGTCGAAGTTCAATGCATACGATCATTGACCGGAAATACGTACGATCGTTGGACGGACGCTATTCGCCATTTTGTCGAAGTTCAATGCATACGATCATTGACCGGAAGTACGTACGATCGTTGGACGGACGTTATTCGCCATTTTGTCGAAGTTCAAAACATACGGTCATTGACCGGAAGCCAAACAGCCCGTCATCACCGGACCCCCGACCAAGATGCTCCCCCGCCATTTTCTTGGAGTCCTTATTGTGGTCTGCCATCACTCAGAGGGAGGCCCTCTTATCTAAATCGGGCTACCTCGAACAGTGACACAATATGCAGTCATCCACACTCCCATAAGATCCAACGTAGTCTGCATGTATCTCCTGTACATGTAAACTTAATATACTATTATATAAAATATATATAAAAATTATAAAATTAAATAAAATGTATATAAAATTACATATATATGAGTATATGTAAAGGGACTAAAGATTTATTGGTAAAGATAACTCGATCGATATTGTAAAGTATTATAGCTATGATACGGTGTAATAGTCATAAATGACCAAATAAATCTCAATAGGGGCTTATCCTTATTACAATCTAGGGTTATAAAACTTCAGCCTAGGGTAACGGACGTACACCTCGATTGAGCTCACCTCCTCTCAATAGCCTATTCGCATTTACATTCCAAAATCTATAGTATACAGGCAACAGGTATCAAATCAATATATTAAAATATTAAATATTAAAAGTTACTCAAAAAACAGTTTAAATCGAATTCTACATTGAGGCCTCTAGGTGTCAGAGTATTCATACTATGTATCCATTTTGATTCTAATTGACTAATGGTCCTCACTAGGTGGCTCCCTCTCCACGCTTTATTGTATTTATCTATGCCCCAAAACTGTAAATGCTTGGGGTCTTTGTTGTGGACCCTTTCAAAATGTCTCGATACATTGTGTTTTGTACACCCTTTGATGATCTTTTTGACATGTTCTTTCACTCTCACCTTCAGTGCTCGTTTAGTTCTTCCCACATACTGTAGTTTGCAGCTACATTGGAGAACATAGACTACTCCTTCTGTATGACATCCGATAAAGTCTTTGATGTCATATTTCTCTCCTGTATTTGTGGAAATAAATTCTGTCCTTTTGCCTTGGAACTTTTGTGCATGTTTGCATGCAAAACAATTTTTGCAGGGGTAAAAACCCTTTCCTGTAAAGAAGGAGAATGTGTTTTTGAGGGGGGGTTCTATTACTGATTTGACAATAATGTCTTTTAAAGTCGGGGCTTTCTTATATAGGATCCTTGGTTTCTCTGGTAGTATCTTCTGAAGATCTTTATCACTTCTCAGGATGTGCCAGTGTCTATTGATCACCTTAGCCACATCCTTGTATTGAGTGTTGTAGCTAAGAATGATGCTTGGGGCCATTTGTTCTCCCTCTTTCCTTCCACTCATTTTGTCTTTTAGTATCTTCTCTCTATCCATTTTATTAACCTCTTGAATTTGGTTGTCAATCCAGGTGTCTTCATATCCTTTAATTTTGAATCTCTTACCTAATATTTCTGCCTGGTCCCTATAATCCGATTCTTTTGTACAGTTTCTACAGTATGTGGGAAGAACTAAACGAGCACTGAAGGTGAGAGTGAAAGAACATGTCAAAAAGATCATCAAAGGGTGTATAAAACACAATGTATCGAGACATTTTGAAAGGGTCCACAACAAAGACCCCAAGCATTTACAGTTTTGGGGCATAGATAAATACAATAAAGCGTGGAGAGGGAGCCACCTAGTGAGGACCATTAGTCAATTAGAATCAAAATGGATACATAGTATGAATACTCTGACACCTAGAGGCCTCAATGTAGAATTCGATTTAAACTGTTTTTTGAGTAACTTTTAATATTTAATATTTTAATATATTGATTTGATACCTGTTGCCTGTATACTATAGATTTTGGAATGTAAATGCGAATAGGCTATTGAGAGGAGGTGAGCTCAATCGAGGTGTACGTCCGTTACCCTAGGCTGAAGTTTTATAACCCTAGATTGTAATAAGGATAAGCCCCTATTGAGATTTATTTGGTCATTTATGACTATTACACCGTATCATAGCTATAATACTTTACAATATCGATCGAGTTATCTTTACCAATAAATCTTTAGTCCCTTTACATATACTCATATATATGTAATTTTATATACATTTTATTTAATTTTATAATTTTTATATATATTTTATATAATAGTATATTAAGTTTACATGTACAGGAGATACATGCAGACTACGTTTGATCTTATGGGAGTGTGGATGACTGCATATTGTGTCACTGTTCGAGGTAGCCCGATTTAGATTAGAGGGCCTCCCTCTGAGTGATGGCAGACCACAATAAGGACTCCAAGAAAATGGCGGGGGAGCATCTTGGTCGGGGGTCCGGTGATGACGGGCTGTTTGGCTTCCGGTCAATGACCGTATGTTTTGAACTTCGACAAAATGGCGAATAACGTCCGTCCAACGATCGTACGTACTTCCGGTCAATGATCGTATGCATTGAACTTCGACAAAATGGCGAATAGCGTCCGTCCAACGATCGTACGTATTTCCGGTCAATGATCGTATGCATTGAACTTCGACAAAATGGCGGATAACGTCCGTCCAACGATCGTACGGACTACCGGTCAATGATCGTATACATTGAATTTCGACAAAATGGCGAATGATGTCCACCTAACGATCGAACGCACTATACCCCGGCGGAGTGTAGAATGACGGAACATACACTTCCGTTTAACGTTCGAATCCACCGGACTTCGACAAGATGGCGGATCGACAATTTCCGTCGAACCCCGCAATGATGGCGGATTGGCATACATCCGCCAAACGGCATATATATTGAATGCTGCCACACTAAATCAGGTTCCCCAGATGAAGGCAAGAGAGCCGTAACGCGTAGGGATTCAGACGTACACCTGGAAGTGACGTGAGATATATGGCAGATGCCGCCTTGTGTATTTGATGCCTGCTTTTATTCTTTATTGATGTAAGGAGATTACTTTGTTTTAATAAATATATACGTTGTGACATACTACACCATTGGAGGCCTATCTTTCCTTATGTTTCCCCGAGTAATACAGCAAAGGGGTACCACAAGACATAGAGATGACTGAATAGCTCCTGGTGTCGCCCACTATCATTGAATTTACCCAGAGGATTTGTTTGGAGGCTTTTATTGATCTATTGAGAGGTGAGAGGCCTGTGAGGCTGTGTGTGTGGAGTGGCACGGGCTAGTTTGACCCAGTATCACGGCATTTATATATGCCATTAAGGTGAGAGGCCTGAGAGGCTGAATGCACGGAGGAGCACTAGCACTTCATTGTCAGCTTTACAGCTTCACTGAGAGCAACTTTTGTGCACTGCACGTTTGCACTATATGGACTTTAACACATATGGACTTTTATTTCTATTTTAATTTATCTATCTACTTTTCACCTATTATTTATTACATATTTGTCACATATGTTTTATTGATTGATGTGTTTTTTTGCGCAAATTCACTTTTATATTTATGCTTCACTTGTGTATGGTAAACACTATTAGTTTTTGCTGCAATCTGAGCATTATTATTGTCATATTGATTGTTTTAGCGCGAAGGATTTCACAATTATAAGATAAGTCAATAAGTCAGAGAGTATCTCCCAGGACAAGAAAGTGATAGTACAGAAAACCAACATACTATACTTGCTTGGTGTTCAGCAGAAGATCTATGATGGTACAAGTGCAATTTTAGTACACAAGGAAGATCCTCTAAACAAACACATTTTGACTATTATGCCAATTAATCAAGTGTTATACCCTGAATGATCTAATTTTCTTTTAAATCTGCCTGCCTTGGAGACACCATAAAAAATTACCTGCACAGCCTAGTAGCACAGCTATCATGGTGGGTATCAACAAGGGGTGAAAAACGTATCGGTGTACAAACTTGAATTGAACTTGAAACTTGAATTGTTGAAAATAATAATAATCATCATTTTAAATAAATACAAACATATTAGGTATTTATTACTTGTAAAGAAAAGGACGTCCGTGGGTACAGATCCAACATGTTTGGAGGTGACTCACAGTCAAGCCAAGCTGCCCTCAAGTTGGACAACTAAATATGGCCATAGATGGATCAAAGTTTGAAATTCAGCCTGTCCCTGCTGAATTAGCCAATCTATGCCAATTTGTTTGTGAGAAGTTGGGGTACGGCTTTTTTTCTGAATCATATTTACCTAGGTGGATGCAGCATCACCACCGCTAACCACTTAGAACTGAGTGATCCAACACTGCCGATCGATTAGCTCTCAGGGCTCCACGAGCAGAGAGCTGATGACTGTCAGTTACCCCTCTCTGCTCTGCCCCCTCCTTGCTCACTGGAGCACTGAGCTGTGGGGGGCATGGGAGCGGCTGGATTAGGCTGCTGAGACGGTTGCCAGTCCAGGCATGTGGGCGGATCTCGACCCCATTTTGCCCAAGCCTGGAGCGGCTCTGTGATGACAGCAGACTTCAGCCCGGTGTCTGCTCAAAAAGGGTCACAGAAGTGCAAAACTAGCTGCACTACTGTGATCCACAGGAGAGGTACAGCCAAACAAGCCTTAATAATCAATTTGTCAAGAAGGGGCTTGCTGGAAAAAAAAATCTGGATCAGTGCTGCAGCCAATTGGGTGAAGTGCTGATTAGTGTATCTATCCACCTCATCTATGTGAATGGGGGAATCCATTCAGATTTTTTTGATCAGCCCGCTGGTTGATTGTAACAAATTGATCCCTGTATGGCCAGCTTTATATAAAGAGCAAGAATGACCATACAGATTAGAAACAAATCTAACAGATCCCTTCATCTACACTATACAGTGTAGATAAACAATTCTCCCTGCTGGGCTATGGCATTCTTACTGCGACAGACGGTAGCTGTCAGAATAACCGAAGAGCCGTTTAGCCGAAAATGTTTCACCAAGCTTCATTATTTTTCAATCAAAAGGATGTTGGGTGGGAGGGGGCCAGTAGGGCCACCTATCATGTCAATTCCAACCACTTCATAAGGAACCTGCAGAAAAGCACACGGAACGTGGCCAGCTTAAAAGATAGTGGGTGCACAACTTTAAGCCGTGGCATGGGATTCTGAAAAAATAATAAAAATCAGGCTCTCCACTGTGGATAAACTATAGTCTTCATTTATTCATAAAAGCAGAATTGAAAGCAAAGTGTTTGAGAAATGTATGTCAGGTTTGCTTTTTCTTCTTAGGTTATAAATAAATCAAGACATATCGTCAAAATGGTAAGTGTGATTCCTCCTTTTGAATTGTCAGATGCTGCCTCCCTATTTAAGATTGGGGCACCCACTACTTACTACTCTACACATTTTTGCTCCTGTCAGAGTTCCCTTTGGAGAGATTTTTCCCGAACACTTCCTGATCTCCATCACTGGGACAGAATAAGATATTAAACTTCTCTAACAGAGACGCATACATTTTATAGAGTGGAGAATGTGAGAACCTCTGTCAGATTCTCGTTGCCATCCTTGTCCCACTTGCTGAGATTTTCCTGTCCTGGTGACAACTTGTGTGTCAGAGTGCGATGAATGCGAGAAAAAAAATCTCCCCCATGGGAATGCAAATATAAATAGTAATAAAAGCCCAACAAAGGTTCTCGCTATACATGTCTAGAACAAGGTTTTGGTTGAAATTGGGCTTTAATGTTGCCAACTACAGACCATGAAATTTACAGAACCTAATTAGACCTGGATAACCCCGATCCTCAATATTTAGCTACTGTATTAATGCAATAACACTCAATGTTTTCGATATTAGTTCTTTTAACTGAGGGTAGGAGAATGAAAATAACATTATATATATATATATATATATATATATATATATATATATATATATATATATATATATATATATATATATATATATATATATATATATATATATATATATATATTAGGGCTGTGACTGATTAAAATTTTTGTGTTCGATTAATCGTTTTTTTTTTTTAATCAATTAATCGACTAATTTCGATTAATTAACGCACATACAGATACAACTACTTTTAGCTGATCTCCTTGCATTGCAACTCTGCATTAGTCAGTGGTAAATGTGGTGGGGGCAGCATGGGGGCAGATGTGTGTATTCTTGCAGTATGGGGGCAGATGTGTATATTACAGCATCTACCCCCATGCTGTAATATACACATCTGCCCCCATGCTGTAATATACACACATCTGCCCCCATGCTGTAATATACACATTTGCCCACATGCTGTGATATACACATCTGCCTCCCATACTGCAAGAATATACACATCTTCCCCCATGTGTACATTACAGCATGGGGGCAGATGTGTATATTCTTGCAGTATGGGGGCAGATGTGTATATTAAAGCATCTGCCCCCATGCTTTAATGTACACATCTGCCCCCATGCTTTAATGTACACATCTGCCCCCATGCTTTAATGTACACATCTGCCCCCATGCTTTAATGTACACATCTGCCCTCATACTGCAAGAATATACACACACATTTGCCCCCCATGCTGTAATATACAGTTTTCCCCCATACTGCAAGAATATAAACATTTGCCCCCATACTGCAAGAATATACACATCTGCCCCCATGTGTACATTACAACATAGGGGCAGATGTATATATTCTTGCAGTATGGGGCAGATGTGTCTATTACAGCATGGGGGCAGATGCGTCTATTACAGCATGGGGGCAGATGCGTCTATTACAGCATGGGGGCAGATGCGTCTATTACAGCATGGGGGCAGATGCGTCTATTACAGCATGGGGGCAGATGCGTCTATTACAGCATGGGGGCAGATGCGTCTATTACAGCATGGGGGCAGATGCGTCTATTACAGCATGGGGGCAGATGCGTCTATTACAGCATGGGGGCAGATGCGTCTATTACAGCATGGGGGCAGATGCGTCTATTACAGCATGGGGGCAGATGCTTCTATTACAGCATGGGGGCAGATGCTTCTATTACAGCATGGGGGCAGATGCTTCTATTACAGCATGGGGGCAGATGCTTCTATTACAGCATGGGGGCAGATGCTTCTATTACAGCATGGGGGCAGATGCTTCTATTACAGCATGGGGGCAGATGCTTCTATTACAGCATGGGGGCAGATGCTTCTATTACAGCATGGGGGCAGATGCTTCTATTACAGCATGGGGGCAGATGCTTCTATTACAGCATGGGGGCAGATGCTTCTATTACAGCATGGGGGCAGATGCTTCTATTACAGCATGGGGGCAGATGCTTCTATTACAGCATGGGGGCAGATGCTTCTATTACAGCATGGGGGCAGATGCTTCTAGTTACAGCATGGGGGCAGATGCTTCTATTACCGCCTGGGGGCAGATGCTTCTATTACAGCATGGGGGCAGATGCTTCTATTACAGCATGGGGGCAGATGCTTCTATTACAGCATGGGGGCAGATGCTTCTATTACAGCATGGGGGCAGATGCTTTTCTATACACATCTGCCCCCATGCTTTTCTATACACATCTGCCCCCATGCTTTTCTATACACATCTGCCCCCATGCTTTTCTATACACATCTGCCCCCATGCTTTTCTATACACATCTGCCCCCATGCTTTTCTATACACATCTGCCCCCATGCTTTTCTATACACATCTGCCCCCATGCTTTCATATACACATCTGCCCCCATGCTTTCATATACACATCTGCCCCCATGCTTTCATATACACATCTGCCCCCATGCTTTCATATACACATCTGACCCCATGCTTTTCATATACACATCTGCCCCCATGCTTTTCATATACACATCTGCCCCCATGCTTTTCATATACACATCTGCCCCCATGCTTTTCATATACACATCTGCCCCCATGCTTTTCATATACACATCTGCCTGCATGCTTTACTATACACATCTGCCTGCTTTCCTATACACATCTGCCCGCATGCTATACATGATGGTTGTCCTCTCTTACCTACTTAAGGCAGGAGGACCCGTCCGCAGAGTAGCTGACACTGACACGTGCACGATGCAAGCAGGCGGGCGGGTGATGATGACGTCAGCGTGCCGCTACTTGCTTGCCGCCGGGTGGACCAACATGGCCGCGGCTCCGGAGCTAGGCCGAAGCCGCGGTCTTTCCTATCGGCGAGACCGCGGAGCTCACTCCGCGGATCGTCGATCCAAATTTTTTTAGTCGATCAAAGAAATTAACGATTAATCGAACAATTAGTCGTTAATTTCCGCAGCCCTAATATATATATATATATATATATATATATATATTTTACACTATATTGTCAAAGGTATTGGGACACCTGTGTGTCTATGGGAATGTTTGACCATTCTTTCAGAAACACATTTGTGAGATCAGGCACTGATGAGAAGGCCTGTCTCGCAGTCTCCACTCTAATTCATCCCTGTGCTTTGTGCACAGTCATGTTGGAACAGGAAGGGGCCATCCCCAAACTGTTCCCACAAAGTTGGGAGCATTAAATTGTCCAAAATGTCTTGGTTTCGCACACACCATCAATGTTTCGGCCAAGTCCAACCCTGAAAAAAAAAACACCACACATAACCCCCCCCTCCACCAAATGATTTGAAGGGGTGGCCCAATACTTTTCGCAATATAGTGTGGATGAGCAAGTTTGGGGTGGAGGAACTTGACTGGCCTGTGCAGAGTCCTGACCTCAACCCAACACATTTGGGATGAATTAGAGTGGAGACTGCGACCTTCTTGTCAAACATTCAGTGCCTGACCTCACATACGCTTCTGTAAGAATGGTCAAATATTCCCTTAGACACACTCCTAAACCTTGTAGACAGCCTTCCCAGAAGAATTGACGCTGTTATAGCTGCAAGGGGGGAGCCATCACCTTAATATTGAACCTTACGGACTAAGACTGGGATGCCATTAAAGTTCATGTGTGTGTAAAGTCAGGCGTCCCATTACTTTTGGCAATATAGGTGTATATGGGGGTTTTAGATATTGTAGTCCATATAAGACCTTTTTGGAAAAACTGCATTTTTTTTCTTCCATTAGCTGAACAAGACTTGCCATGGGCTGTATGTTTTGCATCTTCCTGTAGTTCCACTGTTGTCATCTATATACTATATATATATATATATATATATATATATATATATATATATATATATATATATATATATATATATATATATACACACATACATACAGTACTGGTTATTGTAATCTTCACATCTGAGTTTTTATAACATCACATGCTGAACAAATACACAAGGTATCTTCTGCTTACAGATGAAATAGACACGCTTATTGTAATGGGCACATAGGGCAGCAAAAGAGCTCTCCTGGGGACCCTGGCATGCCCTCTGTAATTCTATTGACTGTTTTCAAGTAAAGGATTTTTCAGGCCATTTGAAAGAGATGATGTACAGAATGCGAAAGAGTCAAGAATTCCTGGCTCTCGCTGAGGAGCCAGCACATCTTGTAACAGAGCACATGTTCGGTTTTAAAAATAGGTGCAAGAAATTGCCGTCATATAGCTGGACTACAAAACTTGATGACATTTTATGGTGCAATATATTTATGAACATGGTGGTAATTTGCCTTACACTTTTATAATATTCATCAAACACGTTAGCAACACTTAAAAATACTATTACATTAAATGTGTACATAGATGTATTTTGCGCTTGGTCTGTTCGGTGCAGGACATGTTCAACTGCTTTCACCAATGACTCCAAAAACTCACGTGTGCCAACAGACCATTTTCACAAAATACCCGAGTATAAAGCTGGATTCTCACCTATGCAATTTTAGTGATTTTTGCAGATTTGAACTACAGAATGTGTTCCATAGGAAACCATGTTAAATGGACTGTAGTGCAAATCTGCAAAATACATAACGCACTAAAAATGCATAGGTGTGAATCCAGGGTCTTCAGGGGGAGAAAATAGGTGTATATGTAAGAACGGGCACGGACTGCATGGATAAAAGGGAATGATTTATTTTGTCTACATAAAACAGTTTTTTTATTTTTTTTTATGTACCTTCTATCTCGGCAACATAGTAACATGAAGCATTCTGCCATCTAAAACCATCATGTAAAAAGGCTTAAACCCTCATCTCACAGTTTAACATTCAATCACCTTTCTGGTCAGTCTTTGTCAGATTGTAGGCCATTTGGGTTTGCCAGATTGTAGGCCATTTGGGTTTGCCAGATTGTAGGCCATTTGGGTTTGCCAGATTGTAGGCCATTTGGGTTTGCCAGATTGTAGGCCATTTGGGTTTGCCAGATTGTAGGCCATTTGGGTTTGCCTGCAAGAACGATACAAGACTATGCCAGCAGGCGGCACTTTAGGTGAAAGGTGGAATTGCAGCTACAGGTCTGCGAGAACCTATTACAAGGAGTAGTCTTGCAAAGTTTTTTTTTTTTTTAACAAACCTGGAATTCTAATTTTTGGATTCTACTCTATAAAACACACAAGTATGGTTGCATGTGCTTTGAAAGTTCGGGAGATAGGACAACTGGTACACATTCTTCATATGGCATGTTACTTATGTCCAAGAACAACAAAAAAACAACATAGGTAACATTAACATATACAACAGAAACTGTGTACACATACCACAACATGACTATTTATTAGAAAAAGGATACAACATGAGCAAAGCAAGCAGACTAACGATAAATATGTGCAGGAGAAATGGAAAGCCTATAGCAATAAGTATACATATATTAGTGGTTTGTTAGTCATTAGGGTGAAGTTACTGCCACATCAATTTTCTCTTTCTTTTGTAAAACAAAGTAAGAAGGATAATTAACAAATGTATTCTTTAACTTACTGCAAGTCTGTCTGAAATCGGGAGGAACAAGTCTAATAATGAATTACAATCCTGTTGATCGAGATGTAATCGTTTAAGACAAACCATTAAATAAGTCAAAAGGAAAAAATTATATCCTCAAGAGCTTGCCCAAGTGGTCAGTATGCAAATTTTGTTGCAGCATTAAAAAGGAGTTCCACCCTAAAATTTTACTTTTTTTTTAATCCCCTCCCCTCCCCTTACATGCCACATTTGGCATGTAATTTTTTTGGGGGGGGGAGTGGGGGCTTCAGTAAGAGTGGGACTTCCTGTCCCACTTCCTGCTTCCGCCGAGGGGCTGGTTAGGCGATTAAGCCTTAATCGCCTACACCAGCCCCTCCCTGTAGGCGATCACATGGGACACTGACAGGTCCCATGAGATCGCCTCTCCAATCAGCGGCGAGCTGCGCGCGCATGTGCAGTGCGGCTCGCGCATGCGCAGTGGGTGCCCGGCCGTGAAGCCGAAGGCTGTCACGGCCGGGTGCCCACAGTCGGGATGGAGACGCCGGCTGGGGAGGGGGGAGAGGAGCGGAGCCCCGGTCGGCGCATCGCTGGAACGCAGGAGCAAGTAAGTGAGTGTTTATTAAAAGCCAGCAGCTACACTTTTTGTAGCTGCTGACTTTTAATAAACACAATTTTGGGCTGGAACACCCCTTTAATACAGTCCAATATCTAGTATGGTATGTCTGGTATGGTACAGATGCCATTTCTTTCCTTGGGCGTGGAGTGTAGGCCATTTCCACTGCTCCCAACACAATGTAATGTCTGATGTGAGTAAACTATCAGTGGGCCTGAGCACTGCCATAATAGGGATGTATTGTGCCAATTTTAAAGAAAATAGCAACTTTGAGATGTTGCTATTGCAAGATAGGGGCCAGGGGGCTGTGCTGCATTACACAGATTTCACAGCGACTCGTATGTGCAGACAGCAAATGTCAACTAACTTTCATGTTAATTAGCTGCTGATTGCACTGTTATTCTAATCCAAAATAATTTTTTTCACCAGATCAGATAGATTCATTTTGGTTATAGTTGCCAATGAGTTTATTTAGGCCCTTATTCCCCTTCCCCTGATGAAGGGGGAATTTTTCTGCCCCAAAACCTGTTGGCTTTAATGCGATGGTATTACAAACTAGACACGTGCATTCGTTTTTGTCCGAATGCATTTTCGCTCCGAATTTCAGGCATTTTCGTTATAGTTTTAACCAACGAATGCGCAGAATCCGAAATCCGAAAGACTCGACATAAAAAAATGCTTTATTTTAGTTTTCGTTGCTACAACAGTTCGATATAGATAGGAAATTTGACATGACGCTGACAATAGCAATCTGTGTCTATCGAACCTGCGGTCAAATGTGCCTAACCTTAATTTTATTCGTCCAAGATTATTCTACATAGAGAGGAAAGATTAGACAGAGAAACAATTCAATATTATAGAGATAGTGTTGGGGTAGAGTTCTAAGAAAATTTGAGAAGCAGCTAAACTGTACGACCCTGCAATCGTACATTTCCAGTCAAATGCTCGGCCCATAGGCTATAGAAGAATTCAAATGTTAGTTGACTATTAATAATAATTCATAAATATAATTATTACTAGTGTCATACAACATTAGAATTATTCTATAGCTTGTAGGCGGAACTTTCGACCGGAAACGTATGATTGCGGCATCATACAGTTTAGCTGCTCCGTCTAAACTTCTTAGAACATTCGACAGACACCATAAGCCTTTAATTGACAGATTCGACCTTAATTAATTCGGATTTTCAGACAAATGCATTTTATAAACGAAACAAAATAAAAACTAGTTTTGGGAGTAACTTAAATAAATGTATTTTTCGGATTAAATAGAAATTCCGAAACAAAATCTTTCAGTGTGCACATGTATATTACAAACAAAGGCACTTTGGACTCTTTCACTTTGTGGTTTGACACCCATCTGTATACTTTGATTTGCTTCCAGGAACCCACTGAAGGAGACCTGAGTGTTTGAGAGCCGTCTCACCAGAGCTAGTTAGCTTATTTAACCCCTTAAGGACCGCCGCATGTACATATATGTCGGCAGAATGGCCCCGTGGATGTGCGAGCGATCCGGGATGAGGGGGCGGCTGTTCGTTTTTGTCCGCCCCCTCCGGATCGCTCCCAGCCAATGCGCGCACTCCCCCGCCCTATGCCTGTGTAAACGCAGGAAGGGGGAAGTGATGTCATCCTCCTCTCGGCGGTATTTTCAACCGCCGCTGAGGAGAGAAGACATCACAAGTGAGTCTGCACCAACACTACACTGACACCAGTGACACATAGGCACATTAACAACCCCGATCACCCCACCCCCCTGTCACAGTGTCACTGAATGCAGTGATCATATATTTACTGATCACTGCATTTAGTGTCAGTGTGACAGGCAGTTAGTGTTAGGTCCAGGGTAGCCCCCGTACCCCCCCAATAAAGTTTTAACCCCTTGATCACCGCCCTAGTTAACCCTTTCACCCCCTATTGCCAGTGTCACCAAGCGATCATTTTTCTGATCGCAGTATTAGTGTCACTGATGCCGCTAGGTAGCTAATTTTTTTTTTTTATTGCGATTTTTTTTTTTTTTACTAAAGACATGTGGTTGAATACATTTTGGCCTAAATGTTTGACTAAAAAAGGGATTTTTAAATACAGCTTACCTGTAAAATCCTTTTCTTGGAGTACATCACGGGACACAGAGCGGCATATTCATTACTATGTGGGTTATATGGAGTACCTTCAGGTGTGGACACTGGCAATCTCAAACAGGAAGTCCCCTCCCTATATAACCCCCTCCCCTAGAGGGAGTCCCTCAGTTTTGTAGCAAGCAGTATGCCTCCCAAAATGGTCACCCAAAAGAGGGGTGGGAGCTCTGTGTCCCGTGATGTACTCCAAGAAAAGGATTTTACAGGTAAGCTGTATTTAAAAATCCCTTTTTCTTTCTCGTACATCACGGGACACAGAGCGGCATATTCATTACTATGTGGGATGTCCGAAAGCAATGCTTTAATGAGGGGAGGGAGACATCTTCCAAAGAAGGATTCAATTTAGAGATAAACTCAAATCATAATAATAATTCTAACTTAGTCAAGAAAAAAAATTTTTTTTTTTTTTTTTTTATAACCAAGGGTGTTTCTGATCCCGAGGATTTCAAACTGCAGCCTGTAGTACTGCCTGACCAAAGGCAGCATCCGCATTTCTTCTCACGTCTAGTTGATAAAACCTTGTAAACGTGTGGACTGATGACCACGTCGCCGCCTTGCATATCTGAGCCATAGAGATCTGATGGTGTGCTGCCCAAGAGGCGCCCATGGCCCTGGTAGAATGGGCCTTTACCGACAACGGAGGAGGCAACCTCTTCAACCCGTAGGCTTGAATGATTAATTGTCTAATCCATCTCGAGATGGTGGATTTTGCAGCTGCCTGCCCCTTCTTGGGGCCATCTGGTAGAACGAATAACACATCTGTTTTCCGGATCTTTTCTGTAGCTTTAAGATAGGCCTTCATGGCCCGGACAATATCCAAGGTATGCAGCAAACCCTCCTTTCTAGATGTAGGTTTTGGAAAGAAGGATGGAAGTACCAAATCCTGGTTTAAGTGAAATTTGGATATAACCTGCCAGCCATCACCAAAAAGACCCTAAGAATGGAGCAACTTTTGAGGATCGATCGACGATCGACCATCAAAAATTTTAGCCGTTTACCCCAGCCCAAGCACATTTTATGTGCTTTGATCAACACAAGATCGGCAGTAAAACATAGACTTGAAATCCATGACTTCATTCTACAACACGATTTAGACTGCCTCTTTATTACAGAGAGCTGGCTCACAGCCGACTGTAACACCATTCTAGGAGAACTGGTGCCAGAACACTACCGTATTATCACAGAAAACAGAATAGGGCAAAGAGGGGGAGGCCTGGCGGTGATCCACAAGACTCATCTTGCAATCACAAAACCAGCCCTTCAAAACCCTCTTCCATTCATGGAAACCCTTACTCTGCAACTGCAAGCAAATCCAAAGGAGACCATCCACGTTCTGCTCTGCTATAGGCCACCGGGCCCAAAATCGCAGCTGCTATCATCATGGACGGATTTCTTCTCCACTTATACCCTCAACAGCAAACACCTGTTGCTGTTAGGGGATTTCAATCTCTGGGCCAACTCCTCACAAGACATTGTTGCGGATGCCTGTATTGACCACCTGGAAGATTTAGGGTTACATCAACTAGTATGTGGGCCCACACATGCTTCAGGCCACACACTTGATCTTATTTTCAGACAAGATCTGGAAATAAAAATTTTGGAAAATGAAAAGTTGCCATGGACAGACCACCATGCAATTAAATTCATTTCCACAATCCCCCCCACAACAAAAACATCAAATCCAGTGACAACACACTGGACTAGATGTCAGAAGAAGCTCCACTCGGAACTCTTCAGAACGACTTTAAGGAAAAAAATAGAAACAACTCAGCCGCATCAAACGGCCGTTGAAACATTGGAAGCCATCAACTCGGCCATGCTACAGTCAGCCGATTTGGTAGCGCCGAAACGAAGAACCCGCATTCGGAAAAACAACCGCAGCTGGTTTAACAACCAGCTGTCGTTACTGAAGCAAGAACGCAGAAGGGCAGAATCTGCCTGGAAAAGATGTTCTTCAGAGCTAAACCTATCCATCTACAAGGCGACAACAAGAAAATACCACAAAGGAATTTTCCAAGCCAAGAAGAATTATTTCTCGGAGGCTATCAACGGGGCCCTTAACCGCCCCCGCGAACTCTTCAAGATGGTCACCCAGACCATGAAACCAGGATGTATTGAAGCCCCCAGTTCTGACACACAAGAATTTTGCAATGAACTATCGGATTATTTCGTTGATAAAATCGAGGCAATCCGTGAAAGCATTCAGCAAAACTATTCTCCCCTCAGCCCCCCCTGTAGCCTCTCACACAGCAACCATAGTAATTCTTCGATATCAGGTAAGTTTACCCTAGAACCCATCTCCATTGAGTCCACTAAAAATGTCATTTGTACTCTGCGCAATGGTGCAGCGCCAAATGACATTATCCCCACAAAACTGCTGAAGGAATGCGCCGACATCCTGGCTCCTCCCATTACGCAGCTTATCAACCAGTCTTTCTTGGAGGGCATAGTGCCCTCACAGTTGAAAGAGGGTATAATCCAACCCATCCTGAAGAAACCCTCCCTGGACCCCAAGGACCCACTCCACCGCCGTCCCATAACAAGCCTCAACGTATTCTCTAAGATAATGGAAAAAGTAGTGGTACAACAGCTGCAACAGCATCTAGATACCCACAAGCTACTTGATCCATTGCAATCAGGCTTCCGTCCCGGACATGGGACGGAAACAGCATTGCTAAAAGTATGGGACGATGTTCTCAAGGCCGCAGACGAAGGAGAATCTTGTCTCCTGGTTCTGTTGGACCTAAGTGCAGCTTTTGACACTGTAGACCACAATCTGTTACTGACTCGGCTTACTGAAGTAGCCAGGGTCGCAGAAGGCGATTTATCTTGGTTCTCCTCTTTTTTGGAAAACCGATCGCAAACAGTGAAGCTAGGACCGTTTACGTCTGAAAAATGCACAGTAACATGCGGAGTCCCTCAAGGATCGCCTCTGTCACCAGTGCTATTTAACATCTACCTTCGTCCTCTTTTTGAGATTATTAGCAGCCAAAAACTGCTTTATCACTCTTATGCAGATGACACGCAACTGTATTTCCGCATCTGCAACAGACAGGATCACCACCTCAATCTAGAGACATGTCTCTCTTTGATAGAGGATTGGATGACAAAGAGTTATCTTAAACTCAATGGAGCGAAAACAGAACTTCTTCTGTTTCACGCCAAGCGTAGGAATCAACTATCAACAGCATGGACCCCCCCGCCTATTTTGGGCAAACTCATCACCCCTAGCGCCAAAGTCAAAAGCCTAGGGGTCATTTTTGACTCCTTTATGACAATGGACGCACAAATAGGGTCAGTGGTCAGCGGATCTCACCATCTACTGCGCCTACTACGCAGACTCACTCCGTTCATCCCTAAAGAAGACCTAGCGGTCGTGGTGGGAGCTATTGTAAACTCCAGGCTGGATTATGCAAATGCCCTTTACCTCGGCCTCCCCAAGTACCAAATCGCTCGTCTACAAGTCGTTCAGAATACGGCCGTCAGACTTGTGACTGGGAAAAAACCCTGGGAATCCATCTCACCTTCACTGAGAGCCCTTCATTGGCTGCCAGTCAAAGACAGAATTGCTTTCAAAGCTCTATGTCTTACGCATAGATGTGTCCATGAGAGTGCCCCCCTTTACTTATGCGAATTAATAAAAGCGCATAATCCAAATCGCGTTTTGCGATCCACGAATCAGAACCTGCTCCAGGTTCCGAAAGCCAACTTCAAGTCCAAAGGAGAAAGAAGATTTGCGATCCAAGGTCCCAGACTATGGAACGCTTTACCAACCAGCATTCGGTTGGAGGAGAACCACCTAGCATTTAGGAAAAAGGTCAAGACACATCTCTTTTGATATCAAAGGAGACAGGAACAACAAGCGCCCAGAGGCGATTCAGTTCGCATGTGCCGCGCTATATAAGTTTTCATTCATTCATTCATTCATTCAACCTTTGGTAGAAAGGAAGGATGGGGCCGGAGAACTGCCCTGTCCTTATGCAGAACGAGATATGGTTCCTTACACGATAAGGCTGCTAATTCTGACACTCTCCTGGCCGAAACTATGGCGACCAAGAAAACCAATTTTCTTGTCAGTAAGACTAAAGGAATCTCAGCCAACGGCTCAAAAGGCTGTTTCTGTAGAGTGGACAGGACAAGATTTAAGTCCCATGGACAAATTGGTGACTTGACAGGAGGATTAATACGCAAGACCCCCTGTAAGAAGGTCTTTACCAGCGAGTGGGTGGCCAGCGGCCTCTGAAACCACACTGACAGAGCTGAGATCTGTCCCTTGATTGTGCTTAGTGCCAGGCCTTTATCCACTCCTAGCTGGAGAAAACTTAACACCCTATCAATAGTATATTTGCGGGAATTCCATCTTTTGGATTCACACCAGCCTACGTAGTTCCTCCACACCCTGTAATAAATCACCCTGGAGACCGGCTTTCTAGCCCTAATCAGGGTAGGAATTACCTGCCTAGACAGGCCTCTATCCCTGAGAATCAGGGATTCAGCCTCCAGGCCGTCAAATTTAGACGCTGTAATGTCGGGTGGAGGATCGGGCCTTGTGAGAGTAGGTCTGGTTGTAGAGGAAGAGTCCAAGGGTCTCCCACTGCCATCTTCAGGACTAGTGAGTACCAAGTCCTCCGGGGCCAAGCCGGAGCTACTAGAATGACTGGCTTGTTCTCCACTCTGATCTTGCGCAACAGGCGCGGGAGTAACTGTAGTGGAGGGAATGCATATAGAAGTCTGAATTGATGCCAAGGGCAAACCAACGCATCGGTTCCGCAGGCCATAGGATCCCTCGCTCGTGACACGAACCTGTCTAGTTTCTTGTTGAACCTGGATGCCATTATATCTACGTCCGGCATTCCCCACCTCTGGCAGATTGTCTGAAAGACCTGGGGATGCAGAGACCACTCCCCTGGCAACAGACTCTGGCGACTTAAGAAGTCTGCCTGCAGGTTGTCCACTCCGGGAATGAATATCGCTGAAATGCAGGGTACATGAACCTCTGCCCATTGAAAAATCAAGTTCACCTCCCTCTGAGCGGCCTGGCTCCTGGTTCCCCCTTGGTGGTTTATGTATGCCACCGCCGTGGCATTGTCTGACTGGATTCTCACCGGGAACCCCTTTAATCTGGAGGTCCAAGCCAGAAGGGCTAGGCGGGCAGCTCTGATTTCCAAGATATTGATGGGGAGCTGCCTCTCTGCTTTCACCCAAGTTCCCTGGCGGGAGAACCCCTCGAAGACCGCCCCCCAGCCTGCCAGGCTGGCGTCTGTGGTAACTACCTTCCAGACAACAGGGCTGAAGGATTTTCCCTTTAGAAGATTCTGAGGGTTCAACCACCAGGCCAGGCTTTGTCGGACCCTTGATGATAGCGTCAAAGGGGACTCTAAAGCATGTGCCCTCTTGCCCCAGGCTGCTAGAATGGCTGCCTGTAGGACGCGAGTGTGGATCTGAGCGTATGGTACTGCCTCGAATGTGGCCACTAGCTTGCCTAGTAATCGCATACACAGGCGAATAGTTGTTTTTTTCTTGTTTAGAACCAACTGAACCAACCCCTTGATAGCTTCGATCTTTACAAGGGGCAGGAACACCTTTTGATGTTCTGTGTCTAACCTCATGCCGAGGTATTCCAACTGCTTTGTAGGCTGGAACGCTGACTTTCCCCGGTTCAGGACCCAGCCGAATTCTTCGAGGTACCGAACCGTGAGGTTTACTGCCTTTTGCAGACCCGGCCGTGAGTGATCTATGATTAAAAGGTCGTCCAAGTATGCTAGGACTGTGACCCCTTGGATCCTTAAATTGGCCAGAATTGGGGCTAGGATCTTCGTGAATACCCGGGGGGCCGTGGCCAGCCCGAAGGGGAGCGCCCTGAATTGGAAGTGTCGCTGCCCCACCGCGAAGCGTAAAAACCTTTGATGCGACTGAAAGATTGGTACATGAAGGTAAGCATCCTTTATGTCTATGGAGGCCAGAAAATCGTCCTTCTGAAGCGCGGCGGCTGCTGACCGGATGGATTCCATCCGGAAGGAACGAACCCTTAGGTAACCGTTTAACCTCTTTAGGTCCAAGATTGGCCTGACATCGCCGTTGGGCTTTGGTATGACAAAGAGATTGGAATAGAAACCTAGGCCTTGCTCTTGGGCTGGCACTTCTATAATTACGTCCTGGCCAAGCAGGTGATCCAAAGCTGCCAGCATTGAGGCCTTCCTTGCTGGATCCCTTGGTAGCCTTGATTCTTGAAAATGAGGCGGAGGACACCTTAGAAACTCCAGTCTGTAACCTGTGGTTACAGATGCCCGGACCCATTTGTCGGGGATCTTGGCTTCCCAAACTTCTGAGAAGAAACGAAGCCTTCCCCCCACCCGCAAGAGTGGGGGCGCCCCTTCATAAGGCAGACTTAGGGGCTGTCTTTGACGGCTTGCGATACCACGGCCTCTTACCCCCAGGGGTCTGTCCCTGCGATCTACTGTTAACGTTGGATCGTGCAGGCGGCCGTCGATACTGCCTGGAATTTGAGGGCCCCGAGACAGGAAAGAGCTGCCTTTTAAATGTAGGAGCCCGGAATGTCTTTTTGACCGGTAAAAGGGTACTCTTGCCATTTGAAATAGTCTGAATATATTTATCCAGATCCTCTCCGAAGAGTCGTCCTCCATGGAAGGGAAACCCTGCCAGAAGCTTTTTGCATGGGGGCTCCGCCGCCCAGTTCTTCAACCATAAGAGCCTTCTCATGTGCACCAAACATAGTGATAAACGAGAGGCCTGCTGGATGGAATCTTTTATAGCATCTACCGCAAAACACAGAGCTCTGGGAATGTCAGAAAACTCTTCTGCTTGTTGGGTAGGCATGTCCCTTAACATTTCCTTTGTCTGGTCTTTTAATGCCTGACAAACTCCAATTGCAGCCACCGCTGGCTGCACCACTGCTCCTGCCGTAGCAAAGGATGCTTTTAAAAGTGTCTCTAATCTTTTATCAACCGGATCTTTAAACATATGTATGTTTTCCACCGGGCAAGTTAGTGATTTATTCACACATGAGATGGCTGCATCCACTACTGGGAGCCTCCACCTCTTGGAGAACTTTTCCTCCATGGGGTAAATGACCGCAAATCTTTTCGGTGGCAGAAAAATCCTGTCCGGCCGTACCCAATCCCGAAAGATCAATTCCTCCAAGAGAGGATGGACCGGAAAAACTGCGTTGTTTAACGGAGCTTTCAAAGAGCCCAGAGAGGATACCGGAGGAACCTGAGGCTCTGGCAATGGTAAACTAAATGCCGAGCGGACCATGTCCGTCAAAGACTGTACCCACAGTCTTTCTGTCTGGGAGTCTGAAAATGGTTCCTCAGAGGCAGATCCCTCAATCCCTGAACCCTCTTGGTTCAGGTCTAGTTGATCCTCCTGTGATTCCAATTCCTCTGGAGAGAGAATCTCAGCATCTGAGGATACACCTCCTGGTGATGGGGATCTAACCCGTTTCTTACCAGGAATAGCTCTAGCGATCAATGTTGCTATTCTCTCTTCTAGCCCCCCTAGGGATACGGCTAGCATCTCCTCTGTGATAAACACAGGGCTGGGCTGATCTGGGCCAGCCTCCGCACCAGATCCCCCTAATGGCTCATCCAAGGCGCTTCTTATGTTAATAAGTTGCGGGGAAAGTATCGGCATATCAGAATCAGAAAGGGAACCCTTTTGTTTTTTGGTCTTTTTTGTACCCTTTGACCCCGAACCCATAATACAAAATCGAGGGACTCCGCCCACACAACAGACTGTAGTGGGCAGGAGTACAAAAATCAGAGTTTAGGGGACAATAGATCACTAATGCCCAAAAACTGATGGGATCCAGTATGTTCTTTTTTTTTTTTTTTTTTTTAAATATATTATATATTTTCTTTTGACAACATACCGTGACCCCAAACTAAGTTTGCCAGCCTCCAAACCTGCTGCAAAAAAGGGGGATTTCTTGGCTTAACAAAAAGGTATTGGAACAAAGTCCACATGTACTACCCCTCTTCCGCCACCGGGAGTCACTGTTCTGTCGCTCTGCGTCCTCTCCTCTGAAAATCAGCCTCAGACTGAGCACTGACAATGCCTGCTGTCTATAACAGCACAAAGGCGCGCCCCTGTATGACGCCGCAGGCACGCCCCCCCCCGCCCTCCTGTCTGAACGGTGCGAAAAACGTCAATAAGACGGAAACAGGAGGAACATGGAGGAGCCGCGCTGCTGGAGATCCAGGAACGCAGAAACAGGCGGCAGATTCAAACCCCCGGCCAGGTAGGACTCTCCAAAGGCCCCTAGGGATCCTTACTAGCCCTAGGAAGAAACAGCAGGTTTAGCTAGCACACATATTTAGACAGGGGGACCTAGTGATGGGGGAGAAAAGGTGTCATCCTGTCTCTCTTTAGACATAGTGAACAAGGTTGCCCATGCAGAGCATACTTAGGCTATCCCCCCTTTTAGGTTACCCCGGAGAGCCTGCTGTCGAACCAAGTCCCGCAGGCTCCCCCTTACCTGCTCCATGCTGCAGGATGTTTGTCCAGCAAACTGATCCAATCTTCTCCCATCTCCGTGGGTAGCGTAGTAGACCTTCAGGCCCTGGGGTCCTATGAAGGTACCCACTGTCCTGGACCTATATAGCACCCTGGCAAACAGGAACTTATGGTTTTTACAAACTCCAAGTCCTGGGCCCAGGGTCCAGCCCTCCAAAGAGGAGCATTATAGGCAAAACCCCACGGCTTGGGGCCCGGGTACTGTCCACTTTGGCACTGAGGCTCCTTGGACAGATCCGGTTAGCCCGCCCTTAATCCCAAGGATGTGGAGCAAAGCTATTCCGTGACCAACACCTAAGACACTGGCGAAAAAACTGAGGGACTCCCTCTAGGGGAGGGGGTTATATAGGGAGGGGACTTCCTGTTTGAGATTGCCAGTGTCCACACCTGAAGGTACTCCATATAACCCACATAGTAATGAATATGCCGCTCTGTGTCCCGTGATGTACGAGAAAGAAATTTAGTTTATTCGATTTTTCTTATAACAAAAAGTAAAAAATTGTTTTTTTTTCAAAAATGTCGCTCTATTTTTGTATATAGCGCAAAAAATAAAAATCGCAGAGGTGATCAAATACCATCAAAAGAAAGCTCTATTTGTGGGAAGAAAAGGACGCAAATTTTGTTTGGGAGCCACGTCGCACGACCGCGCAATTGTCTGTTAAAGCGACGCAGTGCCGAATTGTAAAAACGCCTCTGGGCATTTAGCAGCATATTGGTCCGGTCCTTAAGTGGTTAAAAAGATATCCTTTTGTTTATACCATTGGAATGAGCATTGAAATCCTAGCACCTCTTCAACATGTTTTTGTCATTTATCCACAAATTTACATTTAAAGACAACTCCAGGAAACCTGAAAATCATTCCTATCACTGCTAGGTTTAATTGCTTAGGGACAATTGCTTAGGTCAAGGGGACATAGAAAATAAGATCTTCTTACCCAAACCTCCTCGCTGCTAGACCAGAACCCTGCACGGCCATCTTAATAGTATCAAGTAATGCACTGAGGCCTCTACCAGCCTGCTCCAGTTTAGTCAGTCAACTCTTAAGAATTAAAGTATAAATAGCAGAAAGAATTCAACATATATTTATTAGAACTTTTAAAAAAATCTATGTAGATTACATACAGCGTACAATCTTTTTGGTAATTGGGGCTGTTTTTTCAAACCGGATGCAGTGGGGGACTGTGTTGGGTGGCTATTGCAACACAATCCCACCGCATGACAAGGCAATGCCTTGCCTCTGGTGGGCCTAGTTCATATCACGGTGTGGACTGCATGCTAGCCTAAACAAGCAGTTAGCCCCCTTTCAGTGTGGCCACAGTCCCAATGCAACAAAGGTCTTTCAAATCTCCTGGAATTGCGCTTAAAATATACAGTTAAGAACTCTTGTTGAGAAAAAAAAAATTACCTTTCAGATCAAACTACATGCTCATGATTACCGGTTTCTGTCAGGTAGGTACTAAAATAGTTCATGTAGTGCACTTTCACTGTTGTAAAAAAATTAACTTCTCCCTTGTAAAGACGCAAGTTTATTATCATAAATTCAGTCTAGTAATGGAAATTTCTGCTTATTTCCTGTAACAAGCTTTTAGTAATTTTACTGTGAGCATAGTTGTGCTAAAAGGCAGCCAAGCCAGTTACAGGGAAATGAGGATTATGGGAGATCCCCTCTAAAATATGAATGCTGTGCTGCTGTAGTTGCTAGTGATTTTTTTGGGCACTTGCAGAAAAACAGTTTTGTAATAAAAGGAACTTTACATTTTTAATGGCGAATTACAATACATTTAAATGTGTTGGATCAAGTTTTAACTAAACGGTTGTTGTCTTCATTTGGTTTCTTTACTATGAAGCTGTATAGAGCTGCGCGCCCCTTAACTGAAGGGCTCAAGATGTTACTCTTGTGACAACTCTGGGCCCAAATCCAAGTTCTAACAGGGAATATTCACAGGTGGCAATGCAACAAACAACTATATTTTGCCTTTGATAAATTCACTAGCTACTAAACTCACAACAAAATTTTTAATTTTGCTCCAATTGATCTTTCATAACATTCACATCTTGCTGCATGGAAAAATAGCAGACACCCAGGGGTGTCATTAATACCATTATTTAATTGTGGTAGGGCAGGTCTTTGAAATAAATGGGCATGCGACATGCGCACACACACACACAGACTGAACCAAGTCAAAAAAGGGTAACCGTTCTAAAATATATTATACAAATGAGATATTCCCGTTTCCTGCTCTAGAGAGGAATCGGCTAAAATGTAGGCAGGTTGTTGCCTTCTTCCAACGGTTTGTGATCTGCTTCTCTAGTTATTACGCATGCGCTATAGCATATTTTATCATTTACTGCTTGTCACTGAAGACTGAAGTGATTTACAGGATGTTCACTTTGCAAGAATATTTTCCATTAGCTTAGCAAATGGGAGTAAAAATAAAACACTTTGCAAAAGAATAACAGATCATATGCAAGGAAAAGAAAGAGTCCAGTATTTTCGCTTGCACAGCTGGATAAAGAAAGTTGATAGAGGCTCACCTCAGTCATTAAAGTGCAAGTTCACCTTTACAAAAAATCTGTAAGGTGAACCAACAATGCACATCCATCAATCTCGCAATCCCCTTCTGTCAGACACTATGGCGTCGCCTCACCGCTCAGGGTATTTGAAATCCCACGACTTAATGTTCCATCTGTACCTCTCAGCATTTACGGATAGGAAGCATTCTAATTGATCATCACCGTCACATTGACAAAGCTGACCAATCAGAATCTGCCTAGCCAGTCCTTTTAGCACTGGAGGAGAGGAAAGAAAGAAGCCAGGAGAATTATAAATCCCCAGACCGGTAAAGCGACGTCCTGGTGCCTGATAGCAGGGGATCACGAGACACTGGTACAGCAGGACCGGGGGGGGGGGGTGGGTTGGAGGTCCAGTGCAAGTGCGCCATATAGACTTTCTGTAAAGATGAACTTACCCTTTAAGTTAGATCTGGTTTACACTTTTGAGGGTGGTTGTGGGAATCAACCACCCACAGCCAGAACATGCTGCTCTTTAAAAACGTGCGGGGCTGCTATTCAATCTTATTAGCACCCCCACAGAGCATTTGCAGGTGTGGGAACCGCTGAGAAATCTGCCGCTGCATTTTAAAAATGGTGCCATAACCCTTTTCCTGCATGAAATGCAGGCACCGCAGCCCATTCAAATGAATGGGCTGCTGTGTCCACGCAAATTCTTTTCGCAGAGCCGCAATAGTGTCAACTAGGCCTCAAGGGAAAATTCCTTTGCAAAGTGAACAGCCCATTTACCTTTTATAAATTAACTCAACTTTATCATAGGCAGCTGTTCTCTAGATTAGACACAAACCACAGATAAAACTAATGAAAACAAATCAATGTCTACGCTAGCCTGGACCTGTGATGCCATCTCTACAAAGATACAATAGCGGAAGGAAAGCAGACGTTATAATGGCAAAAGGCGTTTGGTGTCCCTGGATAGATGTAAAATTATACGCTTGTGTTTTAACAGTTCAGTTACCTTTTAACATTACTCATTGCAAATAATTGGGGCAGACTGAAACAGCTGTATTGGATTAGGGATTAAAATTGTACCTGAAGTTGTATTTTTGCATCTTTGCTGACACTTTTTGTTCTCCACCTCCTCGCCGCGCGCTTGTCTTTCTTTGACATATCTACACAGTTAGCCTAAATTGCACGAAGCATTAAAAGCAACAGAAAGCCATTAAATTTCAGACATTGAGCCAGAAGCAAAGACAAGACATGCTGACATACAGTATTAGTTAACAGTTCCACACAAGTGCCCACTTTTCTCAAGGCAATGTATAAAGGTACCCATACAAAATTGCAAAGGGTCAGATCAAATCTCTTGTAATTATACAAACTATTTGGCTTGAGAGTGATCATTAAATAAGTGCCAATTTTCAGCATTGCAGGTAGATAGGTTATAAAATTGTAGCCAATAGTCAAATATTGTAGCCAATAGTCAAATAAGCAAAGATATAAAAAGGTAGAAAGTTTAGGGGAGTTTGACAAGCATTATGCAGTAGATGTGCATGTCAGGCTTTTTCCATCAACATGGCCTAGTGAAGGTCTAATTGTCTGGGTACCTTAAAAGGAACCTGCATAGATACAAATACAGGGGCCATCACAGCTAAATGGGTTTGAAAGGTGTAAGCTTGAAGGGAATGCGATCCATATCCTTACTTCACTACTTAGCTAGTCAATGACACAACAACAGCATGCAGTGTGTGATGTCAGAACACTTGACCTCCATACATCTTCTTGGTTAGATATTTTTTAAAGCGGATTTCCAGGAAGATAAGAGACAACATTTATTAAGCTTCTAATTGATAAAATGTGTGCCTTTTAAAATGTAAGCAGTAAAAATAATATGACTTAGTTACCAGAAAAAACATGCACCGGTAGAAGGAGCGCCAGACCAAAATGATGAGAGTCCATTATCATTTGGTCTGGTGCGCCTTCCATTGGTGCATGTATTTTTCTGGTAACCTGCTGGGTACCAACAAGAGAGTAACTTTGTCTGTTGTGAGCAGATAACCTGAGGCAGTGAGCTCTCCAAATGTTTTTGTCCTCACACTACTTGTATGAACTCAAGTCCCAGTGCCTCCTGAATGCTTTTTTTCTTTATTGGAGTCTAAATATGACTTTGGGGTCAATTCACAAAGAGAAATGTTATTGGTTTTCTTCAGTTGTTAAATTAGCACTCCTTGTTTAACGCTAGCAAACATGGTATTCACGAAAGCTATAATGGTTATTTAACATAGTCGTTATGGTTTTCAACTGACTCTTTATCCAATCGTTATGCTAACTACTCAGACGTTATTATTAAGATTTGGGACGTTAAAATAACTCTTAAGATTGTTAAATAATGCTGGAGAGATGCATTCTGGGAGCAGAAGGGGAGGAGAACAGCTGCATGTGGAAAAGAGCAGATACAGAGAGGGAGAGAGAGAGACACAAGCAATACACATGGAGATTGAGCATGTGATGTGCAAAACTTCTAGTGTGTGCTTTTCTAAAGCCATGTGTATTTCCTCATACAGAGAATAAATCATGGGAGATGATAATCGGAATTTAGCTATCACCTGGGTTTCAGAAAAGTCATCCAAAATAGTATGTGAACGGAATACACGTTTATAAATGTGAACATTCTAACATGTTCTTCTTCGCCTCTGGACAATTTTAAGTTCAAATAGAGCACGGTTCTATCTTGCCCAACACTACTAAAAACTTCACTACACTATAAAAATCGCCAAAAGCTTCCTCTAACAGCAAAATATCGCCTGGGAAATGTCATAACGCCACCCTGAGGGAGGTGTTAATTTAACGATTGCTTAACGATCGATAACTGTCAAAAAAATCTTTGACTCTTTAAAATAACGATTTGACTCTTTAATAAGGATCCACACCTTAAAATATCGGTTCTGTGTAGTGAAACGTTATTTGATGATTTTTCAAAGCGTTTAGTGAATTGAACTAGCTTCAATAAACGTGCAAAATCGTTAAAATAACACCCGCAATCTGAAAATAAAGCTTTGTGAATTGACCCCTTTGTATCAGTCTCGTGCCGTTCTTGCACAGCAGAGATCAAACTGGCAGATGGAGAAGCAGCACAAGGAGTCCATCGGTTGTTCTGCAGTGCAAGGACCACACGTAGGCTCCATGCACACTGGCTTCAAATTGCTGCTTCTACAGGAGTTTTGTGTTTTGCTTGTAGAAGCATATCAATGCCATCCCTCTGTGTCCATGCACATTAGGACGATTGGGCATATTTTGAGCTCAGCATTTAGAGGCTGAAAAAAAACGAAAAAAACTAAAAAAAAAAAAAAAACCTTGTGGTTTGCATTCCTGGCAGAAAAAGCCCTAAACTCTTGTAAACCGTGCACAAAAACGGTCTTTATCAGCGTTTGTTTCTGCCAGGGGAACTGTTTTTTTTTTGGAGCCTATTAGTAGCAGAGTACAGTGGCACTTCACTGTCCAGTTGGAGGAGGGAACAAACCTGTAAGCGCTACCAAGCTAAAGCGGAAAATTCAGCTTTAAGTAGTAAAGGAGGGACAAGGATGACAGTAACATAATTTTACTTTTAATACTAAACAGTGATCGCTCCCATATTGCTTTCCTGGCTCCTGTGGCGATTCCACAAAAACACAGTTGTATTTATAAATGGCGTTAAAACATATAACCAGTACAAAACAGATATAAAACAAGCTACTGTACATAGATAATTTGCTGGTTGACGCTCAGTTGCATTTGTTAAGCCATCGTTGTGCTTACCACATATCACACATCACACTGGCCAAACGAATGTGTTAATTTGGGGGTTTTATTTTTTGTTAGATAGCGATAAAATGGGTGCCTTGGGAGAAGCTGCAAAATCGTCAGCCCTGAAATGTACCTGTGCTGACAGCATCAAAATAAGTTTAACATACCCAGGAAGACACTCAGTCTGCTGTAAAATAGCTGGAGTGATAGGGGCAATACTACCCATAACAACTAAAACACCTATACACAATTTAATACAAAAATTGAATATTCATTATTTGTTAAAGAATGCACATTTTTATTCCAATAATCAATGTGGTTTAGATTTTTTTTTATTTGCGGCCCGGATAATGTTCAGTCTACTGATCACAGATTTCATAACTTCAAAATGTTCTTTTGTTTATAAGTGATCATTCAGTACAAGATTTGGTGGAATTCTACTGGATTCACCACCAAAACCAATGAAAAATACTTCATATACATTTTTTTTTTTTTGCTAGAGGGCCAGAGTGGCACCAAGTAATATTCATAGGTCACCAAAAAAATTGGGCTTAAACCAACAGAATGAGCACCAGACTAAATTCATAAAGTTCAAAAACAGCTTTAATGAGCCAAAAAAGGCCAACTCATTTTGTGGGGCAAAACACATTCCCTCTTCATCATGGCTACACAGCAATTACAAAAATATAAAAATTGTGAATAAAAAAAATATGAGATAAATATAAGCACAAGACAATACTAATAAAACTGCTACAACTAACAAGTTTTACCAGTATTTATCAGTGTGGTTTATTTTCACTGAGCTACCATTTACTCAAGGCAATCTCGTCTTTCATATTTTAACCAAAAATGGGTATTATATGGTGTGTTTTTGCACTAAAATGAATTTTATATTTTTTAGTGAAAATGTGTGTTTAATCAACAGTTCTGCAAATGGAATAATTTTCAACTATCACCTTTTTATTCTACTGGGCCTCCGCTTTCAGAAAATATGGTGCTCCGGGGGTTAAATTTCATTCCCAAAAATTACGATTTTGTACACGCATGCGAAAAATAAAAATTGCTCTGGAGCCGAACTGGTTATAACGCTCTTCTCAGGTGTGAATGCAGCCTGAAGGAATACAGATTCTCCCACTCTCACTAAAGCCCTGCCAGTGCACTAGCTGAATGAGAATAAAAAATCATTCCTATTCAGAATCTGTATACAAAAGACAAAGCAAAAACAGCTTATCCTTCAGAGCAGAAACAGGTAGGAATCTGCAGCTAAGGCTCCATTCACACCTAGGCATTTTGTCGCCTGTAGCGCGACGCTCACAAACGTCAGAGGGAGAAAAATACATGAAAGCCTATGGAGATGGTTCACATCTGAACGCTGATGCGCCTGACGCCCATCGCCTGTAGTTAAAAAAAGTTCCGGACCCTTTTTTGTCGCGCATATCGGGCGGTTTGGGCGTATTTGAGCGTTTCCATTTCCCATAGAAAGTAATGGAAACGCTCGATTCAAGCGACTAGTGCGACAACGAGCGTTTGCTACAGGCGTTTTGTCACTTTACTCAATAGAACTTTTCACCCAGGCAGAAGATTAAACAAATCTACCAACATAGCAACAAGTGATGAAAAGATGATAATTTTTCCTATTGGCTAAAATAAAAAACGTCAAAGTACAAAAACGACGGACGACGCTGTATGCAAACGCGCAAATAAGCATGAATACGCGCGACAAAACGCTGGAAAAAAACGCCCAAACGACCGTCGCTCAGGTGTGAATGCAGCCTAAGTTTGCAATGCGATGTACTTTGATCACCAACAGAGATTTGTTTTTTCCCAACAAAATTAGAGTTACTTTTTTAAAGCACTATTCAAATTTATGTGTTTATTGGATAAGCTGGGTTTTTGAGTTTACCACCACAGAAAGCCTGGTTGAAATTGATTTAATATAAACATGTTTTATAGAGCATACCAGGCATTTAATCATTAAGGGATTGCAAACCTCAGATACTACTACAGCAGGGTTTTACATATTCTTATACATTCACATCTGTCCCTGCTCTCTAGGAGTTTACAATATAAAGTCTCCAACACGCATTAATACATAAACACATACTATGGGCAATTTAAACAAGAGCCAATTAACCTACCAGCATGCCTTTGGACTATGAAATGAAACCCATGCAAGCACAGGGAGAACATGCAAACTCCATGCAGGTAGTGTCAGGGTTGTGATCTGTGCCAATGACCACTGCGGTGGCCAACCATTTGGCCACCACGTTGCTCACATGAAATAGAAACAAAACATATTCCTCTATATAGTGCGTACATGTCACAATCCAGAGCACCAAGGGTCATTTCTGTTTGCTATCTGCACTGTCACTTCTGACAAGTTTTCCTGACACAACAAAAACAGGTGATGGGAGGGATCTCCAGCACACAGCATCAGCTCGGTCCTCCAATCTGCTCACCTTGCAGAGTTCTGCAGAGTGTAATTTTTAGCTCTTCGCCCACTTTTCTGACATCTCAGACAAGCTTTTTAGATTCTGCACTTTAAAAAGATGTAAAGAAGAGAAAGCTGCAGACAAAACGTGTATAACTCATGTAGGAGTATTTGTCTCATCTCTGTTTATCACCTGAGGTTATACACTTCGCTGCGTATATGTAAGAGTTTACAACCACTTTAAAGTGCTACTATCACACTGGGGCAGTGAGAGCATCATTGGTAAAGTGCTGCTACTTTTAGCGGCGCCTTACCGTCATTTTAGCGGCGCTATCGGAGCACTTTTAACCCCCGCTAGTGGCCGAAGAAGTTAATGGCTCCGCTTCCAAAGCACTTTGCAGGCGCTTCCAAAGCACTGGCCATTAATTTGAATGGGCAGGGCAGGGGAAAGACGGTGGCGGAGCGGTGTATACACCACCACTCCACTACCCCAAAGATGCTGCTTTCAGAACTTTTTCTAGTGTCCTGCAAGCACACCACTCCAGTGTAAAAGCATTCAGGCTTTTAACACTGGAGTGTCAGGAGAGGCGCTTTACAGGTGCTATTTTTAGTGCTAAACAGCCTGTAACGCTCATTAGTTTGAAAGTGGTCTTAATGTCAGGGAGAGACATGGAAGCGTACACCAGCTGCCCAATCAAGTGTATAACAGATTGGCTTAAGCTTATTTCCACCCATGCCACACCCCTTGGGAAAAGAAACTGAAGCAGATGGAAGCTGGCAATCTGTAGTGATTGGAGTCACAGGGTTAATATACATTGGTGCTTTTCGTGACGCTTTTTGTCCATATGGGTCACAGGCATTTCATTTTTATAAAATCACCATCTTCAACGTTATCTATTTGTCCGAAATGTCAGTTTGATAAATTTGCTTCATCTATGGTGGCAGTATCTTATAAGAGAAATTCTGGCAAAAGGTTTTTAAAGTTATGAATACTATACCCAGGTCCACTAGGTTGTTGTGCCCATCTATGTGCTTATTACATTATCCTTTAAAGTGAATAAAAGGCTACAGGTAGCACTTGGAGGATGGGAAATTGTTTGTTGGGAGCAAAAATATATTGACTTGATGGATCTCAACCCTCTTAAGTTAGAGAATTTCAAGGTGATTGTATTTAGAATGTCCATGATGGATAAATTAGATACCCAGTGAAATAAACAAGTATACATAGACATTTTTTTTATATGTGATCTTACTATATGGTTTAGGAATCACCTGGGGATCAGCTTTGGAAATAATGACCACTTTTCAGCATACTACATGTTATTATATGGAAAAGCTAAGGGGTACTTTGGGGTTGTTCGAAATATAGTGCAATAGTTTAGTCTCAGTGTCATCAACGTAACTTGCTGAGCTTTTTATTATTTCCTTTTACCATTACGTTCTTTGTGATTCCTATATAAAGATACGGAATCAGAAAAAAAGCTGTGTTTTTTCTTTATTCATTTTATATTAGAATATTTTGTTGTCTTTTATGGATATTCTTCTAGAAGTTATTTCTATATTAGATGAGATAACTAACAAGATTATATCTGCAATGATTCTCTACGTGTTTTGCTTTGAAAATATTAATAAAAATATGCTAAAAAGAAGATTGAGCTGTGCATAAAGAAATTGGATGATCTTGGCAATTTACCACAAAATAGCTTATGCATATCTGAGAAGAAAGAAGCAGGATAGTGCAAATTTTGGCTCGCTAAATGTTTTTCTTGAGAAAAGGAGACAAAACCGAGATATCCATGAAATCTATTTTTGAGACAGATTTTCCATGTTGTACAACATTTTAAATGGACCCCACTATGGAACACTAAACAAAACATGTTTGATTAGCAACAGCCAGGGACTGCATAGTATTGTAAAAAAATAAATAAACCAGAAAATCCACCAAATATTTCACACATCTAAGTGAGCATCCTATACAAATGCCAGCTTGGAGGCCAAGACAAGCATTCCACCACTCTTCCTTTCAAAAAGTGTTCAAGTTTTTGCACGACCGTCTGCCTTGCGAGAGACAGAGGATGGCAAAGGGTGGATTCCATCACCGCTATTCAGTTCATCAGGCTCACCTTCCTTGAGATTGGCAGGGGGAGGCAGCTGATGCATTCTCTACCTGCTATTGGACTGAATAGTGGCTATGGAATCCACCTACTGCCAATCATGGGGAAGGTGGACCTGATGGGTACCAGTCAGAGATCCCCATCATGTTCTGCCCACCCCACAACAGAACTCCTCGACCACTGTACCAGTCTCAGTGATGGGTGCAGTGGTCAGGGAGGAAGAGTACCAACATTGAGCCTGAGTTGCACTGAGGACAGAGTGTCCAATATGGACATTCTTGCCTCATTGTGGGCCTTCTAAAACAAATCTGTGTACCTGTAAAGTGTATGAATCGGTTGCAAGCACTGACATTTGTGGTGCAGAGGTGCGAAAGAATTCAAAAGAGTTTACAACACTATGAATTCCAGGGACAATGCTTTGCTTTGTACCCATATATTCAAGTGCTCAGGTGAAGTAAACAGCCCACTGCCTGTCAAAATCAATGATAGGCTGAAATATGTGGCAGCTGTACACAGTTTGGAATGGTACTCATATACACATATGCCCTGGACACAAAAGCTACGCACCTGTGCCTTCCACTATAAGGGCAAAATCACCTATGTGCATGGGCCTTAAAGTGTTAAAAAAATATGTAATGCGTAAAGAAATACGTATATATGTATGCTGTAGGTCGGGCCCAGCTGTAGTAAATTATGGTGGTGTTCAATAGAATTTTTCTTCTGCTGGATGAGGGCCCCCATAAAATATATCTATGAGCCCTGTGATTTTTAGGTATGGCCCCCTTTAATTATTTCTTTATGAGGTTAGTTTTTCAGGTGTGTCAAGTTCATTAATGTGCAGTGACAAAAACTCATATACCAAAACCCCAGCAGTAGAAGCAACCAGGCCAATTTTCAGAAGCTAATAAGCTGTGTGGGCACCTTATGGTAACTGCCATTAGACATATAATTCGCTTTCATTTCTGTTGTGTAGTAAAGTAATGAAAATGTAACCTCTCGTAATGTACTTTTATCAATTGCAAAATGTTATCCGAAAACCTCTATGATGCAAGCAATCCTGAGCCATACTATGTATGAAATATAACATAAGGTATAAATAGGCTGTATTTAGGAATTGGTTTCATTCGCTTTGGCTGCATTAACCTGCATTTGGCTATACAAGGAAAGTAAATATTACTGCAGAAATCACAGTTTTAAGATGAAACACATTCACACAAAAGCGCAGTGTTGTGAAACAATGTTGTAAAACAATCCAACATATTGCATTTTTGGAGAAAATGCTCTCTGAATGTCAATGAAGGGGGCTAAATGTGATCATTTTAAAATGTAGCGTATTTGAAAATGAAGGGCAAAGAGAAATGCCACAGCACATGTTGCTGCAGGTGTTATTGTGGGAACATACCCATATTTCTATCTACAGACACAGGTATAAAAACAAAATCATAAGAGATCATATATTTACTATTTAGCACTTTTTTTTTTATTGTATGTGTTTTGCAGGTCTTAAAGCAGGGGTTCACCCTCCAAAAAAATTCTAGCATGACATGGAGCCGACCCATCCGACCGACAGTATGCCGGTGTTTTTTTTTTTTTTTTTCAGTACATACCTTTTTATGGCCTCTTTTCACCTCCGGCTATCCCGCGGGACTGGGCGTTTCCAATCACAGGCTGCGATTGACATTCCTTAGACCGGCGCATACTGCGTGTCACGAGATGCCGAAAGAACCCGTCTGTGCGGCTCTATACGGCGCCTGTGCACCAAAGTTTGGGTTTTGTCGGCAACTCGTGACATGCAGTATGCGCCGGTCGGAAGCGTGTTAATCACAGCCAGTGATTGGGAACGCCCACTCCACGCGGGAAAGCCGGGGGGTGAAAATTGGGCCAACGAGGTATGTGCTGAAAAAAAAAAAAAAAAAAACACTGGCATACTGTCGGTAGGATGACTCGGCTCCATGTGATGTTAGAATTTTTTTTGAGGGTGAACCCCTGCTTTAAACAATGTACCACAAGGTGGACATTATTTCATGTCATGTTTATTCCAGGACAAAGTCAATTTTAAATCTACATGCCAAGTAAATTGCAAACATATCTTAAAGTATAACTAGGCGTAAATGACGTTTAAAGTATGAACCCATTCATTTTTTTTTTAAGTTGACTTATGTTTTGTGTAGCTAAAGTCAGACAATTTTAAAGTAGTATAAAATAGATAATGGGATGTACCGTATTTATTGGCATATAACTCACTGTTTTACCCTGAAAATGAAGGGTAAACTGTGTCTGCGTGTTATACGCAGGGGGGGGGGCTGCGGAAAGTTTTTTTCCTGAAACTTCCCTATTAAAAGTTAGGGTGCGTGTTATACGCCTGTGCGTGTTATAGGCCGATAAATACGGTACATTAAACATTCTGCATCATGCAGCAATTTACAGTCAAGTCTACAACATGGTTGTTCATGTCATGGGAATAACAGATTTACAATGGAGTCTGACAGATCTGAGTCATCAGAGTAACCTTGTTTCTACTCAGAAGCAACCTCTTATGATGCCCCTGTACAGTACAAACATTGTGACAAATCAATACGGAAATTGTCGCTAGTGCTTTGAAAAAAAAGAGAAGAGAAAACTTTGCTTTACTGATAAGTGTTAACACGGGAATCTTCAGGCTAAAACATCTACAATATAGTTAGACTTCTCAGAGTGCGACACTTGAAAGATTTAGAATTTCCTATCACTTTCCATTCAGGTGACATTGGTTGCCAAGACAAACAAAGGATGAATCTCCCTTGCATGGATACAAAAAGAACAGACAGATTGACAGAGGTTTTAAATCAGGTTTCTGCTTTAGATATACTTTCCATTTTCTTTACATGAACATCAGCATATAGAATGTTCATGTCCATATTGACACGCCTATACTAGATAATACAATTATGCTGGACATGTTCAGCCTAGATAATTTGCATTGGTATGGAACAAAGTGTTGTGTTGACAGTATCTGTAGTCTAAAAAAATGAATATAATGCATATAAAAGGCTCTCCTCGCTCAACGACCAGGTTTCCTTACAGCGACCAGGTCGTTAAAATGAATTGGTCGTTAACCACTTGATCACCGGGCCTATGTAAAAATCAATTTTTTTGCTAGAAAATATATTTTTTTATTTTTTTTAGCAGACACCCTAGGGAATAAAAAGGCGGTTATTGCAACTTTTTTTTCCTCGAACGGTATTTGCGCAATAATATTTCAAACGCCTTTTTTTTTTAGGGAAAAAAACGGTTTCATGAATTAAAAAATAACAAAACAGTAAAGTTAGCCCAATTTTTCTGTATAATGTGAAAGACGATGTTATGCAGAGAAAATAGATACCCAACATGTCACGCTTTAAAATTGCGCACACTCATGGAACGGCGCCAAACTTCAGTACTTAAAAATCTCCATAGGTGACGCTTTATTTATTTTTTACTGGTTACCATTTTCAAGTTACAGAGGTGGTCTAGTGCTAGAATTGTTGCACACGCTCTAACGCACGTGACGATACCTCACATGTGGGGTTTGAACTGTGTTTACATGCGTGTTCACTTCTGCATGCGAACTACCGGGACAGGGGCTTTTTAAAAATGAATTTTTTTTACACATTTTTTTGATCACTTCTATTCCTATTACAAGGAATGTAAACATCCTTTGTAATAGGAATCACTGTGACAAGTCCTATTTATAAAGAGATGTGGGGTCAATAAGAAGACCCCACATCTCTCCTCCAGGCTTACAAGCATGAAAGCGGTGAAAACAAAATTCACTGATCACATGCCGACAGCCACGATTGTGGCTTTGTTTACTTCCGGGTACCGGTCGCGACGTCATAATGTCGCGCCCGGGTTATGTGGTCACCAGACATCTCTATGCTTCCCAGCAGCGCCGGCCGATTCGCTCTCCGGGCCCAGGAGAACCCAGAGAAGCACCAGATGGCGGCGGGAGGGGGGATGTCCCCTCCCGCTGTCTATAAGAACGATCAAGTGGTGGAACTGCCGCTTTGATCATTCTTATCGTGCACAGAACTGGCGGCTGAAGACGGCGATATCTGAATGATGGCTGCAGCTGCAGGCATCATTCAGATATCACCACACAAAGCCGAGGACGTCCCAGGGACGTCCTCGGTGATTAAGTGGTTAAATAAGGAGCCATAAGTATTCAATATTTTAAGCATTCTTAACTACTGTATAGTGTTGTGAAAAAAAGGTCTGAACTGAAAAAAATCCAGCTCAATAACATGGTCTTAATTTGCATAAGTACAGAACAAACGAAAATTCTGTACTGTAAAATACAATGATGTATAGCGGGTCATTAAGGTGGGGAGAGCTGATCATAAGTCCTAGTGGTCGTTAAATGAGGATTACTTATACAATAACTTTCTGAAAGTCTGTACTGCATAGGAAATATAGGGGTTCCCAAGTTGTCGTTGGTAGACTGGGGCAGCAGGTGACGCTGGGAAGGTAGGAATAGACATCTTTTGATGCCTGCAGTACAGTGTACCTGTTACACATTTTTTTTCGGATTGCAGATTTTTTTTTTTTTTTTTTTAATACTTTTACCAAGAGTGCCGATTAAAACTTTAAGGACAGCTTAAAGCTGTTGTTTACCCTCCACAATTTATTTTAATTTTTTTTACATCTGAAAGGCAAAAGGCATAATGAGCTAGGATGCACAGCATACTAGCTCATTATAAAATACTTATCTTGGAACAAGGTGTGGAGAACTTACCTGGTCTACGCCGAGCGAGATGTCATCGATGCGATTGGCTGGAGCGGAGAAATGCGCGCGGGAGACTTCATTACGGCAAGGTCCGGCTACTGCCGGGCCTTTAGCCGAGGATCCCCGCTGCGCATGTGCCGCTGCAATCAGCGGCGCATTGCGAGGGGAATATCTCCTAAACCGCTCAGGTTTAGGAGATATTCTTTATACCTACAGGTATGCCTTATTATAGGCTTACCTTTAGGTAAAAGTGGTAGTAAAGAGTTCACTACCACTTTAAGTCTTGAATAGGGAGAAAGAGTAACCTATTTCAACTTAAAAAAACTGTGCTTGGAGAAAACTGAATGAATTATAATGGTACAAATGGTGAAAATGAAAAAAAAATGTGTTGCTAAAAAAAATATAATAGACAGCAGCAGCTCTGCTATGAGATATTTTATCACAAACCAGAACAAGCAATTCTAAAAAACAGCTGTTCTAGAAACCATATTAACCACTTAAGCCGAGCCTGTTTTTCAGATTCGGTGTTTACGGGACTAAAACATTTTTTTTTGCTATAAAATTACTTAAAACCCCCAAACATTATATATATTTTTTTCTAACACCCTAGAGAATAAAATGGCAGTCATTGCAATACTTTTTGTCACACCGTATTTGCGCAGCGGTCTTACAAGCGCACTTTTTTTGGAAAAAATTCTTTTTAAATTAAAAAATAAGACAATAAATTTGGCCCAATTTTTTTACATATTGTGAAAGATAATGTTACGCCGAGTAAAATGATACCCAGCATGTCACGCTTAAAAATTGCGCCCGCTCGTGGCATGGCGTCAAACTTTTACCCTTAAAAATCTCTATAGGCGACGTTTAAAAAATTCTACAGGTTGCATTTTTTGAGATACAGAGGAGGTCTAGGGCTAGAATTATTGCTCTCGCTCCAACGATACCTCACTTGTGTGGTTTGAACCGTTTTCATATGCGGGCGCTACTCGCGTATGCGTTCGCTTCTGCGCGCGAGCTCGTCGGGACGGGGCGATTTAAAAAAACGGTTTTTTGTTTTTCGTATTTATTTTACCAATTTTTAACACTAAAATAAAAAAATAAAAAAATGATCACTTTTCTTCCTATTACAAGGAATGTAAACATCCCTTGTAATAGAAAAAAGCAGGTCCTCTTAAATATGAGATTTGGGGTCAAAAAGACCTCAGATCTCATATTTAGGCTTAAATGCAAAAAAAAAAAAAAAATGTAAAATGTCATTTTTCAAATTACTTAAAAAAATATATATATGTCTCTTTAAGACGCTGGGCGGGACTGACGTTTTGACGTCACTTCCGCCCAGCAGAGCTACGGGGACGGATGAGGAAAATATTTCCCTCACTGAGCACGGGAGAGGGCCCGATCGCCTCCACCGCTACCGACGGCTCCGGTAAGCGGCGGAGGGCGTGGGAGGGCAGCAGGAGGGGGGCCCTTGCCCGCCAGCGATAACGGCGATCTCGCGGCAAATCCGCCGCGGAGACCGCCATTATCGTTTGACCGACCGCCCACTGAAGAGATGGATATCTCGGTTGTGGCAGCAGCTGCTGCCGTTACCGAGATAACCATCTTTAAAGTGCCGACGTAGGACGACGGTGGGCGGTCGGCAAGTGGTTAAACTCAAAATTTAAGAAAATTGCATTTATCCAAAACATCAAAACAGTTGGGATATACCGCATATACTCGAGTATAAGCCGAGTTTTTCAGCACATTTTTTATGCTGAAAATGCCCCCCTCGGTTTATACACGAGTCACCTTTTTGCGACGGATTTCCCAAACTTTGGAGACCCGGTAGCGGCCGGCCGTAGGTCCCCTGGACCCCAAACTTGACACATATATAGCCAGTTCTCCTCTACAAGTGTGCAACGTTTACAGTCTGGGGGACCTACGGCCAGGGAGCACCGATTTTTCAAAGCCAGGCATCCTTATAACAACATGGGGAGTATACTCCCATGTTAAACTCAAGTCTAGTCATGGACACAGTGAGGCATGGACACTAGTGTTGAGCGGAATACGCCATATTAGATTTTGCGATATTGCGCGAATATATAGAAGAATATTCGCGAATATTCGCTAATATCGAATATTCGTGATATTTTATCGCTAATGCGAAAATGATTGCGAAATTCTCATTAACGGAGATCATTTCCTGTATTACTAAACTAATATGCACTAAACACTAACTCTACAGTAACTCTACTTAAAAGAGAGAATAAGGGGGCAAAAGAAGGGCGGAGAAGATAATCGCGCAATATTCCTATTGCGAGATTATCTTCTCCGCCCTTCTTTTGCATCAGAGCCAATCAGAATAACTCGAATATTCGGCAAAAGGAATATCGCGCAATATTCCGTTTGCCGAATATTCAAGTTATTCTGATTGGCTCTGATGCAAAAGAAGGGCGGAGAAGATAATCGCGCAATATTCCGTTTGCCGAATATTCGAGTTATTCTGATTGGCTCTGATGCAAAAGAAGGGCGGAGAAGATAATCGCGCAATATTCCGTTTGCCGAATATTCGAGTTATTCTGATTGGCTCTGATGCAAAAGAAGGGCCGAGTAGCTGATGCGATTCTTTTATGTTGCCGAAAATTCGCAATGCGAATTTTCGGCAACATAAAAGAATCGCATCAGCTACTCGGCCCAGGGTCTCTCTCTAATCATACCAGCAATGCTTTTAGACGTCGATGGAGATCACTAGGATGTGATCTGTTTTACAAATAAATTTGAAAAAATACGAATATTTGGCCATAGCGAATATTCGCCGCAATATTCGAGTTATTCGCGAATACTTGAATATGCAATATTCGTAGCGAATATTCGCAATGCGAATATTCGTGAGCAACACTAATGGACACACTGTGGCATGCAGATGGACACCCTAGGCTTATTTTTGAGTCAATACGTTTTCCCAGTTTTTTGTGGTAAAATTAGCTGCTTCGGCTTATATTCGGGTCGGCTTACACTCCAGTATATACGGTAAATCATTTTAAAGTGCTGATGTGCTATGCAAGTAATTATAGGACACCCACATGCAAATTCACATTGCACATAGCAAAATTAAAAACCAGATACACCAGCACACTGATACAGTGACAACTCCCAGATATAAATTCATAAGAATCATATGGGTTTAAATATCTGCTATTTGTGACTATTTAAACAAAAGTGCTCAATAATCCAGTTAACAGTAGATTTCCAAAGTGTGTAACCACCACCTTAGTATGCAAGTGGGAAATACTAATGCGCAAACCAAACAATAATAGTGAATACTACAAAATTACAAAAGTAGCTGCCAACATCAAAGACTGCAAGCTTACCAAAAGCTGTGGACCCTCTAACTAAAAAGAGTGGTCAAATGCACATATGGACAAATACCTGTAATCACAGGACTCTCCCATCGCTCTGGATTAGACGTGTAGACTGTGCACGTTGTCTCAATAATATTTCAATGGGACCACAATCAACATGAAAGAAGCTCCACATAGTGTAACATTGTAATGATTGTTTTATTGCATAAAAAGATTGCACTTCCATATTAGAAGAGCACAACTCACATTTGTAAAAAGCAGCCAGCTAAAACACAGAAGCGTCCCGCACTTCCTGGAACATGCGACGATGCCAGCACGTCCCTCTGTCCTACGCGTTTTGTCACACGCCGCCGATGTCACGTGTGACAAAAGGCATGGGGTGGAGCGACATACCAACGCCATTGTGTGTTCCAGGAAGTGCAGAGGGAGAGTCCTGCGATTACCCCGGCCAGGGTATTTGGTCATATGCGCATTTGACCTCTGTTTAGTTAGAGGGTCCACAGCTTTTGGTAAGCTTCCAACCATACTAAAGTGGCGGTGTCACACTTTGGAGATGTACTGGTGATTTTATGTTTGAGCACTTTTGTTTAAATACTATACTATGAAGAGGGGTTATTTAAACCCATATGAACTTATATCTGAGAGTTGTGACCCTGTATCAGTGTGCTGGTGTATCTGTTTGATTTTGCTATATCTGGGTGTCCTATAATTAATTACTTACATAGTGCGTCAGCACTTTAAAATTATTTATATCACAACTGTTAAAGTTTTGGATAAATGCAATTAAATTTTTGAATTCAATATTGTTTCTAACGTGACACTTTTTTTTAGAATTACTAAAAAGAGTAACCTTAAGTCTTAAAAGCCAACAATTTTATTCTACAATGTTAGTATGTTTCTTTGTGAAAGTATGTATATTTGCTATAATTTGTAGGCCTAAAGCAGCGGTCTCCAAACATTCTAAACAAAAGGGACGGTTTATTTTCCTTCAGACTCTTGGAGGGGCGAACTTTGGCCAGCGGGACTGAACATTTTCCTGGCATCAGTGGGAGTAAACATCTGGTATTAGGGGGAGGAATAGTGCCCCATTGATGGTATCATAGGGAGGAATAGTGCCCCATTAGTGGTGTCAGTGGGAGAAATGGTGCTCTATTGTCGGTGTCAGATGGCAGAATAGTGTCTCGTATCGTTGGGAGGGATAGTGCTCCAAGGGCCGGATAAATGGAAGCAAACTGCCGCTTTTGGCCCTCGGGCCGCAGTTTGGAGACCACTGGCCTAAATGATTCCACGTTACACCAATCTATCACATTGTCATTTGTTTAGGAACTCTATACAGTCTCTTCTCAATTATTTCTTAATCATGCACATATTTTAGGGTTAATCATGACCGCACCTGCATGTCAATGAAATTGGGTGCAGACTGGGTCCTTTGCAGCATTTCCAGATTATGAAGCACTTTGCTAAGCTCAATCAGATTGGACTGACACTGGGCCAAATCTAGCAAAAGAAACATAGAAATATATCGGAATTAATTATCAAACACTTTCTGAATTAAAATCAAATTAGAATATCTTGTAAACGGGGTAAAATGTTTCCATAAAAACATGTTGTACCATAGATAGGCAGATCAATACAATTATCATTCCAGACAAGGTCTACTCTTGCTTATTATTCAACTGGCCTCCCATGTGAAATCAGTCTTCCATATACATCTGATATGAAGATATCAGAAAAGAGGTAATTAAATGGATGTCTATGTCTAGCTTCAATCAGCAGTCTAAATGACTTGCAACACATATTAAAAGCATTATGCCTTATCTACCTATAATATATATAGGAATACCAAAGATGCTGATGTCCGTTGCATATCAGTTAATGCAAAATCTATAACTGCTTCTTTTGGATTGTCTATTTGGCTAAAATGTACCTGTATGTTTCCGAATAGCTGAGTCAATGAACTAAAAGTGGTACAGAGCATTGTACAAATCAAGAAGTATTTTAAGCCCTGCCCCTTCTTGGTACTTAGCTCTACACCTGTCATTCAACTGTCTAAAGCCAGAGCCTCTACTTGGGGCCCATTCACACCAAAAACTGTACATGACTGCATAATTACATGCATTTGAAGGGGGCTTGACATGCACTTGAATGCATTTTGCATGCATCCTGTGCTACGTTTAGTACTGCATTTTGCTATATACCTTTTTCGGCTTTGCTTTCTTGGCTTAAGGGGGTGGTGCAGTGCATTTGAAATGAGTGTGTAGTGCGTCCTCCTAAGGGGAGCTTTTTCTCAACTGGGGCAGATTTTAAAGCCCCTAGCTGATCCTGGGCCAAAGATCCAAGGGAGATTAACTAGAATACAGAAAGTGACTTAAATGTTACTTGCAGGGATCAGAAGGTCTCTGCAGTGCACAAAATATCAATCACAACCAGCCTTCCTGATCCATGTGTGTGCCATGGGATGCTGCACTTTTGGTAAAAACAGTTTTTCCTCTTCTGTCTTATCTCAGCTTTACGTTTTTTATCATTTTAATATAGTTTAAAGTGAAACAACAACTAACTTTTTCCAGTTATGGAGATAGTGGAGAAGGGTTAGAATCTTTTAAAAGCAAGAGACAAAAAAAACAGCTGTCCCTATTTCTCCTCTCAAAATGAAAACTATATGAGTTTACATTTCCTTGGACTTTGTCAGCAACCTTCCCACTTCCAATTCGAAACTAGAAAAAGGTTGCCTCGAAATTCTACTTTCTATATAAGTTCAGTCATTTTTCCTATAAGTTTGTGGAAAATACCCTCGGCACATTTATCCATCTCCTCCGAGTCCTGTAGCCATGCCACAACCTTACTCTGACCGGTGGTATATGTGGCTGGAAGGCTGTTACTGCATGGGATGGGAGACTGCCACGTGAAGTTATTCTGTGGACCCTGGAAAACAGGAGAGGATAAAATATAGGTATATAGAAACTAATAAACCATTTGTGGAAAATTGCTATGAATTCAAAATACAATACAACAGATACATACAAGACTTAATGTTTGCCATGAATACAAATGGCAAAGTGCTCTACCAACAGAAACAATTAGAAATTTTGTACAGGCGTATTCTTTTCAAAATATAACTAAACTCATACACACAAAATAAACAAAATAAACATTTTTATTCATTCATACAAGACTGCAAGTGGCCAAATTACAGTAAACAGAATTTACACTACGTGCTGTGGGCGAGTGCATTTTTCACATTTTGCAACGTTTACTGAACATGCCGGTATCAGCGAATGCATTTTTATACAGAAATCCCCTAAAAATGTATTTGAGGCATATACTTGCGTAATTATACAAATAAAAAATAAAGTAAGACTGCTCCTTTAACCACTTTAGCCCCGGACCATATTGCTGTCCAATGACCAGAGCACTTTTTGCGATTCGGCACTGCGTCGCTTTAACTGACAATTGCGTGGTCGTGCGACGTGGCTCCCAAACAAAATTGGCGTCCTTTTTTTCCCACAAATAGAGCTTTCTTTTGGTGGTATTTGATCATCTCTGCGGTTTTTATTTTTTGCGCTATAAACAAAAATAGAGCGACAATTTTGAAAAAAATGCAATATTTTTTACTTTTTGCTATAATAAATATCCCCCAAAAATATATAAAAAAACATTTTTTTTCCTCAGTTTAGGCCGATACGCATTCTTCTACATATTTTTTGTTAAAAAAATAAAAAAATCGCAATAAGCGTTTATCGATTGGTTTGCGCAAAAGTTATAGCGTTTACAAAATAGGTAGTTTTATGGCATTTTTATTAATATTTTTTTTTTTACTAGTAATGGCGGCGATCAGCATTTTTTTTCAGTACTGCGACATAATGGCGGGCACTTCGGACATATTTGACAATGCTACAAAATGCTATAAAAATGCATTGTATTACTATAAAAATGCCATTGGCAGTAAAGGGGTTAACACTAGGGGGCAGGGAAGGGGTTAAGTGTGCTCCTGGGTGTGTTCTAACTGTATGGGGGGGTGGCCTCACTAGGGGAAATCACTCATCTTCTGTTCATACATTGTATGAACAGAAAATCAGCGTTTCCCCCACTGACAAGAACGAGAGCTTTGTGTTTACACACATAGCTCCCGTTCCCCGCTCTGTAACGAGCAATCGCGCGTGCCCGCCGGGGACGCGCGCGCGCCCCCTAGCGGCCGCTTTAAAGCGGACGTATAGCTACAGGCTCTTGCCCAGGAGTGCCGCTATCCCGCAGTAATATGACGGCGGGCGGTCGGCAAGCAGTTAAAAAGGGGAACAAAAAACTAGGACTGTTACTAATAAAAAATGTTGTATTCGATTATTCGATTTTTTTAAAAATCGATTAACCACTTAAGACCCGGACCTTTAGGCAGCTAAAGGACCCGGCCAGGTTTTGCGTCGCTTTGACAATTGAGCGGTCGTGCGACGTGGCTCCCAAACAAAATTGGCATCTTTTTTTGGAGCTTTCTTTTGGTGGTATTTGATCACCTCTGCGGTTTTTATTTTTTGCGCTATAAACAAAAATAGAGTGACAATTTTAAAAAGAATGCAATATTTTTTACTTTTTGCTATAATAAATATCCCCCAAAAATATATAAAAATAATATATTTTTTTCCTCAGTTTAGGCCGATACCTATTCTTCTACCTATTTTTGGTAAAAAAAAATATCGCAATAAGCGTTTATTGGTTGGTTTGCCCAAAATTTATAGCATTTACAAAATAGGGGATAGTTTTATTGCATTTTTATTTATGTGTTTTTTTTACTACTAATGGCGGCAATCAGCGATTTTTTTTGTGACTGCGACATTATGACGGACACTGAAGGGGGCGCTGAAGGGGTTATGTGTGACCTAATGTGTGTTTACAACTGTAGGGGTGTGTGGGTCTAGGTGTGACGTCATCGATTGTGTATCCCTATAAAAGGGATCACACGATCTATGACGTCGCCGCAGTGAAGAACGGGGAAGCCGTGTTTACACACGGCTCTCCCCGTTCTTCAGCTCCGGGGACCAATCGAGGGACTCCAGCGGCGATCGGGTCCGCGAATCCCGGTCCTTCGGACCAGTTTTGCAGGGGCGCGTGCCCACGCCCCACGGCCGGGCACTAGCACAGGACGTACCTGTATGTGCATGTGCCCAGCCGTGCCATTCTGCCGACGTAAATTTGCAGGAGACAGTCCTTAAGTGGTTAATCGGCTACATTTCAATTATAACGCACATACATTTTTCGGATTACCACCATATATAGTCCCCACTGTAATATCCACAGACATCTCCCCACTGTAATATGGTTCACATCTCCCCCACTGTATAGGAAGATTAGTGCTTGCTTAGTCTTACCAGAGAAGTCGGCCGAACATGAGCACTAGGCTCACCTAGGCCGCCGCCGGGTGGACCAAGATGGCCGCCGCTCCGGGAGCTATGCCAAAGCCACGGCTTTTCCTATGGCAGAGGCAGCAGCAGAGCCCCGCGGATCACGTGGTGTGCCGATCTGCATATGGTGACCCGTTCGGATCGGTTCGGATTTTGCTTTTTAATGCACCTTTTTAGAAGAAAAATTTACCATAAAGATTTAAGTCTGCAACTGCATATTAAACCTTCCTCCGAAAATGCCCTGCCACAGTTGGTTCTGGATAACATAGTGGCCACTGCAAACAGTGCACTCTTTAATTCAACAGTGAGACATATTTAACAGTGAGACATTCCTCCAATTTACAACAATCTGTTCAACAAGATGAGGTGAGCTGTTAAGAGAAAGTCTTTCACACCCTTAGTGATGGGATAGAATATATATATATGGATTCCCATCACACCATTGAGAGGCCCTGCTCCCTACTGGCCTGTGAGGGGGCACATATAAAGAGGATCCTGCAAAGTACACACAAAAAAAGGCAATATAAATGTATATGGTTTCTATACATGATGCAACAAAAAAATCTACCTCTAGAAAAATTTTTGTTTTTATATAATACATAAATACATACACATTTTATGAAATAAAGTCAGTCAGTTGACTTATACCTATGTAGAAGCATATTAATGTTCACATAAATGGCTTAACAAGCATTCCATATTTTATAAATTCTTTTAGCTTTATTAGGCCCAGATCTGTAGGCAGAAAACCTAGGCTTGGACAAACTGGCCGGACAGCAGGGTGGAACAGAATTAGAAACCTTTAGCAGGCAACAGTTGACATCTGTAGTCTTTAGAGCGTTAGGGGTGTTTAGCAAGTTCCTAAAATGGAACCCCAGACAAATTTGTTTTAAAAAAAATTCTGCTTACCCAGTAACCTCCTGATGCATGGGCAGTTTCGGCAGGCTTAAATTCAAGCTGTTTGCATTTTAATAAAAATAAGCAATTTTGGGTCCATTCAAAAGAAATAGACTAGACATTAAAGTTGCTTATTAACTGTGTACCGAGTCACTAATGTAATATTTTGCCCAAAGGCTTAAGTATTGAAAATGCCTAAAAAGTGACCTTTACAACGCCTAAATGTATTTCCAGCATGAGTCACTCTCTCTCGTGAGAAAGCTACTATAAAAAGTCTAAAACTACTTTCCTAATATAACCCAAGGAGGATTATTAGTGGAATGCAATTTGAACACGGTCTTCAAATAATGAAAGTCTGGATTGACAGCAAATGAGAACAGAATGGCCTAATAAGCATGTTTCTGCTTCAAATTGTAAAACCCAGTGGACTGCTTTTCCATACTATATCTTGTATAAATGATAATGTAATTCTTCTTAAAGGGAAATCCTGACAAACGAATAGTCCAGGCCAATACCTGTGCTTAGTTCTATTGGACTGATCTTTTGCAGACCACTGATTGTGTTTAGATATATTTTTGTCTTTTTTACATTTTCCATCTTACATGTAATCCAACCAGACAGGCCGCAGCTACAATGTAAAGTAGTGAGTGTACAGCTTGTATAACAGTGTAAATTTGTCGTCCCCTCAAAATAACACACAGCAAATAATGTCTAAAACGCTGGCAACAAAAGTGAGTACACCCCTAAGTAAACATGTCCAAATTGGGCCCAATTAGCCATTTTCCCTTCCCGCTGTCATGTGACTCGTTAGTGTAACAAGGTCTTAGGTGTGAATGGGGAGCAGGTGTGGTAAATTTGGTGTTATCGCTCTCACTTTCTCATACTGGTCACTGAAAGTTTAGCATGGCACCTCACAGCAAAGAACCAAGTATCTGAAAAAAAGGACTGTTGCTCTACATAAAGATGGCCTAGGCTATAAGATTGCCAAGACCCTGAAACGGAGCTGCAGCATGGTGACTAAGGCCAAGATATAATAAAATATTTACAAAAATGTAAGAGGTGTAGTCACCTTTGTGAGATACTGTACACGTTTCCGCTGTGATATTACCAGCCATCAGATACATTTTCTGGTAAGTGAACTGTGTGCCACCTACGCTGACTTCTACTTATTTCTGAACTACATTCTTTGTGGATGATTTTGTATTTTTCTGTCTGCCAAAAAAAATTCGCCTTTGGAAAATACGGCCATCTAATTGGTCAATAAAAATGCATTATTCCTTTATTTAACTCATCCCCCCGTCTATTAGGTCTAGAGCTGCACTTATTTAAGAAAACCAACAAGATGTGGTAAAGAAGGCTATAGCCATTTTATCTAATGTAAGATGAAATTGGGTTGCTAAGCTTGCATACCATTTAAATAACTATGATATACTGATGAGCCGGAGGGTGACCGGTGGACCTGACCTGGAGTGGAACCCAGTGGGCTGAACGAAAAAAATAAACTGAAGCGATGGGGAGGAGATTGTGTAGTACAATTCAATGTTAGTACAGAAATCTCCCCCCACTGAGCCATTGTGTTTTGACAAGGGACAGGGACAGGGACAGGGACACCCCCCCCCCCCCGCCAGAACATACCGGTGATTGGATGCCGATTGGCAGACCTTTTTCGGTCATGCCCATTCAAGAGAAGCCAGACGTTTGGTCGGCTTCTGTCAGACTGGCTGCTGTACACACAGGCTAATAAATTTATATTTAGCCACGTCCAATAGACCCGATATTTGGGCCGTGTATATGGCTTTTTAGAGGGTGAAATTGTTCAGGTAAGCAGGTGTGGATGGGAACACACAACGGTGAAACATGAAATTATTTGCATATCTACGCTTTTGCCGCTTTATTGGAGAGCTATATAGTGTTTGGACTGTATATAATTTCTTTGGTAGAATTTATTTTTTACACATTGGACTTATTTTTTTGGATGGAATACTATATGTATGTAAATATATTAGTTGCAGCCCAGCCAGTTTTTTTATATGATTTATTTGGCCAATTGGTATCTGTTGGCGTTCTTGAAGCTATAATTTGTTGCATTTTTTTTATTGGGTTCAACTAAAATGGGTGTTTCTCTGTTAGGAGCTTTTCTCTTCTGAATCCCCAAACCTAAACCATATTAGCACTCAGAAGGACCAGAGTAGTGGTAAATTGTAACATTATCATTCACCCTTTTCTGCAGCTCTTACATTAACCATGCTTGGATTTTATCATGCTGTAATGATTTTTCAAATTAGTATCAGGAATATATGATCTTGAGATAATTTGAGCACACAAGAATGCTCCAAGTATTATTTTCATCATGGGTCACTGCATATACGGACACGCAAAGCATATTTATTTACAAAGAACTCACTGATCTGTCAACATTGTACTGACATTTTCAAGTGACTCTTTGTCAATGTTCCCAGTGACATAAATCACTTTACTTCCAGTGTCTCACGCTGCTGCTGCTGCTGCCTCAATGAACTTCAAAAAGCAAAAGGAAACCAAGGCACCAAAAAAAAAAAAAACACAGGCTACAGAGCTCCTTCCTGTTATGAAGTTTCAGAACCCTTTTTATGCACATTCATTTTTATACACTAAATAAATGGGCATGTAAACTCCTACAGAAGACCCCCTCAACCCTGCTCATCTTGCTTCCTAAAAATCATAACCGTTAACTGGATTCTTGTTATTTTTACTTTGGCTATAGAAACCATTGTTTTAATATCCCATGACTAATGGCCACGGCTGCTGATGGGAAGGTATTTGAGTTCAGTTTCTCTGTTCGTCTTCAGCATCTTCATGTGATTTGCCTAGCCATTTGTTCAAGAGATTGGCTGTTAATGGATTCTAGACACAGGTTTTAAAGAACATCTGCCTTCAGAGGAGTCACTTTTCTAGTCCTCCAAGCCTTCATAGTAATCAAAAGCACTTACAAAAGTAATGGTATCACAAATGTAAAAATGTGTGTATACAAAGAGGACCGTTTAAATAAAAAAAAAAAAAAAAAAAAAAAAGGACCAGAGGCATAATATGGATTAGCAGTCAAGAGACAAGCAAACCTAGGAAGAAAAGCTTGTAAACGCTTGTAAACGCTTTAATGGAATGAGGTCGATCCAATGTTGGCTGGAGGAGGCAGAAAGCGCCGAGATGCAGGCATTAATGACATGATTTCTAGTCTTTTCCAGAGCCACTAATGGTGTCAATAGCGTTCCTCAGACAGCACTAAAGTGCAACTGGATAGTCTTATGGTGAGGGCCAAAAGCGTAATACATGGGTCGCATCAGCATAATTGTTGCCCTTAAAGGGCCAATTGTATCTGTACGACTATATAAAGTTATCCATAGACTTTTTTTTCCCCAGAGAATAGGTGGAGGAACTCAATGCCTACCCCCCTTTCGAACAAGACATGGCCTTCCACCTAAACTCACAGGCCAGCAAAGGAGAGTATAAATCAGAGAAGCAGCCAAGAGGCCCATGGTAACTCTGGAGGAACTGCAGAAATCCACAGCTGGTGGGAGAATCTGTCCGCAGGACAACTATAAATTGTGCACGCCACAAATCTGACCTTTATGGAAGAGTGGCAAGAAGAAAGCCATGGGGGTTGATTTACTAAAGGCAAATCCACTTTGCACTACAAGTGCGCTTGGAAGTTCAGTCACTTGTAAGAAAGCCATAAGAATTATGGTTTGCATACCGAGACCAAAATGAAACTCTTTGGCCTAAAAGAAAAGTGCTACGTGTGGAGGAAGACCAACACTGCACATCACCCTGAACACAGCAGCATCATGTTGTGGGATGCTTTTCCTCAGCAGGGACAGGGAAGCCTGTCAGAGCTTGTCAGAGCTGATGGGGAAATTTGATGGAGCCAAATACACAGCAATCTTAGAAGAAAACCTGTTCTGAGTCTGCAAAAGACTTGAGACTGGAAAGGAGGTTCACCTTTCTGCAAGACAACGACCTTAAACATACAGCCAAAGTTTAATGGAATGGTTTAGATCAAAGTATATTCATGTGTTAGAATGTCCCAGTCAAAGTCCAGACCTAAATCCAATTGATGCAAGGTGAAATTAACCAGGCAGAGTACATTGACCCAATAGGCAGGTCTTATGCATAAAAGTGCAGAATAAGTATTCGCAGGTGAAAGAGCACCATGCCAACATTTAGAAGTCCACAATGTCTCTTTTCATTCATATAAAAAGGAAACACCAGAAAAATCTATGGTTTTTGAGGGTTGGGCTACAGGTTAGGTTAGCTACAGAAAGGTGCCAGACATAGTAGGTAAACTGTAATTAGTCCAAGTTGTGAGGTAGCAGATATCTAAAAATAAGCTGGGAGCAGACAGATGCTGAGTACAAGCCAAGTCAGACTGGAAACAGATCGGAAATTATAATAGCCACTTGCTGTATTATTATTATTATACCTGCAAGTTTGAACAGCGCAGAAAGAATACAAGTAGTGCATGGCTGTGTGCTGATCATTACACAAATCCTCGAGGAAAAAAAAAAAAAAAATTACAATTTACCATGTTCATGTAGGGCAAAATGAGAGGTCCTTTAAATTATGACCCTCGCCTTATCTTTGCCCCGTTCACTCCATTCAACTGTCAAAAAAATAAAATAGGTTGTCTGTAAGCTCCAAGCTGTCTTGTCGAAGCTTACATAGGGTTGAGGATTCACTCTCACCTCTCAAGTTACAGTGCTGTGCATTTTGCTCATAAAGCACACAGTGTGAAGTATGAGTTTCAAAATCAGGCATACTGGTTGCTAGGTGAGTTGCTAAAATAGGAATATACATTCCAGTTTGTCTCAGCCTGGTTGATTTTCAGAGCTAGCCTCCAACTTCACAGTCATCTCCCAAAAGACAAAACAATTAGGAATGTAAATCACTGAACAGCCCCCACCAATAAGTGTGTAGTTCTTTTTCTAGAGGGTCCCTTTTAAAAAAAGAGCAAGGTTATGTGAAGGAAAACACAAGTTATTTAGGACATGAAACAAACAGGAAATTGCAAGACTAGACAAGTTTAATACAACATTTTCTTAAAGCGGAACTCCACCATAAAGTGGAACATCCACTCATCGGAACCCTCCCCCCCTCTGGTGTCACAATTGACACCTTTCAGGGGGAGGGGGGTGCAGATACCTGTGGAAGAAAGGTATTTGCACCCACTTTCGGGAGTCCTCTCTGCGGGGAGTCTGCGGGTAGTGTGTCACTTCCCGCCCGTTGTGTTCTGGGAAACACTCGGCTCCCAGAACACAACGGGGACCAGTAAGGACGGAGCTGCACGACTCACGCATGTGCCATAGGGAATGGGGCAGTGAAGCCGGAGCGCTTCACTTCCTGATTCCCTCACCGAGAATGGCGGTGGGGGCAGCAGATAGACCAGCGACTGCTAGTCTTCTGCTGCAGACGTCGCTGGACTGCAGGACAGGTAAGTGTCCTAATATTACAAGTCAGCAGCTGCAGTATTTGTAGCTGCTGGCTTTTAATATTTTTTTTACAGCGGAGCTCTGCTTTAACTGGAACAAGTTGAAATAAACAAATTTTAAATCATACTGCAAATCATTTTGTTTATACAAGTTATAAATATTACTAGAACCACAAATCATATTGTGTTTACAAGTTAAAAATACTCAAAGACATGCAGTTATTAAGTGCTTTATAGCTTTTGCTAACAAAAATCACATACCTTTCCCTCTGGCACTGTAATGTTAGCTGCTGGTGAGGACTCAGTAGTTGATGTTGATGGAAACATATGAAAGCTGGCATCTCTTGGTGACCGCACAATTTCATTTTGCCGGTAAAGTCGGTGATGCCTAAGCTTGGAAACCCATCCATCAAATGTATCCTGAGATTTTACCTTCGGAGATGAAAATCCACATTCAATAGTTGAATCAAAAATCTACTAGAGGCTAGCTATAGCAAGCATGTGTACAGCATCTCATGCTGGATAAGGCACAGGATCAAACAATCACTCAAACCAAAAATGAAGAAACACCAATAGTGGAGTACTGTTTTACTGTAGGGACCAAAGAAATGTAAAAAAGGCACAGAAATAGTTTATTATATGTAAGCTGTAGCTTTTTTAATAGAAAGTGCAATTTTGCTGTGCAAAATATAGTAATCAATAGCAACCAGATTTCACCTTCAGTTTATAGCACTCAGAACAGTAAAAGTTAAGTATCAGTTTTGACAGTCTGCATTTTTGCCACATTATATTGTAGCACCGAAGCAAACCTGTTCAGTGTTTTTTTAATTAAAGATACAAAATCGGAGCTCTAACAAAAAAACAAAAGCTACAAAAGTAAGTAAAAACAAGAAAACAGGATGGGGTCAACATAGAGAGAAAATATATTCCATTATTCTACATAATATAGAAATAAAGACCAGAGAAGGAATATAGTCTAATAACCCAACCTTAAGATGGTAGATGTTCTCCTCTGTGTCCAGGTCTATCCTCCGTGCCTTCTTCTTTATGGACATGACAGACAAGCCAACATCAATACTTCCATGCAATTTTCCTTTCTGAGTCTACGGGAAAATCATAAAACCCAATAGGCAGAGTAATACAATTATGAAATTAACACAAAAGCCCACCAAATTTTCTCAATTTAGAACCATCAACTCTATGGCTGACATAAAATCACTTCACAATGTTGTGCCAAGTGCAGAAAATTAGACCCAAACACTAGTATACTTACATCGATGGGCGATTTTGAATATTTCAATATTCCATTTTCTAGGAAGAAAAATCTCTGTAATAAAAACAAAAATTCTTCTTTGTAGACGCCATACCATAACACATTTACGCCAGTTTACAGTATCCTTAAACTTGGGCAAACCACTTTTGACAGCTTGCTATACCACATCTAGTGATGGACGAAGACAATAGAAATTACAAACCTTCAGTGTTAGGATCCATTTCAGGGCAAATGGTATTTTTCAGCTTTTAAACAGTTCTGATTATACTTCAGAAAAAACTTTGTGAATCTTAGGTCATATAAATAGTAGTTGTGAGCACACTAAATGACAAGCTGCATTTAAGTCACATGTAGACAACACTGATAATAAGCACAGAAGTAGTCACTTAGTCCACAATGTTGTACCTGCTGAAAGAACACATCACATTCAACCTCTGATGAGTGTAAGAAACTAATCTCTGTCCAAGTACTGACTACTATGGCCACATTTATGTTGTATGCCTGCGACTCAAAGATAGCCTAAAGCAAAGCCCTTGCAGGCAGAAGTCAACATGCTGACTGACTGCCAAGTATATAACCATACTGATCACATCAGCAGCACAATAACTTATTAATTCCGAATTCCCTTTTGTATTAAATTCAGTGCTTGCCTGTCTAAATATTCACTGGTGTACAAACTCTGGATGTAGCATCTACACTTATCTTTGCGTTTGTGTGTTCTTTTGAATCATCAGAGGGCTTTCAAGAATAAAAGCATTTTATGGTGTTTTTTAAGACGATAGTCAAACTTTTTTTATTCCATGACAAAACTTACTTTGTGCCAGCCTTTCAATGGCCATTTTCTCTTCTTAAGCATAAATCCTTCATGTTTTTCTGGTTTCTGCACACTGGTCTGTCCTATCTTTAGTCCTTCTATGATTTCCCAACTATCTCCTTCCTGTGAAAGTAAAATAAAAAATAGTATTGAAGCAACACAATGAGACATTAATTATCCATGCCACCAATCAATCTACCATTACTTCACAAATGCCGCTAACAATCAAGCACCCAGAAGGTACAGTATAGAAACACGTGTAAAGTAACAAAACTAAAAAGTATATGTTAAGCGACAAAAAAAAAAAAAAAATATTTTGAGCAGGGAGGGATTAGAATCTCACGAGGAGCTTCAACCCTTCCCCCACTCTACCCCAAGGAAAAACACTTTTGGCTTGACATACACATACATGGACAAAATTGTGTCTTAAAGCAAGCAGTGCTGCTGTCTTTTTAGCTAGTTTAAATACAGGAGTCACTTGTCATGATATCAAATATTTATTTGGAAAAAAACACTGTTAGAATTTTTTTACCCAGACCATAAAAAAAATATATTACAAACCCCACTATAAAAACTTTATCCATATATGTCTATACATATATTTGAATGGAGTAGAGATGAACTAGAACCCCAATTCAAGGCTGTCTGTCTTGGATAAGTAGATTTACCAAACTTCTTCTGCTGTCCATGGTCACCAAAACAGTGATGGGAAGTCCAACATTTTACCAGAACAAGAAATTAAGGTTAATTGTTCTAATGCGGACACCTGTTGAAGGGGCAAGTCTCTAAGAGGGAAATTCCTAGTAGTTTAGGAAGTTTAGCTAGTCTGCAGAGATCCTGTAATCCAGTAATGGTGAACCTTGGCACCCCAGATGTTTTGGAATTACATTTTCCATGATGCACAACTACACGTGCATGAGTATTATGGGAAATGTAGTTCCAAAACATCTGGGGTGCCAAGGTTCGCCATCACTGCTGTAATCCCTTGTCATTGTCAATCAACCTACCATTATGTCAAAAGTGCTGCTACCAACAATAAAGCCCACAGAAGGAATAGTATACAAACCTGTGTAAAGTAATAAACAAAGCGGAGCTCCCCCTTTAAAAGAGGAAACTTACCTTGTTTACTTCCTCCCCTCAAAAGGTGCCAAATGAAGTTTTTGACAGGTACCCGTCCCCACTTCCAGTCGACCTGGCTGCCACGAGGTCCCCCATAAGGTTTGGCTACCTTCCATCGCGCCAATTTCAAAACAACCAGTGCGTTTCGCGCATGAGCAGTAGGAAACCGGCTGTGAAGCCAAAAGGCTTCACTTACGATTTCCCTTACCATAAAGGTCAGCAGACAACCAACCAGAGGAGCTCTAACCCTTCCACACAAGAAAAAAAAAAACTTTTGGCTCGACATACACATAAATGGACAAATGTTTTTTAACCCTTTCATGACTAAGCCTATGTATGACATTTAGTGTTTACAAGTTAAAATCTGTATTTTTTGCTAGAAAATTACCTAGAACCCCCAAACATTATATATATTTTTTTAGCAGAGAATCTAGAGAATAAAATGACGATTGTTGTAATATTTTATGTCACACGGTATTTGTGCGGCGGTGTTTTAAACGCAACTTTTTGGGAAAAATTAACTTTAATGAATTTTAAAAAAATGAAAAAGTAAAGTTAGCCCAATTTTTTTGCATAATGTGAAAGATGAAGTTGCGCCGAGTAAATAGATACCAAGCATGTCACGCTTTATAATTGCACGCACTCGTGGAATGGCGTCAAACTACGGTACCTAAAAATCTCCATAGGCGACGCTTTAAATTTTTTTTACAGTTACCAGGTTATCGGAACAGAGGAGGTCTATTGCTAGAATTATTGCTCTCGCTCTCGCGATCGCGGCGATACCTCACATGTGTGATTTGAACACCGTTTTCTTACGCGGGCGCGACTTCCGTATGCGTTTTCTTTGTTGCGCAAGCTCGCGGGGAGGGGGGCGCTTTAAAAAATTTTTTTTTTTTTTTCTTATTTATTTTATTTATTTTTATAATATTAAATTGTGTTTTTTTTTTTTTTTTACATTTTGATTACTTTTATTGCTGTCACAAGGAATGTAAACATCCCTTGAGACAGTAATAGGTGGTGACAGGTACTCTTTATGGAGGGATCGGGAGTCTAAAAGACCCCCGGTCCCTCCTTTACACTTCAAAGTATTCAGATCGCCGAAAACGGCGATTCTGAATACTGTTTACTTTTTTAAATCCGGCGCCGTTGACAGCCGAGAAACCCGGAAGTGACGTCATGACGTCGCTTCCGCGTTTACACATTGCAGGCTGAATCAAAGCCGCGTACGGCTTTCATTCAGTCTGCGCCCGGACACAGGACACGTCGGATCGAGGATCGGGTCTCCCGGTGGGACGGGAGGCCCGGTCAGAGCGGCGAGAGGCGGCGGGAGGGGGGGGATGTCCCCTCCCGCTCCTCCGGCATAACAACCGAGCGGCTTTTAGCCGCATCGGTTGTTATGTTTGGAAAGCCAATCGCCGGCTCTAAACAACGGTACCGGGATGATGCCTGCAGCTGCGGGCATCATCCCGGTATAACCCCTGAAACCCGAGGACGCATATCTGCGACCTGTCGGCGTGAAAGGGTTAAAGGAAGCAGGGCTGCTATCTCTTTAGCTAGGTTAGTAGAAATACAGGAATCTCTTGTCATTGTATCAAATAATTATTGGTGAAAAAACACTATTAGAATTATTTTTATTCAGACCAGAATGAAAAAAAAAATATGTACAAACCCCACTATACACTTTATTAAAATATATGTATAGACCTATATGAATAGAGTAGAGATTAACGAGAACCCCTTATCAAGGTTTTATTACGGTCTGTGTCCTGCCCTAGTAGGTTTGCCTTGTTTCTTCTGATGTCCTTCGTTACCAAGACAGTGATGGAAAGTCCAATATATTACAGTTATCACCAGAACAAGATGATAAGGTTAATTCTTCTAATGCGGACACCTGTTCAAGGGGCAAGTGTTCTATTTTGGAAGGCGTTCTCTGGCACTCTGTTGTTTAGTGCCACAAACGTACTAAACAGAATGTAGCACAATTAGCAAAATCCTCTTTCAAGTTACTGCCCCAGGGTAAAATCTGGCTCAGCTCCCAGACTCTCATTCCCTAAACTTTACTCTGATATATTATTTATCTTTTCCACTTTATTCTTCAGTTTATGAATACAAATTCCACCCATTAGAGGTGATACATTCATAATTTCACCATCATTTTACATTAGTTTACTAAATTAGAGAAAATTAAATTTCATTATGATTAGTTATTATTCTGAGCAAAGTAATCATTAATTGTTGTTCATTATGAACAGAGTTAATAAATAGAGTACGATGAAAAATGTTGGTCTATATAAAGTTGTGGCGAGCAGTGAAAGTATCTAAATGTGACTTGGTATCCACCTTCAATTCTCTGTGCAGCAGAACTCAGAACAAGGATGGGAGAAGCAGCACAAGGAGTCAATAAAGTGCTCATGTACCAAAAAGTACACGGAAAGGATGACAGAGCAGAGCGACTGAAATTAACTCATCAGCCAGTTTTTCCTTTTGTGGTCCAGTTACAGGGTTAAGTGCCGGTTTACACTACCGCGACTTGGAATCCGACTTCTGTCGCATGACATGAGAAATTCCATTGAAGTTAATGAGAGCCCTCTTAATGTACACTACTGAAGTCGCTCCGACTTCAGAAAAGGTTCTTGTACTACTTTAAGGCAACTTGTACACATTGATTTCAATGGAAGTTGCCTCCAAAGTCGGATCACTGTCTTAACTGAAGCAACTTTACAGGAAAAGAAGAGAGTTTACTCAGGAAAACCCCTCCCTCCCACAGAGCCAATTATTCTGTGATTGGCCAAAGTCACCTGTCCTGGAGGCAAATTTAAGTCCCGTTGTAAGTTGCTCCAAGTCGCGCTGAAGTCGCCTTGCAAAGTTGTGCTGTAAGTTGGGTTGCCCCTGCGTGAACCGGCACTTAGGAGGGCCTGTAATTGCTACTTAACTGTGCAGAAGAAAAAACATTCAGGTCTCCAACCTTGCTAGAGAGGGCTACATGGTGTAAAGGGTGCAAATCTCTGAAATGATTGCCGGTTCACACTAGTGCGAATCCATCGCACCTGAATCAAACAGTGGTTCACACCGAGATCTGCGAACGGCTGCAGGTGTCAATGTAAAGTTAACGACACCCCCAGATTGGTCAGCAGATCGCAGTGCGAACTGTGAAATGGTGCAGGGATCGGATCACATAAGTGTGAACACCTATGCGATCCGATTCCAGTGAGGACCAAGAAAAGGGTCCTGCACCATTTTGCCGCGAATGTAAGGCGATTTCAGCCATACAGTTTGCATCGCAGACATTGCATGTGATCTGAACAGCAATGTGGTGTGAATCACATGCGAAGTCTGGCATCACACTAGCAGTGTCGGCCCGTCCATAGGGGGTGCCCAGGCGTTGCCCCCCCCCCCCTCCTGTAGTCTCAAAAAAAAAAATGGGCCTTTTAAGGCTTTTAAAAATGAGTTCTGCAGCGCCGCGCAAATAACATACACTCACGCATTGCATGAGTGTATGTGATTGTGGCCAGCCTAGTCAGATAACTGGACATAGGGCGCCGATTATCTGAATAAGGACAGCTGGTTGGCTGTGCGGAAGTGCCTGTCAGAGCCAGCGGCTGATAGGCTTTCCCAGTACAGCCCTACAGCTCCCGGATGTCTTATCCTCGGAACGTAGTGGGCTACGTCCCTTGGATAAGACTGACGGCCGTCTCAGCCAATCAGGTTTCAGTGATTCTGGTTATCCGTAACCTGATTGGCTGAAACATCATCGGGGGTGGCAGAAGACATTGAGGGACCGTGGAAGGAGGATGGCGAACCCCAGAAAGGTAAGTGCCAGGCAGGGGGGGGGGGCAATCTGACTGGCATTTTACAGGGCACAGTGGGGATAATGTGGTGACAATTGATGGCATGGCACAGTGAGGCTGCCTTTGATGGGCACAGTGAGGCTGCCTTTGATGGGCACAGTGAGGCTGCCTTTGATGGGCACAGTGAGGCTGCCTTTGATGGGCACAGTGAGGCTGCCTTTGATGGGCACAGTGAGGCTGCAATTGTTTGTTTTTTTCATTTGTTTGCGCCCCCCCAAATTTTGAGCACCATCCGCCACTGCACACTAGTGTGAACCGGGCCCTATTGAAGAAATACAAATCCATTGGCAGGTAAAACAGCTCATCTATATGCATTTCATCTGTGCATTTATCCATTTGCCTACAGTTCAGATTTAATGGAACTTTATTGGCAATAACCTCAGCACAGCACTTTCTTATCAGACAAACACAGCAATTGAAGTGGAACTAGACTGAGGCAATGTTATCATGCAAATGACTCAAGATAAGTCAGAAGGCATTCAGCGGCTTGTTTTTATTAAGTCCCGCTTTGCCAATTATTTAACAGCACTGTGCAACTGCAAGGCAGCGAACATATTAGTGGATCACAGGATGGCTCATCCTTTTTCTATACTCAAAACACCTGATGACGCAGAGGCATAATTGGGGAAGGATTTGCCTTTAATGATGTTGAAGTCCAAACAGGCACCTGTAAGAGTTAAATTAAGGATGGGTTGATATTACCACTTGTGTTCTCTAATCAGGGATATTTTTTAAAAGGACATTGTGCCAATTATTCTATTGTACAGAGACAAACTTAAGTTTTTTTAAGTATATCTACTTTAAGTGGCATTCTGAACCATTCCTGTATGTAAAACTGCATCAGTTCATCTGTTAGGCCTAATGCAGCGTACACATGATCAGGCTTTTGCCCGGCCAAATCACATCGGAATCCCATCGGAGAAAAATAGAACATGTTCTATATCTAAACTCCTGATGAAAAAGCAAAGATGGGGCTACACACGATCGGAATATCCGATGGAAAAAGCCTGTCTGACTTTTTCCAACGAAAATTCCGATCGTGTGTAAGCGGTATAACACCTAGAAGTACCATTGTCAGAAAAAAACTAATGTTTCCAAGGGAAAAAAGGTCTATCACATAAAACTAGAAAATACACTGGAGTCTCAAGGAGTGGGTGCAGTTTTATAGTGCATGAAGGAAAGTCTTAACAAAAGTTTTTGCCAGTGTCCAATCATCTGATGGTAGGCTGCATTTAACCTATGATCTACAAATACAAGCATTGTGTCCTGTACGGTTAAGTGAAGCATATTTACTGTATCTACAGTGGATATAAAAAGTCTACAAACCCCTGTTAAAATAAAGATAAATAATTTCAGAACATCTTCCACCTTTAATGTGATCTATAAACTACATAACTCAATTGAAAAACAAACAAATCTTTTAGTGGGGTGGGAGAGTAAAAAAAAAAATAATGTGGTTGCACAAGTGTGCATACCCTCTTATAACTGGGGATGTAGCTGTGTTCAGAGTTACGCAATCACATTCAAACTGATGTTAAATAGGAGTCAGTACACACCTGCCATTGTTTAAAGTGTCTATAATTAACCCCAAATAAAGTTCAGCTGTTCTAGTAGGTCATTTTATACATTTTCTTTTTTACTTGCATCCATCAGCAAAAGCCATGGTCTACCTAGAGCCGGGATATGCAATTAGCGGACGTCCAGCTGTTGCAGAACTACAAGTCCCATGAGGCATAGCGAGACACTGATAGCCATAAGCACGACACCCAGAGGCATGATGGGACGTGTAGTTTTGAAACAGCTGGGAGGTCCACTAATTGCATATCCCTGGCCTGGAGCTTCCAAAGGGATCTCATTGTTTAAAGGTATCAGTCAGGAGAAGGGTACAAAAAATATTTCCAAGGAATTATATACACCATGGAACAAAAGTTAAAGTGAAGTCATCATCAAGTGGAGAAAATATGGCACAATAGTGACATTACCAACAGGATGTCCCTCTAAAATTGAAAGATGAAAAGATGAGAAGAAAACTGGTCAGGGAGGCTGCCAAGAGGCCTACAGCAACATTAAAAGGAGCTGCAGGAATATCTGGAAAGTATTGGCTGTGTGGTACATGTGACAACAATGTCCCATATTCTTCATATGCCTGGGCTATGGGGTAAAGTGGCAAGAAAAACAAAAGCCTGGCTAAACTTTGCAAAAACACATCTGAAGTTTCCCAAAAACATGTAGGAAATGTGTTATGTTCTGATGAAACCAAGGTTGAACTTTTTGGCCATAATTCTAAAAGATATATTTGGTGCAAAAACAACACCATACCCACAATGAAGCATGGCGGTGGCAGAATTATGCTTTGGGGCCATTTTTCTTTAGCCCGAACAGCAGCCTTAGTTTAGATGGAATTATGAACAGTTCCAAACACCAGTTAATATTGGCACAAAACATTCAGGCTTCTGCTAGAAAGCTGAACATAAAGAGAAACTTCATCTTTCAGAATGACAACAATCCAAAACATAAATCCAAATCAACAAAATAATGGCTACCCTAGAAGAAGATTAAAGTTTTGGAATGGTCCAGCCAGATCCCAGACCTGAATCCGATTGAAAATCTGTGGGCTGATCTGAAGAGGGCTGTGCATAGGAGATGCCCTCACAATCTGACATACATGGAGTACCATGCTGACTCATACCCAAAAAGACTGAGTGCTGTAATAAAACAAAGTATTAGTTTAAGGGTGTGCACACTTATATAACCATATTTTCGTTTTACTTCCCTCCACCTAAAAGTATTTCATTTTTTTGTTTTACCGAGTTGTACAGTTTTTAGGTCTCATTAAAAGGTGGAAAAAGTTTTGAAATTATTTATCTTGGTCTCATTTTTTTTTACATCACAGAAACCTGACATTTTAACAGGGGTGTGTAGACTTTTTTAAATATCCACTGTACATGGGCTTGCTCACCAGACAAAAGGAGCAATTGTCAAGTCATCAGGAGGCAATTGTGGAGGAATCCAGGGCAAAGGGACCGGGGTCATAACAAGGGGCTGTGCCTCGGAAATTGGGACCGTTTGAAGCTATGAATGACATCAGAGAGAGTGAAAATACCCAATTCTTCATTTACCGTGGAGATCAATTAATCAATATCACAAGCAGTCTTTTAACCTCACTATAATATAAGCACTGTGTATTAGAAGCACTGGACACATTTTATGGTTTGACATAAATGAAAAGCTGCCAGAGTGTAGATAATTCCAAGGCATTACAACATCTTTATTATACCTATGACATCCAGAGTTCCCTCATTGCCATGTTAATACCCTGTGGTAGTAAATATCACCAACGGCTCTGTCCAAGGTGGAAATGCAGATACGGTTTTATTACACCTTCTCAATAGAATGAGATATTGCGCTGTTAGACACACAATGTAATTATTAATTTTCAACAGCAGAGTAATCTGTGGCCCATCTCTAAGAAAAAAAAAAAACACCCTTGCGGTGGTGCTGTCCTTGTACTGCAATGGCTAAATTGCTTATTTTGGTTTATGCGTCTGGAAACGGCCGATTACCAAGTTCACCTTTTCAGGCAGAATTTCACTTTTCATAATAGAAGCCTTTGAGCCCATGACTTCTTGTGGCATTATGTGACCTTCCAGAAAATTTCATATCCCATCACGCGCTGACTTACAAAATAGGGTGTGTCATTTCTGTGGAGCACACATGTAGCCCCAATGGACTGGACTTTTTTCCGCGGGGTGGCATATTTGCGCATCTCCCTTTGTGCTTACAGTGTGCTGATCGGGGGTCTCAGTAAGAGGCCTGGGCCCTCTTCTAATAATTGGACATGGAACTCCCGATTCCGGGTTCACCAGATTGCTTCGGCAGTGCATGTTAATAGGCAGGGGCGATTTAAGAGTGGTGTATACACTGCTCCTAAAGTGCCCTCAAAGATGCTGCTTGCAGGACTTGCCAGCGCACCCTTCCAGTGTGAAAGCACTCAGGTGTTCACACTGCAGTGACAGGCAATGCGCTTTACAGGCGCTATTTTTTGTAAAGCGCCTCAGTGAGAAAGTAGTCTTACAGTGTAGAGGGAGCGGATAAGTAAAACTGTATTTTGCAGCCTTCTGAAACTAAAAGCATCAAGGGAGTCCAAATGATTTTGGGATGAATGGCAGTAGGACCACTAAAACTGGCAGATAGAAAGTGGCCAGTAGTTATCTTGCTGATAGTTGCAGGCATTAACATTCTATTATTTGAGAATACAACTATTGGCATCTTCCAGGCATCCTTCCCTTCCCAGCGACCAATGTAGCTGGAGAGCATGCTGGGAGTCCTGTAGACAGTCAGTAGGCACATTGGTCTAACAGGCGGACGTGTGCCTAAGAGCTCCTCTCACCTGACCTCCAGTGACTCCATCCTCCTAGCAGCAGACAGCTAGGCAGGCAGGTGTTTTCTCTCCTTCAGTGATCCAGAACTTAGAACCAGGACAGCTGCTCTCTCCTCCGCCTTGGGCCCCACTCCTTCCCCCTGCTACTTCCCCAAGGTAAGGAGCTCCCCGGCAGCTCTCTCAAGGCTTCCTTGCCTGGTCTGTCCCCCTTGGGTTTGAGTGCGGCCGTCCTTTTCAGGAAAAGCCGCGGTCTCCAGCCCTGGGAATCGGACGACCGACACCCCCCCCGCCGCATCCCAAACACTATACCTCCCTCCCCCCTGCCAGTTGCACCTTTTCGGGGGGTTTTCGGGGTTTTTCACCCCTCCGCGCCGGCCTGGAAGCAATCGCGGCAGCCGCGACTAGGAAAGGCCGCGGCTTCAACCGCGGCCTAGCGGCGCGCCGCTCCTCGCCATCCCAAGCTCTTCCAATCTCCTGAAACGGCCCAGATACCCCCCCCATAGCCCTAGAAAGTAGCTCCTACCCCCACTCGATCCCTCCTGGCCCTTACAGCAGCACCGAACCACCCAATTCTGGGAGTTCACCAGCCTGGATCTTGCTGCTGGTTCAGCGGCCATCTCTACTACACCCAGCCCCAAGCCCCCCTTGGTGAACACCGTAATACTTGATCCAGGGTTCGTCCGATCGCCTCTTGAGGGGTCAGGAAGGAAATTTTTTCCCTGCCACTGCATATTGGCATAGCATGATCAGGGTTTTTTTGCCTTCCTCTGGACCAAGTCAGGATAGAGGATTCGGCTAATCCTTGACTATCCTTCCATCCCCCTCCCCCCCCCCCCCCGGTGTTTGGCGACCATGATTAATCTGCAATACTCAGCAGAGACCATCTGGGGTCTGAGGCGATTTGCCGCAATATTACCAGCCATCACCAAAAAAGCCCTGCAAGCTGAGCGACTCTTTAGAACCGATCGGCTATCAAGAGTCGCAGCCACTTGCCACAACCGAAGCACATATCATGTGCTTTGATTAACACTAGGTCGGCAGTAAAACACCTACTAGAAATCCAGGACTTCATCCTGCAATACGACTTAGACTGCCTCTTTATAACAGAGAGCTGGCTCACAGCCGACTAACACCATTCTAGCAGAATTGGTGCCAGAAAATTATCGTATTATTACGGAAAACAGAATAGGGCAAAGAGGAGGAGGACTGGCGGTGATCCATAAGACTCATCTGGCGATCACAAAACCAGTCTTTCAAAACCCTCTTCCATTCATGGAAACCCTTACTCTACAACTTCAAGCAAACTCCCAGGAGACCGTCAGGATTCTACTGTGCTATAGGCCACCCGGTCCTAAGTCGCAGCTTCTTCCATTATTGACGGACTTTATCTCCACCTATACCCTTAACAGCAAACACCTTTTGCTGCTCGGGGATTTCAACCTCTGGGCCAACTCCCCACAAGACCCCGTGGCCAACGCCTGCATTGACCACCTGGAAGGTCTAGGGCTACAACAACTAGTATGTGGGCCCACACATGCTTCAGGTCATACACTTGATCCAATTTTCAGATCTGGAAATAAAAAATCTTGGAAAATGAACCGTTGCCATGGTCAGATCACCATGCCATCAAATTCATTCTTTCCAACTTCCCCCCCTTAGCAAAAACATCAAATCCAGTGACTACACACTGGACTAGATGTCAGAAGAAGCTCCACTCGGAATTCTTCAAAGCCGCGTTAAGGAAAAAAGTAAAAACAATTCAGCCGCATCAATCGGCTGAAGAAACACTGGATTCCATAAACACAGCACTATTACAGTCAGCTGACTTAATAGCGCCGAAACGTAAAACCAACATCCGGAAAAAAAACTCCAGCGCAGAAGGGCGGAAGCCGCCTGGAAGAGAAGCCCATTAGATGAGAACCTCTCTATCTACAAGGCAATAACTAAGAAATATTACAAAGAAACCTTCAAGGCTAAGAAAAATTATTTTTCTGAGGCCATCAACAGCGCCCTGAATCGCCCCCGTGAACTCTTCAAGCTGGTCACTGCGACCATGAATCCAGGATGTCTTGAAGCCCCCAATTCGGACTCACAAGAATTTTGCAATGAATTATCGGATTACTTCATTAATAAAATCGAGGGAATCCGGCAAAGCATTCAGCAGAACAATTCCCCCCCGTAGCCCCCCCTGTAATAATTTACACAACACCTGTAGTAATTCACCCCAACCAGGTAAGTTCACGCTGGAACCCATCACTATCCAAGCCACAAAACATATCATCGGTACTCTGCGTAACAGCACTGCGTCAAATGATATCATCCCCACCAAACTGCTGAAGGAGTGCGCCGACATCCTGGCACCTCCTATCACACAGCTTATTAACCAATCTTTCATGGAGGACATAGTGCCCTCCCAGTTGGAGGGTATAATTAGACCCATCTTGAAGAAATCTACCCTGGACCCCAAGGATCCACTCCACCGTTGTCCTATAACAAGCTTAAACAGTTTCTCCAAGATTATGGAGAAAGCAGTGGTGCAACAGCTGCAACAGCATCTAGACACCCACAACCTACTCGACCCATTTCAATCAGGTTTCCGCCCCGGACACGGGACGGAAACAGCACTGCTCAAGATATGGGACGACACCCTCAAGGGCCGCAGACGAAGGAGAATCTTGTCTTCTGGTTCTGTTAGACCTGAGCGCAGCCTTCGACACAGTAGACCATAAGCTTTTATTGACCCAGCTAGCTGAAGTAGCCAGAGTCGCAGAAGGCGATTTATCTTGGTTCTCCTCTTTTTTGGAAAACAGATTGCAAATAGTGAAGTTAGGACCTTTTTTTTCGGAAAAACGCACAGTATCATACGGATTCCCTCAAGGATCCCCGCTGTCGCCGGTGTTATTCAACATTTATCTCCAACCGCTTTTTGAGATCATCAGCAGTCAAAAACTGCTCTATCACTCATATGCAGACGACACGCAACTGTATTTCCGCATTTGCTATAAAAAGGATCACCACCTCAATCTAGAGACATGTCTTTGATAAAGGACTGGATGACAAAGTTATCTAAAACTCAACGGAGCGAAAACAGAACTCCTTCTGTTTCACGCCAAACGTAAGAATCTACCTGCAACAACTTGGACACCCCCGCCCATTCTGGGCAAAATCATCACCCCTAGCGCCAAAGTCAAAAGCCTCGGGGTCATTTTCGACTCCTACATGACTGTAGATGGAGGCACAAATAGGGTCAGTAGTCAGCGGATCTCACCATCTGCTGCGCCTACTACGCAGGCTTATCCCTTTTATCCCCAAAAGAAGACATAGCGGACGTGGTGGGAGCAATTGTTAACTCCAGATTGGACTATGCAAATGCCCTTTACCTCGGACTCCCAAAGTACTAAATCGCTCGTCTACAAGTCGTTCAATATACGGCCGCTAGACTTGTGACTGGGAAAAAACCCTGGGAATCAATCTCACCCTCACTGAGATCCCTTCATTGGTTACCAGTAAAAGACAAAATCACTTTTAAAGCACTCCGTCTAACGCATAGATGTATCCATGGGAATGCTCCCCATTATCTATGCGAAAAAATAAAAGCCCATAACCCCAATCGCGTGTTGCGATCCACTAATCAAAATCTCCTGCAGATACCGAAAGCTGGATACAAATCCAAAGGAGACAGAAGATTCGCGGTCCAAGGTCCCAGACTATGGAACGCTTTGCCAACCAGTATTCGGTTGGAGGAGAACTACTTAGCATTCAGGAAAAAGATCAAGACTCATCTCTTTTGATACCAAAGGAGACAGGAACAACAAGCGCTCATAGGCGATTCAGTTCGCATGTGCCGCGCTATAGAAGTTTTCATTCATTCATTTTTAAGCCATACAATTAACGGATTAAATACATTGATTTTCTCTACTGACAGATAGGTTCACAATTCTAAATGGCACGAAATTGCTTACAGTATATGCTGAATCTGGGTTATAAATTGGCTGCCTTTGTACAGCTTTTCTGCAATTACAAAGGTATTTTTGTGTCCCTTAAAAAAGGTTTCTGGTGAATACTGCAGTGAGCATCTGCTGTGTTTTGCAGTTATTGTTTACTACAATTTCCAGGTGGTTGTCTAGTCCACTAACAAGGGTTACCCCCCCCCCCTCTTTTCCCTGGGGATCCTGGAGCTTAACCATTAATAACCCTTGGATTTGACAAATGTATTGTATTTACAGTATATACCTGTTGTATTTATTTTTCTGTACCACCATGTGCACTGATGTTGCATGTCGAGAGAGATAGATAGATAGATAGATAGATAGATAGATAGATAGATAGATAGATAGATAGATAAATAGATAGATAGATAGAGGCAGGTAAAGGGTTAACACTAGGGGGCAAAGAAGGGGTTAATTATGTTCCCTAGGTGTGTTCTAACTGAAAGGGGGTGGGACTGACTAGGGGAAATGACAGATCGCTGTTCATACATTGTATGAACAGACGAACAGTCATTTCTCCCGCTGACAGGATCGGTAGGTGTGTTTACACACACAGCTCCCGGTTCTCGCTCTGTAACGAGCGATCGCGGGTTCCCGGCGGTGATCGTGCCCGCCGGCATCAGGGGCGAGCAGGGGGCACGTGCCCCTAATGGCTGGAATGCGAAATGACGTATAGCTACGTGATTTCGCACAGCCAAGCCGGCGGCTGGTCAGCAAGTGGTTAAAAGGATGTGTAAAAGTTTGTTAAAAAAAAAAAGAAGTAGTCATACTTGCCTCCTCTGCAGTTGGTTTTGCACAGAGTAGCCCTGATCCTCCTCTTCTGGGGTCCCTCAGCGGCGCTCCTGGCTCCTCCTATTGTCAAGTGCCCTGTTGGAGAGCCGCTCTACCTCAGGACACTTATGTGGGTGTGCTCCCATGTCCTGCTTCGTCCATTAACACAGACAGCAGGACTCTGCCCTGCCCCCTAATCATTGGATTTGATTGACAGCAGCGGGAGCCAAGGAATGCATTAAGGTGAAACCGAGAGAGCTTAATTGTATAGCGAGTGCTAGGTGAGTATGGATGTTTTTTGTTTTTCTTTTTCAAAAACCCATACGTCTCCTTTAGTCAAGAGTATTTTAAATACAACTAGTAAAAATATCTTGGCCTTGTATAAATGTTTTGTACAGCAGCATTAAGACTGGAAGGGGATGGTGTAGTCCTTGCAGCAACTCAGGTGATCTGCATTTGCTGATATGCTGAGAGAGGGAGAGCGCAGAGTTATGATCTCATTAGTCCCTTGCTGTCCCTTTACTGTTGAATCACAGGCTAAAGGAAAAGATGTCTAGCTGTGTTGCCTGCTGCAGTATAGAAAAATCAGGTCATCAACCTTGGGTGGACCAAGTGGGCAGAAAAACAAAATCCTTGGCAGCTAAAAATGCTCTCATATACATATTCAAATTCCGTATTTAGCTGTTCAGTGTCTCAACAGCTGCTAATTTTAATGAAGTTCTTCTTTAAAGCGGAGTTCCAACCACAATTAGCATTTTTAAATGTATGTCCTTTCATCATGCGTTTTTATAATATAAATCCGGTCACTTACCATTTTAAAATCCGCCGCCGCTCCGACTAGTTATTAAAAAAAGATAGTTTATAAAACTATGTCCACACCGTTGTCATTTTGCTTGTGGGCATTGTGAAGCCTACAAACACTTACTTCCTGGAAGTCTTGGATGGGGAGTGATAATTAGACAGCGCACTGCATCCTGGGAAATGATGACATAATTCCCAGGAGCATTAGAGGGAGATGTCGTCAGAATCCTAGGCGATTTCAAAGGCAGATTTCGTGGGACCGCATAGCAACAGTCATTTCCAGATGAGTAAAACATTTAATTTTTTCCCCTTTTTTAGGTCTAATGAGCACAATAATGAAAAAAAAAAAAATTTGGGATGGAAACTCCACTTTAAGGTAGACTCAGTCAGACAAATTTATCTTTTTCTGTTGAGAAATACATATGTAATTTAAACTTTAAAAAAAGGATCCTTTGTCCTGAGATTTATGATTGTCTGAGACTTTGACACAGTAATTAGGTAAATGTTGTGGGTACAGGGACTGTGGCTAGACTCATGTTCTTTGTAATCATCCTTTAAGCCACTCCCACAGTTAGGCGCAACCTATCTAGGAACATAATTTGCCATGCTGTGCTTTCTGTGTTGCGGAGCTTGTTGTTTTCCATCACAGGGTCAGGGTTTCCATAACCCTATTTATGCTCACATTTTGTAATGTGGTTTTGACTTTTTCCTTTGTAAAGTAAAGAAGACTGCTTGTTTTGGGTATTGGTAATGTTCACATATTGTTTAAATATCAATTTGTCCAGTTGATAATATAATGCCCTTTGGCAGTACATTTTCCATGTTTTGCCAGTAAAAAATGCCACGGGGTAGGGTTGGCAACCCTGTTAAAATCTTCTATAGGAACAACATAAATAGAAGGAAGTTAGAAAAAAAAAATACTTGTTGCTTTAGTATACAGTGGTGGAATATCAAAGACCAAAAAACTTCAAATGGAATACATTTACTTTACAATAACACAAGAAAAAAAAAAGAATTACCCTAGCAGATACTGCCTAGATTTACACATTTCTGTGTTTAGATTGAATTGAATTTGTAACCAATACTAAATCTGCATACATTTACAGTGACTTCTAATGTATTTTCTTAGTATGGTTTTATAGAACAAAAAAAAAAAAGTAGAATAATTGGTTATACAGCAAGGTTATGTATGTGAATACATCAATTACTGGTACTTTTACATTGAAAATTATAAATGTTTTTAAAGTGATATTAACACCCATTTTTTTTTAAGATTAAAAAAAAAATATATATATACAGTGCGGAAAATAAGTATTTGAACACCCTGCTATTTTGTAAGTTCTCCCACTTGGAAATCATGGAGGGGTCTGAAATTGTCATCGTAGGTGCATGTCCACTGTGAGAGACATAATCAAAAAAAAATATTCCAGAAATCACAATGTATGATTTTTTTAACTATTTATTTGTATGATACAGCTGCAAATAAGTATTTGAACACCTGAGAAAATCAATGTTAATATTTGGTACAGTAGCCTTTGTTTGCAATTACAGAGGTCAAACGTTTCTTGTAGTTTTTCACCAGGTTTGCACACACTGGAGGAGGGATTTTGGCCCACTCCTCCACACATATCTTCTCTAGATCAGTCAGGTTTCTGGGCTGTCGCTGAGAAACACGGAGTTTGAGCTCCCTCCAAAGATTCTCTATTGGGTTTAGGTCTGGAGACTGGCTAGGCCACGCTAAAACCTTGATATGCTTCTTACAGAGCCACACCTTGGTTATCCTGGCTGTGTGCTTCGGGTCATTGTCATGTTGGAAGACCCAGCCTCGACCCATCTTCAAAGCTCTAACTGAGGGAAGGAGGTTGTTGCCCAAAATCTCGCAATACATGGCCCCGGTCATCCTCTCCTTAATACAGTGCAGTCGCCCTGTCCCATGTGCAGAAAAACACCCCCAAAGCATGATGCTACCACCCCCATGCTTCACAGTAGGGATGGTGTTCTTGGGATGGTACTCATCATTCTTCTTCCTCCAAACACGGTTAGTGGAAATATGACCAAAAAGTTATATTTTGGTCTCATCTGACCACATGACTTTCTCCCATGACTCCTCTGGATCATCCAAATGGTCATTGGCAAACTTAAGACGGGCCTTGACATGTTGGTTTAAGCAGGGGAACCTTCCGTGCCATGCATGATTTCAAACCATGACGTCTTAGTGTATTACCAACAGTAACCTTGGAAACGGTGGTCCCAGCTCTTTTCAGGTCATTGACCAGCTCCTCCCGTGTAGTCCTGGGCTGATTTCTCACCTTTCTTAGGATCATTGAGACCCCACGAGGTGAGATTTTGCATGGAGCCCCAGTCCGAGGGAGATTGACAGTCATGTTTAGCTTCTTCCATTTTCTAATGATGACCTTTTTTCACCAAGCTGCTTGGCAATTTCCCCGTAGCTCTTTCCAGCCTTGTGGAGGTGTACAATTTTGTCTCTAGTGTCTTTGGACAGCTCTTTGGTCTTGGCCATGTTAGTAGTTGGATTCTTACTGATTGTATGGGGTGGACAGGTGTCTTTATGCAGCTAATGACCTCAAACAGGTGCATCTAATTTAGGATAATAAATGGAGTGGAGGTGGACATTTTAAAGGCAGACTAACAGGTCTTTGAGGGTCAGAATTCTAGCTGATAGACAGGTGTTCAAATACTTCTTTGCAGCTGTATCATACAAATAAATAGTTAAAAATTCATGAATTGTGATTTCTGTAATTTTTTTTTTTTTGATTATGTCTCTCACAGTGGACATGCACCTACGATGACAATTTCAGACCCCTCCATGATTTCCAAGTGGGAGAACTTGCAAAATAGCAGGGTGTTCAAATACTTATTTTCCGCACTGTATATATATATATATATATAACAAATATGTCATACTTACCTGCTCCGTGCAGTGGTTTTGCACAGACAAACCCCAATCCTTCTCCTCTCAGGTCCCACGCTGTCGCTCCTGGCCCCTCACTTCTGTCGAGTGGCATTCACATACAGAGATGTTGCAAATGCCAGGGCCCGGTCGCAAATGCAACCTTTGCGACCCTGGTAGTTTTGCCACTATCTTGCGCCAACGTGATCTTGAGCAGCCATTCTCAACTATGGTTTTGTACAACTCTAGGCTTCCTCCAAAGGTTGTAAGTGATCCATTTTGCTGAGGGTAATTGACCTCCTATTTGATGGTGGCTACATAATTCTAGGGCAATTACCACTTGGAAGAGCCAACTGCATGCCACCAATGATCTTTGTAGCCGTTAGGGTGGCACTCTGATCCCCATTGTAAGAGAATTTTTCCCACTGACTCATCTTCAATTGATTTTGAGACAATTCACCTGTCAGATGGACTTATTGGAATATCTCTAGCCAATGATAGATCAACAAGACAGCGGGCAAGTTAAAGCGGATTTTTAGTAAAAAAAAAAAAAGTCAGCAGCTACAATTACTGTAGCTGCTAACTTTGAATATAAGAACACTTACCTGTCCAGGGATACCACGATGTCAGCATCCCAAGCCAATTCGTCTATCGCCTTTGGATTCAGGCGCCGTATGTGGCAGTGGATAGGGGGGTGTGATCAAATGGAGCTTCTTTCTTTGGTTGGAGCTCCACTTTAAATAAATATTTTAGAATTAAACACTTCAACGTCCTATTCTAGGAGATGTTTTTTCTACAGCAATAAAAATGGACCCCCACATACCAGCCTTATAAAGATTTTTGTTTACATCAAACTCCATAAACTAAGCAGTCACTCTGTTCAGTCTGTAACCGCTATACCAGTATCCAATTTCTGTGTAAAAAGCTTTGTGGCATTATATTTCAGTCTACACTTGTAATCCAGATGACTGGATGGATGTATCCACTTTTCAAAACATTGCTATTGCACAAGATGTCTAATGCAGGAAAACATCAAATGACCTGATATCACCTATGAAGGTTCAATAGAGGCAAATAAGAGTGCAGAGCTGTCACTTGTAAACACAGAAGCCAGACATCTGTGTTTACAGGTGATTGTGGTGAGCAGGCACGAAAGGGTCTGAGCCAGAGGTGGTGGAGTGCCCCCTGAAAAAAAGCCCTGCTCTTAGCTCTTGGTGGCTATATCGAGAGGCAGAGCCTGTGGAATTGGCTTTACAGTGGACCTACTGATTCTCCAGAAAGCACAGGATCACTTTAAAGTGAGCCTATTACTATTAAAAGTGTGGAAGATACCACTAATTAACTTCGGGAGGATTAGGGAGCCCTAAATTCAGGGGTTCTCATGCAAGTTCCAAACAAACATGTTAAGGTCTTAAAGTGACACTAAACTTTAATTACCGGTAGTTTAATTTGCATTATCCCTTCTATTTCTATATGTGGATGATGACACACACAAAAAAAACAAAAAACGCGCATTTTACAACCTTTTTCCTAATTAAAATACAGTGGTCAGTGCCTCAGTGTGCCTGTAACATGCCTCGTGCCTGCAACGTGCCTCACTGTGCCTGCAACGTGCCTCACTGTACCTGCAACGTGCCTCACTGTGCCTGTAACGTGCCTCACTGTGCCTGTAACGTGCCTCACTGTGCCTGCAACATGCCTCACATGCCTCAAAAAAAAGTCAGTTACTTTGCTGAGTAATTAATCACTTTGACAATATAGTAACTGAGTCATTAACGTAATTACTGTTTCGGTGAAGGAATTTGTAACTGTAATTACTTTTTTAAAGTAAGATGAGCAACACTGGCTGTCACACAGATCTTTCCCAGCCTGTCTGCAGGAAAACATAAGGAGGCAGAGCTTCTCGACCTATGCTGCTGGTCACATGTTCAAAATTAAAGGACATCCTTTGGATTTTATTTGGGTACATCGTCATATGACTGTGCAATTGTTACAGTGCATCAGCGCTGAAAGCTAAAAATAGGTAGGAGTGGGGTTTAAGTGCCCAGTAAGCAATTGGTAAAGATGAGGTATTTGTAGTTGGGTTTGGCTCAAAATAAAAGGATAACTGTACTTTATGTTTACAATAAAAAAAATGTAATGTTATGTTGCTCCTCATATCTGCTTGGTGAAAAGCCTTTTATGCCAGGAGCCATAAAATGCCTGCAGAGTCAAATATGATGATCTCTAGCAAATACCTTTGCTAAAATTTCCAGAAAAATAACTACAGCAAAAAACATTGAGGGGAAACTGAAAAAAAGTAGACATCGGCATCCCCAGCATTACAGCTGAGTCAAGCGAATAGCTGACCGCCAAATGTGACAAAAACACATAGGGCATCTGGATGCATTCTTGATGTAGCTCCATGTACTTTGTGTTCTCTAGATATACTGTCTACACACAACCAATATTCCCCATAGGACTTTAAATGAGGTATATTACAAAAGTCAAAAAATATCAATTTATTGTACAAGGTGACAGGTGTACATCAAGCTGGTATATTTTCAAGTACATGCTTTATATAACCAAGATGATTGCAATATGGGAGAGGAATACATCTTGTAACTCAATGCGTTTTGTGAATATTTTCACTTCTTCAGGAGTAGATGCCTCCAACTAGGGTTGTCCCGATACCGATACCAGTATCGGTACCGATACCGAGTATTTGCGGGAGTACTTGTACTCCCGCAAATACCCCCGATGCCTAAATACTCCCCCCCGTGCGCCGCCGCATTGCGCCGTCGCATGGGTTAAACGGCGTGTGGGAACATCACAGCTTTCATTTGAATAGCTGTAGTGTTCCCGCGCGTATAGACACTCCCCCCTTACCTGGGATTGGATGGGTGATCTGTCCAATCCCGAGCAAGGGGGAGTATCTATACGCGCGGGCAAAACAGCTATTCAAATTAATGCTGTGATGTTCTCCATGCGGTGGCTTTCGGTGGCAAAGGTAAGGTATGGGGGAAATGGCTGGATGGACATGGCTGCATATGTGAGGGACATGGCTACATATGTGGGGGAAATGGCTGGATGGACATGGCTGCATATGTGAGGGACATGGCTAGAGGGACATGGCTGCATATGTGAGGGACATGGCTAGAGGGACATGGCTGCATATGTGAGGGACATGGCTAGAGGGACATGGCTGCATATGTGAGGGACATGGCTAGAGGGACATGGCTGGAGGGACATGGCTGGAGGGACATGGCTGTGCATACGTGGGGGACATGGCTGCATTTGGGGACACATTTAAAAAAAGTATCGGTATTCGGTATCGGCGACTACTTGAAAAAAAAAGTATCGGTCCTAAAAAAGTGGTATCGGGACAACCCTACCTCCAACAGAACTCTATAATAAAAAACAGATGCATAAATCGTATTAAAGTACTAGAAAGGCGGTGGATGTCACCATCCTACATGTTGATGTTCTATAAGAGGGAGTTGTAAGCTGGTTTGCAAGTCCTTTTTTGGATCATCAACATGTAGGGTGGTGGCACAAAATTATTTATGCATACTTTATATACATTTATGTGTCATATTCTTGAACAATAAATTTATATTTTATGACTTTTGAATACCTCATTTAACCACTTGCCTACTTGCCACATTTACTCCCCTCCTAGGTCAATTTTCAGCCTTTAGCACGGTCGTATTTGGAATGACAATTGCGCAGTTATGCAACACTGTACCCAAACAATTTTTTTTCACACAAATAGAGCTTTCTTTTGGTGGTATTTAATCACCACATTTATTTTTTGGTAAACGAATAAAGACCAAAAGAAAAAACTTTCATAGTTTGTTATAAAATGTTGGAAACAGGTAATTTTTCTCCTTCACTCTTGTGCACTGATGAGGCTGCACTGATGGGCACTGATGAGGCAGCACTGATAATCAGGACAAGGATAATCAGTGCCTGATTTGTGTACTTGTTCCTTTTCGAGAAGCCGTGATCGGCCCTCTTCTTCAATCCTCATGCTGCCAGCATGAGGACAGCAGTGACGATAACCGGCTTCTATTTACATCCGTGATCAGCTGTGACTGGACACAGCTGATCATGTGGTAGTCGCTGATCATATTGGTTGTGTGCATGTTATATTATGGGAATGGAGGCACGATACGTTAGGCGCCTGGTCTCTTTTCTATAACTGCATATATCTACAGACAACCTAAAGTAAACATAAAGGCGAAGGTGACACAGAAGACTGGGCCCCCACTGGTAAAAGAGCTGGAAGACAGCGGAGGTGCCCGGCAGAAGGGAGAAAGAACCAGAGAGTGGGAGAAGAGAGCGGAGAAGTCGGAAGACCCCCCGAAGTCGGAAGAAGACCGTGCCCCCGCTAGTAAAAGAACTGGAAGAAGATAGCGGAGGTGCCCGGCAGAAGGGAGAGAGAACCGGAGAAGTCGGAAGACCCCCAAAGTCGGAAGACCACCCCCGGAGCCGCCTAATAAATTACTTGAAAAACCTGTGTAGTGTGTTTTTTGACATTTTTCTTCCACCAGGTGAGAGAGTAGGGGTATAATGTACCCCATACTCATTCACATAGGGTAGGGGGCTGGGTTGTCGGGAAGAGGCCCTTGTCCCCATCAACATGGGGGACAAGGTGCTTTGGGGTGGGGGCGCTCGCTCATCCCCACCCCCTTTCCTGACCTGCCGGTCTGGGTGCTCGGATGAGGGTCTGGTATGGATTTGGGGGGGACCCCCGCAACGTTTTTCGGCGTAGGGGGTTCCCCTTGAAATCCATATTAGTCCTCAGAGCCTGGTATGCTCCTGGAGGGGAACCCATGCCGCTTTTTTATTTAAAATTTGGCGTGGAGTTCCCCTGTGGGAGGGAGGCGTTTGCCATAGAACAGGTTCACACTGGGGAAACTTCCTGTAAAGTTACCTCACTGTGAACAGGAATCCGACTTGGAGGCGACATCCATTGAAATCAATGGGTACAAGTCGTCTACAAGTCAGATTGATGTAATACAGGAACCTTTTTCAAGTCGGAGCGACTGCAGTAGTGTGCATTAAGACGGCTCCATTCACTTACATTGATTTCTTCATGCAGCGCGACTTGAGGCGACCTGAAGTCGGATCCTAAGTCGGACCTGTGTCAATAGGCTCTTAGCATATAACACTATAAAGAGCCAATATAAGAAAAAGATATGTACACCAAACACATGTTCCAAGTTTATAGGTTTTTCCCCTTGTCCCATGACAGGATAAATGAGGCAAGATAGACAACTTCAAATAATTTTTAATTCCTTCCTTAGAGTAGATGTTGCATAAAATCATCGTCTACATAGACCCCCAGACTTTGGGTTAATGTGTAAAAATACCACAGGTATTCTGCTCATGCTATGGCTAACCTTGTGTGTCAGGTCACCTGAACCCAGGTGACAGATGCACCCCGTTGGGGTCAGAAGTGCACCACAAGGTAGTGGACCCTATGGCTGACTGATGCGGATGGAGCTCTAGGTGATTAAGGAGAGCAGGTATTCTGAAGCACCAACATGGACCACACTGGGAATTAGAGCATGAGATTTCCCAGGGCGTGGAATCTAAGAGCCAGCGGGTGTTCACCAGAGGCCCCTAGTGGTGGGGATGTATTTAATAATTCTGGCTCCAGGTTGTGACCCCAGGGCCTCCCAGCTCTTGCTCACAGACTACAGGAAGGTAAAGAGGAAGCAGCTGACTGACAAAGGATGGTCAGGAGATAGCCAAGGGTCGGGGAAACAAGCAGGTAAGGATAGTCAAGGAACATGCCAAGGTCGGGATATAAAGCAGATAAGGACAGTCAAGAACAAGCCAAGATCGGTAACTAAAATCAGACGTAGAACACACAGCAAGGAGCACACGGAAGCCAAAACACACAATTTTGAACAGTAGGGTTGGCTTGCAGTGCACAGGATAATATAGTGTTCCCTGATAGGGGCTGGGGTGGAGTCATGCATTGAGGAGAGATTACTTAAGCAGCCAGATGAAGGCGGCTGGTCTCTAAGCCGAACACATGGAGGGGTAAGCTGACAGACACACATTACTGTGGATCCATGACATTATGTTCCTCTGGCATTGAAAGCATAGGAAAAAAATATATCAGCGGTTTTATCAGAAATCTTCCTTCTCACCTACAGAGCACAAAAGTCCACCAGGAAGTAAGCTCTTTGCATTCAGTTTAAAGCGGACCTAGGCATGGTTATCCACTTTTTCGTCAATTGGGTCTCCATGGAAAAGGTTTTCCTGTTCTTGGAGCCCACCTTATGATGGTTCTACCAATTTAAGCCACTAACTCCGTAGAAGAGTGGTGGGGTATGTTAATTAAATCCCTGATTTTTTTGTGAAATTAGAATTAAAGCAACATAAAATCAAAAAATGTTAAATATTTTCCATTATTAGACGTAATGGCCATATTAAAATACCCCCACTCTGGATAAATGACCACAGGGGGCAGAGCAGGCTGCAGTATTGGCAGTCTGGGGGGAGGGGGTGTTAGAACTACTAGCAGATTAAGATACACTAACACAAGGTGGTTGTAAAGGCTTTAGATTATTTACCTTCATGCATGAAGGTAAAAAACCCTCAGTGTGCATCCCCCCCCCCCAATACTTGCCTAAGCCCGATCTCCATTCGGCAACATGCACAAGATCCAAGGCTCTCCCAGGTCTCTCCCTCCTGATTGGCTGAGATGCAGGAGCTTTTGGCTCCCTCGTGTCAATCACAGCCAGAGGGGAAGAGAGGGGGCGGGGCTGAGCTGTGCTCTTGGGGACGCAGCGAGTCACCTCAGAAGCGAGCATGCATGATATCCTCCACAGCAAGTGGCTTGCTATGGGGGCACTCAACAAGGGGGAGGGGCCCAGAGCACCGGTGGTGGAGGGGGGACCAGAGGATGATAGGGGCTGCTCTGTGCAAAACCATTGCACAGAGCAGGTATGCATATCAGGTTCGTCTTTTTTTTTTTTTAAGTTTTACTTTATAAACACTTGAAGCTGAATTCCAGATCATTAAGTTATAGCAACTTTTTTTGGGGGGAAAAAAATTAGGGCTGTGCAAATTAACTTTTAATTGATAGATTAATCTTTAATTGTTTTAATCGATCAAAATCTTTTTGATCGATTAAAATTCTTTTGATTGGTACTCACCTCTCCGCCGGCTTCTGGGCCTTCAGGGAGTTCCGTCGGAGATCCGGTGACGTCACGGACACCGGCGGGGCTTGCCGTGTCCATCTGAAGAGCTCTGTTGCTGTGCCTTCATATCTGTATGCCGTCGGGACCTTACTATCTGCCACACGCAAGGGCTGTTACACTTCCCTATATCAACCTGGGATTCTACAACCATCCACTGGGAGTTGTGATAGTTCCATTCACGGGACATCTACATGCCGACGGATTGATGTTAACCTCTCATCTGGATTCAGCAGTGGTATCGTTGTACACATTTTTATACCAGTATCATACTTACCTACATGTTTTTATGACTGCTTTTGGTACCGTTTGGTATTACTCGCACCATTTTTACAGTTTATGTAACTACATTGATTTTATCTCCAGTGCAATATATATTTGGTTACCTACTTGAAGACTAAAAGTTTTAATGCTATTCCTATTGAGCGCTGCCTTTGTGTGTTTTTTGTATCCTGCTATCCATTTTTCCAGTGGTTGGTAGCTGCACTGGGAATCAGCCTGCAAGGAGATAAAGCTAAAAGTAGTTGGTTCTGTATGCGTGTTATAATTAATCGAAATTAGTCGATTAATCGATTAAAAAAAGACGATTAATTGAAAACAAACATTTTGATCAGTAACAGCCCTAAAAAAAAATCAATAGCTTAATCATTGTAAGCACCCCCTGTCAGTGGTCCATGGTTTGTCTCAATCCTGTAAACTGATACATCTGCACAAGAGCTTGTTCTGTTGAAACAGACTTACTAACCAGATTAGAACATAAAAAAAAAGGAGCCTAAAAAAGAAAACAAATGCAGCCATCACATCTAAGAATTGGTAAGCTGCAATATGATAAAATATTTACTTTTGGGTTTAAAGGGGTTGTAAAGGTACAATTTTCTATTCCTAAATAGCTTCCTGTACCTCAGTGCAGTCCTCCTTCACTTATCTCATACTTCAATTTTGCTTTTAAAAGTCCTTATTTATTCTAAGAAATCCTCACTTCCTGTTCTTCTGTCTAACTCCACGCAGTAATGCAAGGCTTTCTCCCTTGTGTGGAGTGTTGCGCTCGCCCCCCTCGGACCACAGGAGAGCCAGGATGCTCTCTACGTTGCAGATAGAGAAAAGAGCTGTGTGTTAGTGGGCGTCCTGACTCTCCTGTAGTCCAAGGGAGGAGGCGAGCATGACACTCCACACCAGGGAGAAAGCCTTGCATTACTGTGTGGAGTTACAGACAGAAGAACAGGAAGTGAGGATTTCTCAGAAGAAATAAGGACATTTAAAAGCAAAATCGAAGGAGGAGGTAAGTTAAGGAGGACTGCACTATAAAAAGGAAGCTATTTAGGGGGGAAAAAAATGTACCTTTACAACCCCTTTAATACTGCTTTAAGAGTGTCTAAGCATTGTGGTCATACCCATGCATGACAACCATTTAATAAATAGGGATTTTGGACTACAGTAACTCCTGTAGGTAGACATTAGCATCAGTTATACCCAATTCCACACTATGACTAGATGCTGCCGAAAAGATTAGCGCCCTGCCAGCTTTTGTCTGCCAAGCAAAAAATTATGCCAACAGCGCTCTGTAAAAATGTCATTATTGGCAAATTATCACAGCAATTGAAAAATCGCCATTTTGCAGTAATGGTGCATGCAGCTGTCATTACACACATTAAATATTTAAACTGAAAAAGCCATCTGCCAGTGTTTTGGTGCCACTTTGTATAGATTGAGGGGTAGTGAATAAAGGTAACACTCTCTGGCTTATGGCGAAAGGCACTGCACCGCGAGCCTAACTCATGGAAAGATTTCCCTTTTTTGCAGCTTACTGCAGTCAGAACAATGGAACATAATAGCCAGCTGGTTATGATGGTTTTCTTTGCATACATCTGCTTCCTTTAGATTAGCATCTCTTTTTTTGTACAGTTTAATTTTGTTCAGTTGGGAACAGCTAACCACACCCTTCTGTTCTTATAAAACACATCTATCCTACAACCTGTAGAGCAGGGTTACTCAACTAAGTTTCCTCCAGAGGTTGCTGGGTGTTCCATGAGCAATAAGCAATTTCTACCTCTCAGATAAGTTCCTAATGACACTTGATCTATTTTTGATCTGTAAGGGGGCAATTCTTCCCAATGACCACAGGTATGAGTGTACAGCTTGTATAAGACTCCATTCACACAGGGGCAACACGACTTCCAGCGTGACTTTGGGAGGCAACTTTGACACGACTTGAGTATGAATCACAGCATGACATGAGGCAACTGCAAGTCGCCTCCAGGACAGGAGGCTTTCCAGTGGCCAATCAAACAATCAGCTCTGTGGGAGGGAGGGGTTTGCCTGAGAAATGTATGTTATCTTCCTGTATTGTTGCTTCAGTTAAGACAGTGATCCGACTTCTAAGGCAACTTCCATTGAAATCGATGGGTACAAATTGCCTACAAGTTGCCTAGAAGTCAGATTGAAGTAGTACAGGAACCTTTTCTGAAGTTGGAGCGACTGCAGTAGTGTGTATTAAGATGGATCCATTCACTTACATTGATTTTCTCATGCAGCGTGACTAGAGGCGACTTGAAGTCGGATCCAAAGTTGTCCCTGTGTGAATGGGCTCTAAGGGGAATGTGACAGACTCGGACCCTCGTATGTCTAAAATCATCCTATGTCCACTAGGGGCATAGGATGACTGAATAATGACATCTTTGACTACCTGATATGGAATTATTATGTAATTATTATCCACAATATATTCCAGGATATCTGTAAAGAACTATTTACTGGTTGTTGATTCTGAACTTAACCGGTTAATTGCAAGAGTGACTCATTCATACTGTTAGATGTCAATGTCCTGTGTTTACACTTATGATAATGTGTATTGTATAGAAAGTGAGTGGAGACAGGCCGTCCACTCTGAAAGGTCATCTCGGAGTCACCTTGTCTGGGTAAATGATTAGTCAATTAGCTCATGTTAATTTATGTTCTGGTTTCCTCCTCTTTAAACTGTATATAAGGTTGCATTCTTGGTTCTATTAAAGACTCCATGTTCAGCACACAAACAAGTCTCGTCTCGTTGTGTGTTGAGGGCAGCTGGAATATCTGATATCTATATCCAGACTGAAGGGAAGCAGTATATGACAGAAGCACTCAAGTGGAGTGTGGGACGTTCCGTTACAGGGAATTCTTCCCACTGATCATCAAACTAATGTATCATGAGTTGTAGATATAGTTATTTTAGCAGGGGTTCCCTGAGTCCAGAAAGTTATTGAAAGGGTTCATTTGTGTTGAAAAGGTTTAGAAATTCTGCTGTAGAGGCATTTGTCCTGAATATTATTATTTTATGGCCAATGAGCATAAAGTGAAGTCTAATCTAGCAAACAAAAAAGGTATAAAAGGCATAAAAGAACTAGCGTTTTGCAGATTTACCAACATTAGAACATACAGTTACTCACATAAGAAACACGTTTTTTTTTTTTTTATTTTTTTTTTTGGTCACAGGGAGGATCATTCCTGCTCAATCCTCATCTTAATCTGTGAAATTCTATGGAAAATACCGTAGGCATGCACACAGGGTGTGCCTGGGCATATCCAAATCGCCCCATGTGCATTAGCCTTATCTAGGGGCAACACCAGGTGGGTGGTTGTGGGTGCCAGTGGCAAGTGTAAATGCCCAAATATATTAAAGACTAGGTTCAACTTAAAGACTAGGTTCAACTTAAAGACTAGGTTCAACTTAAAGACTAGGTTCAACTTAAAGACTAGGTTCAACTTAAAGACTAGGTTCAACTTAAAGACTAGGTTCAACTTAAAGACTAGGTTCAACTTAAAGACTAGGTTCAACTTAAAGACTAGGTTCAACTTAAAGACTAGGTTCAACTTAAAGACTAGGTTCAACTTAAAGACTAGGTTCAACTTAAAGACTAGGTTCAACTTAAAGACTAGGTTCAACTTAAAGACTAGGTTCAACTTAAAGACTAGGTTCAACTTAAAGACTAGGTTCAACTTAAAGACTAGGTTCAACTTAAAGACTAGGTTCAACTTAAAGACTAGGTTCAACTTAAAGACTAGGTTCAACTTAAAGACTAGGTTCAACTTAAAGACTAGGTTCAACTTAAAGACTAGGTTCAACTTAAAGACTAGGTTCAACTTAAAGACTAGGTTCAACTTAAAGACTAGGTTCAACTTAAAGACTAGGTTCAACTTAAAGACTAGGTTCAACTTAAAGACTAGGTTCAACTTAAAGACTAGGTTCAACTTAAAGACTAGGTTCAACTTAAAGACTAGGTTCAACTTAAGGAACACACTACACTCGTATTTAGGGTGTGCAAAATATGCTCCTAATCAACTGCCTGCCACCACCAGAGCCTCCTCCCTGTGACAGCACGTGGCATTCATATGTCTGAGCCTTGGGGTGCCACCTATAGAAACTATGTTGTCCGTTTCAAATTTTACACAATTATACAAAAGGCGTTCATCCAAAAAACTTTTAAAGGCTCTCCCAAGGAGTAATATTTTTTAGAAAGGAGGCAAGCACCTCAACATATGGTCACCAGTAAAAAGGTCAGGGGTGCAAAGTTTGGACAGGCTGGGCAGTGCTTTACAAGTTTGTCATGATCTGATCTTGGAATTACCAAACTATTACATTTTTTAAGACATTAAACAAATTCTTAAATCAATCTTTTATGTAATTACTTGTTTTAAAATCTTCAGGTTGACTCCGAAGCCTAAGGGCCCTTTCACATGGAGCGGATTCGTATTGATCCACTCAGTTAGCCCGTTTGCTCAGCGGGGATTCCTCCTTAAAATTCCTGCTGAGCTGTCGGCTGACAGGGCGGTCCCCGCACACTGTGCAGGGACCGCCCTGTCTTTCCTTTGCTCTCCCCTATGGGGAATCCGTGTGTCCATATTCATCCGATCTGATCCGCCAGCCGGAAGAAAAATAGGATTTTCTTCCATCCAAAAAAACTGATCTTGACGGAGGCGGATGATTATGGACCTTAGCGGATGCTCATCCGCCAACGTCCGCGATCCCATAGGGAAGCATTGCAAGTCCGTAAACGGACTTATAAAAAGCAGACTGTTCGCCTGCTCGTGTGAAAGGGCCCTGAAGAGATACTGTATGTGAGTGTAGGGTACACTTATTCACTGTAATGAATAATCACTCACCGGTAAAGTCCACCCATTGGAATGCAAGATCTCCATTGTCTCCCCTGTCAGAATGGCGATCTGCCTTGTTTACATTCTGCCTCTCAGTAACGATCGCGGGAGACCTGCTGATTTGCTCCCTCTGTCCAATCAACTCGTGATCACGCCTCCGGCGACACACGCCCACTTAGTACCAAATGAGGTACACAGCTAGGCGATTTTGCTATAGCGATAACCTGCCGCAGTACGTGTACGCAGTCGGCAAGTGGTTAAAGCTTTTCTCTAGTCAGTGAAATATATAGTTTAAACCTTATGTACCTGAAAATAATTAGTGCATCCACTTTAGTGATCCAGACAACTTTGCCAGAGCCAAGTCAAAAACAGAGCTTCAGCGCACGTCTGAACCATAAAGGAGCAAAGGTGCACTGCAGCAGAACCGTACTAGCATTCCTTCTCCCAGTCTGAGTGCTTCTGTGAGGGGATTACAGAGGGTTTATAACACAGATGTGTGAACTGCATATGCATTTAAAAATACATTAAATGATTTTTAGCAAATCCATGACTGCACTGATTAGTCTCATTTCCAGCTATAATGCAAAGCCTAGAGCAAAGGGCATTTACGAGCATAATCAAGTACTGTACTGGCCTTCGGATTAGTATTACCAAAACAAAGACCGCTAGTCTGGAGTGGTTTCTATGCACTGATCTTTGCAATAGAGGCTTTTCGGAAACATGACAATGCTGCATATTAACAGCATTGCTATAATATCAGAGGCTAGCATAGCAAACCTGTATTCATCTTCCAAGGCTTTACTGCCGAGTAAACCTCTCCACATTGAACAGTTTTGCAGTGTAAATTTTGTGATCTCAGCACTTCCATTGATCTGTAACCTTCCATGAGGTAAGCATTACTTTTAGCTTTCGGCTTCAGTTACAGCAAAACTCGATGGAAACACTTTCCCTCAAAAGTAATATTCGCTGCATGTGCAAATAAACAGATTGCTAATAAAACTTATATTAAAAACCTGTGGCATTACGGATACCTTTATATATTTATTTTAATTTTTTTGACAGCGTTAGGCCCTACCACAACACAGAATTCACAACATTGCAGAGTGCAAGGCTTCTTAGGCCTCGTACACAGAGTCTGATTGTTGTACGACAGAGCGTCTGATTTTTGTCAAAAGCCTGTGTGCAGGATTTTGTCTAGCATACCAACGATCTGCAAATTGTTGCTTGACAAACACTAACGTAGTGACGTACTATGAGAGTATAAAGAGGAAGTTTATTTCTCAAGCGCCACCCTTTGAAATTGTGTGTTAGTGGGCGTCCTGACTCTCCTGTAGTCCAAGGGAGGGGACGAGCACAACACTCCACACCAGGGAGAAAGCCTTGCATTACTGAGTTACAGAAAGAATGGGAAGTGAGGATTTCTCAGAAGAAATAAGCACATTTAAAAACAAAATTGAAGGATGAGGTAAGGAAGCTATTTAGGAAATAAACATTGTACCTTTACAATAAGGTGACCAGATTTTTAAAATGAAATCCGGGGACATACATTTTCTTTACTAGTAATGGCGGCAATCAGCGACTCTTTGCCCGTCACCGCCCGCCTCACAGCCTCTCAAGTCTTACTTTTCGGGCCCCAACTACTACTGGATGGGGAGCGGTGGAAGATAAATTTGCCAGAGAGGGCAAGAAGATAGGCAGGAGGCTGGCTCGGATTTGAGCCAAGGCAGAAGAAAATGCGAGCGAAGCTGAATGGGCATGCGGCCGAAACTGAAGAAATATTCCCTCCGCTCAGCACATGATCATCCGAAAGGGGCACAGATAATGGGAAAATACACCCCCCCTCTATGTTAGTAGGCACAGTGGAGGGGGGGGGGGGGGTAAAATTCTAATTTTTCTATTTTTATTCTGCATTGACTGTCTTTGAAATTGCCCCTGCTCCTTATTAAATCCAATCTGGGGACAAAACCAGGGACAGACTTGGTCCAGGGACAGTGTCCTCAATCAGGGGACTGTCCCCTGAAACCGGGGATGTCTGGTCACCCTACTTTACAACCCCTTTAAGCAAACAGTCACTACTAGCATTTCCTTCCAACATTCTTGTGCAAGTAAAAATTTTCTAAGTTTTGTTTTTTTTTCTATTTGAAGTTGAAATGTCTGGGGCCTGTCCATGCCTCATTTGGACTTCATGCAAAAGTGCTGGGGCTAGAACCAGGTAGGCAGAGAGAACTGCACTGTGGGGAAGTAGCAGGAGTGTTACATACTCCTCTCCATATATAGAAGCATTTCCATGGTGGTCTGGCAGTAAACAGGGCCCATGGGAACATTCAAAAAAGGTAGGCAGTGGCTGCTTTTGGTTTCTTACTTTACCCTCTTGATGAACGAAGTACAATGCAAGTATTAAAAAAAAAAAAAAAAAAAAAAAACTTTGTTGCAGATTCCTACCTTTTGTTATTCTGAAGGAAATGTTCTTTCTTTGTGTCCATTTGTAAAGTGAATGTGAGTGACTTTATAATAGTCATCAATCAGCTGCTGCACTTGCAGAGTTCTAATGAGGAAGGTGGCAGGGTCTGCACCCATTTAGACGTGATCTGTCGTTGGGAGAATATTACAGAAAATGCCCAAAATCTGACTTGTAACTTCTGGGAAAATCAGTGGGCCAATCACAAACAGAACATTACATTTCTGGGAGGCGTTTCGTATACCATCTGTGTACAGAACACCTCCAGGTTGCCATATTGCATTGCATTTTACAGAAGATTACAGAGCTGCAGATTGGAAAGGCAATTTTTTATAAAATTTTATTACACTATGGCTTGTATAGTAATTGTATATCAATTTTTGTTACCTTGAAAGTGGACATACCCTTTAAAGTGCAACTCCGCGTTTGTTAACTTGAAGAAGCGCAATTTCTAAGTAGCAGGGTCAGCTTGATTTCAACTTGCAAAACATTTTGCCCAATATCACAACAGATGCTCAAAAGGCCTAACTGTCAAGGGGATATATGCACTCAAGGTCCCCAATAGACGAGGCGATTTTGATCGCATTCTCCAACAGAAGGAAAAATGGTGGGTATACCACCTTAAATCCTTGGTCCCGGTGGGGCTCAACACCGAACTAAATTTACAAGTTTTCCTGGACCCTTAAATAAATATTACAACATGCCAGGTATGCACCGTACAACACATCATATACCATACACAATTCACCAAAGGAAATACTGTACCTTTCCTCTCGTTGAGCGATAAAACACCCATTTCTAGCTAACTTATGGAACCAAAAACATCCATAAGGAAAGCATAATCTACTGGTCCTAGATTTACCTGCTGTCACTATCACTATTTCCTTTGAACTTTCTGTCACTTCTGTTTCCCTCTCTCCCCTACTAGCAAAAAAATATTTTCTTTTTAAAAAAAAATTCATCATACTTTTCTGCTATCCTGCACTCCTAATGTGCACATAGGAAAAGGCCACATTGCAAGTTCATATTATATGTTGATTCCTTGTGTTTTTTCCTTTCCCCCTGTTCCCTTTTTCCAATTACCAATCTCCCTAAGTCACCTCTTCCTTTTGCCCTCCCCTTCAGCAACATATATGAACACAATGACTTTAGAAGAAGAAAAAATAAGTTTCCTCGTACCTCAGTATTGGCCAACTAGTAGTGTAGGGCGGAATATTGCAACTCTGCAATTCGATGCTAATCCGCACCAACAACTAGCTGTCCCTTTCACACGAGATAAATACAATATGGAACTCTGCTGTCTCTTATGACCCAGCACAAATCTGAAAAGAATGCTACAAGACAAATTTGATGTCATAAAATAATGACATAACATCTACCTCCTTTTTGTAATTGGTGAGTGACGCCGGAAGGGATGTATATAAATCAATACCCCCTCTGACGTCCAATGACGTCACCAGTAGCGTGATCACGTGACCCCGGAAGCCGGCTGGCTCGCATGGAGAGCGGAGGAAGATGGGAACTGTATGCGAATAACACCAGCCCCCCACCAAATGCTGCGGTACCATCGGAGCGGTTAGAGTACAAGCCGTTGACTTATGACAACAAGTTGAAGCTGCCTAAATTCTACTACATCGAGGCACAACCAACGCTCCAGCCCCTTGGCCAAACATGCTGTCTGATACAACTTCACTAATACATGGACTTTTAAAAGGAGTGAGGTAGACCGTGCAGCTAAAGGAGGTGGTAATGTATTAACGGTGTTATTCCACTTACTACCATAGAACCCATGAATGATTTGCTATGAGCCCAACTATTTCAATAGCTCAGAATAAGGTTTGCTGAAAATAGTCGCCACATGCAAATACTGCCAATGGCTAAAACCTGCCCATAAATAACATGATTATGATGGACTGCAATCTGCTATCAGCTTTTTCACCTATCGAGCTCTGATTACCTCTGAATCAACTACTGCCTAAGGACAATTAATAAGTGCTGGCCATTTGGATACACTAATAGAGCCAACTACTGATAGACTTTTTATTGTTCCATTGTGGCCCTTATTTCAGTTGATTTTTATCTCATAGACTCATAGCTTGACATGAATTATGGTTTATTGGCCATGTGACTAAATTGATCACGTGGCCAATTCCCTAATTTTATGCTTTTCCCCCCCCCTCTCCTCCCCAACCCCCATCTTATAAGCCGGCTTCCAGCCCTCACATTTAGGATTTCACCGTAATTTTGGAATTTTACTTTTTGGCGGACCTCCTGGGAGGGGATATACATTTAACCCCCCCCCATCTCTTAATTACTAAGATGACCGCATTAAAATACAACATTTTTAGAGTGTATCCATAGTGAGGGCTGAACACTCGGGTGTCCGGACAACACGTATAGTTTGTATATGTTTATGTTTGTGTTTGTCTAGTCTTGTCTAAGTGTTATTTGTTCTTTTCCTTTTGATTTGCCTAGTGGTCAGCCCACATAGGTAGGCGACCAGCTTATGAGCTCCAATATAGACGTGCTGTACATAATTTTAATTTTGATACACATTAATAAATACTGTTTTGTATCGTTAATATCTCTGATCATTACTTTTTGTTGCTCAAAGTAACCGCTCCAGGCCCCTAGTGGGCCCTACAGTCCCTTTCCCCGGTCTCTCCTTCCTCTCTTTTTCACATATGATATTTATGGTTACTGCAACATTACCTAATTAGGAATATGATCTAGTACTAGTGGCGACAACCATCGCCAGTACATTAGTGGATACTTGCGCTTCCCCTTGTTCCCCCTATCCCTTCATTAATATATCACTATTGTTGATCTTTATGGTCATTTCTAGCAAGTCCACGAAACATATACAAACGCACGCCAACCACCACTTTTTCTTTCTTTTTCTTTTTCTTCCTTTTCCCCTATTGGGATGGCCTTTGTATTAAGTGAGGAGATTGATCAGGAAATCCAAACAGCGTTCAATAGTGACACTCCCCAAACCTTTGACCTTGATGAAGAGATAAAAAATAAATTTAAAGAACATAAAAAACTATTATTGAAACATCTAAATAGAAAATGGGATGTAACTTCACTTGAAACATATATCGCACAACGCATAATACCGAGGGGTTTAAGAGAAAGGCTAATTCCAGCTGAACATCTACATACAGAAACTTTCCTCCCTAAATGGAAGGAACTGTGTATAGATCATGGCCTTACAGTAATGAAACTGATAGTTGAGGAGGAGAAGCTACAACTACTATCTATACATCAAGAGATCAAAACGAGTGCAGAGGAACTAGAATCTCTAAAAGACCAGGACGAATTTACAAAACAAAATGACCAACTAAAAAAGGAAATTGAAAAAGCACAATTAAACTTAAAAATTACCAAACAGGGGAAATATAAACGTGATGTAATTGACTTTGAGAAAAATGAAATTTTTGACCTCACTATCCCTCGTGGACGAAGTAAATCAAGGGGTCATATTCCCCGATCACAATCACGAAAACGTAGTAACAAACCAAACAGTGACACTGAAGAGGGTACTACAAAATCAGTGATTTTTTTAGATCAGCAGGGGGCACCACAGGAAAACAACTCAAAGCTGTCCCCAAAATCCAGCTCTCAAAAAAGTCAATCTACAAAAATAACGCAGCAACGCTACACCAGGAGTCAGAAAAAATAACTATATCCCCAGAGAAATTGCCAACACAAGTCGAAAGTGACTTAAAGGTCATTAATTTGACTGACCTCCAACTGACCCCTAGCCATCTCAGCCTGTTGCAGAAGGGCATGTCCTTTTCACCGGTATCCAATATGGACGAATTCACGGTCTATAAGGACATTGCCCTATTTCTCCGTAAAGTATTCTTTCGATCACTCTATACAAAGGCAGAGGCGACACCAGGACCCCTAGACATAGTTAGTCCTGATGACCAAAAAATGTTGGACATCTTAAATTCCCTACTGGACGAAAACAACTCACCCAATGAGGAGACTTCAACCCTCATTCGAAGAGCTAATCTTAAAATTAAATCCCTCAAAATGCCCCCAATATCGAAAAACAGGTGGCTACATCTATTCCTCGATATGGTCCAAACGGACCTTGAAAAAAATTGACTGGTCACACCAAATAACAGATAACCTGACCCATGAGGAACGCTGTGCTTTGAAAAACTTACAAAACAATAAAAGCATAGTTATAAAAAATAGTGATAAAGGTGGCAATGTGGTTCTTCTAAAACAAGAACAATATGAACGAGAAGCTAAACGCTTGCTTAATGACCCAACTACTTATAAGAAACTCGAGGATAACCCCTTCCCTAGCCTTGTAAAACAACTGAATCAAAAATTAAAACTAGCCAAGGATGAAGGCCTACTGACGATAAAAGAATTTAACTATCTAGGGGTTCAAGAATATAATATACCAACATTCTATATCATCCCCAAAGTGCACAAAAGCTTAAAAGAACCTCCTGGCAGACCTATAGTGTCAGCCTGCTATGGTCCCCTTGAACGACTGGGCAAGTACCTTGATCTTCTATTGAAGGAGATGGTGACTGAACTCAAATCTTTTATCCAGGACACACAACATGTCCTGGGTAAACTGAATGAACTAGACTTGGAAGGACAAATGGACAATATACTACTTGTAGGTATCGACGTAGAATCTCTATATACTTCAATACCACACGAGGTGGGAATAGCAGCTGTGGAAAAATTTCTTGAAACGACATACCCGGCATCTGGATCCCAAAATGAATTTTTGGTAGAGATGCTACATTTTGCATTATATAATAATTTCTTCCAGTTTCTGACTACATTCTACCACCAGATAAGAGGTACTTCGATGGGGGCACCCTGGGCACCTGCCTATGCTTGCCTCCATCTAGGAATCTGGGAGGAGGAGGATGTATACACGTCGCCGATGTACCGCCCCCACGTACTTACGTGGTGGCGGTACATCGACGATGTGTTGATGCTCTGGCATGGTTCAACCGAACAACTACACCAGTTCATGGGGGAACTCAACACCAATGCCAGAAACATCCACCTCACATATACTTTTGATGAGGAACATCTCTCCTTCCTAGACCTAAAAATAACTAGGAAACAGCACCAACTCCACACCTGTACATTCCGTAAAGACACGGCAGCCAACAACTTGCTACACGCCTCCAGCCATCACCCCCATTGGCTGAAAAATGGTATACCAGTCGGTCAATTCCTTCGCATCAAAAGAAACTGCTCAAATCTGGCTGACTATAAACGCGAAAGCCAAGACCTTTATATACGCTTTCGTGAGCGTGGATATTCCCATGGCCAAATAAAAAAAGCCAAAAAAAGGGCAGCAATACGCAACAGACTAGACCTTCTCACTAAGAAAAGGACGGTAGATAGACTCAACTCGCAATCAACGGAACCAATTAGAATCATTACACCGTATGGCTCACAATGGGACAGTGTACGCAAGGCTCTTACCAAACACTGGGGCATACTGTGTAATGCTCCTACCTTGACGAACATTGTGGGTGACTCCCCAAAACTAGTCGCACGTAGAGCCAGGAGCATAGGAGACATTCTGATAAAATCTGAATTTACCAAAGAACCAGATACCACCTGGTTATCCAAATACCCAAGGACACTTGGAATGTTCCCCTGCAATAGGTGTAAAATATGTCCATACGTTGACAGGAGCTCGACCTTCACTGATGCACTTGGTCATGACTCCTATGAAATAAGGAGTCTTATCAACTGCTCAACCACAAGAGTGGTCTATGTCATCACTTGTCCTTGCCCTAAAATATATGTGGGCAAAACCAAGCGCGCACTGAAGGTCCGCCTGGGAGAGCATATACGTGAGATTAATGATAAGGAGAAAGAGCCTGAAAAACCCCTTGCAAAACATTTTGCCCAATATCACAACAGATGCTCAAAAGGCCTAACTGTCAAGGGGATATATGCACTCAAGGTCCCCAATAGACGAGGCGATTTTGATCGCATTCTCCAACAGAAGGAAAAATGGTGGGTATACCACCTTAAATCCTTGGTCCCGGTGGGGCTCAACACCGAACTAAATTTACAAGTTTTCCTGGACCCTTAAATAAATATTACAACATGCCAGGTATGCACCGTACAACACATCATATACCATACACAATTCACCAAAGGAAATACTGTACCTTTCCTCTCGTTGAGCGATAAAACACCCATTTCTAGCTAACTTATGGAACCAAAAACATCCATAAGGAAAGCATAATCTACTGGTCCTAGATTTACCTGCTGTCACTATCACTATTTCCTTTGAACTTTCTGTCACTTCTGTTTCCCTCTCTCCCCTACTAGCAAAAAAATATTTTCTTTTTAAAAAAAAATTCATCATACTTTTCTGCTATCCTGCACTCCTAATGTGCACATAGGAAAAGGCCACATTGCAAGTTCATATTATATGTTGATTCCTTGTGTTTTTTCCTTTCCCCCTGTTCCCTTTTTCCAATTACCAATCTCCCTAAGTCACCTCTTCCTTTTGCCCTCCCCTTCAGCAACATATATGAACACAATGACTTTAGAAGAAGAAAAAATAAGTTTCCTCGTACCTCAGTATTGGCCAACTAGTAGTGTAGGGCGGAATATTGCAACTCTGCAATTCGATGCTAATCCGCACCAACAACTAGCTGTCCCTTTCACACGAGATAAATACAATATGGAACTCTGCTGTCTCTTATGACCCAGCACAAATCTGAAAAGAATGCTACAAGACAAATTTGATGTCATAAAATAATGACATAACATCTACCTCCTTTTTGTAATTGGTGAGTGACGCCGGAAGGGATGTATATAAATCAATACCCCCTCTGACGTCCAATGACGTCACCAGTAGCGTGATCACGTGACCCCGGAAGCCGGCTGGCTCGCATGGAGAGCGGAGGAAGATGGGAACTGTATGCGAATAACACCAGCCCCCCACCAAATGCTGCGGTACCATCGGAGCGGTTAGAGTACAAGCCGTTGACTTATGACAACAAGTTGAAGCTGCCTAAATTCTACTACATCGAGGCACAACCAACGCTCCAGCCCCTTGGCCAAACATGCTGTCTGATACAACTTCACTAATACATGGACTTTTAAAAGGAGTGAGGTAGACCGTGCAGCTAAAGGAGGTGGTAATGTATTAACGGTGTTATTCCACTTACTACCATAGAACCCATGAATGATTTGCTATGAGCCCAACTATTTCAATAGCTCAGAATAAGGTTTGCTGAAAATAGTCGCCACATGCAAATACTGCCAATGGCTAAAACCTGCCCATAAATAACATGATTATGATGGACTGCAATCTGCTATCAGCTTTTTCACCTATCGAGCTCTGATTACCTCTGAATCAACTACTGCCTAAGGACAATTAATAAGTGCTGGCCATTAGGATACACTAATAGAGCCAACTACTGATAGACTTTTTATTGTTCCATTGTGGCCCTTATTTCAGTTGATTTTTATCTCATAGACTCATAGCTTGACATGAATTATGGTTTATTGGCCATGTGACTAAATTGATCACGTGGCCAATTCCCTAATTTTATGCTTTTCCCCCCCCTCTCCTCCCCAACCCCCATCTTATAAGCCGGCTTCCAGCCCTCACATTTAGGATTTCACCGTAATTTTGGAATTTTACTTTTTGGCGGACCTCCTGGGAGGGGATATACATTTAACCCCCCCCCATCTCTTAATTACTAAGATGACCGCATTAAAATACAACATTTTTAGAGTGTATCCATAGTGAGGGCTGAACACTCGGGTGTCCGGACAACACGTATAGTTTGTATATGTTTATGTTTGTGTTTGTCTAGTCTTGTCTAAGTGTTATTTGTTCTTTTCCTTTTGATTTGCCTAGTGGTCAGCCCACATAGGTAGGCGACCAGCTTATGAGCTCCAATATAGACGTGCTGTACATAATTTTAATTTTGATACACATTAATAAATACTGTTTTGTATCGTTAATATCTCTGATCATTACTTTTTGTTGCTCAAAGTAACCGCTCCAGGCCCCTAGTGGGCCCTACAGTCCCTTTCCCCGGTCTCTCCTTCCTCTCTTTTTCACATTTGATTTCAACTTGATAGCCATTTGTGTGGCTTCATACACAAATGTCTATTGAAGTCGCACCTTTCCAGAATCTTGCTCCCACGCGCACAGGAAAATCCGTGATCGCCGAGTCCAGAGGACCCAGCACATTTACAGATCATGGTAAATAGCCGCAGGCCCAGGCCATTTACCACGTGATTGCTCTGTCAAATGATGGAGCGATCACTCGTAAACAAACCGGCGTCATGTCCGGTTCCTCTCTCCCCCCTCTGTACTGATCGGTACAGTGCGAGGGGAGAGATCATGCCAGCCACTGGCATCCCTCCAAACTCTGCCTGCCATCCCTCTTTTGGTGCTAAGCCTGCCATCCCTTCCTCGGTGCTCAGCCTCAGTGGCGTCACTAGGGTTGGTGTCACCTGGTGCAGTAAAACATGGCGTCACCCCCCCCCCCCGAAATTCTGATGAATTTGATTTTTGAACTGACCTGCTGACACAATGTGCTGCTTGCTGGACGGGATCTGATGGCCGCAGGCAAGATGCTGTGACATGCTGGCAGTCCTAGCGACCAATGACAGCTCTCAGCAGAGATGTGCCCCATCAAATGCTGCCACTGTGCCTGTCAAATGCCACCACTATGCCCATCATATACAGCCACTTGTGCCCCAAATGCAGCCAGTGTGCCTGTCAAATGCTACCACTGTGCCCCATCAAATGCAGCCACCACTGTGCCCCATCAAATGCAGCCACCACTGTGCCCCAAATGCCAGCCCGGTGCCCCATCAAATGCCACCAATGTGCCCGTCAAATGCCACCACTGTACCCGTCAAATGCCACCACTGTGCCCGTCAAATGCCACCACTGTGCCCTGTCAAATGCCACCCCTGTGCCCATCAAATGCCACCACTGTGCCCATCATATGCAGCCACTGTGCCCACTTGTCAGACCAGTTCAGGGCACAGGGCGTCGGACACAAGCACTCCTTATCACACCAGCTCTGGGCGGCTCGGGTGTGTGACTGACACCATGCCCCCCCCCCCCATAGGCTCCCACATATGGCATCACCATACTCAGGAGGAGTAGGAGAATATATTTTGGAGTGTAATTTTTGGTATGTACGTGCTATGTGTTAGAAATATTGTATGAATGGACAACTTTGTATAAAAATAAATAAATAAAATAAAAATGCGTTTATTTTCTTTCCACATTTTCCAAAAACTTTAAGAAAAAAAATGACATGTTCAAAAGACTCATTATGCCTCATAAATGATACGTTTTTTTCCCCAAAATATGGTAATTTTTAGGACGTTTCCATTGTTCTGGTTCTCCAGGGCCTTCAAAAGTGTAAGAGGTAGCCAGGAAATTAGATGTGTAATTTATGCTCCAGAACGCCTGAAGGTGCTCCCTCACCTCTGTATGTGGCCACGCTGTGTAAAAAAAAAAAAAAAAAGTCTCACACATGTGGTATCGCCATACTCGGGAGGAATAGCAGAATGTGTTTTGGGGTGCAATTTGTGGTATGCATATGCTGTGTGTGAGAAATAAGCTGGTAATATGACAAATTAAAAAAAAAAAAAGAAAGAAAAAAAAAAATCTTGATTTTGCAAAGAATTGTGGGGAAAAATTACAACTTCAAAAAACTCACCATGCCTCTTACTAAATACCTTGGAATGTCTTCTTTCTAAAAAGGGGTCAATTTGTACTTTTCTGGCATGTTAGGCCCCTTTCACATGAGCGGACCGTTCGTCCGCTTATTACAAGTCCGTTTACGGACTTGTAATGGGCCCCTAATGGGATCGCATCCGCTAACGTCCGCCTAATGCCGCGTACACACGATAATTTTTTGCAATGAAAAAAAACGACGTTTTTTAAAACGTCATTTAAATTGATCGTGTGTGGGCAAAACGTAGTTTTTTGTCTTAAAAAAAACGACCCAAAAAAAATTCCAACATGCTTGAATTTTTTGTGTCGTTTTTTCAAAACGTCGTTTTTTGTGTCATAAAAAGTGATGGTGTGTGGGCAAAACGATGTTGAAAACAACGTTTTTAAACCTGCGCATGCTCAGAAGCAAGTTAGGAGACGGAGCTTCAATGGAAAAAGAGTGCCGTCGAACGTGGTGTACGTAACCGCGCTTTGCTAGAGCTTTGTAGAAAAACAATGGTGTGTACGCAACGTCGTTTTGGAAAATGAAGTTTGAAAAACAGTTTTTTTTCATGATTGAAAACGTCGTTTTTTTTCATCGCAAAAAATGATCGTGTGTACACGGTATAAGATCCGCGTCCGTCTGGATCCGTTTTTCGGACGGAAGAAAACCCTATTTTTCTTCCGTCCGGCGGATCGGATGCAAACGGACAGACGGTCCGTTTCCATCCGATTCCCCATAGGGGATAGCGGAGGAGAGACAGGGCGGTCCCTGCACAGTGTGCGGGGACCGCCCTGTCCGCCGACAGCTCAGCGGGACCCCCCCCCCCCCCCCCACTGAGCCGACGGACACACACGGAGCGGACCGAAAAACGGACTGCTCCGTGTGAAAGAGGCCTTATGGCCCATACACACGTTCCGAATATCGGCCGACGGATCGTACGACTTTTTTCGCTTAATAATCGCGAGTAAAATAAAATAGGTTTTAAACTCACGAAAATGATCGTACGATAGAAAAAAACGATCGGAAGTGATGTCACGTGTTGTAATGTATTTGTATTGTATTGTCGGACGACGGCTGTACTGACTAAACGAAAATCGGACGATCGGACATCGTACGAGAAAAATTTTCGCGCTTGTCCGATCGAATTTAATCGGATGAACGGTCGTGATCGGCTGTCGAAAGTAGTGTACACACGATCCGAAAATCGTACGATCCATCATCGGACGTTCGTTTTAGTCCGATATTCGGATCGTGTGTATGGGCCATTAGGGTCTCAAGAAATGAGATAGGCCATCAGTACTTCAGGTGTGACCAATTTTCAGATATTGGCACCATAGCTTGTGGACTATATCACTTTCACAAAGACGAAATAATACACACTGGTTTGGGTTATTTTTACCAAAGATATGTAGTAGTATAAATTTTGGTCAAAATAAATGAAGAAAAAAAATACTAATTTGCAAAAATTTATAACAGAAAAGAAAAACGCAGTTTTTTTTTTTTTTTACTGAATTTTTTTCTTTTATAGCACAAAAAAAAAAAAAAAAAAAACACAGTGGTGATTAAATATCACCAAAAGAAAGCTCTATTTGTTGGGGGGAAAAGGACAACAATTTCATATGGGTACAGTGTTGCAAGATTGAGTAATTGTCATTCAAATTGTGGGAGCACCGAAAGCTGAAAATTGGTCTGGTTAGGAAGGGGGTTGAGTGCCCAGTGGTTAAAGAATATGTGATCCAACATTTCATATTCCTGATATGTACATTTTAATAGGTAAATTACTCATTTGGTACTGCAGGTGATGAAGCCCTGAAGTTTATATTTTGTTTATTAGTGGACCTGGAAGTAAAATGATGAAATCAGTATTGTCTTGGAAGTTTTATACACTTTGCATCGTCTGCAGGGAAAGAAACAGTTCAGATTGGAAAACATCTTAGCTTTCACAGATAACAATTGGTGCTAGAACATCCCTCAAAGTCTGATTTTCTAAAAATCACTTAACCTACCCTCTTAAAACTCGGCAATGCTTGCTAAAAAGATTCATAATCCAAGGATATTGACTGAAAAATGCCCATTCATAAGAATTATTGACTTTATCTTTTGTTTTGAGAATTTAAAAGGGTTTGTAGATCAAAATCCGCTACTGAATTCAATTCCTGATCCAGCATATCCAAAGAATAACCCTTCTGGAGAAATCTTAACATTTTTAATATGTGGCTGTTGTACAAAAAAAAAAAAAAAAAAAAAGTATCCTCTATGCATTGCTTCCTTTGTGTGAAATCCTTGGTGATTGTGCCAGTCCCTCTGCTTTCCTATCAAAAAACTGACCACACTATGTAGAACACACCGTGGTCAGTCCTCTAGCTATGCTGGGAACTCAGCCTGCTCATCTGTAATGATCAGACTTGTCCTGATGCACCCCACCCCTGCACAGCCTTTTACTGGGAAGATCAGTGTTCTGCTGTTTCTCCTTCCCCCAGCTCTAATGCAGCCGAGAATTTAGGTATTGTGACCACTTATAAAAAAAAGGGGGGGGAAATGTATTTAGATTTTTTTAGACACGAATGTTTTAAATGATCATTTACAATCAATTAAATCCAAACATTAACTGCTTCTGGACCACCCCTGGTGTTAACCCCTTCCCTGCCAGTGTCATTTATACCGTGACAGTGCATTTTTTTTTTTTTTTTTTTAGCAATGATCACTGTATTGGTGTCCCTGGTCCCCAAAAAATATGTCCAATTGTCTGCCGCAATGTAATTACTAGTAAAAACAATAAAATAAAAAGTCCCTAAATCTATCCCATAGTTTGTAGACGCTTTAACGTTTGCGCAAACCAATCAATAGACACTTATTGGGATTTTTTTTACGAAAAATATGTAGCAGAATACATATTGGCCTAAACTGATGAAGAATTTATATATTTTTTGAATGTTTTATAGCAGAAAGTAAAAAATATTGTTTTTTATTCAAAATGTTCTTATTTTTTGTTTATAGTTCAAAAAAACAAACAGCGGTAAATACCACAAAGGAAAACAGTTTGTGAAAAAAAAAAAAAAAAAGGACAATTTTATTTTGATACGTCGCACTACGAAAACGCAGTGCTGTATCAAAAAAAATAAAAAAAATGGACTGGTCAGGAAGTGGGTTAAACCTTCCGGAGCCGAAGTGGTTAAAGTGAACATTCAAACGTCACATATACTTAACAAGCAGTAAGAAAATTCTCTAGCTGTAGGCACTCTAAAGAAATGTACCCTTAAAGTGAAGCTTTTGTGGCTAAAATTGAGATAACAGCCACCTTATATTTGTTATCTGTTCTAAATCACATAGCATAACATAAAAAAAAAAAATAAATTGCTGCGCATCTTTTGACTCGCTTAAAATTTTTATGTTTGTCTGGCTTTTATTTTTTAGACAAATTGTATAAAATTGCAACTCACTCATGCCTGAATATGATGATATGCAGTTAAAGTTTCTATTTCTTTATAAAATTAGATTTTTCCCAACTTAACTTCTTGTACATAACTGATGAATAAGAAATATCCGTTCATTGTATCACAGGCAATAGCTACCACAAAAACCTAAAGTAAAAATACCATTTCGGAATGGATAATGGCCCAATCACAGTTTAGAAATTGCCTTGTAGGCAATGGCTTTCAGAATGCAATCTACCGATTGAATTACGGAGCTCAAAATTGACTCTTTATAGCAAATAATTTTTTAGCATCCTATTTCTATCAGATACTAATGCCAAGACCGCACACCCTCTAAATAGAAGAAAGTGTTCTACGATGACAGCATTTAGTCGTATTTACCACTGCTAGTACTGAATCTACTGTTCAGGCCATACATGTCAGCTTTAATTTCTCATTGAGCAATTTACTTTTACATTCTCCCCCTTTCCGTCTCTCACCCTGTCCATGAGGCTCTGACCAAATGATTCAAGCAGTTCTATTTTTTTAGGTCAAGAAGTAAATCTTTCACCAAGCTGCAGCTATTTTTCCACTCTTCCTATAAAACCTTGCAGTTTCAAGTTTGTTAGAGTTTGAATAAAGTGTGTCAAATTAAAGTGTAGCCGTGTGTGCAGATTTATATCCAACAAATCAGGCATGTGATTAATGTCCACATCTAGACAAATCAAACATGACCGGTTACCAATAATTCAGTCATGCCCCCACTGAAATGAAAAATCCCAGGTTATAGGAACCCGGGTTTGCTGCCAGAGCCATGTTTGTACACACTTTAGGCCTGGTTAGTTAAAGTGACATTAAAAAGGTATATATATATATTTTTTTTAAACAAACATGTTATACTTACCTGCTTTATGCAATTATTTTGCACAGAGCAATGCTAATTCTCCTTTTCTTGGGTCTTCAGGGGACACTCCTGGCCTCTCCTCTTCTTCATGCACATGGTGTGCTTGCTCCCGAGCCCTGCTCTGTGTCTTTTTCTGGCTGTGATTGACAGCAGCAGGAGCCAATGACTGCAGTCTCTCAGCCAATCAGGAGGCACAGACCCGGGAGAGCGGCTGTCATGCACATTGTTGGATCGCGATCAAGCTCGGGTAAGTGGTGGTGGTGGTGGGGGGAGTTGCATACGAAAGTTTCTTTACCTCCATGCATTTAGCATCACTTTAAGACTCCAAACCGTATATATTTTATGAAATCAAAAGCACTGGAGAACAAAATGGTGACAATTCACTTATTTTACATCATATTAGCGCAACAGCTTCTAAAATGCAAACTTTCATAAAAAAATAGAGTAAGCTTAATTTTCGTGCAAAAAAAAAAATGCAATATACTACCCAATTATAAATAAATAATAACTATAAAAGATGAGGTTATAGGAGGTAAACAGATACCCGACAAACCAAAACCTAAAATTGTACTTGACTGTGAAACGGCTACAAACTTTGGAACACAAATTCTTCTACTGTAAAACCTCTTACATATCATCCATTTAGCATTAACCATGAAGGGCCTATAATTATATTACTTTATTATTATCCCGGCTTGCCCGTCGATTTGTAACATGTATTGCAATCTGCACTTTTGTACATAAGCGTCCCAAATGTTTACATATTCAAGTCGACATAACATGTAGGTGGGAGGCAAATAAATGTGCGAAAAGTTCACACTACAGGTGTGACAATCTTCCTGGCAGTCCAATATTCACAGGGCCCAAATAGACAGATCTTCAACTTTGAACAACTCAAAATGGACAACTTTAGATTGCCACAAACTTGAATGACCAATGAAGTCTTGAATTACTGTACAACTCTTTAATGAATTCAAAAATTGTATGTGGGTGGCTCAAAAAATTTGAGGGGGGGGGGGGCTAGTGAAAATCAAAAGTCACTGCAAAATTTGGATGGTAGGTCATAAGTTGGGGACCCTTACTTCCAGGGGTCAGTGGAAGCAATATGGCGGCTGAATCACTTCCACCCTGAAAGCCGACAGATGGTTTGTAAAAGATGTATGCATTCACACACAGCTGCCGACTTTCGTTCACAGCTAAAAAAAAGAAGGTTAAAAGGGTTTTAATATCTTTATAAATGATATTGGGTCAGGGATCAAAAGTAACATTTGTCTTTGTAGATGACACCAAGCTATGCAGTGGAATAACGTCCTTACAGGATGTCTCCAATTTACAAGCCGACCTCAATGCTCTGTCTAATTGGACGACTATGTGGCAGATGAAGTTTAATGTTGATAAATGTAAAGTTATGCGCTTGGGAGCCAAGAATATGCATGCGTCATACATACTAGAGGGAGTACAACTGGGCATATCCAGAGTGGAGAAGGTCCTGAGGGTTTTGGTAGATCATAAGCTCAATAATGGCATGCAATGCCAAGCCGCGGTTTCCAAAGCGGGCAAACTCCTTTCTTGTATTGAGAGTTACGGACTCCATAGAGAGAGATATCATTTTGCCCCTGTTCAAATTATTAGTAAGACCTCATCTAGAATATGCAGTTCAGTTTTGGGCACCAGTTCACAAAAAGGATATCGGGGAACTGGAGAAGTGCAGCTAGGAGGAGAGATTAAAAGGAACTGAATGTATTCACTCTTGAGAAGAGGAGATTAAGGGAAGGATATGATCAACATGTAAAAATATATAAGAGATCCATATAGCGAACTTTGTGTTGACCGTAAAGTAAATAACTCAACACCAAGGACAAGGGGCACTCTTTACGTCAAGAGGAAAAGAGATTTAATCTCCAAATACGGAAAGATTTCTTTACAGTAAGAGCTGTGAAAATGTGGAATAGACTCCCCGCAGAGGTGGTTTTGGCCAGCTGAGTAGATTGCTTTATGATTAAAGGTTGTAATTAAACTCAGTTGATGTCTAATCTGCATTAAATTAGCCTCAGAGCCTGTGTAATGAATATGTGTTTGGTTTTAAAGGAACGAGGTGGCAACCCTATGTGTGAGGTATAATGACATAGTGAAGATCTTTAAAATTGACGGCAAGATGAATGTAGTATATTATCAGAAAATGTTGCATTCATCAGCCCAGAAACTGTTTGGGGCATACTTGTAATGTCCAACATGACAAGGATTGAAAACATAAGGCCAAATCAATTCTTCAGTGACAGTAGTAGAAAATAACGAAGGTTCTGGAGCAGGCATCGCAATCTCCAGACTTCAACATCACCAAGCCACTTTAAAGAGATCTCAAATATGAATTTTATGGTGGACACTAGGGTTGTCCAGATACTGATACTAGTATCGGTATCGGGACCGACACCGAGTATTTTTGGGAGTACTTGTACTCGCGCAAATGCTCCCGATACCTAAATAGAATACTTTTTTTGTATTTATCAACATGTTCTGTGAAAATTCTTTGAGTTTTTACTACTGCGTGACAAGAAAATAAAAAAAAGTTTTATTCATTTTTACTCATTTTTATTCTTTTATAAATGTCTTGAGTTAGAGTTCTTCATAATTCTAAAGAAAATATCCTTAATCTGTATTGTGGTTTGAAAACTGTCACATGACATTTAAAAAAAGTATCGGTATTCGGTATCGGCAAGTACATGTAAAAATGTATCGGTACTTGTACTCGGTCCTAAAAAAGTGGTATCGGGAAAACCCTAGTGGACACCCCAGTAATTCACACAGCCTGAATATTTTTTCCAAGAAGAATGGGGATGATGAAATAAAGGGTAATTACAAAATATGCAAGCGGTCATTGATCCTAAATGATATTAAGAAGGACATGCAAACCTTTGAACATAACCATTTTATCATTTCCTTTGTTGATCTGTTTTGTTTAATGATCGTGCTTCTTAAATTTCTAATTATATCTGTAACGGGATGCACCGTGACAGACTGAGATATTCCTATGTCTAGGGTCACCTTATGTCCACTAGGGCCATAGGGTGACAAAGAATCATAATTCATATGTTACAGAAGACATTAATAAGGGACATTAACCACTTAAGGACCGCCTACTGCACATTTACGTCGGCAGAATGGCACGGCTGGGCACATCAACGTATATATACGTTGATTTTAGTACCCAGCCGTGGGTCGCGGGCGCGCGCCCGCGACCCGGTCCGAAGCTCCGGGACCGGGACCGCGGGATTCGCGGACCCGATCGCCGCTGGAGTGCGGCGATCCGTCCCTGGAGCGGAAGAACGGGGAGAGCCGTGTGTACACACGGCTTCCCCGTGCTTCTCTGTGGCCGTAGCATCGATCGCGTCATCCCTGTAATAGGGGGACGCGATCGATGACGTCACACCTACAGCCACACCCCCCTACAGTTGTAAACAAACACTCTGGTCACACATCCCCTACAGCGCCACCTGTGGTTAACTCCCAAACTGCAGCTGTCATTTCCACAGTAAACAATGCAATTTAAATGCATTTTTTGCTGTGAAAATGACAATTGTCCCAAAAATGTGTCAAAATTGTCCGAAGTGTCCGCCATATTGTCGCAGTCACGAAAAAAATCGCTGATCGCCGCTATTAGTAGTAAAAAAAAAAAAATTAATAAAAATGCAATAAAACTATCACTTATTTTGTAAACGCTATAAATTTTGCGAAAACCGACCGATAAACGCTTATTGCGATTTTTTTTACCAAAAATATGTAGAAGAATACGTATCGGCCTAAACTGAGGAAAAAAAATGTTTTTTTATATATTTTTGGGGGATATTTATTATAGCAAAAAGTAAAAAATATTGCATTTTTTTTAAAATTGTCGCTCTATTTTTGTTAATAGCGCGAAAAATAAAAACCGCAGAGGTGATCAAATACCACCAAAAGAAAGCTCTATTTGTGGGAAAAAAAAGGACGCCAATTTTGTTTGGGAGCCACGTCGCACGACCGCGCAATTGTCAGTTAAAACGAAGCAGTGCCGAATCGCAAAAAGGGGCAAGGTCCTTTACCTACATTTTGGTCCGGGTCTTAAGTGGTTAATAATAATTCATGTTTGCAGGATGTCTTCAAATATCAAAAGCTGTTAGCTATGCAATCTGGGCACAAATGCTTTTGAAAGGTGTTAATTCAGGTCAGCCAGCCAATGAGTCATACCTTTGTATAATAGGCTATTGAAATATCTGAAGGTGTGGATTGCACCCACTCTCACAAGACTCTGCCATTGTGTGATAAAGCTGTATAGATAACTTATTCAACTAGATGTCTGTGTTATTATTCAAGGTTAATTGAACACTATTGAAGATGCGGTGCCGACCGGTCTACATGGTTAGCTTACCTGAATGCCTTTTAGAGTGTGATTGAAGCCCCCCATGGTGTGAAGGGGGGTGGAGATTGCATTGTCCTGTGATTAACTGTATTATGCTGTACTGGATATAAGCAAGCTAAGGAAACTAATAAATTGTCATATCTTTGGAAGCAAGAACGGAGCTCTGTCTCGTCTTATTCTGGGAAAGGATATGGATCGTGTATGCAATATTGTCGGAGTGTGTCAGATAAGCTTGTCGTGGTTGGATGGAAAGTCTTAAGCGGTGGTGACCGTTACAATATCTATCTATATATATAGCTATAGCAACAAAAGAGACAAAAAGGGTCACAGACGTGCAGCTTGCTTATCTTACTTTTGCCTGTGACATCACAGAGCCGCTGCAGTGACAATGTCAGGATCCACCCAGATACCTTACAGGTACAGCTGGCTCAGCATCCCAGCATGCGCTGAGAGCCTAAGCCAGTTGCTCCCAGCCCAGTGTGTCATGTGACTTCCTAAGGGCCCCCAAGGTAATCATGCAATTTATGACAGAACGCATAGGACGGAGCCGCATGACATTATCACATTAACCAGGAAGTGCTCAGATACACAAGCCAGAGCAGAGCATAGCACAGGCAGGTACAAGGGGGTAATATTTATAAGTGAAATTCTGCTGTGCACCATTCTATGCACCTATTAATATGAGGGTTTTATTCATTTTATTAAATGTATGGTTTTAAATGGAAAGCACTATGGAGATGACCATCTTGAGTTGTGCTGCCCCCCACTGGATGACAACTGTGGAGGAAAACTGGAGCATTTATTCTCTTAAAAGGCACATGTTAACTAACCTGTCAGAGGTAAGGGCATATATAGCACACCCTGGTGGTCATGTGCCGGACAAGAGTGATATGCAGTGATCACGGAAGATAATCTTTTCAAGTTGTGGCTTACAGTTTTTTAAGGATTGGGCATGGTTTTACTTTATATTTGGAAATATTGGACACTTTGTACATTCGGTGAAAATTACATATATGATATGCACGTTGTTTGAAAAAAGAATTTCCATTATAATGCACAATATTTAGAAATTGTTATTTGTCTTTCACAGTTCATTTTAGATGTGTGTATATCTTGACACTGTTGCACAGGAGTCATTCGGGTTTTATCACGTGTTCACTTTAGTCCTTACAAAATTTGTCGTTTAGTGGATAGTGGCAGTGTAGCACTCATTTAATATTGCATATTTTTATTGTGGAACACATGTTAATGTCAGCTGGCTGCACTAATATCCATGATATCGTATACGCTACAGGTAGCGTGGGAGTATTACACATATTCCCTACTCCTAATATGTTACAAAGAGATTTAGCTGAAAATTAAGCATGCGATCCAACTTTACAGCAGAAATGTAAAACTGAAATATCACTCTTGGGTAGAGTTGATCTAAATATGAGACCGTATATTATGACCCAAGAAGACACCAATGAGTTTAAAAAAATAAATATATACTTTAGAAAATTAACTGAGCCAGAAGAGGATACTGTAGTTTCATACTTCTTACCTGTCTACTGTCCCTCTGAGATGAGGAAGAAGACGAGGCACTTTTGTGCGTTGGAGTTGATATTTTGTGAGCTGGCGATATGCCTTTCTCTTCAGAAGTCATCTTCACACTAAGATCCGGATTGTACTAAGGTGCCAGCAAGATCATATCAAATGCTTCTCTGGATCATGCAGGATACCAATTTGCAAGTATAAGAAAACTGTTCATGGTGTGTTAATCCATCCTCAAAGTCTGAAACCTGAAAAACAATATTAGGAACATTTTAGATCTTAAGAAATTGAAATCTTTTTAGACAGTTATGCCAATTACTATAAAATATTCACAAGATTGTATAAGAATTAGTATGACCATTCGCAAATTGAAATGAAAAGGTTTTAAACTGGAAAACTAGCTGTCTAATGGTGTATTAATACTTACAGATGCCTATAAATTGAGGCCTATGGCATTGAACCAGCTGTATTTTTACCATGTATTCCACCAACCTATTTAACTGCAACAGCCTTCAAAGACTACTCCAGTGCTACACAATTGTAGTTCTTAAAAGTGGTTATTTCCGCACTACAAATACTATAGCTGCTGACTTTGAAAGAAAGGACACTTACTTGTCCAATGATCCAGTGGCATACTCACCTGGGCTGGTTATTCAATGGTCTTTGGGTCCCAGATCTGGCACGTTAAGTGTGGGAAGATGGCTCCACTTCCACAGCGGTCTTCCTGCTGTGCTGTGTGAAAGATCCACAGCCTGCTGGGATCACTAGGTACCCTCACACCCCCCCCCCCCCCCAAAAAAAGAGTTCCAAAAGAAGAGGAGGAAGTGGGGAGAAGGACAAAGCGGACCCTTCCTCTAGGGTGAAGTTCCGCTTTAACCGTTACTTCTAACAATGCATGTCAATGAATTGACCAACTTATTGAAAACCGTGCCCTACCTGTGTGACAGAATTCTAATCTCAACGGTTAAAAAAGAAGGAGAGACAGGATGTAAAAATAAAAATGTGATATAATCAGTAAGAACTGCTGAAATCTTGCTACTGCAAAAGGCATATTTTTGGTTGCTATGCTTTAACCTGTTGACACTGGACATGCTACACGTGTCTACTAAAACATCAAAGAACACAGAATGCCCCACTGCCACGTCGCCCCCCACCCTCAACTTTTGGCAATTGTTGACTCGAAAAAAGAAGCCGGGTGTGGATGTGTACCAATGGCAGCTCTATCAGCTGTAGCTGTCAAGTAAGAACTGTCTGACTCTCTGTATATGGAGACAGAAAGTAATAATGTTACGTTTGCATCTCATCTGCTTTATTCATCTGCAGATCAAAAGGATGAACTGTTGCAGACTATGTTAATTAAAGCAACCTGGCAAGTAAAAGTATTTCATTTGTAAATAACTGTGCAATGCTTTGTACCAGAATACCGTAATAATTTTAGAGTCATCCTCAAAAGAAATATACTTTTATTCTACAGTTTTTTTATACCAGGGGTGACCATCCTGTGGCCTTAGACACCTATGAATGCAGCCAAACACAAAACTGTAAACATTCTTAACCCCCCTGCCGGTAAACCCGAGCGCGACTCGGGTTGGATTTTTTAGGTAAATAGCGATATCCACGAGTCGCGTTCGGGGTCAATATGCAGAGCCTGCAGCGCGCGCTGGCTTACCTTGGATCCAGGCGGGGTACTGTACTTACCTTGTCCCTGGATCCAGCGTTGCATCCCCGCTGTGTGAGCGAGTGGCGTCCTCCATTCGACTCACACAGTGCCCGCGCGCCGCCGATCTCCGTTCCCTGCGATGTAACGGCGCACGGGGGCGGAGACCGGCGGCAAAATGTAAACAAACACATTACATACAGAATACTGTAATCTTATAGATTACAGTACTGTATGTAAAAAATACATACCCCCCTGTCCCTAGTGGTCTGCCCAGTGCCCTGCATGTTCTTTTACATAATAAAAACATTTTTTTTCTCCCTGCAAACTGTAGATTCTCCATAGCAACCAAAAGTGTCCCTTTATGTCAAAAGTGATTTTAGAGCAGCTAGAAAACAGCGATAATAAATTATAATCACTTGCAGAATTGAGCGTTAGCGATTTGTGCGAAAATTCGTCATAAAAAATAAAAGTAATGACAGCGACAATTCTGCAACTGAACAAATTTCAGTGATTTTGATTTGATTACATTAGTGAATAATTTTTATTATAATTACATTATTATTTGTTATAATTATTTATAGTAATTTATTATATTATAATTTTATGATTTTGTGTTTCAAACTTGATCATACCCGGGATGTCTACTAGACTCTGGTTTGGACAAATTTAAGCGAGTTATTCCTAAAAATTGCAGGCCTACAGTATAAAACGCAGAATTTCCATGCAAAATAATTGTACCGCTTTTGGTACGTAATTCCAGACAGAATCATACCGCCAGGGAGGTTAAAAGTTTTGATTTGGGGGGCGAATTTTTGCAAAAATGCATTTACGCTTAGTGAACACGAATGTGGCCAAAAATCATTTATATCATCAGTTTTTACCAGTACCTGTTTTTGTGAGCAAATATTTTTAAGGATAAAGCACGTGTAGGGAAAAATGTGAAAATTCATGGAGATTTGCTACTACATCCATCGAACCATATACTGCTGCATTAATTTGTCAAAAACAGTGTCAAATATTGTACGAATTTTATCTTGCCCTCATAGTAAAAAGGTATATTACAAAAAATTATAGATGATCTACCTATCTGAGTAATAAAATATATCAGTGGTCTACTGAAGATTAGGATAAACAGATAGAAAACAAGTCTTAAGTGACAGCAAACTAAACTCCAGATTCAGTCATGACATACAAAAAAAAAAAAGCAATTTGCTGCTGTATAACTAGTACACAGGAAAACTCTGTGTAGCGGGGACAACTGGATGAAACAATTTATTATAAATGGAAGGTGTGGCCTGCTATTGGTATGAAGATCACTCTAAAGAGAAGCTATTGCCGACAAAGACACAAGTGTAACTCCTTACAAGCCAGTGGTTTGGGGGCTCTTGTATGCACCGCGACAAAGGGACCCTGTGTGTTAAACAGAAAGACTCCGATTTAGTACTGGGTGGCAAATTCTTGGGAATTTTCAAAACAGTAATTCATTTGCTATAAGCACTTTCTGATGAGATGCCTCATGTTCAGTAAGCAGTTGTCAATATGCATTGGTAGGACTCAAAAACAGTGGCGGCTGGTGGTATTTTTTTGGGGGGGGGGTGGCAAACTGTGCGCTTACCCCATCCATGGTGGCAATCACAGGAGGATTCCCCGGCTCTCCTCCGCAGGCATCACAACCAGCTTCTCCTTCCCCTGCTCGGCGGCTTCTATCTCCTCCCTCCTCCTCGACAGCCAAATCATAACGCTTCTCCTTTCGGACAATCTGGAAACGGGTCTCAAAAGCGGGCTTCCCGATTGGCAAATAGGGAATATTCATTCCCTATTCTCACATGCCTGGGTGGGCTCCAAATGAATTCTCAGCGTTCCGAGCCTACCCTATTTTGAAGCCTATTCAAGCGTCTGGCTCTAATTGATGCTTCAAAAAACCACCCACCCCACATTGGAATTCATGCACCCGGCATCCTGAAAGGGGCCAGATGCATGGCTATGGGGGTTGGCGGCAATGCATAGGGTAGGTGGCGCCCTTGCGTCCTTAATGGTAGAGCTGCCCTTGGTCAAAAACATGCCCTCAAAGCTCACATGTAATATCTACATGAATGATACCTGACAAAAAGAAAATTCAACCATTTTGAGCACAAATCTAAAACATTTCAAGTAAACCGTTATCACAGAAGTCCAGTTTTTGACAGTGTATTAACGCTATATAATGACATTAATATTCAGTGCGAGTAGCTTGTTCATTTCCAATAAGCATATGTCATTATATTATATTAATAATTGATTCTGTAATGACAAGTTTGAGTAAAAATGTGCTTTCTGAATTTGTAAGCAATCATTACAACAAATGGGGCCTGTATAAAGATGGCCATACACTACGCAATCTGATTGTACAATCTCTGTACAATTTCCTTTAGATTTCACAGAAATATGGAATAGAGGACACACCTGAAAAATACATTCAATTTGTATCCAATCAGGCAGGTCATTGTACTACAAAGCTTATGGTAGATCTAAAAAGATTGTATAAGAAGTAGGTGAATTGGTAGTATTTAATGAGGGAGGTGTGGTCCAAAGTACTGAACACACCCTAAGACGCCCTCTTCTGTGATACAAGGAAGTGAATGTCATGGTAATGCAGTAATGTTTGTCTGTCTGCTTACCTCTCCTTCATGTGTTCTGCTTTAGAGGCCAGCCACTCTCACCTGGCTGCTTAAGTAATCTCTCCTCTAAGCATAGCTCCACCCCAGGCCCTATTAGGGAACTCTATTAACCTGTGCCCTGCAAGCCAGCCGTGCTGATCAACATTGTTTGTTAAGCTATTGTGCGTTTTGGTTTCCTGCTTATCGTGTGCTCTACGGCTGTCCGTTTTACCGATCTTGGCTCGTTCTCGAATATTCCTGCCTGCTTGTGACCCTGACCTCTGGGAGATGGTCTAACCTGAAATGAATGCCGATACAAGCTACAGGAAGTGATGGAATCTGAAAATCAGAACAAAAATATACAAATAAACTGACAAGATTTTAAATATCCTTTGGATGAGGTAAGTGAGAGAAAAGCACATTGGGATGACTGGGTCAGAAATGGCATTGCAAAACACCTCCATTATGAAAAGTGAAATTCTGAACTTATGCATTAAGGGCTATTTCACAGGGGCCATTTCGTCACAAATTTTGCAATTCCAGATGAATATATGATTGATATAGGATACTAACCCCTGGGTAACCGCTATCACCACTGCACCAAAAAAAATGAAATATGGACCTTACATCACTTGTCACGTGGTGTTATTGAGTTTATATGTGGTTTATTTTTTATTAATATATTAATTAGCGCTGCAATTTTCTTACACCAATTTCAGACAAATGCTAGACTTTAGAAAATACCCTGTACTTGCTTCCTTTAACCTCCCTGGCGGTATTCCCGAGCGTGACTCGGGGTTAACATTCAGTGCCAGAAGCGGTAACCCCGAGTCACGCTCGGGGTGCATTTTTTTTTCCCCAAAAAAATCATTGGCGATCCGGCGGGGGATTCCCGCTGGATCGCCGGTCAGACTAGCCTCCCTGGCGTGTGGCACGGCGTGTGGCACGCTGGATGCAGAAAAAGTTTACTTACCTTTTCTCTGCGATCCAGCGATGAATCCCCGCAGTACACGGCGGGCGGATGTCCGCCTGATGCTGTGTGTTCCGCCGATTCCCTTCCCTGCGAGCGTCGCGACGTAGGGGGGGGAACGGCGCCAAATTTAAAAAAGTAAACAAACACTATACATACAGTACACTGTAATCTTATAGATTACAGTACTGTATGTAAAAAATACACACCCCCCATGTCCCTAGTGGTCTGCCCTGTACACTACATGTCATTTTGTATAATAAAAAACTTTTCTTTCTCCCTGCAAACTGTAGATTGCCCATAGCAACCAAAAGTGTCCCTTTATGGCAAAAATTGTTTTAGAGCAGCTAAAAAACAGCGATAATAAATCAGAATCACTTGCAGAATTTAGCGATAGCGATTTATGGGGAAATTCGTCATAAAAAAAAAAAAAAATGACAGCAAAAATTCTGCAACTGAGCAAATTTCAGTGATTTTGATTTGATTACATTATTGAATAATTTTTACTATAATTATATTATCATTTGTGATCATTTTTTATAATTATTTATTATATTATAATTTTTAATTAAAAAAAAAAAAAAAAATCATACCCGGGATGCCTATTAGACTCTTGTTTGAATAGATTTAAGTGAGTTATTCCTAAGAATTACAAGCCTACAGTATAAAACGCCAAATTCCCTTGCAAATAATGGTACCGCTTTTAGCACCTAAAATCTTAAAGAATCATACCGCCAGGGAGGTTAAGGAGGCTGCAATGTGTACTAAAAATGTCCGCCATGCTGCATTTCAGATGCCGCCCCCTGCAATCAGTTTAATGGAATACTACTAAAACTCAGCAGCAGTAAAACACATGGAGTAATCACAACACATATAGCTGTATCATGATATCTAAACCCTAAATTGGAATTGCAAGAGAATGACTTTGGGGAACAACACTTTAATCTCAAGAAAGGGAGGTCAATTTGAATAGTTTGAGAAATAGAAATTGGAGGTACGAATGTTCATCAAGCAGCCATCAATACCTTTGAATAACTGGGGTTCATCGTTCAAAGTCACACTTTCAGGTTGATTTTTACAGACCCTTTCCTGGTAATGGTAAATACAGTATTTTACACATTGATGGTGAGACTAAAAACCTGACTATGGCTTGAAAAAAAAAAAAAAAAAAAAGTTTCCTGCAGCTCAAAATGCACAGATTATAAAAAGGACCCAAAATTAGTAATATCCACTGCTATTTCTGTCCTTATGTCTTCCTACTTTCCTAAATAATTAACCAACTAAACAAAGGTCAAATGAGCCATTCTTTGGGAAGGCAAATAAAAGTAATTTTTTGCATCCCATCTGCTTTGTCACCATAAAAATACAAATTGGCTCTGCATAGCCTCTAAAATAGGCAATCATGGGTTTGTCAGTCTGTATGAAATGTGTGCATAAAATTCCCCTAACTATTAGATGAAGGTAACCTATTACTGCCAAAATGGTTCGCTACTTGTCTGAGCACCAATTACTGTATGGCCAACTTAAGTACACCTATAACAAAGTAGTAACAAGCAGAAGTTATCCACACTGAAAACCACACGTTAAGTTCAATAGATCTACAGATATGGTGCCTTAAAAAACGTATTCATACCCCTTGACATTTTACACATTTTGTCATGTTACAACCTAACACTAATGTATTGTATTAGTATTTTATGACATAGACCAACAGAAAATGGCACATAATTCTGAAGTGGAAGGAAAATGCATTTGTATTCAGCCACCTTTCCTCCGATACCCCTAACTAAAATCTAATGAAACCAATTGCCTTCAGAAGTTACCCAATTAGCAAATAGAGTTCACCTGTGTGTAATTTAATCTCAGTGTAAATAAAGCCGTTCTATCATGCCCTCAGGGGATTGTTAGAGAAACTTAGTGAACAAACAGCATCATGAAGGCCAAGGAACACACCAGAAGTTAAAAGCATGGTTAGGTTATAAAAAAATATCCCAAGGTTTGAATATCTCACAGATTCAATCCATCATCCAAAAATGGACAGAGTATGGCACAACTGAAAACCTAACAAGAAATGGCCAACCACCTATACTGACAGGCCAGGCAAGGAGAGCATAAAATCAGAGAAGCAGCCAAGAGACCCATAGTAACTTTGGGAAAGCTGCAGAGATCAACAGCTCAGGTAGGAGAATCTGTCCACAGGACAACCATTAGTCATGCACTTCACGAATCTGGCCTTTATAGAAGACTGGCAAGAAGAAAGCTATTGCTGAAAGAAAGCCATAAGAAGAAGTCCTGTTTGCAAGATGCCATGTGGGGGGCACAGCAAACATGTGGAAAGGGGTGCTCTGCCACACACTTCATGTGTGTCAGGGACAGGGAAGCTGGTCAGAGTTGATGGGAAAATGGGTGGAGCCAAATAGAGGGCAATCTTTGAAAAAAAAAGATTCTGCAAAAGACTTGAGACTGGGGCAGAGTTTCACCTCCCAGCAGGACTATGATGCTAAAACATACAGCCAGAGCTACAATAGAATGGTTTAAATCAAAACATATTCAAGTGTTAATATTACATAAAGTCCAGACATAAATCCAATGGAGAATCTGTGGAAAGACTTGAAAATGCTGTTCACAGATGCTCTCCATCCAATCTGACAGATATTTAGCTATCTTGCAAAGAAGAATAGGCAAAAATGTAATTGTCCAGATGTGTAAAGCTGGTAGAGACATACCCAAAGAGACATGGCGGTACGCGCAATTAAAACATTTTTTCAAAAGACTCCCCCAGCCTATTCGATCAGAAGTAAATCTACGGCCCCTTGAAAAATTATGCAAGGGAAAGGCTGAAAAAAGGGACAATTTCCAAGATATACAAGATCTTGAACAAGTCAAAATTGTGGGGCGTCCCGTCATGCATCAAGAAATGGGAGGAGAAGGAATTGGGCTCATGTGTAAAGGAGTGCGAGATCAATCAAAGAGGGAACATGCTACGTCGGTAAACTAATACAACGGAATTGAATGATAAATGCCTGGTGCGCTGGTACCTTTGGTGGACCTGCTCCAAATTTAGAAAAACACTACCTGAAGACATTACTCCCACAGCTCCTGAACGCTCCAAAGAGCCAAATATCCCTACACTGGCAAGAACTGGAGAGTCCCACATTGAGGGGGTAGTGCAACAAAGTAGACTAAAAGAAAAATATGGAATATCTGAGATTTAGCAAAGGAGAGAATAGGGAGGAGTTTGAAGAGACGTGGAAGAAATGGATAGGCTATAAGTATACTATGGGCTATGCAGAAGTGATGGGTGCATAACATAATTTAATACCTAATGGCATGAGGTAGGGCTTTGGATGGGTAACATAGGGTAATTTATCCCGCATTCGACCTGTTCAATCTGATGGGGTAGAGGACACTAAATTAATCTGAAAAAAAAAGGGAGGTAGAAGAGAGAGGAAGTAGGGAGGTGAGAAAGAGAAGTATACATTAAAGAGAGGAGTTCAGAAGTCGGTGATATACGGGAAGGGAGAGGTCTGGGAAGGGAGAGGTCTGGGAAGGGAGAGGTCTGGGAAGGGAGAGGTCTGGGAAGGGAGAGGTCTGGGAAGGGAGAGGTCTGGGAAGGGAGAGGTCTGGGAAGGGAATAGGGAATTGTGGGATACTTTTTATTACGATACATTCATATTTAATCTCTTTGAGATGATGGGTATTAGGTATGAGATGTGTAATTGTAAAATGATATATATATAGATCACACACACACACACACTAATATATATATATATATATATATATATATATATATATATATACACACACACACACACACACACACACTGTCGAAGTTGGAAGCGACGAAACACGTCAGGGCGTGGCTACAACAGCGCAACAAGGAAGACGCAGTGCGTTCCACTGCTAACCAGCCAGGTCGGATTACCATACTTGCTTCACAGCACACGTGCGGCCCCCGTGTGTGGAGGACAGCGGTGAACCCTTTGTTTATCCTTACATGTTCATTTACAAGTGTTTTTCTGTACTGCCATTATTAGTGGGTTTTTTCCTGACTTACCTGGGGGTTACATTTTAAAGCAAGAATCACACCATCATAGTGCTTTCTTTGTCTTATGTACCTCTACTGAGATTAATCCTGACAGTTACCTGGAGGAATATGAATGGTGTGATTTAAAAGGAAAAACAGCTGTTTTTCTTGCCAGTGGTAAGCCTGCACCCCGGAGGGGGGAGTAATGCACTGTTTTGGTGAATCTTTTTAATTGGTGTAGGGTGCACTAATAAAGGGATTTTTAAATACAGCTTACCTGTAAAATCCTTTTCTTGGAGTACATCACGGGACACAGAGCGGCATATTCATTACTATATGGGTTATATGGAGTACCTTCAGGTGTGGACACTGGCAATCTCAAACAGGAAGTCCCCTCCCTATATAACCCCCTCCCCTAGAGGGAGTCCCTCAGTTTTGTAGCAAGCAGTATGCCTCCCAAAATGGTCACCCAAAAGAGGGGTGGGAGCTCTGTGTCCCGTGATGTACTCCAAGAAAAGGATTTTACAGGTAAGCTGTATTTAAAAATCCCTTTTTCTTTCTCGTACATCACGGGACACAGAGCGGCATATTCATTACTATATGGGATGTCCGAAAGCAATGCTTTAATGAGGGGAGGGAGACATCTTCCAAAGAAGGATTTAATTTTAGAGGTATACTCAGATACTAGTAAATCCAACTTAAACGAGAAATGTAAATCTCAAATCAAATCAAGGGAGCCCCCTCAGATCCTGAGGAGCTTGAATCGCGGCCTGTAGTACTGACTGCCCAAAGGCTGTATCCGCATTCCTTCTTACGTCCACTTGATAAAATTTTGTAAACGTGTGGACTGATGACTACGTTGCTGCCTTGCATATTCGAGCCATAGAGATCTGATGATGTGCTGCCCAGGAGGTGCCCCTGGCCCTGGTAGAATGGGCCTTTACCGACAAAGGAGGAGGCACCTCTTCAAACCGCAGGCCCGAACAATTAATTGTTTAATCCATCTTGCGATGGTGGATCAAGCGGCTGCCTGACCCATCTTGGGCCCTTCCGGTAAAACGAACACCACATCTGTTTTCCGAACCTTCTCTGTAGCTTTAAGATAGGCCCTTACGGCCCTGACAATATCCAACGTATGCAGCAACCCCTCTTTTCTAGAGGTGGGTTTTGGAAGAAGGATGTAAGTACCACATCCTGGTTCAGGTGGAAACTGGATATAACCTTTGGTAGAAAGGAAGGATGAGGACGGAACCCCGCCCTATCCTTATGCAAAATGAGATATGGTTCCTTACAAGATAAGGCTGCCAATTCCGATACTCTCCTGGCCGAAACTATGGTGATCAGAAATACCGACTTTCTAGTCAGTAAAATCAAGGTACCTCAGCCAACGGCTCAAGAGGTTGTTTCTGTAGGGATGACAGAACAACATTTAAGTCCCATGGACAAAGTGGTGACTTGACAGGAGGATTAATACGCAAGACCCCCTGTAAGAAGGTCTTTACCAGCGAGTGGGTGGCCAGCGGCCTCTGAAACCACACTGACAGAGCTGAGATCTGTCCCTTGATTGTGCTTAGTGCCAGGCCTTTATCCACTCCTAGCTGGAGAAAACTTAACACCCTATCAATAGTATATTTGCGGGAATTCCATCTTTTGGATTCACACCAGCCTACGTAGTTCCTCCACACCCTGTAATAAATCACCCTGGAGACCGGCTTTCTAGCCCTAATCAGGGTAGGGATTACCTGCCTAGACAGACCTCTACCCCTGAGAATCAGGGATTCAGCCTCCAGGCCGTCAAATTTAGACGCCGTAATGTAGGGTGGAGGATCGGGCCTTGTGAGAGTAGGTCTGGTTGTAGAGGAAGAGTCCAAGGGTCTCCCACTGCCATCTTCAGGACTAGTGAGTACCAAGTCCTCCGGGGCCAAGCCGGAGCTACTAAAATGACTGGCTTGTGCTCCACTCTGATCTTGCGCAACAGGCGAGGGAGTAACTGTAGCGGAGGGAATGCATATAGAAGTTTGAATTGATGCCAAGGGCAAACCAACGCATCGGTTCCGCAGGCCATAGGATCCCTCGTTCGAGACACGAACCTGTCTAGTTTCTTGTTGAACCTGGATGCCATTATATCTACGTCTGGCATTCCCCACCTCTGGCAGATTGTCTGAAAGACCTGGGGATGCAGAGACCACTCCCCTGGCGACAGACTCTGGCGACTTAAGAAGTCTGCCTGCAGGTTGTCCACTCCGGGAATGAATATCGCCGAACTGCAGGGTACATGAACCTCTGCCCACTGAAAAATCAAGCTCACCTCCCTCTGAGCGGCCCGACTCCTGGTTCCCCCTTGGTGGTTTATGTATGCCACCGCCGTGGCATTGTCTGACTGGATTCTCACCGGGAACCCCTTTAATCTGGAGGTCCATGCCAGAAGGGCTAGGCGAGCAGCTCTGATCTCCCAGATATTGATGGGGAGCTGCCTCTCTGCTTTCACCCCAGTTCCCTGGCGAGAGGACCCCTCGAAGACCGCCCCCCCCCAGCCTGCCAGGCTGGCGTCTGTGGTAACTACCTTCCAGACAACAGGGCTGAAGGATTTTCCCTTTAGAAGATTCTGGGGGTTCAACCACCAGGCCAGGCTTTGTCGGACCCTTGATGATAGCGTCAAAGGGGACTCTAAAGCATGTGCCCTCTTGCCCCAGGCTGCTAGAATGGCTGCCTGTAGGACGCGAGTGTGGATCTGAGCGTATGGTACTGCCTCGAACGTGGCCACTAGCTTGCCTAGTAATCGCATACACAGGCGAATAGTTGGTTTTTTTCTTGTTTAGAACCAACTGAACCAGCCCCTTGATAGCCTCGATCTTTACCAGGGGCAGGAACACTCTTTGCTGTTCTGTGTCTAACCTCATGCCGAGGTATTCCAACTGCTTTGTAGGCTGGAACGCTGACTTTCCCCGGTTTAGGACCCAGCTGAATTCTTCGAGGTACCGAACCGTGAGGTTTACTGCCTTTTGCAGACCCGGTCGTGAGTGATCTATGATTAAAAGGTCGTCCAAGTATGCTAGGACTGTGACCCCTTGGATCCTTAAATTGGCCAGAACTGGGGCTAGGATCTTCGTGAATACCCGGGGGGCCGTGGCCAGCCCGAAGGGGAGCGCCCTGAATTGGAAGTGTCGCTGCCCCACCGCGAAGCGTAAAAAATCTTTGATGCGACTGAAAGATTGGTACATGAAGGTAAGCATCCTTTATGTCTATGGAGGCCAGAAAATCGTCTTTCTGAAGCGCGGCGGCTGCTGACCGGATGGATTCCATCCGGAAGGAACGAACCTTTAGGTAACCGTTTAACCTCTTTAGGTCCAAGATTGGCCTGACATCGCCGTTGGGCTTTGGTATGACAAAGAGATTGGAATAGAAACCTAGCCCTTGCTCTTGGGCTGGCACCTCTATTATTACGTCCTGGTAGAGCAGGTGATCCAAAGCTGCCAGCAATGATGCCTTCCTTGCTGGATCCCTTGGTAGCCTTGATTCTTGAAAATGAGGCGGAGGATACCTTAGAAACTCCAGTCTGTAGCCTGTGGTTACAGATGCCCGGATCCATTTGTCGGGGATCTTGGCTTCCCAAACTTCTGAGAAGAAACGAAGCCTTCCCCCCACCCGCGAGAGTGGGGGCGCCCCTTCATAAGGCAGACTTAGGGGCTGTCTTTGTCGGCTTGCGATACCATGGCCTCTTACCCCCAGGGACCTGCCCTGCGATCTACTGTTAACGTTGGATCGTGCAGGCGGCCGTCGATACTGCCTGGAATTTGAGGGCCCCGAGACAGGAAAGAGCTGCCTTTTAAATGTAGGACCCCGGAATGTCTTTTTGACCGGTAAAAGGGTACTCTTGCCATTTGAAATAGTCTGAATATATTTATCCAGATCCTCTCCGAAGAGTCGTCCTCCATGGAAGGGAAACCCTGCCAGAAGCTTTTTGCATGGGGGCTCCGCCGCCCAGTTCTTCAACCATAAGAGCCTTCTCATGTGCACCAAAAATAGTGATAAACGAGAGGCCTGCTGGATGGAATCTTTTATAGCATCTACAGCAAAACACAGAGCTCTGGGAATGTCAGAAAACTCTTCTGCTTGTTGGGTAGGCATGTCCTTTAACATTTCTTTTGTCTGGTCTTTTAACGCCTGACAAACACCAATTGCAGCCACAGCTGGCTGTACCACTGCTCCTGCCGTAGCAAAGGATGCTTTTAAAAGTGTCTCTAACCTTTTATCAACCGGATCTTTAAACATATGTATGTTTTCCACCGGGCAAGTTAGTGATTTATTCACACATGAGATGGCTGCATCCACTATTGGGAGCCTCCACCTCTTGGAGAATCTTTCCTCCATGGGGTAAATAACCGCAAATCTTTTCGGTGGCAGAAAAATCCTGTCCGGCCGTACCCAATCCCGAAAGATCAATTCCTCCAAGAGAGGATGGACCGGAAACACTGCGTTGCTTAACGGAGCTTTCAAAGAGCCCAGAGAGGATACCGGAGGAACCTGAGGCTCTGGCAATGGTAAACTAAATGCCGAGCGGACCATGTCCGTCAAAGACTGTACCCACAGTCTTTCTGTCTGGGAGTCTGAAAATGGTTCCTCAGAGGCAGATCCCTCAATCCCTGAACCCTCTTGGTTCAGGTCTAGTTGATCCTCCTGTGATTCCAATTCCTCCGGAGAGAGAATCTCAGCATCTGAGGATACACCTCTTGGTGATGGGGATCTAACCCGTTTCTTACCAGGAATAGCTCTAGCGATCAATGCTGCTATTCTCTCTTCTAGCCCCCCTAGGGATACGGCTAGCATCTCCTCTGTGATAAACACAGGGCTGGGCTGATCTGGGCCAGCCTCCGCACCAGATCCCCCTAATGGCTCATCCAAGGCACCCTTTATGTTAATAAGTTGCGGGGAAAGTATCGGCATATCATCAGAATCAGAAGGGGAACCCCTTTGTTTTTTGGTCTTTTTTGTACACTTTGACCCCGAGCCTTTGGAAGCCATAATACAAAATCGAGGGACTCCGCCCACACAACAGACTGTAGTGGCCAGGAGTACAAAACCAGAGTTTAGGGAACAATAGATCACTAATGCCCAAAAACTGATGGGATCTCGTATGTTTTTCTCTTCTTTTTTTTTTTTTTTTTTAAATATATATTATATATATTTTCTTTTTTAGAAACATACAGTGACCCCAAACTTAGTTTGCCAGCCTCCAACCTGTATGCAAAAAGGGGGATTTCTTGGCTTAACAAAAAAGGCATTGGAACAAAGTCCAGCATGTACTACCCCTCTTCCGCCACCGGGAGTCACTGTTCTGCCGCTCTGCGTCCTCTCCTTCTGAAATCAGCCTCAGACTGAGCACTGAAATTGCCTGCTGATCTATAACAGCACAAGGCGCGCCCCTGTATGACGCCGCAGGCACGCCCCCCCCCCCCGCCCTCCTGTCTGAACGGCGCGAAAAACGTCTATAAGACGTGCTCGCGCGTATGCCGGAACAGGAGGAACATGGAGGAGCCGCGCTGCTAGAGACCCAGGACTGCAGAAACAGGCGGCAGATTCAAACCCCCGGCCAGGTAGGACTCCAAAAGGCCCCTAGGGATCCTTACTAGTCCTAGGAAGAAAGCAGCAGGTTAGCTAGCAACACATTCTTAGACAGGGGAACCTAGTGATGGGGGAAAAAGGTGTCATCCTGTCTCTCTTAGACATAGTGAGCAAGGTTGCCCATGCAGAGCATACTTAGGCTGTCCCCCCTTTTAGGTTACCCCGGAGAGCCTGCTGTCGAACCAAGTCCCGCAGGCTCCCCCTTACCTGCTCCATGCTGCAGGATGTTTGTCTAGCAAACTGATCCAATCTTCTCCCATCTCCGTGGGTAGCGTAGTAGACCTTCAGGCCCTGGGGTCCTATGAAGGTACCCACTGTCCTGGACCTATATAGCACCCTGGCAAACAGGAACTTATGGTTTTTACAAACTCCAAGTCCTGGGCCCAGGGTCCAGCCCTCCAAAGAGGAGCATTATAGGCAAAACCCCACGGTTTGGGGCCCGGGTACTGTCCACTTTGGCACTGAGGCTCCTTGGACAGATCCGGTTAGCCCGCCCTTAATCCCAAGGATGTGGAGCAAAGCTATTCCGTGACCAACACCTAAGACACTGGCGAAAAAACTGAGGGACTCCCTCTAGGGGAGGGGGTTATATAGGGAGGGGACTTCCTGTTTGAGATTGCCAGTGTCCACACCTGAAGGTACTCCATATAACCCATATAGTAATGAATATGCCGCTCTGTGTCCCGTGATGTACGAGAAAGAAACCTATTTTTAGGACCACCTATCACATCACCACATCTTTCTCTTTTTAAAATAGAGCTGGAATTTACCAGTTCTTAGCACTGTTTATCATTTGAACTACACAGTTCATATATATATACACACACACATACACATATATATATACACATATACACACACACACACACCACAATGATGTGAACTGTGATTGAAACAGTGAAAAAACGCAAAACTGAATAAGTCTCTCGACAGAGTTCTCTGAGGTGAAAAAACAAAAACAAACTTCAGCTCACTTTAGTTTATAAGCAGTTACAGTTTTTGGGATAAAGGTTTTACATAACTAAAAGCTGATCACTGCAAGTACTCTTGTCAATGGTAAATGGTTTGTCTCAAACCTAACGGTCAAAACCAGGAACCCGCTCCCTCCCAGCAAAAAACAAAGTGCCAAATAAGGCAGAGGAAGGGGGGGTGGAGGCAAACAAGCAGAACCTCCCCTTTTTGGGTGAAGTTTTGTTTTAAAGTATAGGGTATTCCTCACCAAACCATCCATTTACTTTAAAAACAGAAATGCAGGCAACACGTGTTTGTGTGTGTGTGTGTAAATATAATATATATTAAAAAAAAACACGTTATAAATACCTTTTTTTTAATTATTTTTTCCAAGTCCAGTGGGGAAATTATTTGATCCCTTGCCCAATTACAAAAGAAATGAAGGGTCTATAATTTTTATCATAGATTTTAAATGAGACAGAATAACCATCAAAAAGCAGAGAAAAAAAAAGCCACACGATACAAATGTTATAAATTGAGTTGTAATTAGGTGAGTACAATAAGTATTTGATCCTCAAGCAAAACTTGACTTTGTACTTGGTGGAGAAACCCTTGTCAGCAAGCACAGAGGTAAGACATTTCTTGTAGATGGTTGCCAGGTTTGCACACATCTCAGGAGGGATTTTAGTCCACTCTTTACAGACCTTCCCTAAATCCTTGTTTTTTATCTGTCGCTTGGAAACTCAAAGTTTCCATACATTTTCTATAGGATTGAGGTCTGGAGATTGGCTAGGTCACTCAAGTACCTTAATGTGCTTCTTTTCAAGCCACTCCTTTGTTGCCTTGGCAGTATGTTTTGGGTCACTTACCTACTGGAAGACCCATCCACGACCCTTTTTCAGTGTTCTGGCTGAGGGAAGAAGGTTCTCATTCAAGACTTTACAATACTTGGTCCAGTACATCGGCCATCAATGCGGCAAAGTTGGCCTGTACCTTTAGCAGAGAAACAGCCCCAAAGCATAAGGTTTCCACTTCCGTGCTTGACTGTAGAGATGGGTCATAGTCAGTATTTTTCTTCCTCCAAAGTTTGGTCTCATCTGACCCAAGCACTTTCTCCCAATCCTGTTCTGATTTAATTTAGATGTTCATTGGCAAACTTCAGATGGGTCTGAACTTGTGCCTTCTTGAGGAGGACCTTGCGGGCGCCGCAGGTTTTCAATTCATGTATTGTGTTTGTTTGGTGACTGTGGTCCCAACTGCCTTGAGATCATTCACAAGCTCCTCCTGTGTAGTTGCGGGCCGATTCCTCACTTTTTCCATGATCATCCTTACCCCATGAGGCGAAATCTTGAATGGAGCTCCAGACTTGGGAAGATTGGTGGTTATTTTGTATTTCTTCCATTTGCAAAAAATCGCTTCAATAGTTTTCTTCTCACCAAGCTTCTTGCTGATGGTTTTCTAGCCCATTCCAGCCTGGTCAAGGTCTACAATATTGTCCCTGATGTTTTGACAGCTCTCTGGTTTTGCCCAGGATGGTGAGGTTTGAATGGAAGATAGATTTGGTGGACAGGTATCTTTAATACACATAACCCAGTTGTCGTTCAGTGCACCTTAAATTGACAGGACTAATCTGTGTACCACATGAGCACATACTGTCTGTGGGAGCCAGAATTATTGTTGGTTGGTACTTAATACTTATTTTTAGGGTTGCACCAATACCACTTTAAGACAGTATAAGTACCGATACTTATTTCAAGTACTCGCTGATGCAACTTTTATTTTAATGTCGTGCGACAGTGGCACAAATATGCAGCAGTCATTAGCACCGATGAGGCATAGATGTCAGTAGTTTATTTTTTACAAATTTATTAAAAAATATATATGGGGTGGAAAGTGTCAGTTTTTTTATTATTCTTTTTACAATTCAAACCTTTAAAATATGCATTTTCTTTACAACCCCCCCCCCCCCTTTCAGCGCTGTTGGAGGGGGGGGGACCCAGAGGGAAGCAGAGGAGAGGAGTGGAGTGTAGCTTTCAATAAAAGCACCCGACAGCCGTAGGAGGGAGGAGGAGGAGAAGCGGCTATCAGAAAAACTATACAGGGAGAGATCAGTGATTGTAACCGCCCTCAATGCCACACTGATCACCTGTGAGGCTGCCTGGCCCCCCTGCTGAGCTTGAGGACACCTGGTCCGATACAACAGGTTTTGGATCAAGCATCAGAACATTTGCACAAGTACCGATACTTGATATTGGCACCAATAACTATAATCGTATCGGTGCAACCCTACTTATTTTACTCACTGAACTGCAAAATTTGCAGGGGCTCAAATAATTATTTTCACCACTGTAAGTGATCACATAACCTCTGTTCTCAGCTGTATTCGAGGTGAAGGAGACTGTAGAGGGGTGCATTAGCGGATGGCAGAGAAATAGCAATACACTGATCTTCCCAGTGAAGATCTTTGCTGGGGGGTGGACATGTTAGCCATTGGATGCCATCACAGCCAGAAACCAGAACAGGTTGAGATAAAATGTGCTCTCATTTCTAACACGGTAACATGGTAAGTTTGAAATAGGAAACCAGGGGTACCGGTAGGATAACCAAGTATTTCACACACACACACAAAAAAAAGGGATACTTTTTGACACAAGTACAGGGTACAACAGACACATATCAGAAATATAAATGTTGGGCTAACACTTTAAAACTTTGTAGAGCCCAAACATTTTTATTGTTCGTATTAAATAGAGTGGAGAAGGTATACAAATTTTATTAGGTCCGTATTGCTTTCTAGGGCTCCGTCGGAAATATTTTGCTACAATAGATTTATCAGTTAGAACGTGAGGGAATGAGGGAAAAAAATCTCAATACAAACCTTTAAGGCCTCATGCACACTGGGCGTTATACAAAAAGGCAGTAGTGTTAGCTGTAGAATTAGTTCTTCAGCTGTAGCATTTTTTAGCTTTTTGTAACAAAATTGTACTCCAAGAGCTTATGGCTCAAAAAACGCAGATAAATGCAGAATAGCCGTTTTACAAAACTCCTCTCAAAACCCACTAGTTCTGGGTTTTTTTTCCAGCTAGAAAACTCCCCTGCCAAAAACTACTCATAAAAGCCTATGTGTGCATGGACACATAGGATAACATTCTGGGGAGTTTATTGGCTGCAAAAAATAAATAAAAAACAGCTGCCGATTTGCCCTCATTTCCCATCTTGTTGTCACACTGCTGTAACACAAGCAATACTCAATGCAGCAACTTCCTCACATAAAAGACGACCTCTAATGCACCATTTGCCTGAAGAATAAGTTGGTTAGTGCTCATATTTGAGCATATGTTTGGCTGGTAAGTACTGTATTTATTGGCGTATAACACTCACTTTTTTACCCTGAAAATAGAGGGTAAACTGTGCCTGCGTGTTATACGCAGGGGGCTGTGGAAAGTTTTTCTCCTGAAACTTCCCTCCTAAAGTTAGGGTGCATGTTATACACAGATAAATACGGTAATATACAAAAAGTTGCATTGAGAATCTTTTCAAGAAAGACATTAACAAGCATCATTATAATGCCTACACTATTATATAACAATGCGTATATTTTAGAACTGTAAGAATACTAACCACAGCACTAATTTTAGTGGTCTGACTCAGCAGGCTCCACTCTCCACTTCCTTATCTAGTAATAGGAAATGACAAACAGACTGACCAAACAGGATGTTCTGGGGCCTGGTGCTTAACAGCTTCTACTGCTTTCTACGTTCCATGAAATTTCCTTATACTGCCAGCATCCAATATTTTTAAAGATCTATTTAAAATATTTAAAGGGCATCTGGAGAAAGTAATTCAAAAAAAAAAAAATAAATAAAAATAAATGCAACAAATATGTATGAGGGGGGTGTTTGGGTCGGAAGGTGAAGGAGGGTCGGTTGAGGGAACCTGAATTAGGCTTAAAGGGTTAGTTAAAAATGAAAAAGTTAAAAACTAACACACACCATACACCTTCCCCATTCAAGTGGGTGATACTCGGTCAGTGCCCATATGGCAGTTAGAGGTCTGGCGATTTGAAACACCCACTTTTCTCCCCAAACTGCTGCACTGGCTCCACGGGCACCAACAGTTCATCACCCATGGAGGTAGTGCAGCTGGGACCAGAGGGTTGGGGAGGGTGTAGGGTCTTACGCTGGGTACAACTAATTTTGTTTCCACCCAACAGGCTGAAAGAAGAAAATAAATACTGTAAATCGGTTGAAAAAAAAATGTGTGTGTGTGTGTTAAGGGGAGGGGGAGGGGAGGGAGCGGAACGAGCGCCATTAGATTACATACACCAAAAATCTCCTGTTTACTCAGTCATCTCTGCAATAGTAGGTTCTGTCTCCTGGGCCGGCATTGGACCAATGTTACACTACTTCTTGTCCAACTTCATTGAGTGTCCACGTGTCTTGTTAAGTGACAGTTAAAAATGTAAAACTTAAAGTTACTTTTATTACAAATTTGGATAGAGTGGTGAGGAATTAGAACGACTGTCGAGATTATATTCCTGTCTGTGTCCCCATAAGGCATTTCACGCTTTTGAATTGTCATAATAACCTGGAATGAAAGTTGTCACCAGAACAGGAATATCGTGGAAATCTTCCAATGAAAACACTTGCTCGCATGACAATGATCAGGATTTCCCTCACTTTAGAAAGATATCTCTCACTTCCTGTTAAAGTGGTTGTAAAGGTTAATTTTTTATTTATTTTTTAAAATAACATACATATACTTGCCTCCACTGTGCAGTTAATTTTGCACAGCGTGGCCCCGATCCTCCGGTTCTGGGGTCCCTCGGCGGCTCACTTGGCTCCTCCCCGCTTCAGATAATGCCCTTTGGGAAGGAGGTTACCTTGCAGGCGCGGTCCCGAGTCCTGCATTTTGCGTCCATAGCCACGAATTGCAGGACTCGACCCTGCGTCATTCGATTTGATTGACAGCAGCACAAGCCAATTTCTGCGCTGCTATAAATCTATTCAATGAAGAGCCGAGAAGCCCGGTCAAAGATAGAGCACGTTCACGACGTGGGACTTTGCAGGGCTCAGGTAAGTAAAACAGGTGGCTGGGGGTCCGGTAAATCGACCAATTTTTTTTTCACCTTAATGCATAGAAACCGTCTGCCTTTACAACCATTTTAAGTAAGCATTTACAATCAAATGATTTTTCTATGCTTTTCCCTTTTCTAGGTAAGTGAAATTGGTCTCTTTAATATGTCAAGTATGCTGGCTGTGGAGCAAAAATGCAAAGTAGAAGGCTTTTAGTAATCACATTGATTAAAGCTAAGGAATGCTACAGATAAAAATTAAATTAAACCAAAACATTTGCCTTAACATTCCATGCCCAAGGGCAGTTCATGAACTCACACTGCAAGGCTTCTTCTTGATATAGAACCTAATAATCCAAATGTCTGAATAGCTGCCAATTACCTATCCACAATAGCAACTACCATTTATCAGGAGAGTTCACCTAAACCTCATTTGAGCAAGTGTAGCAAAATAGAGTCATGTTAAATGCTGCACAAATTGAAGGATTCAAAGCAAAAAGGTGGAAACTTTTTTTTCGAATATACATTCTATCTTAAGAAAATTTTTACTTTTTGATTGGTTTAAAAAGTAGGCAGCTCTGGGTGTTAAGCCAGCAATACATGTGTCAACTTCGATCTGTGTATAGCCAGAAGGGTTGTATTCAGAAACTTGTGTAAAACCAACCTGTTGGGTTGTTCCCGAACAAACTATGCCTGGCAACATTGTACTCTGGAAAGACTTCCCACCATCAGAACACAATAAAATAAGTACAGCGAATGTGTAGATTGGGGAAATTGGACCATTTTTTTTTTTCGTTCCGCCCCTTAGTTGAACAAATAAAATGAATCATGAATGGCCAGCTTTAGTTCCCATGTTTCCCAACAGATGGAGCTACCTCTCTAGAGTTAGAAGTGTTAAAAATTTTGCCCCCCCCCCCCCCTTATAGAAGAGATTTTTCTGTATGCCAACAGAACTCAACTTGAAAAAAAAAAACGTTTTATTTTTTTAGCTTGCCAAAATGTTGCTTTCCTATCGCTACAAGCCATTCTATGGTTGGACCTGTGCTGGGTGAAACTCACTCGTACTACTTCCTTGCTGTATAGTAGCTACAAAAAGGTCAAAATTTAGATGCTTAAACCACTTGCATTTAAAAAATATACTCAGGGCTCCTGTGTAAAAAATTGTCAAATGGTGCATCTCAACCTTAGAGAGACATATGTATGGGGCCGAGATGCATACAAAAAAAGTCGTTCATTTAGCATACCAGACTTATGACACCTGTGACCCAAGTCTATTCACAATTAACTAAGCTTCAATGTTCTCCAGTTTTCTTTCCCGATGTTTAGGGCGGAGGTCTAGCATTGAGGGCTTGGTGTTTCTTCTCCACGCTTTTTTTTTTTTTTCTTCCCTTCCTTTCCCTTTGACTTTAATCTCCTCTTACTTCTGCCCTGAGGGTTCTTACAGTTCCCACCTGTGTGTCCTCCTTTCCCTTAGCTAGGTACTTCAATTCAGAATAGTGTTTGGCTTTGCACATTCTACTCTACAAATGTTAGATGAAGGCAGCACTAGTTGTGATGCTTTTAATGGCGCCCGCTGCCTGTTGTGTCTGAGCCAATGAGGAGGAGAGAGCCAGGAAAGTAGCTGCTCTCTTGCCCAGTGCTGGATTGAGATTGGGTTCAGGTGAGTATTGGGGGGGTGGGGGTGCACAGAGAAAGTTTTTTTTTAACCTTCATGCACAGAGGTAAAAAAAACTTCAGCCTTTCGAATCACTTCAATGCATTCTTTGCATAAAAAAGGAAAAAATATTCCCCCCAGCCCACCATAAATACAATACTTACCTGAGCCAGATCGCAATCCAGCGCTGTGTACATCTGCAGACGTGCTGCCCTTCTCTTCTCTCTCTGACAGGAGGCTTGGGGAGCCATTGGCTCCTGGTGCGGTCATTCAAATCATGTGGGCAGAGAGCAAGGGGGCAGGGCTGAGCCGAACTGTGTGTGTCAATAGACACACAGGGTGTGGCTCAGGAGCAAGCCGTCTGCTATGGGGGCACTTGGAAAAGAGCAGGGGCCAAGACTGCCAGCAGGGGACGTTCTGACTTTATGTATAGTCACTCAACTTTTTAACAGGATTGGTAAGCACACTTTCATATTTTGTTGTATATAAATTTATACTTTTTTAGATTAAATATTGATAATTTTGTAAAAATTACATTATATATTTGCTGTTCTGTACTAATGGCATTTATTATTACACACAGACGACTAGTTCTCAGAAGAGACCGAGGTGCTAAAGCCCTGAAGAATGCGAAACTAGTTGGCAATTAGTGCACCAAACTCTGTCTTTGCTATTCTGTAAATACTGTGGTCGTCCTTTAATTGATCTGTTTCATATGTATAATAATTTTATGTACATTACATTTTCTATTTTTGATATATAACCTACGTGTTTGGTGTGTTTACCTTATTACCACGATTGATATCTCACATTAAAATCCTTAGAGTTGGGTAGGAGGAGCTTCCTCTGCCTTTCTTATTTCATTTATTTTTTATGCCAGCAGGGGACCACTTGGTTCCAGTTTAAACTACTTGGCTAAATACTCTAAAGGCTTAGGTTTGAGGGTATCAGGATTCAGTAATGACCCTGCAAGGAAATGCAACATATATATGACTCCTGTAAGAAGGACTTTACTGGCAGGTCACACTGCCATAAGGAAGGATGGAAATATCGGCAGATCTCAAAACTGCACAGCAGACATACTGGCTGCAATAGGTGCAAAACTCCTTTTTTGTTTAAACAAGAGTTAAAGAACATTAGCCCACATTGACTGAACAGAATTCATCTTTCTTCAGTTTTAAGCCATTTGGTTGCTATAGTAATCTTACTTGCATGTTTGCCCAAACTTTATTAACTAATATTGGTTCTTCAAAATATGCAAAGACATTAAGGATGTTCTTAAAATATAATGAGGTTGGCTTTGCATCACAAAGTACAACATTCATGGAAATATACAGGTAATTGGTATATAAAAACACAGTCATCTAAGTGATCGGAATAAAAGCTTTATATACGAATATGCACGCATTCATACAGGGTCATATTGGTTTTCCAAGAGCATGTAAAGGTTCTGAATATAATATAAAAGTACATTACTCCTTCAAGTGGTTGTGAACCCTCTCGTATGCACAGTGAAGTGACTGGTCTCAGATGATTCACAGAGATGAAACAAATCCTCCTACATAGGTTTTGCTTGTTTATCTGCAGGCTTCTCTCTACATCCCTTCAAAAGGGCAGAATTGTGTTAAAATCCTTCAGTCTCAGAAGTGACATGTTAATAACAGGGGAATGAAGTACCAGAGAGAAATTACAATTACAGCTTTGGGAGATGGACAAGTAAATAATACAAATGTATGTGCTTTGTTCAGATTTCATGACTGACGTTTACAACCACTTTAAAAGGCAAACCTTTGGCAAAAAAACAAACATAAAAAAGCAGTAGTAGGAGGGTAGGTAAGAGGCTCAGCTGTCTGCATCTACCTGAAGCTGTAGAAACTCCACTGAGCCCCCTGAAGTGTTTTCACTTCCAGAGAGTGAACAAGTATTTACGTCATACGACAGAAAACGTGCACATAGCAGTATATCTGACAAAACTTTACTACAGTTGGTAGAATAATAATCTCTTGGTATTACTGAAAAGGGAATTATGTAACATCACAGGAGTGTGAGTGCTGCCGACACCCCTAATCGAATAGAAGATTGAAGGATTCCCCCAGGGGAGGGGCTTTATAGGCAGCAATAGTAAGCGTATATATAGTAGTACCAAAAACAAGAAATTATTTTATGAAAATCAATAAATATTTAATTATATAGAAAAAGGATCATACAATATGACATAATATAACACTTAACAAGTCATAGAGTTGCAAAAAATTTGAAACTGATCCACATAAGTAAACTCTACAAGGCCCTACGCGTTTCGGGGTTTTCCCTTCTTCGGGGGCCGGAGTCTGTGTGGAAACAAATTAGGTTGCATCAGGTTTACATAAACATAGCATCAAAAATATATAACTTTAACAATCGCGTCAGATTTTAATACAGCAAGCATAATAAGTAAAAGATAGACAGAAAAACATACCAGTCAAGAGATGGCAACTCAATAAAAACACAGGGTAAAAAAGTCCATGGTGAAAAATTCCTGAAGGGATGGTATACAGGAGTTGGGGGGCAGGCACCGTGCATCCAAGGGAAGCAAACCCCAAGCCAAAAACTGCCAAGCTTAGGAAAGTTGTATAATTCCTAAAATGAAGGACACAATGCAAAAAAGATATATATATCTATGCAAAGTAAAAAATAAAATATAATAAATATAATGGTTCTAGTATATATGTATGTGTCATATCAATTTGTGTCAAGGTCTTAAATAATTGTAAGTTATATACCTGACAACAGGGAGTAACCCATAAGAATGGCCAGCAGGGGTCAGCGGAAGGCACAGCACAATAGATTGTCTCCCTATCCAAAGGAGGTAGTACTTGAAAATGGCCAGAGGGGGTCAGTGAGAAGCACAACACAAGGAGGCTGAAAACGAAGGAAATTTGAAAAAATATAAATAAAACAATTCCTAGGTATGGAGATAAGCAAGGAAGCAAAGGAGTATTGGAGAAGGGAAGGCTGACAGGAACAGACCGTCAGCCAGTGATGTACCTTTTAAATGGATGTGTAGAACCATCGCCGTCAGCCAAGTCAGCCATTCCCATGAGATGGCTGTGTATAAATAGGCAAGGGAGGGGGAGTGGTCACAGGAAGTAGTAAGAGGTATGAAATATCACATGACCAATGATAGTCACATGGGCGGAAGTGTTATGGCAACTGTCAGCAAAGGACGTCCGAGGAATTGGAAAAAAAAAAAAAAAAAAAAAGAAAGAATCATATGTTAGAGCTGTGCTGCTGGGGATGAAAAAAGGGGTGTGGATTTAAGTTCCCTTACTGGCAAATTTGAGTATCGCTTAAATGAAGGCAGTGGGCAATGAAGGGGTACAGAGAGCAAGCCCGGAGAGGGGAAAAAGTCTAGCAAAGTCCCCTGTCCGAGCAAAATCCCTGTCCAGCGCAAAAATTGACCCAACAATCACAGGGCACATAGTGCCGTGTGACTGGGCCAAAAAAGGGGGCCGCCAACTGAAGGTGGCGGCCTGGGTGCGCCGTGCTTCCCAAGAGGATGAAGGTGCCGGACTCCCCAAGTCAAACCAGGCAAAAAATAAAAAATAAAAAATAAAAAAAAGAACCCTGTGTAATTATAACGAGGAGGCATCTCATATAGAAAAACATGATACCTGAATCTTGTTTGTCCAAGGGAACAAGCAAGAAGGCTTCAAAGAGAAAAGCACAAACACAACAATGAATACAAGAATGACAACAAAACCAAAGCACGTCTAGAAAGCGGGTTATGAAGATAAATAATATGTACAGCAGACAAATATAATTATCATTGTAAACATATGTAACAAAGATGACTGCAACCACCTCACTCTTTTTCACAACCACCCGAAGAGAACCCTTCTAAGAAGGGTCTAAAACTAATCTGTTCGTTTAGACCAGGAAAACTAGTCGCTTCAAGGTCTATGATCCATCGGGTTTCGCGTTGTAATAGGGTTTTGTTCCAGTCACCCCCTCGAGGATTGGGGTGAATCCTATCTAGGATGAGGAATTTAACCCCTGAAAATTGCCCATTGTGATGGAGCAAAATGTGGCGTCCTAGGGGCATATCAGGATTTGCTGAACGCATATTACTGATATGTCGGGCAGCCCGTTTAAAAAAAGGCAGTTTGGTCTTGCCCACATAGAACCTGTTGCATGAGCAAGTGAGTAGATATACTACCCCAGGGGTCTTGCAATTTGCAAAATGGCGTGATCTAAAGGGTCGCCCATTTGGTAGCAGGGCTTCTGGGTCAATGTTGATATATCGACAAATCGAGCAACCACCACATGTGTATGTGCCCTTTCTTTTACAGGGATCTTTCCTGAAGTCTCCCTTAAATTCACTCGTGACTAGTTGGTCCCTGAGGGAGGAAGCCCGTCGATACGTAATAGCTGGTTCTTTGGTGACAAAAGGTCCCAAATTGGGATCAAAAGAAAGTAGATGCCAATATTTTTTAAGGATACCTCTAGTTTGTTGGTGTTGCATGTGATATTTGGTAATTAGTCGTAGAGTATTTCCATCTCTAGTCGACTGTTTTTTTGGTTGGGAGAGTAAGTCTTGTCTAATATGCGCATTGGCACGTTGGAAAGACTTTTTGAGGCATTTCTTGGAGTACCCTCTCAAAAGCAGTCTTTCTCTTAGTGCTGCCGCCTCCAACAGGAATACTTCCTGATTGGAGCAGTTGCGCTTAAGACGTAAGTACTGGCTATACGGTATGGACCTTATTAGAGGTAAAGGGTGGGCACTAGTAGCATGCAATATTGTATTGCCCGCTGTAGGTTTTCTATGAAGCCCTGTGGAGATACTGCCATCCACGGTTTTTCGTAGGATTACATCCAAAAAGGCAATCTGGGTGTCACTTGATGTCATTGTGAATTTTAAGTTCCAGTCGTTGTTGTTCATAATAGACATAAAACTTTGCAATTCATCAATGGTCCCTTCCCATATCACTAGGACATCATCTATGTATCTAAACCAAGCCAACACTAGATGGATGAACGGTTGTATAGATGTACTGGTCAAGAAAGACTTCTCCCACTCCCCCAGGTACAGGTTGGCATACGATGGGGCACAAGATGTCCCCATCGCAACCCCCTGCACCTGGAGGAAATGGGAGCCGTCAAACGAAAACACATTATGGTGGAGAATAAATTCCAAAGCCATTATCAGAAATTCCCCAAGTTTGGGATCAGCTTTAAAAATGGGTAGAAGGATATTGCGAATAGCAGCCAAGCCTAGGGAGTGAGGGATGGAGCTGTAGAGGGCCTCTACGTCAATGGCTACTAGCAACGTATTGGAAGAAGTATGGAGGTGCTCGACTTTTTGCAGTAGGTGAATAGTGTCTTTTATAAAAGACGAAAGACGTTCCACGAATGGCTTCAAATATGAATCCACATATATACTGAGGTTCTCAGTTATGGCACCGTTGCCCGAAACGATTGGTCGACCGGGTGGATCAGTCATATGCTTATGAATTTTGGGAAGACAATAGAAGGTTGGAATTCTTGGGTACTTAATACGGAGGAATTCCCAAGTGTCACGATTAATGACCCCGTGAGAAAAAGCCCCGTCAACCAAAGCATAAAACTCAACTTCAAATTTGCTGACAGCAGTTTTCGAAATAGGTAAGTACCAATCTTTATTGGAAAGAATTTTCAAGCACATGGATTTATATTGTTGGTTAGTCAAAATGACAATATTACCCCCTTTGTCGGATGGCTTAATAGTTAATGAATGACAGTCTTTCAATTTTTCCAAAGCATTGTTTTTCTGACGGATGGAGTGAATGGTACTTCGTGAATGATGAAGCTTTTTGATTTCAGTAGTGGTAAGTGCTACAAACGCAGCCAGATTGGAGTTGGTTTGTAACGGTGGAAACTTGTCCGATTTATTTTTTAGAAGGTTGGCCGATGTTTCTGGGGTGCCCTCCGTATCCAATTCAAATGACATTTCTTCCAGATCATTCATTACATTAGGGTCAGAGATGTCAGCTTCGCCACACAGTGACAGAAGCAGATCCATATCTTCCTTATGTTGTTGCATAGTCCTATACGTGGAGTCGTTCTTTGGTTTAGAGTAAAGGCTTTTTAATAGGAGTTTCCTAGCAAATAGGTTGATATCTTTAATCAATTCAAATGTATCCAGATGAGCTTCGGGACAAAAGGTGAGACCCTTGGCTAATAAGGTCTTCTCGTCTGATGACAGTGCATAGTCAGAAAGATTTATGATGTCAAGTCCCTGAGTTGTACCTGATTGATCGTCAGGTACACAATCGTCCCTTAAGGGTTTGTCGATATGTGTGTGACCTGGGGAAAAAACCCAGTATCAATGGTTTCTTTAAGATTGGGTCTTAAACCTTCATGAGTAGTTTGTGTATTGAGTGAGTGAGGGGTCGCAAAGACAGAAAATAATTCGGTCGGTTGTGTAGATTGTTGGTTGGATCTATCAGAACCACCCAATGTATTGGTGAGACCTGATTGTTGTACTAGACGTTTTTTGGTGGTGCTATCGTCCTCGCCCGATAGGGGTCGTTTTGGCTTGTTATTCCTATTCCTGGTGGGGTTTTGTGTGGGAGCATTGCTTGAAACAGTTGATGAGGTCTTATAACCTTTTTTGGGGGGAATTATATTAGTATTGCCCTTAGCAAAATACTTTTGAGAAGAATTGGCCGATTGCCATTTATAGGCTTTTCCTTCCTGGAATGATCGTTTATCTCTCCAAAATTTATTCTCTTTTTTATAAAGGGTTTCTGCTATCACTATGTCAAGTCGACCTTTAATTTTAGTTTCATGGTCCTTGAAGGCTGGAAGAGCCAGGAAGGGTGAAAGTTTTATATATATATCTCATCGATTTCTTTATTGACTTGGCTTGTTCTAATTTTGTATTCTTCAATAAGGAGTTTCATCATGTTAGCCGAACATTGTTGCAAGTTCTGCTCCCATTTTTTACGGAAGTCGGTGTTTATGTTATCTAGGAGAGGGAAGATCTGAATGCGGAGCCCATAAGGGTTGATATTTTCTTTTAGGTACTTGTCGAAACTTTCGACATGCCAGAAAAGAGCTGCCTTTTTTTCAACTAATCTTCCAAGTTGATTACATAAAGAGGCAAGCTCAGAGTTTTTGGCCTCCCCATTGTGATGACTGGCTGAGTAGCTCAGCATCAGATCGTCCCAGTCCTTACCTTGAAACATAGTAAACTGATAGGTATGTCAATCTATACAAATATGCTACCACTGTCACCGTCAGATGACAGCAAAAAACCGGACAAATAAGATTGAAAAGCAACAAAGTAAAGGTGGAGAAAATACGTAATAATAAAAACGTGAGAGAAAAAAGTTTTTGAATAATAAGATAGTCATAAAGTCCCCAACACCAATGGGGATATGTAGGAGTCACTGAAGGATGTTACTAGGGGGAAGAAAGAGGGGGATGCCCCAATTTCATAGGTATTTGCTACCTTGGATACAGAAAAGGGAATTATGTAACATCACAGGAGTGTGAGTGCTGCCGACACCCCTAATCGAATAGAAGATTGAAGGATTCCCCCAGGGGAGGGGCTTTATAGGCAGCAATAGTAAGCGTATATATAGTAGTACCAAAAACAAGAAATTATTTTATGAAAATCAATAAATATTTAATTATATAGAAAAAGGATCATACAATATGACATAATATAACACTTAACAAGTCATAGAGTTGCAAAAAATTTGAAACTGATCCACATAAGTAAACTCTACAAGGCCCTACGCGTTTCGGGGTTTTCCCTTCTTCGGGGGCCGGAGTCTGTGTGGAAACAAATTAGGTTGCATCAGGTTTACATAAACATAGCATCAAAAATATATAACTTTAACAATCGCGTCAGATTTTAATACAGCAAGCATAATAAGTAAAAGATAGACAGAAAAACATACCAGTCAAGAGATGGCAACTCAATAAAAACACAGGGTAAAAAAGTCCATGGTGAAAAATTCCTGAAGGGATGGTATAGGGATGGTATACAGGAGTTGGGGGGCAGGCACCGTGCATCCAAGGGAATCAAACCCCAAGCCAAAAACTGCCAAGCTTAGGAAAGTTGTATAATTCCTAAAATGAAGGACACATCTCTTGACTGGTATGTTTTTCTGTCTATCTTTTACTTATTATGCTTGCTGTATTAAAATCTGACGCGATTGTTAAAGTTATATATTTTTGATGCTATGTTTATGTAAACCTGATGCAACCTAATTTGTTTCCACACAGACTCCGGCCCCCGAAGAAGGGAAAACCCCGAAACGCGTAGGGCCTTGTAGAGTTTACTTATGTGGATCAGTTTCAAATTTTTTGCAACTCTATGACTTGTTAAGTGTTATATTATGTCATATTGTATGATCCTTTTTCTATATAATTAAATATTTATTGATTTTCATAAAATAATTTCTTGTTTTTGGTACTACTATATATACGCTTACTATTGCTGCCTATAAAGCCCCTCCCCTGGGGGAATCCTTCAATCTTGGTATTACTGAGGACTTACTGGCTTATAAAATACCATGTACAGAAGGTGGTTAGGCTACAGTGAAGTTTGATAAATGTTATTAAAAAGGTGACCGCACTTACTCAGGGTATTCATATTGCTTTTACACCTTGTGTGCACATTCATTCTGTTCATGTCAAGTGATCTCTCCAAACCCTGCGTATGAAGCAGCAATCAGTATTGCTTGGGCGTTCTTTTGCAGAGGATAGTAGAATATGAGCTGGAAAGCTCCAGGCCATCATTTACTAGCAAACCCTTATCAGTCTGCTTTTAGAACAGTTTGCTATCTATACTCAGAAAAATAGGACAATGCAGTACAAAAAGGTTTGTGTTGGGTGACATATGATAATATACAATAGTACAAAATTGCTACTACAATGTGACACCATCATAATCTCTGCCCATGTAGGACGAGGATCAGGTTAAATATTTTGCAACGATTTAAAAAGCCTCAACAGAGAACCAAGGGGTTGGGGCTGCAACAAAAATGTAGATAGTAATGTCAGATCTGATCAGTGTGTGAGTACACATATATATATATATATATACATACACACACGTTAAAATGTTATGACCACCCATCTAATAAGGGAGTAGGTCCTTATTTACCACCAAAACAGCCCTGACCCGTCAAGGCATGGACACCACTAGACCTCTGAAGGTATGCTGTGGTATCTGGCACTAAACAGTCAGAAGCAGATCCTATAATGCCCTGTACACATGATCAGATTTTCCATGCAAAAAAGTTGGATGTGAGCATTAGGTCGGAAATTCCGACCATGTGTATGTTCCACCCAACATTTTCTGTCAGGTTCTCTTTTTCCAACTAAAAAAGTTCTTGTGGGAAGATCTGTGCTCTACGCAATTCCGACGCTCAAAAAAACATGCATGCTCAGAATCAAGCAGAAGAGCCGAACTGTCTATTGAACTTCATTGATCACGACTTGATGTACGTCTTATATGTCACTGCGTTCTTGACGGTCGGAGTTGCCAACAAGATTTGTGTGACCGTGTATATGCAACACAAGTTTGAGCCAACATGTCGTCAGACAAAATCCACGGTTTTCTTGTTGGTATTTCCAATCGTGTGTACGGGGCATAAGTCTTGTAAATTGCAAGTAGGGCATCCATGGATCAGGACTTTTTTTCCTATGACTTCCGACAGACACTCGATTGGATTGAGACTTGGAAAATGTGGAGGCCAAACATACACCTCACACTTTTGAGTTTCCAAACCATGCTTGAACCATTTTTTTGCATGGCTGGGTGTATTATCCTGCTGAAAGAAGAAGTCACTGGCATCAGGGAACACCATTTTCACGAAGATGTGTACTTGGTCGGTAGGTGGTACGTGTAAATAACTTTGACATGATAGGCAGGACACAAGGTTTCCCAGCAGAACATTGCCCAAAGCATCACACTGCCTACCACAACCCCAATCGCATTCTTTGATCAACCAACCAAAATCTTCTTCAAATCCCCAAGTCCCGCTACAAGTCTAAAAGGAGAATGAAGATTTGCAGTCCAAGGCCCCCGGCTGTGGAACACGCTACCAACATCCGAATGGAAGAAAATCAATGGGCATTCAGAAAAAAACCCTCAAATACCCACCTCTTCTGAAGAATAAGGAAGGAAATGGATACCAAGCGTCTTGAGGCGATTCAGTTCGCATTTGTAGCGCTATACAAGGTATCCACTCACTTACCTGGGGAAGTGATCGCATTTGGATACAGTGTATGGGAAGAAGGCAAGCTGGTGGAGGCAGTGCGATTCTTTGGACAACGTTCTGCTGGAAAACCTTAGCTCCTGCCATTTATGTGGATGTTACTTGACACGTACCACCTACCAAAACCATTGTTGCTGACCATGTACACCCCTTCATGGAAACCCTATTCCTTGATGGCAGTGGCTTCTTTCAGCAGGATGATGCACCCAACCATGCAAAAACGGTTCAAGAATTGTTTGGAGTTGTTTTCTATGATCCGCCCTATTGACATACAGTACCAATTCATATTGTGGACACGAGCAGTGTTGCGTTTTAGTTTAGTTGCATTTTTCCAAGTTGGAAACTCATTGCTATGCAATTTATCTGCATGTCATTGTGTACCCCGAGTCGGGGAATGCCCAGAGGCTCTGTTTTGTAAAACACTCTGAAAACATGTGTTTAATAAGGTAACAACTCACACACAGTAGTAGAAACAGTAGAAATATATGATGCAAAAAAATGGCTCTTAAAGAATTTGAACTTTCATATCCTCTTCAAGTTTTATCAACGATTGAAACTGTTGCAATCTGGCTCTAAGTCGCTCCTTAAGTTCTGGAGGGATGGGCATATTCTGCATCTCTTTTACTCTGAGAATTTTCGAATGCGCTTCTTTGAACAGCTCGGCTCCAATTGCATCTTCCACTCTTTTCTTCCAATCTGTCAACTTTGGTCTGTTTTCAAAAGCATCAAATCCACCAGCAACAGTCTGCATGATCTCCACAATAGCCACTAAATTGGCTATAGAGATCTCATCACCAGCTCTGAAAGGTTTTCCTCCCAGGAACTGTTTTATAGTAGTCAATGTGGTATTAAATTCAGCCATCACAGGCTCCAACTTCTCAGATTTGGCATATGGCCAAGGAGAAAGGGAGTCATTATCTTCACCCAGAATAATTTGGAGCCACTTGGATGGGTATTGGTATTCTGCCAAGCAAGGTATTCATCAACAGGTATTTTTTTGTAGATTGGCTGGATACCAGTGATCAGGGGTCCTAATACTTGTTGGCCACATACAGAAGAATTGCAGAACTCTCAGCCATTGTGAAGTCTCCATCTTTTAGGGCCGACACCTTTCGAAGTGGATTCACTTTGCCAAATTCTTCACTTAAATGTGCTCCTTTAAACAGTAGCAAACCATGATTGGTCAAGGGAATATTGTTTGTCTGGGCAAGGATATACACCGAACGGCATGACTGGGACATGAAAACCAAGAAAAATAATTTAGACAAAAAAATGGTTGGGGGAACACAACAAGCAGCTGGAGGGGTTGACTTGCCCTTCAAATTCTTCAGATCTTAATCCAAGAGAGCATCCGAGGGATGTGCAGAAAAAATGTCTGATCCACAGGGGCCCTACCTGGCAAAAATCAGGACTTAAAGGACATGCTACCAACGACTTGGTGCCAGATACATTTTAAGTATTAGGCGGATGATCGTAAATTTATAGGATATAGTTAGGAAATAATGTATATATCACACGCATACACTTTATTTTTGGACATGATCCATCTACTGAAATATTTGAATTTTGATGCATGCTGTATCTATTTGTAAAGCACAGCAGTTGTACCTTTCTCAGGACGTATTTGCTCATACAGTAATAATGCATTGGAATGTGAATTGGGCAGGAGGGAACTGGCAGAGACTCAGCCGGCACACTACATATCTATTGCTGTGTTGCAATCACTGGTGTGCAGTTTATTCCTCCGTCAGCACATCTGCCTTGGATAAGTCATCGTCATTGTCACAGTTGGCTTTGAATGAGCTCCAGAACCACAGAACGTTCACTATGCACAGGATCCAAGAACAGTGGTGTTTGCAAATATAAATTAATCTGCTAGCCATTTTTCTGCCATGACAATTAGAGTTTTTTATTTTATTATTAAAATGACAGCAAAAAAAAAATTATTCACAAGCTGGCAAAAATAAAGACTTGGCATATGGCATCACAGTGTAAAGCTATGGGCATAGAGCAGCATTTATGGAAAAAGCCAACAGAACCGGAACTAAGCAGTCATTCATTGTAACAGAAGGCTGGACAATTATAAATAAAAGGTGAATCATACAACCACTAAATTTATGATAAAATACTTCTAGTAACTGCTTCAAATTTAACTATATCATCCCATCTACCTAGGGTTGCCACTTTTTCTTCAAGCCAAACCCGAACACTTTTTATTTAGTATACACTATAGGATTGTAAACAGACCTGGGACAGCTTTAGGCACTCCAAAGGAGGATAGTAACCTGGCACACATTGCCCCCTTATTCTCCTGTCAAGCCCTGTTCCAAGCCACACTCCTGTCTGAATAATGTGTCCGGGTTTTAGGTGGACTGAAACCCGGACAGGCGATTCAAAACCTAAACAGGTGGCAAACCTTCATCTACCTCAACCAAACTTGGGTAAGGGACATCTTTAAACGCAAAGCTTTTTGAGCAAATGGATCCACCATGACACACCCGAGTGGTTCTAAAAAAAAAAAATTAAAAGCAGTAGTAAACCCAAAAGCAAACATTATGTTGCAGCTTATCGATTCTTCTTTTTTAGGCCTTCTTCTATTTTCATCTGGTGATCAATCCAGCAAATCTGTTTATCACTAACTCAAGCTCTCCAGCAGAATGCATCAGTTTACATGGATGAGACAAACCACTTAATGCTGGCAGGGGGGATTAAAATGATGAAAATGTATTCAAGCAAAAATACCTATCCCAAAAGCAAAAAAGCATTTTGCTGTAACCGATTACGTGTGAGCTGGAATTTGGCAATGTCATTTATTTAGCCATACCCCCGCCCCCAGACAATGCTGCTGTCTGCTGTGCCTCCAGAGCTGTGTCTCACCAATACAGAAGGTGCGTTGTTACGAGCCATCAGATCCGACTCTTCCCCCTTAAAGCTCCGGTCTGTGCACAGTGCCTTACTATAATCATTTACAAAAAGGAAAAAATGTTTTTTATATATATATATATATATATAAATATAACACACATACATACACACACATACAGTACAATTTTAAGACCTGGCAAAATAAAATAAAATTTGCAGACTACAAATATTAGATTATTGGTTGCTTATTTAGCATGGCAAATACCTCCAGGTGCCCACAGACCACACCTGTTTTCTTTTCGAGCTTCAAGAGACCATGTAACCATATGGCCCATACACACAATCCGAAAATCAGACAATAGATTGTCCTTTTTTTTCCCATTTTGCATGCTAGTCGCATATCAAAAGTGAAGAGGTTTCTAATGTTACGAAAACTCGGACAATAGAACAAAAAAAAAAACCAGAAGTGATATAATGTTTTGTAGTGTATTGTATTTTGGGACGACTACTATACTGATCATATGAAAATGGCATAATCTGGTATCATACGAGAACATTTTTAGTGCCTGTCCGATCGAATAATCGGATGAACTGTCAAGATCGAAAGCCATGTACGAACGATCCGATTATCGTACAATCGCTTTAAAAGCGGTATTTTTTGTACGATTTTTGGATCGTGTGTACGGGCCATAAGGCTCTGTATTCTACAAATTCAAACCAAAATGTTATGCTGGTGGTCTTTGGAATGCCCCCTTCCAATGTCGTTCCATCCCACAGATAGAGCCCACACCCACAAAAGCTGTTACCTGCCTGATCAGCAGCCAAGCAAAGTGGACCGCCTGTGTGAAAGAGCCCTTATGCGGGGACCACTGCAATAGATTATTATAGGCTTACCCAGGGCTTTTTTTCAGTGAGTACAATGTAATGTTAGAAAAATGTTTTAGGGTGAACCTCCGCTTTAAGCTTTTTCGTCCTCCATGGTCGGGTGTGCGGCTGGTCTGATCACACCTGACCCCCTCCAGGCCTGATCCTCTCTCTGTGTGTCCCTTCCCGGAGCTGTCATGTCCGGACAGAGCATCACCGACCGCATCACGGCGGCTCAGCACAGTGTCACCGGGTCCGCCGTCTCCAAAACAGTCTGCAAGGCCACCACCCACGAGGTCATGGGCCCCAAGAAGAAGCACCTTGACTATTTGATCCAGTGCACAAATGAGATGAATGTAAACATCCCACAACTGGCAGACACCTTATTTGAACGAACGACCAACAGCAGCTGGGTGGTGGTCTTCAAGTCTTTGATTACAACTCACCACCTCATGGTGTATGGCAATGAGGCAACACCACAATGTTGTGACGATCATATTGGCATGATATGTGATGAAACATTTGCAGGGATATTCGTCCAGTGACACCGTTTGTCCTTTACTAATGGAGTAAAATTAAATTTTAAGCCACACAAAAAAAAAAAAAGATTTTGCACGCTTCAGATTTAGTAAGGCTGGTTTCAAACAGCATTTTCCCTGCTGGGCTGGCGGTTGATAGGTCAGTGTCCACTCCGCTATGCAGAGTGGACACGGACACAGCCCTGCTGTTTTCTATGGGGCTTTTAGATGGAAATGAACCGCCGGTCAATTTCCATCCAATCCAGTGTTTTTGGCAGACAGGATCAAATCAGATGCTGGCTAGTGTCCGATGACATCCACCGCTCCATAGAGAGCTATGGATTGTCCAATCAGGTCCACCTGAACAACTGACAGGCAGACATGATTGGACAGCCCATGTGAAATCAGACTACATCAACCCCCACAGTATAAATGGCACCACTGAAAAATCATTACATGCATTTATGTGCGTCTAAATGCATAAAAACTCAGGTTTGACACTGTCAAGGTCGTCTAAATCTGCACAAAAATGTTGATTTTAGGTATGGCTTTTTGTATAGATGCTGCTATATTTCTGCTTCCTGTTAAAACCAACACTGGAGCTATTATTGACAACATTGGTGTGGGTTGCCCAAGTACCCTTACCCATTCATAAAACACAGCCTGTGAGGACATGGAGCCCATAATGTCACATGGATGGCTGCAGTGGCACCACATGTTGGGCTTCGGGGAATGGGCAACACCACACAGGGGTGGAGAAACAGCACCAGCACTGATGTCACGCATAGCTGCAGTGCAGATGTCAACAGTGCAGAACACCACATTTTTAAGCGGACAGAAAATGTAAGAACATGTCTGACCCTGCAACGGTAAGGAGGTTAAAGCGCCGGAACTTCACTCTTTTGGTCAACATTGACTATTTTTTAATCCTTATGATGCTAGAATTAGCATATGCACAGCTCAGTGAGCATTCTTTTGAGGACAACTAGCAGGCATGTTTACATTTATTGCAGAATAGACAGTACATGCATCTTCAGGGATAAATATCCTGCCTGCTGATAAACTGTTTGACTTTAGCTCCACTTTACGACTCTGCTCACCTTCTGCTATATGCGTACCAAGATAGTTTCACTCTCAGGGTGGATAAAAATCAATGTTTTATTACAAACATTAAAAAAAAACGTATTTTCTAGATTTAAAATCAGATTTGTTTATTTAAATAAATGTTTTAGAAGTTATCAACTTTATTTTAATTAGGGCTGTGCAAATTAACTTTTAATTAAAAGATTAATCTTAAAAAATTTTGTTCGATCAAAATCTTTTTGAGCGATTAAAATTCTTTTGATTGGTACTCACCTCTCTGCCGGCTTCTGGGCCTTAAGGGAGTTCCGTTGGAGATTCGGTGACGTCACCGAGACCAACAGGGCTTGCCGTGTCCATCTGAAGGGCTCCTTTGCTGTGCCTTCATTTCTGCATGCCGGCGGGAACTTACTATCTGCCACACGCAAGGGCTGTTACACTTCCTTCTATCAACCTAGGATTCTACAGCCATCCACTGGGAGTTGTGATAGTTCCTTTCATGGGACATCTACATGCCGACGGACTAATGTTAACCTCTCCTCATCTGGATTCAGCAGTGGTATCATTGTACACATTTTTATACCAGTATCATACTTAGCTAGATGTTTTTGACTGCTTTTGGTACCATTTTGTATTACTCGCACCATTTTTACAGTTTATGTAGCTACATTTTATCTCCAGTGCAATTTTTATTTGGTTACCTACTTGAAGACTTATAAAAGTTTTAATGCTATTCCCATCAAGCGCTGCCTTTGTGTGTTTTTTGTATCCTGCTATCCATTTTTCCAATAGTTGGTAGCTGCACTGGGAATCGGCATGCAAGGAGATCAGCCAAAAGTAGTTGGATCTGTATGTGCGTTATAAATAATCTAAATTAGTCGATTAGTCGATTAAAAAAAAAAAAAAAAAGATTATTCGAACACAAAAATTTTGATCAGTAACAGCCCTAATTTTAATACAATTATTTTGGAGTAAAAAAAATCCAAAGATAGTTTTCCATTTAAGATACATTAATAATTTTGTTTATTCAGCATGAAATGGAGCTTAGTTATGTAGCATGAGGCTGTATATTCTGCAAGGTTTAAATTTTTGGTAAACTCATGCAATAGAATCCAAGCTCTGCAAGCTGAGATAACATGCACTGCATTCACACAATTTCACAGTAATCATGAGATAAAACAAAGTATTCCTCTTTATTCCATTGTTTTGCTAATTATGTACACTACAACTGTAGGATTGTTTGAAGAGAAATGCATCTGTACCAGGCTCTAGTGGGTCTTTTGGTCTGATGTGCGTACACACCATCGGACCAAAATCCCCTCGGACCAGAACGCGGTGACGTAGAACACACCGACGTGCTGAAAAAAGGAAGTTCAAAGCTTCCAAGCATGCGTTGAATCAATTTGGGCCGATGGTTGGGCGTACTAACCATCGAACCTGTCTGACGGACAGGTTTCCAAGTATGTTTAGAAACTTTTGACCGCTGGAAAACTGTCCAATAGGCCGTACACACGATCGAACATGTCCGCTGAAACTGGTCTGCGGACCAGTTTCAGCGGACATGTTCGATCGTGTGTACGCGGCCCAAGTGTGAGGAGAGGGCAAGCAGTAAAAATGAAAAGTAAAACCTAAGCAGCTTATAAACCTTGTGATCTTTCTGCACATAGCTTGAAGTGCTTTATTCCTCCCTTGAGGAGCAAAATGGCAGCAGGGCATAAAAGACACAGTTTGGGAATATTTACCAACCTGACAGCTTATTCTAAATAGAAAACCTTTCGTTCGAAAATATTAAAAGATTCTAACTGTAACGGTCAACAATAGTTTAGAAAACAAGTGAACAATAAATCAACTCTACCCACCACACTACACAAGGAACTTCAATACACATTTCTTTTAGATAATGACATTCAGATGAGTTAATTACTAGTCATTACCCAGACATTCTGACTCCACGACAAGCTATTCACCCGATACACAATACACATTGCTATGTCAGACGTTCTGGCACAGAATCTACAGGAGTGAATTACTACAGCTGACAAGTCACATTCCACATCTATTATCAATAGTATTTTCACACAAAAAACAGTGTCATTAGCATACACAATGAAATAACTTAGGAGCAGACTTAATTAGCACAATAGACAACAGAATGCAATCACAGCAAGCCCCATCACTACAGCCAGGTAGACTTAATTAGCACCTCAACAGTCTATGTTACACATTGAATGAGTCACTCTATTGACCTGTTGGGGTCAGAATAAACAAACAACTTGTAATATTTCAAGATATCCTGCAATACATGAATCATTAATGTCCCATCTCATGTAATTCATGATATCATTTCTCAGTCATCCTATGCCCCTAAGGGACATAGGATGACCCTAGACATAAGAGTCATTGGTGAAGCTGGCACAGGAGTACCCTGCATCCTTCAAAAGTCTCTGGGTCCCACAGGCCATACCGTTAGTCTCCTACCGAAAGGGGAGAGATGCAACACAGTAGGCGATCCTAGACGGGTTGACTCCGAAGTTAGTCAGTAGTTCCATTCCTCCAATGCTGGAATCCATACAGTACCCCAAATAAATTGCTCCAAACAGAGCATTACTCACCCAGCCAACCTCTGCCTCTCTCAGAGAACATGCCTGCCGCTGGGGAGAGGCCTGGACTGGCCCTTCTCCCTGGAGTCCTTTCAGCCACTGGAGAGAAGACAGGGTGACTGGGCTCAGTTCATCATGCTGTTGGGGATCGGGGCCAACTGCCCCCCCATCCCTGAGGTATACAAGTGGAGACTGAAGTCCCATCCACTATCACAGGAACTCCCTCTCCTGCTAGTTGAGAGCAGAGGCTTGTGGCACTCTGCTCTGTTGCCAGCTCTTCTGCTGGGTTGCTGTGAGGGGAGACCACAGTGCCATCCCCTGATGTCAGCTCAAGCTGCAGTTGTGTGCAGCGGCCAGTAGCATCCTGCCCTGCTGAGTAGAATAAGTCCTTACATTTAAAGAGCACCTGTCATTTCAGATCCATCATGGCAGCGCCTGTTAGTGGGCATCCACTCACCTGCTGCCGCCACGTCCCTCACCTTGTTGTGTCACTGCCGCATTGCCAGCCGTCTCATTAAAGTGAATGGGACCATTGGTGAGTGAACCATTGGGACTGTGGTCAGAGGAGGAGGAGCCGCTGCAGGACAGAGATGACAGCTGCTCTTAAAAATGATGATTTAAATCAAGTCTTTTTACGAGTGATTTAAATCAAAACCACCTTAGTCACTCTGAAACTGCTTTTAGGGCCAGTTCACATTAGGTGCAGTTTCGTGCGCTTTTGTTCTGCACTAAAAATGCATGCACAGCATTTTCCATGAATTCCAATGGCTCTAGTTCACACCATGCAGTCAGTTTCCAGTGCAGAACTAGAGCCATTGGCATACATGGAAAACACTGTGCATGCATGCGTCTGGTGTGAACTGGCACTCAAACTAATTTTACAGTTTCTTGGTCATTAGGGAGAGCTGTCCATAAGAAAATTAGCATGAATACTTTTTTTTTTTTTACATGTGGTGTCCTAGGGCAGAAATGATGAAAAATCTACCCAATGGGGACACAGAAATTAACCCCTCCCCCCCGACCAATCTTCACATTATACTAAAGTACAAAAACTTAAAAAAATCAAATTTGCAGTAAAATAGATCAGAGCGTTGCTTGGTAATGAACACACCAAATGCTACCTTAAAAATCTTGCAAGGTTACCATCTTTACAACCTTCCTCTGAAATGGCGTACCTCTGGGAAACTCTGCTCTGACTTAAAGATTAGGAAGCTCAAGTCAGAATGCAAATCAAGCCCCGGACTGCAGAGTTTACAAGTAAACCGTCTCCACTAAATCTCCCTGAAATAGCTCTTAAACCTTAGTGTTTCGGTCACATAAATTCAAATGGCAAAACCCAAACTAAGCTAATTTTAGGCACTTTACGCAAACCTATTATGAATCTGAGCCATAACGTGTTTTGCATACAAAAATGGAAATACTTTAGGTAAAGAAAAAAAAAAAAAACACAAACAGCTGAACAAATAATAAATTGCTTCAAATAGGTCAATGAAATGTTTACATCTTTTAATATATGAATGCACAGTGAAACTCAAATTTATACAACGCTATAAATGTTTTAAAACTACTATTTGTACTTCCAAATGATTTTAACTTTTTATCAACATAATTTTATTCATATACTGGAAGAAGTGGCACACAAAAAAAGGGATTTTTAAAAAACAGCTTACCTGTAAAATCCTTTTCTTGAAGTACATCACGGGACACAGAGCGCATAGCAATTACACTTGGGTTATATGGGTACCTTCAGGTGATCGACACTGGTGTAATCAATTTCACAGGAAGTTTCCTCCCTATATAACCCCCTCCCACTGGGAGTGCTTCAGTTTTGTAGCAAGCAATTCCTCCGAGGTTACACAATGTTCCCCAAAAGAGGGGTGGGAGCTCTGTGTCCCGTGATGTACTTCAAGAAAAGGATTTTACAGGTAAGCTGTTTATTAAAAATCCCTTTTTCTTTATCGTACATCACGGGACACAGAGCGCATAGCCATTACACTTGGGATGTCCTAAAACAATGCTCTATGAAGGGAGGGAGACCGTAAGGCCAAGAATAGCCAAACAAAAAATTATCAGGAAGTAAAGTAGCTCCACCAACAGAGAAAAGGGGGCGTGACCCGGACCAGAGGATTCTATACTGCTGCCCGTAGGACCGCTTGCCCAAATGCTGCGTCCGTACCCTTTGCAACGTCCAACTTATAAAATTTAGTAAACGTATGTACGGAAGACCAGGTAGCCGCCTTGCAAACCTGTGCTATAGAGATCTGATGGTGTGCCGCCCAGGAGGCACTCATGGCCCTCCTAGAATGGGCTTTAACTGATAAGGGAGGTGGAACGCGCTTCAGACCATAGGCCTGAAAAATCAGCTGCTTAATCCACCTAGCCAAGGAAGACTTGGCAGCCGGCTGGCCCTTCTTGGGGCCATCCGGAAGAACAAAAAGCACATCTGTTTTCCGAATCTTCTCTGTAGCCTTGAGATAGACCCTCATGGCTCGAACCACGTCCAAAGTATGAAGCAGTCTTTCCTCTCTGGACTGGGGAGTAGGAAAGAAGGATGGTAGGACTAGGTCCTGATTCAAGTGAAAACTGGATATGACCTTAGGAAGGAAAGAAGGTTGAGGCCGCAGAACCACTCTGTCCTTATGCAGAATAAGGTATGGCTCCCTGCATGACAAGGCTGCCAGCTCGGAAACCCTTCTGGCCGAAGCCATAGCCACCAAGAAAACCCAACTTTCGGGTTAGTAGCACAAGAGGGATTTCTGTCAGAGGTTCAAACGGCTGCCTTTGTAAAGCTGACAAGACCAGATTTAAATTCCAGGGGCAGAGGGGAGCTCTAATAGGGGGATTCACATGCAATACCCCCTGCAAGAAGGTTTTCATAAGCGAATGGGTGGCCAAGGGTCTTTGAAACCATATCGATAAAGCCGACACCTGCCCCTTTAGAGTACTAAGAGCCAACCCTTTGTCAACGCCAACCTGGAGGAATCGCAAGATCCTGTCAATAAAAAACTTTTGAGGGTGCCATTTTTGAGACTCGCACCACTCCACATAGGTTCTCCAGACTCTGTAATAAATATTTCTAGAGACTGGTTTCCTAGCCTGAATCAACGTAGATATGACCTGAGCTGAGAGGCCTCTGCCCTTAAGAATTAGGGATTCAGCCGTCAAATTTAGCTGCTGTGAAGCAGGGTGGCAGATTGGGCCCTGAGACAGCAGATCTGGGCGCAGGGGGAGCGGCCACGGCACACCGACTGACATCCTCACGATGAGCGCGTACCAAGCCCTCCTGGGCCAGGCTGGGGCCACCAGGATCACAGGCCTGCGCTCCACCCTGATCCTCCGTAGAAGGCGGGGAATCATCTGCAGTGGAGGGAACGCATACAGGAGTGAAAACTGGTGCCAGGGGCAAACCAACGCATCGGTCCCGTAGGCCGAGGGATCCCTGGCTCGGGATATGAATTTGTCCAACTTTTTGTTGGATCTCGTTGCCATAATGTCCACATCTGGAACTCCGAATCTTTGGCAAATCTCTTGGAATACCTGGGGGTGAAGAGACCACTCCCCCGGGAGCAACTGTTGACTCAAAAAATCTGCTTGAGAATTATCTATCCCCAGCATGAACACCGCCGAGATGCAGGGTACATGGGCTTCGGCCCATGAGAAAATCAGGTTTACTTCCCTTTGGGCCACTAGGCTCCTCGTGCCCCCCTGGTGGTTTATGTATGCCACCGCAGTGGCATTGTCGGACTGTATCCTTACTGGCGGACCCTGAAGGGGGAGAGTCCAGGCGACCAGGGCCAGCCGAGCAGCTCTGATCTCTAGGATATTGATGGAAAGCAGTTTTTCTGCCTCCGACCACTGCCCTTGCTGGGTCTGTCCTTCTAGAACTGCCCCCCAACCTGACAGGCTGGCATCCGTGGCTACTATCTTCCACGTGATGGGGCAAACGGATTTCCCCTTTGACAAATTTTGAGGGACCAGCCACCAGAACAGGCTGCGCCGGACCCCTGGGGAGAGAACTAACGGACGATCCAACGCCTGAATGGACTTGTTCCAAGCAGAGAGAATTGCTGCCTGGAGATATCCGGTATGGATCTGGGTGTAGGGCACTGCCTCGAAGGCGGCCACCATCTTCCCCAGCAGTCGCATACATAGGCGAATAGTCGGCCTCTTCTTGCCTAAGATCACTTGAACTGCTTGAGTTATTGATCTGACCTTTGCTTGAGGTAAAAATATCCTCTGGCAGTCTGTATCTAGCCGAAGGCCTAGATATTCCAACTGCTTTGTGGGTTTCAATATCGATTTTTCTTGGTTCACAATCCACCCGAATTCCTCTAGATGCCGAACTGTGCGAACTACTGCATGATTGAGGCTGGAAGCTGATCTGTCGATAACCAGAAGATCGTCCAGGTATGCCAGGACCAAAATGCCTTCTGTCCTTAGGACGGCTAGCACCGGGGCCTAACACCTTTGTGAATACCCGCGGAGCTGTTGCCAACCCGAAAGGGAGGGCTACGAACTGGTAATGACGGTGATCTATCATAAAACAAAGAAACTTGTGATGTGCCGGGTAGATCGGCACGTGCAGATACGCATCCTTTATGTCTATAGATGCTAGAAAGTCGTCTTGATGTAGGCTGGCTGCCACCGAACGTATGGACTCCATACGAAAGGTCTGAATCTTTAGAAAGCGATTTAGGCGTTTGAGGTCTAAGATAGGCCTGACGTCGCCATTGGGTTTTGGTACCCAGACCCCATTCCTGGGTTGGTACTTCTACAATTACTCCTTGGAGCAAGAGACGATCCAATGCTTTTACAAGAGAGGCCCTCTTTAATGGGTCGCTTGGAAGACTTGACCCCCGAAAATGAGGAGGGGGGACTTCCCGAAACTCTAGCTTGTAGCCCGTGGCTACCACGGACAGTACCCAAGAGTCGGGAATTCTGGCCTCCCACACTTCGGAGAAAAACCGAAGCCTTCCCCCCACCCAAGAGAGTGGGGGCGCCCCTTCATGAATCTGACTTGATGACTGGTTTAACCGGCTTGCGAGACCATGGCCTCTTGCCTGCCGTGGCTTGTCCTTGTGGGCGGCTATTAAATGCTGAACGCCCGGGAGGCCGTCGATACTGACGGGAAGATGAAGGGGCCGAGCCTGCGAAGGCCTGTCGCTTAAACGCGGGCCCACGCGGTCTTTTCTTGACAGGCAAGAAAGAACTTTTACCACTTGATATGGTCTGGATATATTTATCTAGGTCTTCACCGAATAGTCTCCCACCATGAAAGGGAAATCCTGCTAAAAGCCTTTTGCAGGGTGCCTCTGCTGACCAGTTCTTCAGCCACAAAAGGCGACGCATATGAACCAACAGCAGAGATAAACGGGACGCCTGTTGAATGGAGTCCTTAATAGCATCTACTGCAAAGCAGAGAGCCCTTGGGAGGTCAGCCAATTAACGAGCTTGCTGAGCCAGTATGTCCCTTAATATTTGTTTAGTCTGATCCTTTAAAGCCTGACAAAACGCCAATGGCTGCCACCGCTGGCTGAACCACGGCACCTACTGTGGTAAAAGAAGCCTTCAGTAGGGTCTCCAACTTTTTGTCGACTGGATCTTTAAACATCTGGACATTTTCAACCGGACAGGTCAGGGATTTATTTACGCAGGAAATGGCTGCGTCCACGGTAGGGAGTGCCCATTTCTTTGCAAATTCCTCTTCCATAGGATAGAGAATAGTGAACCTTTTAGGAGGGATAAAAATCCTATCAGGTCGAGCCCAATCCTGAAAAATCACGCTCTCCAGAAGGGGGTGAACCGGAAAAGACGCACCACTCAACGGTGCCTTCAAGGAACCTAAAGAGGATACCGCGGGGGCTAATTGTTCTGACACTGGAAGTTTAAAAGCAGTGCGAACCATATCTGTCAGAGACTGGATCCACAGGCTCTCCGCTTGAGAAGCCGAAAAAATTTCATCTACAGTGGAACCCTCAATGTCTGAACCGTCGGGACTCGGGTCCGCTTGATCCCCCTGTGGGTCCAATTCCTCCGAAGAGAGGACCTCTGCATCTGAAAACACCAATCTAGGTGACGGGGATCTAGCCCGTTTGCCACCTGGCAAAGAGCGGGCAATTAAAGCAGTTAACCTTTCCTCTAGCCCACCCAGGGTGGTCGCTAGCATTTCTTCCGTAACGTAAACGGGAATGGGTTGATTGGGGGCCGCCTCTGCCCCTAGCACCCTTAATGGCTCCTGCAACATGCTGTTCGGTGGTCTATCTGGTGAGGGTGGGACCGCTAGAGCCTGGCCCAAATCCTCTGACCCCGATGGAGACCCCTTTAATTTTTTGGTACCTTTTGCAGCCTTAGCTGGTCCTGATCCCTTGGGAGCCATTGCACAACCTTGAGACACCCCTAAAGCCAACACCCAACTGTTGTAGCTAGAAGTGAACTATTAATAAGAACAGGCTATGGTAAAAATTTTCCAAATTTCCATACGCCCGAGAAGGCGGCAATACCGAGGAAGTCCTGTGAGTATTGCCACACCAATGCCCGTTAGCTGGAGCCCAAGGTTGCACCGACTCAGATACTGCCAGATCTAAGGCCGAGTCCCTTTAAGAAAAAAAACCTTTTTTTTTTTTCTGGTCAGTATGGAGCTAAGTCCAGACCTGAAGATCCACAAACCCCCACTGGGTGTCACTGTATAGCCAGAAATGGCTCAGCTGCGCGCTCTGTGTCCTCAGCCTCCTCTGCTTTCAGGAGGGAATGACCAGCCAGGAAATGCTTTTCTGCTTTAACTGAGACCTGACGCTGCTGGCCCGCCCCCCCCCCCCACGCTGACGCTGTAAAAGGCGGCGCGCGCGCGCGCACCCCCCCCCCCCACGCTGAAACCAACATGGAGGAAGCAGAAAGCAGAGGAGAAGCCTGGACCAGCGCTAGCAACCCAACAGACACCAGGCAAGACACTAATCTTATTGTAGTGCACACATAGAGGAAGCTGACCCCATAGGCTTCCTAAGAAACAGGAGTTTTGCCAGCATTTCCTCCTTATAGCACGTGGGGCTGCAGTATCATGCTAACAGGCAGATCTGGGGGGGGTAGCAAATACATATCTTTAAAAGCATACATATACCTACATGTTATCTGGGTAAACATTAGTACATCCCATCCTGCCTCAAAAGACATAGTGGAGATAGTGGCTGATGCATAAGCATACCATTAGCCGACCCAGAACCCCCAGGGGGATACCTACTGTCGAACCAAGTCCCGCAGGTTCCCTCTTACCTGCTCCACGCCGCAGGGTATTGCAAAATGCAAGAGGCCCAACCTTCCCCCATCTCCGTGGGTATTGTCTTGGACCTTTAGGGACCGGGGTCCTGTGTTAAGGAACCCACACACCTGGACCTATATAGCATCCTGGCATCAGTAGCGTTTAGTTCTTGGAAGAGACTAAGGCACTGGAGCCCAGAATCCAGCCCTCCAAGGAGAGGCATTATAGGCAAAACCCCACTCCAGCAGGGCCCGGGTACCGTACACCTTGGCTTTGAAGCACTTCGGACGGATCCGGCTAGCTATCCTGGGTCCCGAGACCTCCGAGGGACAGCTAGACGTGACCAACACCTAAGACACTGGCGAAAAAACTGAAGCACTCCCAGTGGGAGGGGGTTATATAGGGAGGAAACTTCCTGTGAAATTGATTACACCAGTGTCCATCACCTGAAGGTACCCATATAACCCAAGTGTAATGGCTATGCGCTCTGTGTCCAACGGCGGATCCAGGGGGGGGGCAACGGGGCAATTGCCCCCCCCGAGGCAATCATGTCACATTGGCTTTAAAAAAAAAAAAAAAAAAAAAAAAAAATTTTTTTTTTTTTTTTTTTTTTTTTTTTAGGGGTCCGGAGGTCCCCAGGGGCCCGGAGGCCACCAGGGCCCCAGATGGCAAACCCCTCTTTTTTCATTTATTTTTTTATAAAAAAAAATATTTTTTTAACATATTTTTTTATTAGAAGTCCGGAGGTCCCCATGGTCCCAGAGGCCGCCAGGGCCCCGTATGGCAACCCCCCCTTTTTTTTTAGGGGTCTGGAGGTCCCCAGGGGCCCAGAGATCCCCAGGGCCCCAGATGACCACCCCCCTTTTTTTATTAAATGTATATATATATATATATATATATATATATATATATAAATTATTATTATTATTGTTAGTATTATTATTAAAGGGCAAAGAGGTCCCCAGGGCCCCCGGAGGACAACCCTCATTTTTTTTATAAATTTTTTATATTTTATTTTTTTTTTTCTCTTTTTTTATATATAGATATATTTTTATTAAAGGGCTCAGAGGTCCCCAGGGCCCCATGTGTCAAACCCCCTTTTTTTAATAAATGTTTTTTTTTATATTTTTTTATATATTGTTTTATTTATGTTTTATAACTTTTTTTTATCATTTTTTTAAACTGCTTTGCGGTGCCTGCAGCTGCTGCTGCCGAGTCTGTCACTCTCTCTCTCTCTCTCTCTCTCTCTCATCACCAGGGCTGGTAGGCTGCCTGTCCTGAGGCTGCTTTGAGCTGTAGCTGACTGCAGCACTCCCCCCTCTCCTGCTGACATCGGGCATCTCTGGCTGTGTGTGAGAGCTGGATCTGTGTTCGGCTGTGCTGCCTGTGCTAGACCTGCTCGTGTGATAGTAGATGGAGATGGAACACTGATTGAATCAGTGTCAGGGATTCTAAATAGACCAGTACTGTGTGCCTACACAGAGGAGACCAACACTGTATGCAGTGAAATAAAAGGTGTTTATTTACAAGGTGAACAAAACAGGTGAAGACAAACAGTGCACAAATAACAACAAAGCATATATAAGTGAAGGGGAAATGCCGTAATCATAAACCAAAAGCCAAGCCGAGGTCATATACCAGGAGATCACAGAAGAAGCTGCAGACAGGGAATGGGCAGGAAGGGAATGTCCAGGAGAGGGATCAGGTCAGGTCGGATCAGATCAGAAGTCAAGAAAGGGGACAGCAAGCTCAGGGTCAGATATCAGGCTCAGGATCAGGTTAGTAGACAGATACCAGGGCGAGGAGTGATTACACACGCCGGGTATTATAGAGGCGTGCTGATTGCATTTAGGTCACACCTGAACGCAGGAAGGGCTGTGTGCTCCATACTGCCAATAACTCCCCGCTGGTGGAGGCCAGTACTGCAGCCCAAATAACAGGCAAAATCACCAGCGGGGGGACCTTTCCTGACAATCAGTGTTTTGTCTATCACACAAGCCTGTCTAGGGGGGGACCTTGCTAGAGCACACTGGCCTACCGAACACAGACCTTCAGCTCCTGTTTGTTCCATGACACACGTCGGGAGAGGAGATGCCTGCTGTGTGTGATCGAGGCAATGCCATGGTGAGTGCCGTGCACAGTGTGGCTGCATTCATAGACAAAAGCGGGGGTGCATTGATAGACAAAAGTGGGATTGCATTGATATGCAAAAGTGGGGATGCATTGATATGCAAAAGTGGGGTTGCATTGATATACAAAAGTGGGACTGCATTGATATACAAAGGTGGGGCTGCGTTCATATGCACAGTGAGGCTGCAATGATCTCTTGTACCATGTCTTCAGTCTCTGACCATCCCTTGTACCACGTCTGCAGTCTCTGGCCATCTCTTGTACCACGTCTGCAGTCTCTGACCATCCCTTGTACCACGTCTGCAGTCTCTGACCATCTCTTGTACCACGTCTGCAGTCTCTGACCATCCCTTGTACCACGTCTGCAGTCTCTGACCATCCCTTGTACCACGTCTGCAGTCTCTGACCATCCCTTGTACCACGTCTGCAGTCTCTGACCATCTCTTGTACCACGTCTGCAGTCCCTGACAATCGTCTACAAACCATGGGATAGATTTATGGCATTCATATTTAAATATGTCTTACTAGTAATGGCGGGGATCATTGATTTTTTAGCAGTACTGCAACATTGCAGCGGACACATCGGACACCTAATTGAGTTCTGTAAGCAACACCTTATTTTCTGGCAGTGCCCCCCCCGAGACTAGACTCTGGATCCGCCCTTGTCTGTGTCCCGTGATGTACGATAAAGAAATCAGATTACCAAGTCTTTCTTACTAGCCATCCAAAATAGCAGTAAATGAAGTTTAGGCCACGACACATAAGAGTGATAAAGGGACTTCCTCCTATTAGTTACTAAACAGTGTTGGGTTTAAAGTATATTCAAACTCAAAAAGCAAAGAGTGCCTATGTTATATCATCATAGGTTATATCTAAAAAGATTACTACAATGTACTTCCTGGTATGTTGGGGTGTCTCATAGCTGTAGATCTGCAATGTGGGATTAAAACAGAACTTCACCCTGCACAGTCACCTTCTGCAGTCTTATTTGGGGAAATACTTAACCCCCCCCCCCCCCCCTTGACCGGGGTTCTAGCCTAGGCAAGAATTACATTTCTCTTGCCCACAACCCCCTGGGATACCCATGTCACATCTCAGGAGGCTACGGGTTATAATACTACACATGCGCCATGCTTTATTTTCAGTTTTAACCACTTCCATACTGGGCACTTAAACACCCTCCTGACCAGACCAATTTTCAGCTTTCAGCGCTCTCACAATTTAAATGACAATTACTCAGTCATGCAACACTGTACCCAAATGATTTTTTTTGTCCTTTTTTTTTCCACAAATAGAGCTTTCTTTTGGTGGCATTTGATCACCTCTGCGGTTTTTATTTTTTGCGCGATTAATGAAAAAAGACCAAAAATTTGGGGAAATTTTTTTTTTTTTAGTTTCTGTGATAAAATTTAGCAAATTATACATTTTTCTTCATAAATTTTGGCCATAATTTATACTGCTACATGTCTTCGATAAAAATAACCCAAAGTTTTTGGAAATTATTTGGCCTGTGTGAAAGTTTGAGTCTACATGCTATAGTGCAAATCATAAAAAATTATCACATCTAATCACACCTGATGTACTGAAGGCCTATCTCATTTCTTGAGACCCCAACAAGCCAGGAAAGTACAAATGCCCACAGATGGCACTGAGGCGGCACAGATGGCACTGAGGCGGCACAGATGAGATGGGTACTGATGTGCACCGATGAGGACTGGTGGGCACTGAGGTGGCAGATGGGCAAAGGTGGTACTGGTGGGCACGTGGTACTGGTGTGCACGGTGGTACTGGGGGGCACACCGTGGTACTGGGGCACTGATTTGTAACTTTTTTTTTCCAAGTCGCTCAGTTCTCACTCCCTCCTCACATGCGCGCTGTCTGTGTGAGGAGGGGAGAGTCGGCAAAGAGAGATGATCTCATATGTTTACATATGAGATCATCTCTCATTGGCCGCACAGATCGCGCTGTAAATAGCTGTTGTGATTGGCTATTTACCGCGATCTGTGTTTGGCTGTGTCCGAGGGACAGGGCTAGCACAGGAGGTCCCCGCTGCGCGCTCGGGAGCGCGCGCTGGGAACGCCAAAAGGGGAGGCCGTAAAAACACGGCCTGTTAGGGATTCAGGGTTGCGCTGCGGCCGTACAAAGTCGTACGGCCGTCAGCAAATGGTTAAAGAGTCTTCAGTCTTTTCTTTAAAAATAACAAACATGTTATACTTACCTGCTCTCTGCAGTGGTTTTGCATAGAGCAGCCTAGATCCTCCTCTTCTCGGGTCCCTCTTCAGTGCTCCTGGCCCCTCCCTCTTGTTAAGTGCCCCCACAGCAAGCAGCTTGCTATATACAGTACAGACCAAAAGTTTGGACACACCTTCTCATTCAAAGAGTCTTTATTTTCACGACTATGAAAAGAGTCACACTGGAGGCATCAAAACTATGAATGTACACATGTGGAATTATATACATAACAAAAGTGTGAAACAACTGAAAATATGTCATATTCTAGGTTCTTCAATGTAGCCACTGTAACGGAATGCACCGTGACAGTCTGAGATATTCCTATGTCTAGGGTCACCTTATGTCCACTAGGGCCATAGGGTGACAAAGAATCATAATTCATATGTTACAGAAGACATTAATAAGGGACATTAATAATAATCCAGGTTTGCAGGATGTCTTCAAATATCAAAAGCTGTTAGCTATGCAATCTGGGCACACATGCTTTTGAAAGGTGTTAATTCAGGTCAGCCAGCCAGTGAGTCATACCTTTTGTATAATAGGCTATTGAAATATCTGAAGGTGTGGATTGCACCCACTCTCACTGCCATTGTGTGATAAAGATGTCTGTGTTACTATTCAGGGTTAATTGAACCCTATTGATAATACGGTGCCGTCATGTCTAGCTACCAATTAAAGAATTATCCTCAGTGAGTGAATAGGGGGGTGGAGATTACATTGTCCTGTGATTAACTGTATTATGCTGTACTGGATATAAGAAGCTGAGAAAATACTAATAAATTGTCATATCTTTGGAAGCAAGAACGGAGCGCTGTCTCGTTTATTCTGGGAAAGGATATGGATCGTGTATGCAATATTGTCGGAGTGTGTCAGATAAGCTTGTCGTGGTTGGATGGAAGGTTGTAAGCGGTGGTAACCGTTACAGCCACCTTTTGCAGTAGACGAATCTCTAGAACAACTGTTAAGAGGAGACTGTGTGAATCAGGCCTTCATGGTAGAATATCTGCTAGGAAACCACTGCTAAAGAAAGGCAACAAGCATAAGAGAGACTTGTTTGGGCTAAAGAACACAAGGAATGGATATTAGACCAGTGGAAATCTGTGCTTTGGTCTGATGAGTCCAAATTTGAGATCTTTGGTTCCAACCACCGTGTCTTTGTGCGACACAGAAAAGGTGAACGGATGGACTCTACATGCCTGGTTTCCACCATGAAGCATGGAGGAGGAGTTGTGATGGTGTGGGGGTGCTTTGCTGGTGACACTGTTGGGGATTTATTCAACATTGAAGGCATACTGAACCAGCATGGCTACCACAGCATCTTGCAGCGGCATGCTATTCCATCCGGTTTGCGTTTAGTTGGACCATCATTTATTTTCCAACAGGACAATGACCCCAAACACACCTCCAGGCTGTGTAAGGGCTATTTGACCAAGAAGGAGAGTGATGGGGTGCTGCGCCAGGTGACCTGGCCTCCACAGTCACCGGACCTGAACCCAATCAAGATGGTTTGGGGTGAGCTGGACCGCAGAGTGAAGGAAAAAGGGCCAACAAATGCCAAGCATCTCTGGGAACTCCTTCAAGACTGTTGGAAGACCATTTCAGGTGACTACCTCTTGAAGCTCATCAAGAGAATGCCAAGAGTGTGCAAAGCAGTAATTAAAAACCAAAAGGTGGCTACTTTGAAGAACCTAGAATATGACATATTTTCAGTTGTTTCACACTTTTTTGTTATGTATATAATTCCACATGTGTTAATTCATAGTTTTGATGCCTTCAGTGTGAATCTACAATTTTTATAGTCATGAAAATAAAGAAAAACGCTTTGAATGAGAAGGTGTGTCCAAACTTTTGGTCTGTACTGTGTATATATAGGGGCACCCGAGCAGGGCCATCGCTCCCTGTGTCCAGACACAAAGTGGCGTCCTCTCTCTCTCCCGATTGGCCAACTGACTGATTGACAGGAACGGGAGCCAATGGCGCCACTGCCGTGTTTCAGCCAATCAAGAGTGAGTCCTGATGATAAAGGCATTCATGCACATCGCTGGCTGGAGATGGGGTTCAGGTAAGTATTAGGGAGGCTGCTACACTAAGGACAACCTATCGCTAGAATGGTCGAATAGGCAAGCATAATAACCTCTGCAAGGTATGGGAGCTAACCCCCTCAGGGCGATGGAACGGCAGATGGATCAATCACTAGGGTATTCCATCACAGCGTGATATCCCAGTCATCCAGGGAGAAATTCATAAGAGGAAGAAAAGGGCTCCAATAGTGCAATACCATGTAACAATAAAAAATAAAAAAAGCCAAATGGCTACTTACAGGATATAAAATACATATGCGCATATAAAAAGGACTTTGCCAGCAAACAAAACAAACACCCACACTTTCTTGGTTACTCAGGGCGTGATGGCGTCAGCGCGTAGCACCGCCCAGCATGTTTTGTCAGTATTCCTACGTGTGACGAAACATGTCGGGCGGTGCTACACGCCGACGCCATCGCACCCCACGATTGTACTATATCTACAACTCATGATACATTCGTGCGATGGTCAGTGGGAAGAAATACTCCATACACGTGGTCATTGGGAAGACTTGCGCCCTTACACATGACTAAAAAGATCAACGGTGTCAGTGGAAATCAGAGGCAGAAATTTCTCACTGCTCAAGGAACCCCTAGCAATCTGTGGAGGAATCCTAGGGTTACATGGAACCATGGTTGAGAAACCCTGCTCCAACTAGTCCTCTTATGCATAGCTTTCAGAATTAATTTCCACTTTAAGAATAAGTGCCAACAATGAAACTACTGCAATAAAATGCTGCAATGGTCACTCTTCGAGAGCAAATCTTACCTCTTCAGAAGTCTGAACTCCTCCAGTGGTCACATAGATTATTTGCAGATTGTGGCATTAGTGAAGGTTGTATCTGTCCTCAAGGTCGCCTTCTAATCAACCATTAGTAATGTGTACATTGATAGGAGCCAGAAGTTAATAAATTAATGGTATGAAGAAGGGGCAGAATTAGAGTGTAGGTAGCCGGAAATTCATATTAAAATTGTCACAAGACAGCAAACTGAATCTGAATGCAGTCTGACAAAATACAATTAATTCAAGTCCATGCAAGATTGGTAACAGAAGGGCTATATAAAACTGCAAAGAAAAAAAAAAGGCTTAAATTATGCCATTCTGTGTCCTTTACTGTCATCACAGCTTTCTGGTCTTTTTAAGAGAATTGGTATTTTGTATAAGATAGGTTTGATCTTCTCATTCGCTCTGATAGTTAACCCTCCATATTTCAGCCTGTCACCGGGAGTGAACTTTTCTGCACGTTCATAAAGAAACAGTGTAACATAGTTCTATGCTCTGCTCTGTTTCTATACTTAGTAAAAGTGAAAAAGATCAAGTAACACTCCTATGATTATCTGGGTCAGTGAGCCCTTTCCCCGGTCATGTCACTGTGCACAGATGGGGAGTATGATGTAGCCAGGCACTTAGGTAGAGAACCAAAGTGCCCTTGTAGAATCTGTCAAGAGAACAGCTGGTGCAGAGAACACACAGCATCAACAGATCATCTCTCCATAGAACTGCACTCTCAATTGAGTGTGCCATGACAGGTATCAAGCTAGAATTTTTAGTTTTAATAGGCATCCATTACTGACTCCCTACTCTAGTTGCAGTCCCTTGACGGTGATGCTAATCCTCTTCAACATGCTCTACACCAGTGGTTCTCAACCCCAGTCCTCAAGAACTTCCCTTAGATAAAATAGCCCTTATCAAATAGCCCTTATCAATACCATGCCGATATTAAAGCATCTGTGCAAAGTAAAAGTAAAACCTGAAAACATGGCCGTTTGGGGTAATTGAGGACTGAGGTTGAAACGAGTCAAAGACAGCATGTAGTAAAACCCTTGTGGACTGTACAGGAGCGGGTGACTTCATACGCAGCCGTTTCACCCGTACACGTTACGTTCAAACACGGAACTTCCTCAGCGGGGGCGCCCTGCTGAGGAAGTTCCGTGTTTGAATGTGACGCGCACAGGGGAAACAGCTGCGTATGACGTCACCCGCTGCTGTACAGTCCACAAGGGTTTTACTACATGCTGTCTTTGACTCGGTCGTTTTGTGAGTAGCCTGTGTTTTTTAATAAATGCTTGTGTCGTTGAAAAATCGGAGAGCACTTAGATGTTTCTTTTTGTTTCCTACACAATGTACATTGCCTGCTGAGCCTAAAGGAATTTAGTGTTCTCTGAATTTAAGCCACGTATTGGAGGATTCTATGTGGAGGTCTGATCTTTGACAGGATCTGCTTTGCATGACTTCCTGGTAATTCAGGGGTCTATGCTAGGAGGTGAGAAGTACCTAGAGCAGTGGTTCTCAACCTTACTAGTGCCGTGACCCCTTGATAAAATGTCCCATGTTGTAGGGACCCCCAACAGTAAAATTATTTTCTAGCGTGGGTTGTCGGCACCCAAGGCAAGACAAGTAATTTGTGCCCCTAAACCACGGACATTTAGCGCTCAGAGCCCTTCCACTCATACAGTAAAACCCCTTATGGCACATTTTGGGATGCATCACTTTTTTTTATTCTCCTTTCTTTCCCTTTTTCTCTCTCTATCCTCATTTGTTTTTCTTTCCCCTCATCCCTCTCTTTAGCTGCATTTCTTGTTCTCTTATTCTTTGTTCCTCCCCTCTTTTCCTCTCCATTCCATGTATTCTCTATTTTTATTCCTTCTCTTACTCCTTGGTGGGGGGAATGGGATGAGTGGCAGTGCTGCCGGGAAGTTGAGATGAGTGGCAGTGCTGGTGGGGGGTGGGATCAGAGGCAGAACTGGGCCGAGTTCTGATCAGCCAACTTGGGTGCTCTTGATCAAGGTCACCTATGCAGTAATCAGGAGATAGGGCCTCCCACTTCACATTCCTCACCAGTCAGCTGACCTCTAGTCTCTGCCCCCCACCCATGCTGTGAACTGAATGGGCGGCTGCGAAAAGGCTGAGTGGGTGGCCACAGGCTCCAGGGACAGCCCGGCTGGGCTTCTGCAAAAAAGCTGGAAGAGTGGTGCAGGCTTTAGGAACAGCCCAGGATTGGTGACCCCTGGCAAATTGCCATTCGACCCCCAAGGGGATCCTTACCCCCAGGTTGAGAACCACTGACCTAGAGAGACTCTTGGTGGAGGGATTGTCACTAAGTGAATCTTCAGCACTGGTGGATCATCTTTATGGACTTTCACTTGCTACATGCTTTATTTTAAATTTTGTCTTTATTCCAAAAAAAATTGAAGATCATATTTGCACTAGTTAAATTTATATTCATATTCTAATTCTATTTATGCATAGTTTTTATTGCGCTGCATTTTCTTTCTTATATAATTTTTGTCACTAGAATTTTGTGTTATTCCAATAGTGTTCGGCTTGCATAGGTTTTTTTTTTGCTTTAATTATATTTGCGCCGATTGTCAAATTTGCTTGGAATCTAAGAGCCAGAAAACGTACCCCATCCCGCTAAGCCTGCGGGCAGAAGCGAACGCATATGTGAGTAGCGCCCACTTATGTAAACGGTATTCAAGCCACACGTGATGCATCGCCGCGATTGGTAGAGCGAGAGCAATAATTCTAGCCCTAGACCTCCTCTAACTCAAAACATGCAACCTGTAAAAAAAAAAATTAACGTCTCTTATGGAGATTTTTAAGGGTACAAGTTTGTCGCCACTCGACGAGCAAATTACTCTGTGTCACATTATCTTTCTAAATATAAAAAGAAATTGGCCTAACTTTACTGTGGTCTTATTTTCTAATAAAAAAATTTGAAAAAAGTGTATTTTCCCCAAAAAAGTGCACTTGTAAGACCGCTGCACAAATATGGTGCGACAGAAAGTATTGCAACGACCGCCATTTTATTCTCTAGGGTGTTAGAATAAAAAATATATATAATGTTTGGGGGTTCTAATTAGAGGAAAGGAGTTGGCAGTGAAAAACACATTAGAACTGCTGTTTTACTTGTAATGCCAACGGCCACCACAAGATGGTGCCAGATCACAGAAGGAAGCATAGGCCTGCAGAAGGCCGCAAAGCCGCGGCCTCAATTACCGGCAGGCGCCGGCCCGCTGTAATCACGCGGCGGGGGAGGTGGGGGCGCACAGAGACACAGGATCCTGTCTCTTGCGCGGCGGGGGAGGTGGGGGCGCACAGAGACACAGGCCTAAGCTTCCTTCTGTGAAGGCCGCAAATCCGTGGCCTCAATTATCGGCGGGGGTGCATGGATACACAGGATCCTGTGTCTCCGTGCGCCCCACCTCCCCCACTGCGCCATCGCGGCTGGCCTGCGCCGGCCAGGAATTGAGGCCGTGGCTTTGCGGCCTTCTGCAGGCCTAAGCTTCCCCGGGCGCCAGGTCACAATTTCTTGTCGCAATTGCGACCGGGCGCCCAGATTTTGTCGAGCCCTGCATTATTTAAAGAAGCTGTGTTGGGAACAGGTGAATATCTCCACCAGAACCTTCAATGAAAATAGGCATCTGCCCAGTCCAGGGACACGTGGCAGCATTTTAGAGTTGTACACTCGGTTCGTGGACTAGGGTTCTAAATGCTCAGTAGGAGGGGGAGGCTATAGAGAAGGATGGTCAACCATGGTGCAGAAAGGAATCTTTAATACTCATTATAGAAATCCACTTTGGTCCATTTGGTAATAATTTTACTTGTAAGAGAAGGAGAAAGCAAAGGAATTTTTCCGGTGCAATAGATATTCATACAAGGAGAGAGGCGCCTCTGGGTGTAGTATATTAAACAAATTTAATCACAAAGCCAAAGATAAGAAAACCACTCACATTTTGGTGGTGATATACAGGCATATCAAAGTTTCTCCAGAAGGGAGGGGTGGCTGTCATCTGGTGCGCTCGTTCATCCACTTGGTGTCCACTGGTGTAGCGCTGTGTGGTGAGGAGTCAGTCCTGTTTCCCTTGATGTTATGAGTGGGTGCAGTGGATGAGACAGTCCTCAAAGAGCACAGCGCCGTGCAGCAGGAACAGCGGGCGATGGATGGTGACGTCACCAGGCAAGCGACGCGTTTCCGAATGCTAGGGCAGAGAATGACACGACTGCCGCATTCCTTTCTCAAGCTGCTCAATGCGGCAGTCGTGTCATTCTCTGCCCTAGCATTCGGAAACGCGTCGCTTGCCTGGTGACGTCACCATCCATCGCCCGCTGTTCATGCTGCACGGCGCTGTGCTCTTTGAGGACTGTCTCATCCACTGCACCCACTCATAACATCAAGGGAAACAGGACTGACTCCTCACCACACAGCGCTACACCAGTGGACACCAAGTGGATGAACGAGCGCACCAGATGACAGCCACCCCTCCCTTCTGGAGAAACTTTGATATGCCTGTATATCACCACCAAAATGTGAGTGGTTTTCTTATCTTTGGCTTTGTGATTAAATTTGTTTAATATACTACACCCAGAGGCGCCTTTCTCCTTGTTTGCCCTTCTAGATTTGGAACTTGGTTTCTGTTCCCCACTGATGGCAGCCCTGAGTGTATATCTCCATCAATTTAATAACAATTTATTCTAAACAGCCTGAACTGTTTCTATTTTTATTTTTATTTTTAAATAATTTTTACTTGGACCTTTTTATTGGACCCTGGTTTATATCACGCTGATGGGATATATATATATTTTTCTTTGATTTTTGCGCAAAATTTACTTGTTGTACAATAGATATTCATGTAGTAAATAATAATTTGACTTGTTTCTCAAGTCAACAAAATACAAATACACAACACACACAGTTCATCCAAATAGAAAAAATACACATACTCGCATCTTGTACCACAATTACCTTCAGGTGACCTGAAAGTGGAGCAGCAATTAAAAATATATCCTGTAATTAAAGAAAATGACTTTGAAAGCCACCAATAGATCATGGGCATGTGGCGTATTAAATATTTATATAGCAAGAGCAAAAAAAATAAAAAATTTGTTTTGCTTTTCTTTCTTGCTAAGCAATCTCTATTATCCTAATTAAAGTGCCTTGGTTTCCAGCATATTCTGGAGGGAAGCCCTGTATGAAATTAATACGACCACATTAAGAATGCATTGCATGACCCACTTTTAACCTTTCACAAGTGCCAAGGGAATCTGGTAATATTCATGAATTTATCCAATGTTACAGAAGAGATGTATAATAGGAGGCTGCTTATTTCAGCTCTATGGCTTCTACCAGTTAGATTCAACCTAAAAGAAAAATAGGACCAAGTTAACCACTTGCCTACTGGGCACTTTTACCCCCTTCCTGCCAGGACCAGTTTTCAGCTTTAGGTGCTGTCGCACTTTGAATGACAATTGCGTGGTCATGCAACACTGTACACAAACTAAATTTTATTTCATTTTTTTTCACGCAAATATAGCTTTCTTTTGGTGGTATTTACCACCACTTTTGCAGTTTTTTATGAAATTTAGCAAACAGGTAATTTTTCTCCTTCACTGATGTGCGCTGGTGAGACTGCACTGATTGGCTACTCTGATGGGCACTGACGAGCACTGATAATCAGTGCCCACCAGCGTAGACCATTTGTTAGGGTTGTCCCATTACCACTTTTTTTAAGATCGAGTACAAATACCGATTCCCCCCTCCAAGTACTCGTCAATAACGATTACCGATACTTATTTTTAAATGTCACGTGACAGTTTCTCAAATCACAATACAGATTAGGTGGCACTGATCTGCACAGTCACATAAAGCCGGCCGGCTCCTCGATCTACCAGCTGCTTTTCGTTTCCTGCTTCCTGGTTCCCAGCCTTCTCTGGATCCTTGTAAGATCACACCAGTGCCCCAGGCTGCAAAGGAAAAAAAGGACGTTTATGAGACTCCAGGACTGGCGATTTTCACCACATACTGAACTCATCTAGTTTAACCTATGGTTGTTTTTTCTTCCATGTCCCCTCGTTCCGGCATCCATGCTGAGACCACCAAATAGGAGATCTACTTCACTTCCGGTTCTCTTTATGCCCCAATGACCATCTGCTAACCCAGGGGTCATATTCTAAGGTGAGAGTAGCCATCTACACTGGTGGAGGGATAAGCTTCTACACTTGTTACCCTTGTTTTCTTTCACGTGGTGAAGAACTTCAACTTTTTGTCTCATCGAATGGTCTACAGACATTTTTCCTCTTTTCGACACTAATTGTTTGGACTTTATTTATCACAATTTATTATATTGTTTACATGGTTTGCGCTGCACTTTATATATATATATTTTTTATCCTCGATCTACCAGACCCGGACGATACGGCCATGTAGATCGAGGAGCCGGCCGGCTCGATTGTTTTTTATGCTCACAGCGCTGGACTTTGATGCAAGTGCGCACCTTTATGTGACTAAATAAATGCACCTAGGATTTTATGCTATCCGAGTATTCCTCTTTTTTATATGCCACATCTTGCAATGGAATGAGGCAACCATCCCTATAACAATATCAAAAGAGATCATTTTGAGCTGGTAAGAGGCAGTGTGTTATCAAGGTGGAGGTTCTTTCCTATCCCCACTTTTCTGGATGCTGTGGATTTCATCTTTCACTTGGAGATTTAGAGTCTGAATATTCATTATATTTTGTGACTTTATTCATTTATGGATCATATCACTTTATGATGGACTGTATGCAACTCCACGGATCACTGGTTAACTTTACACATTACGATTGATTTTTATTTATGGGTGTAAAAAGATGTCCTCTGCTGGCATACTATGGCAGGGTGTACCAAGATAGGCATCTGAAGGGCAACACGGAGCGTCACTTCTGCGACCGAATGCAATGGCTCCGGTCGCCCTGAACTCTGCACTCCTTACCAGCTCGACGAGCCGCCCTCCGCCTGCCCACTGACTCCGCCAGGTATCGGCTAAGGCATCGGGCGCTTTTGTGCGAGTACAAGTAACAAGTATCGGGTCAACCCTACTATCAGTATACATGTCCCTTTTAAATAGAACAACAAGGACTATATTAATTAAGAGCACGTCAACTATACAGGAGAACTAAGTAACCATCTCCTTTACCGCATATTTTTAAAGCTTCCTGCCAATATGCATTTTCTGTTATTGACAATGCTGATCCAGAAGCATACATTGCTCCTACAAGAGCTTGATGAATGTTCTCTTGATTTTCAGGTGTAATTTCATCTATAAATGGAGGGATTGTATATTTTTGGGAGGCCGTTGTTTTTAACCCTTCCTTACTTGAAGATGTTGCTGGTGGAGAAACACTTTCTGATGATCCATAAGCAGCAGAAAGAGTGTTTCTGGAATGAGAACTCAGAAAGGGAAAAGCTATTTGCACATTACATTTCATCATTATGGTCCTCATTTCATTCCCTAAAGTATTTTAGTGTCTTTAGGCGATTGGTCACCCTTGCAGAATATGGGGAAAAAAAAATCTTCCCACAATATTTGCAAATTGCAGCTTTGCTCTGTGCTGTCCAAACTCTAGAAGATAGTCTTACCATTTTACTGAGAGGAGGAAAATAAAAAAACAAAAACAATTTACTGACCAGACTATAGGTAAACATTACGATGTGATGGTGGAGAACATTAAAAAGTGGATGTAAACCCTCACATACAGTTGTATTCAAAATTATTCAACCCCCACTGAAATTGATTGTTTTGGCCAGTTTGACATTGATCATTCAGTCATCCTGCTTAGAATTAAATCAAAGAGGCACGTGTAGGTCAGACAAATATAACATAACATTTATAATGAAATAACCACAAATGTCTTTTCTGTGCTCACATCATTATCAGTTTTATTCAACCCCCAAGTGACTTCGTACAACATCCTTTTACAGTTATAACAGCTTTTAACCACTTACCCACCAGCCGCCGTCAAATAACGGCGGCAAGGTGGTTGCTTAACTCTGGGATCATGTTCTATAACGTGATCCCAGAATCGCGCCCCCTGTGGCGCGCACCCGGGAATCACGCATCACCGATAGAGGTAAATTGCCGCTGATAGCGGCCGTTTACCACGTGATGGCTCCGTCCAATGACTGAGCGATCACATGTAAACAAACCGGCGTCATTTGGTGATGCCGGTTCCTCCCTCCTCTCTGTACCGAGCAGTAGTGTGAGAGGGGGAGCGCGGATGGCAGCAGCACTGCGGGATGGATCTGTGACTATTGAAGTCACAGATCTATCCATCCCTGCAATACTGTGCATTAACCCCTGCAATACTGTGCATTAACCCCTGCGCAATACCCACTGCGATCGTTTTTTTTTTTTGTTCAGGCTTCCCAGCCTAGAGGCAAGATGCGGGGTCTTATTGACCCCATATCTCACTGTAAAGAGGACCTGTCATGCCATATTCCTATTACAAGGGATGTTTACATTCCTTGTAATAGGAATAAAAGTAATCAAAACATTTATTTTTGGGGAAAAATGTGTCAAACTAAAATAAAGTAAAATGAATAAAAAAAAATAAAAAAAATTACAGCACCCCTGTACCCGTGTGCTCGTATGCAGACGCGACAGCACACGCAAGTCCCGCCCACATATGAAAACAGTGTTCAAACCACACATGTGAGGTAACGCTGCGAACGTTAGAGCGAGAGCAATAATTTTGGCCCTAGACCTCCTCTCCAACTAAAAAGATGTAACCAGTAAAAACATTTAAAGCGTCGCCTATGGGGATTTTTAAGTAGCGAAGTTTGGCGCCATTCCACAAGCGTGTACAGAAGGGTGACATGTTGGATATCTATTTACTCGGCGTAACTTCATCTTTCATATTATGCAAAAACATTGGGCTAACTTTTTACTGTTTTTTTTTTTAAAGCACAAAACTGTTTTATTTCCAAAAAAACGCGGTATCGACATACTTGGGAGGAATAGCAGAATGTGTTTGTGTGTAATTTGTGGTATGCATATGCTGTGTGTGCGAAATAACTCGCCAATATGAAAATGTTGTGGAATTTTTTTTTTTAAATCTTGATTTTGCAAAGAATTGTTGAAAAAAATGACAACTTCAAAAAACTCACAATGCCTCTTTCTAAATACCTTGGAATGTCTTCTTTCCAAAATGGGGTCATTTGGGGGGTATTTGTACTTTTCTGGCATGTTAGGGTCTCAAGAAATGAGATGTGATCAAATTGATCAATTTTCAGTAATCGGTACCATAGCTTGTAGACCCTATAACTTTCACCCAGACTAAATAATATCCAATTTTTTTTGTTTGGTTACCAAAGATATGTAGCAGTATACATTTTAGGCCAAATTTATGAAGAAAAATTACTTTTTTGCAAAATTTTATAATAGAAATGAAGAAAAATTCATTTTTTTTTACAAAATGTTCATTCTTTTTTCATTTATAGTGAAAAAAATAAAAACCGCAGAGGTGATCAAATACCACCAAAAGAAAGCTCTATTTGTGGGGGGGGAAAATGACAAAAATGTCATTTGGTTACAGTGTTGTATGACTGAGTTATTGTCATTCAAACTGTGAGAGCACCGAAAGCTGAAAATCGGTCTGGTTATTAAGGGGGTTTAAGCGCCCAGTGGTCAAGTGGTTAAATGTGAAGCATAGCTTGACACAAGTGTCTTGCAGCGATCTACGGGTATCTTCGCCCATTCGTCATGGGCAAAAGCCTCCAGTTCAGTCACATTCTTAGGCTTGCACACTGCAACTGCTTTCTTTAAGTCCCACCAGAGGTTCTCAATCGGATTTAAGTCTGGTGACTGCGATGGCCACTACAAAATGTTCCAGCCTTTAATCTGCAACCATGCTCTAATGGACTTGGAGGTATGCTTGGGATCATTGTCCTGTTGAAAGGTCCAACGTCTCTCAAGCCTCAGGTTTGTGATGGACTGCATCACCTTGTCATCCAATATCTCCTGGTACTGAAGAGAATTCATGGTACCTTGCACACACTGAAGCTTCCCTGTACCTACAGAAGCAAAAAACAGCCCCAAAGCATAATTGACCCCCCGCCATGCTTCACGGTAGGCAAGGTGTTCTTTTCTTCATAGGCCTTGTTCTTTCTCCTCCAAACATAGCGTTGATCCATGGGCCCAAACAGTTCTAATTGTGTTTCATCAGTCCACAGAACACAATCCCAAAACTTCTGTGGTTTGTCCACATGACTTTTGGCATACTGCAGTCGACTCTTCTTATTCTTTGGAGACAGAAAGGGGGTGCGCCTGGGAGTTCTGGCATGGAGGCCTTCATTATGCAGTGTGCGCCATATTGTCCGAGCAGAAACTTCAGTACCCACATCTGACAAATCTTCTCAGTTCCTCAGCAGTCACACGGGGACTTTTCTCCACTCTACGCTTCAGGTAGTGCACAGCAGTCAAAGTCAGCGTTTCAACAGTGCCCTTTGCCTTGAATTTGCGAATGATGCTTCCTATGGCGTCTCTTGGTATGTTTAACATCTTTGCAATCTTCTTATAGCCATTGCCCTTCCTGTGAAGAGTAATCACCTCTTCTCTTGTCTTCCTGGACCATTCTCTTGACTTCACCATGTTTGTAACCACACCAGTAAATGTCTAGAAGGAGCTGAGTATCACAGTCATTTTAAAGCTGCCTAATTGGTGCTTATTAGGCTTTATTGCTGCTCCCTGACATCCACAGGTGTTTTCAATACCTGATTGAAAACACTTCAATGAACCTCTGTTCTTTAAGGGGTTGAATAATTGTGTAAATGAAGAATTCACAAAAGAAACATTTACTACTGTATTACAAAACCAATTGATGTCATTTTAGTTGCGTATGGTTCTTTAAGAAGTCCTTGTAGAATTTCATTCTGAATACAATTACAAATGTACACTAAATTCCCTAAAACCCTTTACAGCATTGGGGGGTTGAATAATTTTGAATACCCAGTATACCCAGTGAAGTGAACAGCCTCAGATGATACACAGAGATTAAACAATTCATCCTACACAAGTTTTACATGCATATCGGCTGTCTTCAACTTTATATACTCTTTAGTAAGTGAAGATCGTGTTAGATTTTCTCTTCCTGTTAAAAATGGAGTGTGAAGTCTGGGCACACAGCCAAGTCAGCCGATTGGGAGGAAAGGCACACACCCCCTCTCCACATAGGCAGAGACTCTCAGAGGTGTTCTGTGACACGGAAATCTGCCTGCTAATCTATGTATAGCTCCCTCCTGACACAAAATTCAGCCTGCTTTAAGCTCATGTGTAGGAGAATGTCAGAAGTTATCAGGCCGATAACAGAAGAACTGAGCAGGAGAAAGCCACGTGACAGTGCTTCTATTATATTCACTTAAAGTAGCGCAATTTCAAAATAGCAAGGTCAGCGCAATTTCAGCTGCTACTTGATAGATTCTGCGTGTCTTCATGCCCAGATGTCTATTGAAGTTGCACCTGAAATCGGCAAAAGTAGTGCAGGAACTACTTTTGCAAATTGGTGCGGCACCGCAAAAATCAGTGTTGCAACTATTGGAACAGTGCCATTGCCTCCAATAGGCTGCGACTTGCCATGCGATTCGATCTCTTAAATCGCATGACAAATCGCTTCAATGTGAACCTAGGCTAACTTATTGTAAAAACATCTTGTACAAAAAAAAACACATGGATGTGCATCAAGAATTGGGTAATTGAAGGAAACTTTATAAAAATTGAGAAAATTCACCTGGGCCTTTGTGTGCATTATCCTCAACTCAGTTAAGGACTATGCAATGAGGGCTGTACAAGACACCAGCCAATGCAAACTAATCTGGACACCGTTAGCTTGGTTCCTATAACCTCTAGTTTTACTCTCTAGGGGCACAAGTAGATGACATTAAGAGTTTGTCAAAAATACACATACCGGTACGTCGGGCTGCATTTAGTGCAGCTGAAGCACTGCCACCCACTTAAGTTGCCTAAAAGGTTACTGACCCCGAACCCTGTGACCAACAGTCCTGCTGTGAACATCTGCATGCTGCTGTTATGGTCAGCATAGTGCAAAGCATCAATAGGACTATACCTTAGTCACCAACTGACCTTCAGACTGACTCTGGCCAATACAGACCAATTCCTGGCCAAATCCATGTCCAAACGGGTTTGTTTATTTCTGATGCAAAGTTATGTGTAACCACTTATTTCACTTGAAGTAATTTTGGTTAAAGAACCGAAATGTCTTCTCACTGCATGTATTATCCAAATGATGCCATATAAAAAGAAAGTATTCTTTGTTTAACCGTAGACCGCAAGAAAAGCCTCATCTTAATCACATCTCCAAACGATTTTGTGCAAGAACAAGGCACGTTAATTGTGCTTTTTCCGTTTCCAGCACAAATAGTGCTCCTCTGAGGCATTTAGGTCATCTACACAGAAACAGGCAGATGGATTAAATAGCTGGCGTTGGACTTCTCATTACAGAAACGTTGCCAGCGTTATAAACTGCTTCGTGTTCAGCAATAACAAGATTAAACTAATGAAAGTCTCCTATAAAACAAAAAGTAGCCAATATATTTCACAATGAAGAAAAAGGGTATTTTTACCTAAAATGCACCATTCTTTGCAGGATGAATTTTACAATTCTGATCCAAATTTGAGTTTTTAAAACTGTCTGATCTCTCTAAATACAAACATCAGTTTTACCTATCGTCGTTGTGGTCAGTACTTGACGTGCTTTTAAATTGTGGCAGCCAACACCTTCCTTTGACGCAACACTGTGCGGCACCTGTTTTAGATGTTAAAGTGGAAGTAAAATCCTTAAAAAATAAGGGAGGCCTCTTATTGCAATTGAGACCCTGCAAACCCCAAACCAATCAATCAAGATGGCTGAAGATGCCAAACCTGGAAACAGATAAACAAATCTGTCAGTAACGGCGTGACGAGGGACATAATGGTTGTTGCAGAGTGGGAGGGGTGCCAGAAACAGACTTTAATTCCACTTAAGGGCTCATGCACACCGCAGCTCAAAAAACAAAAAACTAAGTTGCTTTCACAGGCATTTAAAGGGGTGGTAAAGGAAAAAAAATGTTTTCATAATAAGCATCCTTTACCTGCAGACATTCCTCTTTTCACTTCCTCATTGTTCGTTTTTGGTCAGAAGTTGCTCTATTTTTTCTCTCTTCTGTTTACTTCCTGCTTGTCTGATTTTACTGACCACCGTGAAGGGAGACTACTGCAGTGGTCAGTGACATGCTCATCCCCTCCTGGGAACTACATGGCAGGGACGCTCTCTACGTGTTAGAGACTTCAAGGGAGGTGTGAATTACTGGGAATACCGCAATGCATACTGGGAAATGTAGTTCTTACATGAACAAGTGATGCAAACCAGAAAGTGAAAGAGAACAGAAACTAGAAGGCCGGAGGTGATATAGATGAAGGAATTTAATAAATATTTACTTGTTTGTTAACAGAATCATTACACGATTCTGTCTGTCTACCTTGCAGACATTAATTTTAGGCAAAAAAATGTTTTCCTTTACAACTCCTTTAAGCTTTTAGTGCTCTAAAAGCTTGAATAAACTAGAAACTTGTGCTTTATTCTCTTTTGCGCGATATTGAGCTCTTTTGAGCATAAGTTTGTTTTTCCCCCTACAATACCTCCCCCCAGCATATTTTATATTATAATTATTTACGAGCTTCTTTGAGTTTTAAGCTTCTTCACAACTTCCGCATGTTTTTGAGGCACTTAGGCGTCTTTTCCGTTTGAAAGCTCCTCTCAAAAACGTGAGTTTGGTGAGGGTTTTTTTCTGCATGTAAACACCTGAAAAAGCCATAGTGTGCATGAACACATAGGCTAACGTGAAGGGAAGTTTCCAGGCAGAAAAAAAACTAGAGCTCAAAAGCCTGTATGAGCAGCTTCGAGATGCAGTGTGCACGAGTGCATTTAGGGCTAATTTTTTGTTAAAGTGCAAGGAGATGATTCTCATTTCTATTTGTATCATCGCTGATTTAAAAAGAAGAAAATAAAAAATGAAGGGGAATCCAACATTTTAGAGTTGGCCCCAGAACAAGAGGTAAGAGGAAAAACTTCTACTGGGGACAACTGTTTAAAGCAGAATTCCACCCATTTAAAAGTCAGCAGCTACAAAAAGTCTAGCTGCTGACTTAATAACCACACACTCACCTGTCCCACGGTCAACGATTTGGCCACCCAAAGCCTCGCTCCTCTCCCCTTCTCTCTGTGGTGCCGGTGTTCTATCGAATAGTACCTGGGTGGAACTGCACATGCGCTGCACGGAGCCGCAGAACAGCCGCGTTTATGATCAGCTGTTGTCTCGCGTGGCTGAGGCACGTTCATGTAGGCGAGGGGCAGATATTTACAAGGGGTCAGATTTTTAATCAATGGCCAAAGAATTCTGCAAAATAAATCTTTATCTGCTATTTATTTTGTAAGCTTGCAGGGTGTGTTTAGCCAATTGAAGGGCGTTTTTTTCTATATTAAAAATTCTGCCCCCTGCGCTGGAGAAGGATTGGAACGATTGTTTTGAGGATAGTCTGGGGCTAGTTATATCTTCTAGAGATAAGCTGATACAAACTAAGTTTCTACATAGAGAGTACTACACACCACAGCGGCTGCACAGACTGTTTCCACAGAGGGACCCCCTGTTTACTCAATGTCGATTGGACAAGGGGACATATTACCATATGTTCTGGAGTTGTCCTAAAGTGCCACAGTTTTGGGATGCAGAATTTGAAGCCATTAATGAGCGCCTTGGGCTATCTCTGCCTCAGTCTCCGGAATTGGCACTGCTTGTGATACAGGACAACGACCAGAGGCCCAGATACACCAAACTCTTGATTTCCTACCTGCTTTATTATGCTAAAAAACGATTTTGCCCACCCACGATAACTCTCTGGGAAAATACCATCAATAGCGCCTTACCACTGTACAAGATGACTTGCCATTAAAAATTTGATGCGGTTTGGTTACCTTGGACAGCCTGAGTGCCTGGGGTGACATGATCTGCTGCTGGGAGTGGCCTTTTTCCTCGCCCTTTGCTCCCCCGCCCTCCTCTGCCCCTCCCCCTTTTTCCCCTCCCTTTCCCCCCGCCTCTTTCCCATCTTCTTATTTTTGTTTTGTGGCCAGATTTAACCTGATCCCCCAAAGGGGTATTAAATGGGGTATTAAATGCTGTCACGCTTCCCGATAGATTCCATGTATCTTCCTTGCTTTATCCTGTTTTTACGAATTGTACCAACTGCCATTTGCTATTGTGTTTGTAATTTATTTGAAGTTTTCTCAATAAACTGAGCCTTTTTAACCGTGAAAAAAAAATAAAAAATTCTGCCCCCTGCACTCCCCATCATTGAAATATCCGCCTCCTTCATGTAAATATCTGCCCCTCTCCTACATGACCTGTGACATGTCCCAGAAGATTGCAGGGAGGAAGGGTGGAAGAGTTGAACTTTCGTCTGGCACCAGGGGAGGAAATGGGAGCCTGTAAAAACTGGGCATCTGCTCCCCCTCCCAAAAAAAATTGCATGCCAAATGTGGAATGTCAGGGGGTAATCAGCACTTAAAGCGGAAGTTCAATTTTTGGGTGGAACTCCATTTAAGAGGGTAATGCCCCTCACTTTGGAAGGTATACTCTACCTTTCTTGTTGGACCTATGGGACAGAAAGGGCACAGAAAGTGAACAAGACGTTTCATTAAAGCTACAAACTTCAAGCAGCTTTTTACAGAACTCTGCCTACAAGTAACAAGGCCACCGAAGGAAACAGAACTGCCACTAGAGAAATGGAAATAAATATCCATCTCATCCATATTTCATGAATTCTAATTCCACCAGCCAACAATAGTAGTCTCCACACTAAAATCTCACCTAAAACAGAGTACTTGTACTCTGAAATTAATTTCAATCAGTTGTTTCAGCTGATCTGTATTTCATTAGTAATCGGACAGATGAATTTTCTTTTAATAGGTTTAATAATGTGTATTTTAACTATTTTCTAGCAAAGCGGATATGTATGGTATACTTACAAGAAATGTATTTTTTAATACAATTTCCAGTAACAGCCCTGGGATTTAGCAGGCTCCTATCTGCTTATCAGTTTTCTCTATACTCCATTTAATTATAATTCCTTTTCCAGTCTACGTGTATATTTGTTATAGTATGATACTTACAGTGCAAAGTAAAGCATTTGGGGGGGAAAATGGCCAATAATGGAACATTCAAACTGACCAGCTCAAAATATAATGCAAATATCAAAAAAATAAAAAAGCAAGCGAGGCTTGAGCAACACAGACAAGACTTTGAAAACACCAAACACCCACACATATTGTCTACTTAAAATGTCAACTCCTTGCTACAGTTTCTTACAAGTGTACGACATGATTACAAATAGTACAGCCTGTGTCTAGAAATGATCCACTTTGTGGATAATCAAAAACAGTCACAAAGTTCTGCTGGCATTTTTTTTTTCCCTTTTACTTCACTTAACTCTACCATGATCAGATATTTTTCCTAACTCCGTTTTTGCATTTATGAAAAATATTTTTAGAGAGGTGATCATAAATCGCTAGGCCTGTCAGAAGATGGGGCTACCACCAGATGAGCTTGCTTTTAGTTTGTGCATTGCTATACATCCCCCATTGTTGGGGACCACACTTTATGGAAAGGTGCTTTGGTGTGGCAGTATGGCTTTAATGCGGATTTGAAAAATCCCTGTACATGCACATACGGTGCACCCACAGCCACCCCCGGTAGGGTCATGGTCATCAGGAGCACAGACGCTAAACCCCATCTAGGTGGCTGCTACTTCTACCCCTGCTCTCCTACTTGGTATTACAGGCAGAGGCTTTCCATTCCCCTGCTTTTCTCCACAGGCATCATGGGCAACAGCCAGGGCCGATCCGCCCTATAGGCTCACTATGCAAGCCGCTTAGGGCCCCGCAAATTACTAGAGGCCCCGCCTGGTGAGAAGTAATTTTCGCCCCCTCAACTTGCTGGCTGCATGGGAGAAGAGGTAAGAAGTCAGCACCCCCCTCTTCTCACTGTAATGTAAGATGTCATTTCCGACAGCAGAACACCCCCGTCGACAGTGACATGTCATTTTTGGCGGCCCCCCCGCTTCTCAACTTTAATGCGACATCTCATTTTGCTTAGGGCCCCAGGGAGGTCAGGATCGGCACTGGCAACAGCTTCCCCCTCTCTTTTCCTTCCGCTGTGCATCTTCTCCCTCCTCGGCGGCCAATTGGAACGCGTCTCCCTTTGACCAATCTGGAAACAGGTCCCAGATTTCCTTCCTGATTTGCCGAGAGGGAGGAAAATCAGTGTGACAACAGCGAATATTCTAGGACTGTGAAAATGAACTATTAATTCATCTATTAATCTTAAATTTTTTTGACGGATCAAAATTCTTTTAAAATGGTACACCTCACCGCCCGCTTCCAGGTCTTCAGGGAGTTCCGTCGGAGATCGAGTGATGTCACGGACACCGGCGGGGTTTGCCGTGTCCATCTGAAGGGCTCCTTTGCTGTGCCTTCATATCTGCATGCCGGCGGGACCTTACTATCTGCCACACGCAAGGGCTGATGCACTTCCCTCTATGAGCCCAGGTTCACACTGGGTACGATTTAGTTCACACTGGGTACGATTTAGTTCGATTTAAGATGCGATTTCACATGTGAAATCGCATCTCAAATTGGCGGCAATGACACCGTCCTAATCGGTGCGGCGCTGCACCGATTTCAAAAAAGTAGTTCCTGTACTACTTTTTGCGATTTCAGGACGCGATTTACATTGACATCTGTGCAGAAACCTGCACAGATGTCTCCTAAATCGCGCCAAAATCGGGACTGCCAGAGGGAGTGAAATCGCGCGATTTCACTCCCGCAGCCCAGTGTGAACCAGGGCTCAACCTGGGATTCTACAGCCATCCACTGGGAGTTGTGATAGTTCCCTTTCACATGACATCTACATGCTGACGGACTGATGTTAAACCTCTCCTCATCTGGATTCAGCAGTGGTATCGTACACATTTTTATACCAGTATCATACTTAGCTACATGTTTTTATGACTTTATGACTTCTTTTGCTACTGTTTGGTACTACTCGCACCCTTTTTACAATTTATGTAGCTACATTGTTTTTATCTCCAGTGCAATATTTACTTTGTTACCTACTTGAAGACTATAAAAAAAAGTTTTAATGCTATTCCCATTGAGCGCTGCCTTTGTGTGTTTTTTGTATGCTGCTATCCATTTTTCCAGTGGCTGGTAGCTGCACTGGGAAACCGCCTGCAAGGAGATCAGCTAAAAAGTAGTTGGATCTGTATGTGCATTATAATTAAATCGAAATTACTCGATCGATTTAAAAAAAAAAAAATTATCGAACCCAAAAAATGTAATCAGTAACAGCCCTAGAATATTGGATTTGCTGTGGAATCAGGACATGGTGCACTGCGCCCCAAGCCTACTAGAGCCTCTGGCTCTAATCACATGCTTCAAAAAACTAAAAAAAAACGTGACTAGAATCCATGCACCCAGCATGAAGATTAGGGAGCTGGATGCATGGATTGGGAGGGGCAGCCCCTGCGCCCCTAATTTAACTGCGTGTCAGAGCTGCTTTAAACTATTTTCTGTTTGGGTCCTTGCTTACGCTTTGTATTATACTTTGACAAAATTAAAGTCATGCATTTTACCCCCACCCCAAGATCGAGAGATACAGAAAATAAATCAATACATCCATCAGTTTGATTATTGCAACATAAAATTTAAAAGAAAATTTAGGCAAGTAAATATATAATATGCACTGGTTCACCTGCCATAACCTTGCTATTTCTCCGTATACTGTATATGTATTTGAACTGGGCATTTAGCCGTTTGACTAAAGCTCCTCTTTAAATTCTATGAAGTGGATCTAAGAGAAATAGAAGTGTTTTTAAGCAACAACCAGAATTAGGTTGATTTTTTTCAGTACAGACTACAACATAAGACAATTTGGTTTCTGCTCCAGATAATCAGAAAGGTTTCTTTGGCAAGTGTTATCCAATTGATAATTCCCCATATAGTATGGGTAAGTTTGTGAAATCATTCATTGGCACTGGATTTTTTTAGCAGAAGATGTGGTCGCTCAATGATGGAAACATATTTGGAACTGTGGGCAAACAGTAACAACCACAAAGATGTGTTAAATGGAAAACAGACCATTCACCGACTCATCAACTTGCAAGGTAAGTGCCATATATGAACAATAAATGTGCCATGTACAGTGTCTCTAGGGAGCAATAATGGCTTCTTACCATTGAGTGTTCTCACACACAGGACTTTCTAACCAGCGAAGGGCAGGCTTTCTGTGGAGAGAATGGAAATGAGTGCTTCACCATGTATGCACTCCTTTTGCTCACTGGCCAATGTTACATAAGAGTTCCAGAAGTAATGTACAAGGACGGGCATCTGTCCCAAAACTGTTCTCAAGTTATTCACCTATGACCATATATTCTCTTTTCCTCACAAAAAACAAGATTGTAAAAACATTATTACTAGTGCTCCAGAACTAAGCAAAGCAGGTAAAGCTTCACTTTGGTTTTTTTTTTTTGTTGTTGATTTTTATCAAGCCTAGCAGAAAGGGAATGCTGTTAAATCTGGATTTGCCTGTACAGGAAAACTTAGATGGATTTGGAAGAAAGGAAATGAGTCACGGTGGATTTGGTTAATCGGCCAGCATCTCTTAAGCCTCCCATGGGTAAGCGGATGTATGGTCTACTCCTTACAGTGCTCATTCATATCTCTATGTTGCACCTGTCAAGCTTAGTGAACGGCAAGGTTGCCCAGCCATTGATAAATATACTAATACGTAACCAAACAAATGGCAGGTAGTCTGGTTTTTACTGGGTACAGGATAGTAAAAACTAAAATTTCACATACACAGGCAATATTCTTAATACAAAACCACCAATTGGCTGAATTTTTGGAATAGCAAGGAAATATAGGTAGTTATCTTTTGGAGTTCAGACAACTTATAGGAATATATGTATTGCATCCTCTCTAAACAATCAACTGTATACCATTCCCTCAACTATACCACTCACAATCTCGAAGTTGGTCAACATCTACAAGTGCTCTTAGGGATGCTACAAATTAACCTCCAAAAAAAAAAAAAAAAAAAACCCACACACAAAAACAAGAGGAAAAAAATTAAATAAAAAACGAACACACACACACCCACCAAGTACACGACAATGAGGACAAAGAAAAATGGATAGCCGCACTCCAAAACTTGATGGGTGGTCTTTTATTCAATAGACAGCATGTACAAAAATAGGGTCGCAGCAGTAGAAAACAAGGAGCAGCCGACACGTTTCGCACTGGATCAGTGCTTATTCATGGTTCTTTGTCCTCATTTTGCTTAGTGCACCGCCAGCACGCTCGGTATCCTGCACCACCTGTAACCATTTAGTGATCCCACCTGGAGTGGCGACTCCTTTCTCTCTATAGTTTCTGAAGTACATGACAATGCTTGCTTATAAGTTACACTATTTTTTAGATCTACACACTAGGCTTTTCAAGGCATTGCATCCAATCAGGGGAGAGAGGGGGCAGGGGCCAAACTGCAGCTCCGTGTCTCAATGGTCACACAGAGCTGGGTGCCAAGAGAGGCGGCAAGGGACCTGAGAAGTGGAGGATGTAGGCCGTTCTGTGCAAATCCACTGCACAGAGCAGGCAAACATAACATTGTTTGTTACTTTTAAAAAAGAGAAAAAAAAAAAGTTAGACTTTAATACACCATTCTATACTGTTATCAGTCTATGCACAATAAACCAGTGTCCCCCAAACCCGCAACTACCAGGATTAAATTTTAAGGACAAAGATGCCCATCATTTCGCTGACTGCCTCAAGCAATAGAAGAGCCAAGCACACCTCTAGCCAGTACCAAGTTTAGTAACTTAAGATAGAACAATTTAAAGCGGATCTAAACCCAAAAGCAAACATTTTATATACTGCAGCTTACCAGTCCTTGAAGTGGAACTAAACCCTCCTATACTTATAGCCAAGGAAGCTGGCATTTTTAGGCTTGGCTTGATCTGTTTTTAATGGCTATGACTAAGGCTACATGCAGAAATGACCAAGCCCTGTATTTTGTACCACACCTGGATTAATAAATGTATTAATTGTGGAAGATCGAGCTGCCAGCTTTCCTTTATTGGTTTAAACTACGGATGCAATGGTGCCGTATATGTGTTTAGCTATGACATCATCCATCATTTGATGGTTTGATAGTCGAGTTGAGTGTCTAAGCCCATTAATCAAATTGCCATTCAAGGTGTCATTTAAATCCTGAAACCATGACTTGTTGGGGGTACTTAAAAGACTGAGGTTTGGAACCACCGTGCTAGTGCATCTTATGTTGGGTAGACAGGAAGTTTTACTTTTTCAGGCCAGTGGGCTAATCAAAAAAGACAAAACCTAACAGATTGCCGTAATAACAAATCCCATGTTAGTCTGGCAATCTCCCCGCTGAGCTATTGTGTTCCGACAGGGGGACTGCCTCTCCGCCAGAACACAGTGATCAGCACTCACAATCATTGGCTATGAGCACTGATCGGATTGCTGTTTTTTTCAGCATGCTTGTTCGACAGAAGCCAGACGTGAGACCAGCTTGTGTTACACGAGGAGCTGTACACATGGGCAGAAAGTTTGCCTGTCCCTGCCGAACTGACTGTTTTCAGCCCATGTATACCCAACTTAATGGTACTGTCTTCTCAGATTGACAATGCTGCTGTCCAAGGGTGTCTCCATTGCTCCTGCATAGAGTGGCGTCACCCTAACACTGGAAGTGTGTTACTGGCCTGATCTCCAGGTAAAAAAAAAAAAAGAACACACACACCACCAAAATCAATGCAGCCACCACATTAAAAGCCCAGTAAATTGCAATTATTTTTTTTTTGGCTTTAATTGCACAGAAAAGAATCTTGCGATTTACAATTTGGAGTTATTGTTCAAACAAAAGCTCCGGTTTATTGGCGATTGGAATCACAGTGTCATTCTGAGGTAGTGTCTGTTTGGCACATTCATTTGCAAAACTTTATTTACTAGGCTTTCTGTGTACATTACCTGGGTTATTCATCACTGGAACAAACTGTCCCACAAGCATCACTGAATATTTACACATTCTCAGACCAGCACTGGCAGAGTAATAGGCAAAGCTGTTTACACAGCGCACCCATTAAATGAAGGAATTCAGTGTATTTTCTCCATTTCTGATACATCTGAGCCCGGAGCGAAAAACAAATCCAATTCTCTCTCGCTCTCAAGTTAGAAATCTAGGAAACACAAGAGACTCTACAAGACTGCTTGTAGAATGATTGCGTTAGATCAAGTGTTTATACCCAGTGTCCCTCGATGTAGAATTAGAAATCCATTTTGTATCAAGTGTGCTGTTTACAGACTTGGCCTTCTTGCCTTCATATCATTTTCTCTTAAAGGAAAAATTTAACAAAATGAAAAATTCTCTCCAACATGAAGGTCAAGCTTTACTATTGAACCACCTTTGTTTTTTCGTTAAGAGCTCATGTAGTCCCATTGCAGTGCGTCAACACGTGTTCTGTTCCAATTTTTATGTTGCAATTTTTAATACATCGCAAAGCAAAACACAGCTTGTGATTGCATTGCCTGCTACCGTAACAGTGAGTTGGGGAAGCTGTTAAAAATAAATGTACCTGCAAAAGTGCAAAGCACCATGAGACCCAGCAAAATGCACACCCATGCATGGAAAGGGGCATACGTATGTATGCATGTATGTATCATTTACAAAGATAAATAGATAGGATAGATAGGATAGATAGGATAGATAGGATAGATAGGATAGATAGGATAGATAGGATAGATAGGATAGATAGGATAGATAGGATAGATAGGATAGATAGGATAGATAGGATAGATACACACACACAAAATATATGTGTGTCTGTATGTACCTACGTCCTATAGATCAAAATTCAAGATTTGGAAACGGTTGAGGCACTCAGGACTTTCATGGTACAACATGAACTCCCAAAATGAAATTCTTATTAAAAATTGTAATATTACAAAAAGCTCATGTCAAGTTAAAGCGGAGGGTCACCCAAAAAATCAACTTTCTGACATTAGATCCAGCATACTGCTAACATCTGCAGTATGCTGGGGTTTTAAAAAAAATAAAAATTGTACTTATCGTTTTACAAGCCGTTGTTATCCGGCTCCGAGCGGGGAATCCTGCGGGGAATGGGCGTTCCTAAGCCAAGAGGAGCTGATTGACGGGCTTGCTCGAAAATACCCGAAGTGACACTCGGGCATTTTCGGAAGGCGTGACTTGCCTTAGCAGCCCGTCAATCGACTCCTCTTGGCTTAGGGACGCCCATTCCCCACAGGATTCCCCGCTCGGAGCCAGATAACAACGGCTCGTAAAACGATAAGTACAAAAAAAAAATTAAAAACACCAGCATACTGCAGATGTTAGCAGTATGCTGGATCCAATGTCAGAAAGTTGATTTTTGGGTGAACCTCCGCTTTAAATTATTTTTTAACATTATATTTTTGTAATAAATATTACAATTTTAATAAGAATTTTGTTTTGGGAGTTCATGTTGTACATGAAAGTCCTGAATGCCTCAACCAGTTTCCAAAATTAAATTCTTAAATGCCTTTGTACCAGCTCTGGGGATCACCACTGATGGGAAACAACTGGTAGTAGCCATATAATAAAACAAAAAGCTATACAGTAGCTGGCAGTAGAAAAGTACAAATTGAGAGTAGCTACCAATCCAGGCACTAAATAAACCCTGTTCCACTTCCATACATATTTCATATGTAACTGTATTGTTTTTCTAAATTGCGAGACTATTTTAAAGGAGGCATACAATAAGGCTCAGGAACTTTGTGCAGAAAAGCAATGTCAATCAATATGCTCACCAATGGAGATTGGCTTAAGGCATGTTTTTTAGGGTCTTACCCAGGGGCAGACTGACCATTATGGCACTCGACCCCATCAGGGTTGCCAGTCTGAGTAAAACCCAGGGACAGCATGTAAAAATCTGTGTCTTATAAAAAAAATCCCAAAATTATAGCTCTCCAGTACCTTTTCAGTGGGTGTATGTGTGTGTGAGTTCTGTGTGTGTGTGTATACTGTGTGTGTGTATACTGTGTGTGTGTATACTGTGTGTGTGTATACTGTGTGTGTGTATATACTGTGTGTGTGTATAGTGTGTGTGTGTGTATAGTGTGTGTGTGTGTATAGTGTGTGTGTGTGTGTGTGTGTGTGTGTGTGTGTGTGTGTGTGTGTGTGTGTGTGTGTGTGTGTGTGTGTGTGGCCCCATAATCTATTGCCTGGGGGGTCCCGTAATCTCCTAGCAGCAGGCTGAAAATAAAGACAGCTGGCGCAGGTTGAAGATATCAGCTGCGCTCTGTGTGAGTACAGTGGTCAATCTCTGACAGTCCCAGGAGCCTCTTTGCCTTGTCACAAGTACAAATCTCCATTCAACAACTTTCATACCTCCTTAGCAGTCTACCCTGCTTTGAAGCCAGTTGCAGCCCTGCTCACTCATACCAGTGCATATACAGGAAACAAAGATAATACAGATACATGGGAGATTTATTTGGACCATTACCATCCAAGACATGCTTCATATGCACGGTCACACACAGGTCCAAAATGTAATCTTCCACATGACTGTGGATGTTAAAGTTAGCGTTTTTGGTCGGTTTCAATATACTTTTCTCACAAGTGTATCTATGGGCATTGTATGCATTTTTCATTACCTGTATAAAGTCTGAATTTTATAAATAAATATTAAATACAGGATACTCCAATGCTTTAGGAAGTGCAAAGCAAGCAAGCTGAAGTTTCTAATAAAAAGTCCAGTATTAGCTCTGTACTTTATGACTACTTCTGCAGACAGATGGGCACCCACCAGCTGGCCATAATAAATAGTTATGGCCCCACCCACACCATATCACATAAACATTTAAAGTGTCACCAAACCCACATCATTATATATATATATATATATATATATATATATATATATATATATATATATATATATATATATATATATATATATATATATATATATATATATATATATATATATATATATATATTATTTTTTTTTTTATATTATTATTATTTATTCTCCTCCATTCCTATTCATCACAGTATGATCATACTAAAATGTTTTTGTGAAACATACAGGTGCCCTACATCAGAATACCACCCTGTTCAATTAACCTTTGCTAGCATACAGATGCCAAATTTTTCTATAAAATGTTAATCTTATTTTTTTCCATCATAAAAACATACATAAAAAAATAAAAATTAAGACACACATATTTGAGCATCGATGTTCTGTGCCATTCGATCATGTTAAAACAAGTGGTAAAAATTAGGGTTGTCCCGATACCACTTTTTTAGGACCGAGTACAAGTACCGATACTTTTTTTCAAGTACTCGCCGATACCGAATACCGATACTTTTTTTTAAATGTGTCCCCAAATGCAGCCATGTCCCCCCACAGATGCAGCCATGTCCCCCCACAGATGCAGCCATGTCCCCCCACAGATGCAGCCATGTCCCCCCACAGATGCAGCCATGTCCCCCCATACCATAGATGCAGATGCTGCCGCCTAGTTAATCAGCGCGGGGAACATTACAGCTTTCATTTGAATAGCTGCGTGTTCCCCGGCGCGCATAGACACTCCCCCTTACTCGGGTACTTTGACAGATCACCCGTCCAATCCTGGGGACGGGTGATCCGTCTATCAAAGTGCCCGAGCAAGGGGGAGTGTCTATGCGTGGCGCGACAGGGAACACACAGCTATATAAATGAAAGCTGTAATGTTCCCCGCGCTGATTAACTAGGGGGCGGCAGCGTTGCGTTATGCAATATGCAGGGGCGTTGCGGCGGCTTATGCAGCGTTGGCGGGGGGGGGCTGGGGTTAGTATCGGATCTGGCATCGGGGGCATTTGCGGGAGTACAAGTGCTCCCGCAAATGCTCACTATCGGTCCCGATACCGATACTGGTATTGGGACAACCCTAGTAAAAATACATCTGAGATGCGATTTGAAGGGCATGAAGCACAACCACTATATCAACTGGAACTGAAAGTTTGTTCAGTTTTTACCTGTGGAGCGTGACAATTGAACACTGATATGGCATATGGACTATGGCTGATGGCCAATTATATTTATTTGTCATCAATTTTATTATAGAGCTTGCAGAAAGTCTGTAAGGGGACCGTACACTGGACCCCCTCCCCCAGTCCTGCAATCCCCTCACTTTCAGCCCCAATGATGCCGCTTCACTGGTCCGGGATCTGAAATCCCTGCAGCTTAAACCCCTATCTTTACCTCTCACCCTGGATGGCACTGACCAATCAGAATCCATCCAGCCGTCTTGACAGTGCTGCGAGAGGAGAGCAAGCCGCAGTGATTTAAAATCCCTGGACCGGTGAAATAGCTTGCCCGTATCTGCCAGTGGGGGATCATAAGGGGGGCATAGGGAAGGGGGTTCAGTGTAAGGCCACCCTACAAAATTTTCTGTAAGGATGAACTTACACTTTCAGCCTGGGTTCACACTAGTCCAGTGTGAATTTCAGCTCCGGTTACCATACGGAGATAAAAATTATTCATTCAGCAGTTCCTCTCCGTTTAGCTGTGGATCAGCTGACCAGATAGGAGGGGGAAGGTGTAGGAGGGAGGAGAGATTTCCTGTTCACAATGGAACACATCTGCGAATCAGGTGCGTTCCCATTGAAGATTATGTGCCTGCAATTCGCACCGCACTGCCTAGAAATGCACTTTGTGAACCATACCCGTTTTTTTTCAAATGTTCCGTGAATTGGATGCAGTTAGTGCTGTATATCTGTATAACAAAACATAAATAGCACATACTGGAGCACTTTAATTGCAAAGAGCATAAAATGCATTAAACCAATCAGAGTCGGACTCGTTGCTACACTTGGTAAATGCTACAAGCTGGAATGTTATAAAAAGGTAGCACTGCAGGAAAAGAATAAAAATACAACTTTAAATATACAAAACTGAAAAACAAAAAGGATAGGTGATGACCTGTCAATCATTGATATGCAGGAATAAAAAAATAAAAAACTTGACAAACGGCAAATTTGAATTTAATGGAGTCAAAACTGCTTTGAGAAACAATCTATTTTAATGGAGCACTTTCAGAAGCCTGGGGCCCGTTAAGACGCTCAGGAGCATTTGCTGATAGAAAGAAGTACACATTTCCGCAGCCACACATGACTTCTCCATGGGCAGAATAGATTTGTTCATCAGCAAGCAAATCTATTATTATGGAAATAGATTTCTATCGGGGGGGGGGGGGGTGTACTCGTTTAAAAAATACAAATACATAAGATTTTCCTTGTTTTGAAATGTGCACATTGTCCCTTTGACTCAAGTCTAAGGGCTCTTTCATACGGGGACCTCCGTTTTCTCAGCGGGGATCGCTCCATTGATCTACGCTGAGCTGCCGGGAGACTGGGCGGTCCCCGCACACTGTGCAGGGACCGCCCTGTCTTTTCTCCGCTCTCCCCTATGGGGGGATCAGATGAACACGGACCGCCTGTCCATATTCATCTGATCGACGAAAGGAAAAGTAGGTTTTTCCTCCGTCATACTTTGGTGGATCGGAGCGAGTCGGATGTCAGCGGACATGTCTCCGCTGACATCCGCGGCTCCATAGAGGAGCACGGAGCGTCCGTTCAGGTCCGAAAAAAAAACTGGCAGGCGGATCTGAACGGACGCTGCGTGTGAAAGAGCCCTAAAACAAGTTTTGAAACCAACTTGTAAAGCTTCTTGCGTTAAATCTGTTACGATCTTTCATGTAGTCCCCGACCACCCACATTATACACACCCCTTTATCTACATACCATTCTTATCTTTAAGGCTGCATTCACACTATAACGCGGCATATTTTGCCGCGATTTGTAAACTTTTTTTTTTCACAAAAGATTTTACATTGATGTTTATGCCGAACGCCGAAAGACGCCTGAAAAAAAGGGTCCGGGACTTGGTTTTCAGGCGGCAGGCATATGGCGTTTCGGCGTGAGATGTGAACCATCTCATAGACATCAATGTAAATTTGCCCCTCCAGCGGCACGAGCGGCACGCTTTAGGCGTATATACGCCTAGGTGTGAATGGAGCCTAAAGCACAAGTAAGGCAAATTGTCAAACACAATTGAAATACATAAAATGCTGTAATTTGATTTAGCTAGTTTTCAAATTCAGAAACCATATACAGTGCAGAAAATAAGTATTTGAACACCCTGCTATTTTGCAAGTTCTCCCACTTGGAAATCATGGAGGGGTCTGAAATTGTTATCGTAGGTGCATGTCCACTGTGAGAGACAATCAAAAAAAAAAATTCCAGAAATCACAATTTATGATTTTTTTAACTATTTATTTGTATGATACAGCTGCAAAGAAGTATTTGAACACCTGTCTATCAGCTAGAATTCTGACCCTCAAAGACCTGTTAGTCTGCCTTTAAAATGTCCACCTCCACTCCATTTATTATCCTAAATTAGATGCACCTGTTTGAGGTCATTAGCTGCATAAAGACACCTGTCCACCCCATACAATCAGTAAGAATCCAACTACCAACATGGCCAAGACCAAAGAGCTGTCCAAAGACACTAGAGACAAAATTGTACACCTCCACAAGGCTGGAAAGGGCTACGGGGAAATTGCCAAGCAGCTTGGTGAAAAAAGGTCCACTGTTGGAGCAATCATTAGAAAATGGAAGAAGCTAAACATGACTGTCAATCTCCCTCGGACTGGGGCTCCATGCAAAATCTCACCTCGTGGGGTCTCAATGATCCTAAGAAAGGTGAGAAATCAGCCCAGGACTACACGGGAGGAGCTGGTCAATGACCTGAAAAGAGCTGGGACCACCGTTTCCAAGGTTACTGTTGGTAATACACTAAGACGTCATGGTTTGAAATCATGCATGGCACGGAAGGTTCCCCTGCTTAAACCAGCACATGTCAAGGCCCATCTTAAGTTTGCCAATGACCATTTGGATGATCCAGAGGAGTCATGGGAGAAAGTCATGTGGTCAGATGAGACCAAAATAGTACTTTTTGGTCATAATTCCACTAACCGTGTTTGGAGGAAGAAGAATGATGAGTACCATCCCAAGAACACCATCCCTACTGTGAAGCATGGGGGTGGTAGCATCATGCTTTGGGGGTGTATTTCTGCACATGGGACAGGGCGACTGCACTGTATTAAGGAGAGGGTGACCGGGGCCATATATTGCGAGATTTTGGGCAACAACCACCTTCCCTCAGTTAGAGCTTTGAAGATGGGTCGAGGCTGGGTCTTCCAACATGACAATGACCCGAAGCACACAGCCAGGATAACCAAGGAGTGGCTCTGTAAGAAGCATATCAAGGTTCTGGCGTGGCCTAGCCAGTCTCCAGACCTAAACCCAATAGAGAATCTTTGGAGGGAGCTCAAACTCCGTGTTTCTCAGCGACAGCCCAGAAACCTGACTGATCTAGAGAAGATCTGTGTGGAGGAGTGGGCCAAAATCCCTCCTCCAGTGTGTGCAAACCTGGTGAAAAACTACAAGAAACGTTTGACCTCTGTAATTGCAAACAAAGGCTACTGTACCAAATATTAACATTGATTTTCTCAGGTGTTCAAATACTTATTTGCAGCTGTATCATACAAATAAATAGTTAAAAAAATCATACATTGTGATTTCTGGAATTTTTTTTTTGATTATGTCTCTCACAGTGGACATGCACCTACGATAACAATTTCAGACCCCTCCATGATTTCCAAGTGGGAGAACTTGCAAAATAGCAGGGTGTTCAAATACTTATTTTCCGCACTGTAGATTCATGCAATGCATGAATCTGTGTATTGTTGCTTGATGGGTGCATGAGAGAGGGGTCGGCGCTCCTGCGCCCACTATGAACGCACCGTTACTGCCTCTGGGGCAAAAGGATTGATAAAAGACTGGCTTAAAAGAGATTTCCACTATGCAATCCTCCTGGGACAAACATACTGGAGAAACCAACAAATTTAGAAATTATACTCCTGACTGTCTTCTTACACCCTTGCCCGGATGGTGTTGAAGATAGCTACTGTTAGGATTAAGTTCACCTGCTGGTGGCACTAACCTGTTCTGGGCTGTGTGCTGCAGCTCCAGTGTCCACCAGCAGGTGTCTCCAGGAGACAGCAGGCTTGGGTACTCATGCAAATTATTGTTCAGCTGCCAGGGAGCTACTTAAGGCTTCTCCTCCCTTCCCCTGGCACGTCACGATTCAGGTCCCTTCCTTGCTGCCTGTTCCTGATCCAGTCTGTACCCCTCTGCCTTGTTCCTGCTTCCCCCTGCCTTGCTTCGGTTCAAGGACCCTGCTAAGATTGCGCCCCCCCCCCCCCCGCGCAACCTTGCATTCCCTGAACCCTTGTCCCTTAGATGTTTTTTGTATATAGACAGCAGTTGGGTTCATTTGTCTTTTGGGGCTTGTTTATGTTTTGCCATTTTTCACTGTAAATAAACATCACTTTAATACAAACACAATTTTTTTTTAGTTTTCGGTAAAATAAATATCCCATTTAAAAAATGTTATATATATATATTTTCTCCTTTGTTGGGTCTCAGTTCCCTAGTGTAACTAAATGTCTGGTCTGCTAAGCTGCAGATCCTGACAGCTACCCGCTTATGTAGATGTACCTTCCAATATCCAATAAAAAGAAAAGGAATGTAAACCCATCCCCGTCTAATCAAACACTGAGAGCTTGTTAATACTGTGGTGCAGTGGTAATGCACCTTGCTGCAAGGCGTGGCAACGCAGGTTAAATGTGTTATGCAGTGCCATTTATCCGAAGGACACTCCCACCAACCTTGCCCATGGACACACCTTGCTATGCAACACCATACTAACATGCATTTTGGCAGCGTGCCACACTTTAGTGCTTTTTATGCTTCAGCACAGTACATGGCACCGCATCGCACCAGCTAGTGTGAACAAACCCTGACTCAAATTTAATTGGCAAAACAGAATAATAATAAAAAAAATATATATATATTTTTTTATATACTCAACACTTAGATTGTAGCATTTGAAAGCAAAAAGTGTAAGGCCAATTAGTGGAATCTTGAACTACAGTATAATTTTACAAAGAAAATAAACGCTTACCCAATGTGGCTGTAATAGTCTTTGGAGTGATTAATTACATGAATAAATGTTTAAGGAGGAACTAAAATGGCGTGTTCTACACATAAAATAAAAACTGGTGAAATGTATCATTTGATGCAGTACCAAATTGGCACAGTAATGTGACTGAGAGCCGACATAAATGAGCAAGAAAAAGTTAGAGATGAAAAGCATGTAGGAGATCCAATATCAACATTTAGTTTAAAAAGGAAAACTTTAATGGCTTCTAGATAAATTGTATTATCCGCGTTATACAAAAATTCTATAATGCCCACAGTTTACACAGCGTTTTACAATGTAGAGGGGGCACAGTACAATTACAATACAGGAGGAATAGGAGGGCCCTGCTCGTGGAGCTTACAATCTAATTACACAAATTCTTAAAGGGGTGTTCCACCCAAAAAAACGACCTTATCTTTTCCCACTCCTCACCCCCATACATGCCACATTTGGCATGTAATTTTTTTGGGGGGGGGAGTGGGGGCTTCAGTAGGAGTGGGACTTCCTGTCCCACTTCCTGCTTCCGCCGAGGGGCTGGATAGGCGATTAAGCTTAATCGCCTACACCAGCCCCCTCTCTGTAGGCGATCACATGGGACACTGACAGGTCCCATGCGATCGCCTCTCCAATCAGCGGCGAGCCGCGCCGCGCACGCATGCGCAGTACGGCTCGCGCATGCGCAGTGGGTGCCCGGCCGTGAAGCCGAAGGCTGTCACGGCTGGGTGCCCACAGACGGGATGGAGACGCCGGCCGGGCAGGGGGGAGAGGAGCGGAGCCCCGGTCGGCGCGTCGCTGGAACGCAGGAGCAGGTAAGTGAGTGTTTATTAAAAGCCAGCAGCTACACTTTTTGTAGCTGCTGACTTTTAATAAACACATTTTTGGGCTGGAACACCCCTTTAACACAGGGTGCAACCAGGATACAGAGATCTGACCAAAATTGTCTTGACATTGATAGTTTGGCCTGTAATCCAGCAAAGGAGGTAAATGTAGTCCGACACTCCACTTGCTGCCTAAAAGTGATCATATAATATGTATGTGTATTTTACATTTATTTTTATTTATTCTCTACCATAATAAGGAAGAGTCCAATTGGCATTTTGTTAAGTATTTACTAAGGTCTTGTTCATACCTATGCAATTTCTTGTGCGTTTTCAATTTTACAAAAACTCATTACAGTCCATTTAAAAAAAAATTCTATGGATGTTCACATCTGTGCATTTTATGGAAAGGGCCAGGGACTTCCTTCTGGTTTTAGGTTCCATAGACTTCAATGGATCAAAAACGTGCATTAAAAAATGCAAACTGTAACCTGCATAGGTGTGAGTCAGTCCTTAAAAGGGGTTGTAAAGCTTTTTTTTTTTGCATTCTATTCATTAAGATGAAAAAACACCTTGCACTGTCCAGCCTCCCAGAGCCCCTAACTACCGTGGGCCTGATCCCGCGTTGTTCTCCCCAAGGCTTCTCGGCTCTTAATTGATAGATTTATAGCAGTGCAGGCATTGGCTCCCGCTGCTGTCAATCACATCCAATGATGCGGCCGCCGGGGGCGGGGGCCAAGTCATACAATTGGCGGCTATGTACGCTAAAGTGTATGACACAGGATTGCGCCCGCAAGGTAACCCCCTCGGGAGAGACCTTCCCAGAGGGGGCTAGCTATTGCAGGGAGGAACATGCACACAGTAATTGTGAGAGGGGGGGGGGGGGTAGGCAGGGCAAACTGAGACTTTAAGGAAATGAACAGAAGGCATTTAACGAGGGGGTTCACCCAAAAACAACTCTGTCCCATCCAGCATACTGGCGTCAGTGCCAGTATGCTGTTTTTTTTTTTTATCACTCTACTTACTTTTTAATGAATAATTTTATTTTCTCCCTACCGCAGGGAATGGTGCGGCTATGGCGCGTCACGCCTTCCGAAAATAGCCGAACTAGGACTCGGCTCCTCCGGGCGCTATACGACGCCTGCGCACAGACCTAGGAGCCGACTGCGCAGGCGCCGTATATAGCCGAGTCCTATTTCAGCTTTTTTTGGAGGGTGTGACGTGCCATAGCCATAGGACTCGGCTATATACGGCGCCTCCTAGGTCTGTGCGCAGGCGCCGTATAGCGCCGGGAAGAGCCGAGTCCTAGTTCGGCTATTTTCGGAAGGCGTGACGCGCCATTCCCCGCGGTAGGGAGAAAATAAAATTATTCATTACACAGTAAGAAAAGCGATTTAAAAAAAAATAAAAAATAAAAAACCAGCATACTGGCGCAGCATACTGGCGCAGCATACTGGCGCAGCATACTGGCGCTAACGCCAGTATGCTGGATGGGACAGTTGTTTTAGGGTGAACCCCGCTTTAAAAGGGTTGTAAAGTCTCAGGGTTTTTCACCTTAATGCATCAAGGTGAAAAACCTTTTGTGGTACAGCTGTGCCCCCCCCCCAGAGCCCCCTCTTTTACTTACCTGAACCCGATCATGTAAGAGTGACTCCATGGAATGCGGCTCTCTATGGGGGGCACTCTATGCAGGAAGGAGCCAAGAGTGTCACCAGGAGACCCCAGAAAAGCAGGATCAGGGTCGCTCTGTGCAAAATCCTTGCAGAAGAGGCAAGTATGACATGTTATTTAAAAATAAATAAAAAAACACACCTTTAAAATCACACTAAATCTCCGTTTCAGCCAGATACAAAAAAGATCTACTCATTTAGCATGTAGAACAATTAAAAAAGGAAGGAAGGGGTATTATCACCTAAAATGGTTAAAAAAAAAAAAAATTAAAAAAAAAATAAAATAAATAAAATCTCCCTTCCCTCAATGATGGCCGTCTGTGTGCTGGTTGGAACGAGAGAGCATTCTCCCATCATATATCCTACCTGGCATTGTCAATATTAAAAACTTTACTTGAAGATGAAGCGTACAAATGTTTCGCTAACCCAGTGCAACCAATTAGCCTTTACAGAAAATGAGCATGTGGAAAAAAAAAAAAAGTTTTTTATAAGTTACTGCACTTTGTTCTTGGTCTTATTGAATAATCCTGTTTAAACTCCAGAAATAAAAAGATGAATACATTTTTGTCTAGTCCCCTCGGTAGCATACATTGGAGGGTAAGAATGGACAAGCTTACCTTCCTGGACTACAAACAGAATCCACAATCGGACTGGGAAAAGTTGGATCTTACAGTTACCTCTACAAAACACAATGTAAAGAACTAATAAATGTTTTACACTGGTATAGTATATTATTACTCAGAAGGATACGCATTCTAAATAATTAAGGTGCTTCTTTTGATAACCTAAAGTCTCAATGGGCATTTCCAAACAAAGCTGCAATGCAGGAAGCAAATTCACAGAGCAAAAATATATATAATATAATATATAATATACACACACACACACACACACACACACACACACTCAAAACGTGTCTCTTTAAGCACAGATTAAGCGCATTGCGGGCGGTATTAACCCTTTATCGGCCGCTAGCGGGGGTTAACACACCGCTAGTGGACGAATCCCGCGGCAATTTGATGGTATAGCGCCGATATACCGCCACCGTGGCTCCCGCCCCAGTGTGAAAGGGGCCTAAGGCACTGTAGCGCCCCCTTGCTTCCAGCATGGGCACTATGCTAAAAACTAGTTGACTGGGAGAGTTACCTTGCTCCTGGTCGTGATTTGTTTAGGTTAATGACCTGTGTCATTCTGGAAAGGTCCACTGGCTCGGACTGCATTCTGGGGATGGGAGTATCATCTTTGGCCGGCAGTGGGAGCCAGAGGGATTTCTGGCGGATGGAGTCTTCCCCAGCAGCCATGTGATGGAGGTCAGGTGTTCGGGGTCTTCTTTGCCTTCTCCTGCGCGGGGTCCCGGAGTCGGGGTGCGGCATCCACCTTCAGGGTGTGCGCATCCATGGACCCTGCCGGCGTGGCCCATCTGGCCAAGCTTCCAGGCCTTGCCGAGTCTGTCTGGGACGAAACTAAAAGGGACCCCAGTGACTTACTGGGTTCCCGATGCCGTAGAGAGGATCCGGCGCCCGGGCCATAGACAGGTACGCTCTGTTGTCACCCGGTGATCTGTGCTCAGATAACTACTGGGAGGATTTGCTCTGTTCGGACATTTACAAATCATCTAGACTACATTGGCCTGTGGCAGAGGCCTAGAGCCGGGTCAGTGAGAGAGACCTGTTCCTCCCAACCAGCATTTAAAGTGGCGACGCATGCAAAATTGTATCTTTCAAAGGGGCCGATTTTGCTGTACATATATCCAGGCCTGACATTGAGAATCTCCATCTTCTCATCAACCTATTCTCCTTTCGCCGAGTTGATGTTTGGCTATGTTGGCCTGTAATTAAAGCATTAAGAAAGTCTTTATTGACAGTGTGGACACTCAATTACTACTTAGTGGTTTCTGGTGCACCCCTAGACCAAGCAAGGGTAACTTAATCTGCCGATCCCATATTAATCCAGCGGCCCTTTCGGGGGTGACGCTACAGCACTAACAGAAAATTAGGCCTAACTAAAGGAACTCTCTGACAGAAACTACTAGCAAACACTAAAGACAGCCTACTTGCAGACTTATGCTTCCTAAGCCAGTATTAAGAAATAGTGCAGCTATTCCCATGCTGCTTCACTGTGGAAGGATTATGCAAAATGACAGTAACTGCTGTATATTACGCCCAGTTCCTGCTCAGCAATGGATGCCAATTTAAAGCAACAGTACAATAAGTAAATATATGGGAAAATAGACGGTAAAAACCAACTAACTTTAAAATTTAAATGAATAATTGACAGCAGACAACCATTGGATATTAAACGCCGCGGATGTTTATTATTGGTTTCAAATTAAATAAAGTAAAAGAATAAATAAATAACTATTCAATAAACAATCAATTAAGATAGCAATAAATATATAAAAAAAAAAACTTTAGCAAGCCTAACCACCACGGCTCAGGCTGCAAAAAATTACCCATCCATCTTACACAAAAAAGACTCGCATAAACACCAGTATTTATTCATTTATTTATTTTTTTAAACACCATAACTTGATTTTGAATAAAACTTAATTACAAAGCTTGTCCCCCTTCGCAAGACGCAAAGGTGACCCAACCACATAATAACATACCGCGACATAATATAAAAACAGGGGGGGGGGGGGGGGGGGGGGGGGGACACCACAGTTCTTCTGTCCTCTGAAGCGGCCTTAACCTAACGGAGTCTGCTTTTTATAGCCCTACATCCCGCCCAAACTAGCTAGTTTGAACCTGTTTAGCGCAGGCTTTTTCCTGGGCCAATAGCTGGCTTGAATCTGACTTATTTTGAGCGGGCTTTTTTAGGTCAAAGAGGTCACCTAACCCCTCAGACCTATGAGCCCGCCTAATTTACCTGAGCAGCAGTTTTTTAAATAAATTATTTAAACCCTTCTCCCGCCATTTTCCCATGAGGAAAAGGGGGGATAGAGCAGGGGTCTCAAACTCAAATTATCTGGGGGCCACTGGAGGTATAAGCTGGGTGAGGCTGGGCCGCATCAAGTATTGGACCAAAATTTTAAACACTCACTCTTCTCCATTCTTCTTTCGGCACTGCCAGACAATCACATAGATTAGCGCTCAGTCTATTAGGGCAGTGAGACAATATTCGCTCAGCCCTGATAGGAAATTTCTGTGGGTGGAACAAGAGCTCAGCCTATCAGGGCTGAGCGAATATGGTTTCACATACATATAATGCCCCCATCATGTGCCCCTCACATATAATGCCCCCCTCACCATCCACCAATAACACCCCCCACCAGCAGTAGCACCGCCATCATCCACCAGCAACACTCCCATTCCCCCTACCCCCCTGTGTTAATAGCATGAGCTGACAGATGTTGGGGTGTGCTACTGCTGAAGGGGGGTTTGGATAATTGAGATCCACCAGCAATACCCCCCCCCATCCACCCTACCCCCCTGTGGTAATAGAATGAGCTGACGGATGATGGGGGTACTACTGCTGGGGTAGGGGGGGGGTGTTGTTGGATTATTGGGATGCTATTGCCAGGGCAGTAGCACCGCCACCATCCACCAGCAACACCCCCAATCGCCCTACCCCCCTGTGGTAATAGCATGAGCTGACGGATGATGGGGGTGCTACTGCTGGGGGGGGGGTGTTGGATGATTGGGATGCTACTGCAAGGGCAGTAGCACCCTCATGTTATTACCACAGGGGGGGTGTTGCTGGTGAATGATTAGGGTGCTACTGTTCATCAACACCCCCCAACCCCCCCCAGCAGTAGCACCCCCATCATCCACAAGCAACACCCCCCATTCCCCCTACCACCCTGTGATAATAGCATCAGCTGAAAGATTATGGGGGTACTACTGCTGGGGGGTTGGGGGGTGTTGATGAACAGTAGCACCCCTAATCATTCACCAGCAACACCCCCCCCTGTGGTAATAACATGAGGGTGCTAGCCTCCCAATCATCCAACAACCGCCCCCCCCCCCCCAGCAGTAGCACCCCCTATTCCCCCTACCACCCTGTGATAGCATCTGCTAACCATCCCCCCCCAGCACCCCTTTTTAGCATCAGCTTTTGTCATTACACATCTGGCATTACAGTAGCAGCAGCTTACTTTGAAGGACGCTGCTGACGAGGGCGAGGGCGCTCAGCGCTTCTGAGCAACTTCGCTTCAGGGCGGACAGGCACGTGACGGCAGTGCCGCCCTACGCTGCTGGCGTCACATGACGCACACCCCTGCTTTGCCGGAACGAAGATGAGTACGGGGGGGGCTGCAGGGAAAGGGTACCGTGCTGCGCTGCAAAGTATGACACTGTCCAGGGGAGGGCTTGTCAGCGGGCCGCAAAATCTCGGTCTGCGGGCCGCAACTTTGCTGTGCAAATCACATGCAAGGTCACACAGCGCAGCAGTGTGAACCCAGCCTTAAACTATTTGAAGGAGAAGTAGGGCCAAAGCTCTCGCTTTTTTAACAGTTTAACGTAATACTAAAAAGAAAAATTGTTAATTGCCATAATTCAAATCACATAAATCATATACACTCACTGGCACCTTTATTAAGTACACCTGTTCAATTGATTGGCTGATTTAGCAATTTGTGTTACCAAACACATGGCAGAAACTCACTGCATCTAGACGTGGTGAAGACCAGGGCTTTTTGTCTCAAAAATAGGTGCTGGAACTTAACCACCGCCCCACAAATCCCCTGCCCCTACACGCACCCTCTAAATCACATCGAATAGTGTAGGGTCTTAAGGGGGCATGAAATACCAGGATTGCATTACATACAGAGTGCAGAGCTGTCACTTGTAAACACAGAAACCAGACTTTTGTGTTTACAAGTGATTGTGGTGAGCAGGCACCAAAGGGTCTGAGGTGGTGAAACTGAGTTCCACCAAGTTCACCAAGTAGTCTTCACCAGGGCTTTTTTTCAGGGGTAGGTTCAAACCGAGCATCAGAATGGGGGTGAAGGGGATTTAACCCCCCTGGCGGTATCCCCGAGCGTGACTCGGGGTGGATTTTCAATGAAAAAAAATAAAGTACAAAAAAAAAAAAATGGTAACCCCGAGTCACGCTCGGGGAGGATGTACAGAGCCTGCAGCACGCTGGCTTAACTTTTTCCAGGCTGGGTATTACTGTACTCACCTTGTCCCTGGATCCAGCGATGCATCCACGCTGTGTGAGCGAGCGGCGTCCTCGCTCGACTCACACAGTGCCTGCGCGCCGCCGATTTCCGTTCCCTGCGACATTACGACGCACGGGGGCGGAGACCGGCGGCAAATTTAAAAATGTAAACAAACACATTACATACAGTATATTGTAATCTTATAGATTACAGTACTGTTTGTAAAAAATACACACCCCCCTTGTCCCTAGTGGTCTGCCCAGTGCCCTGCATGTTCTTTTATATAATAAAAACTTTTTTTGTGCCTGCAAACTGTAGATTGCCCATAGCAACCAAAAGTGTCCCTTTATGTCAAAAATGGTTTTAGATCAGCTAGAAAACAGCGATAATAAATTATAATCACTTGCAGAATTGAGCAATAGCGATTTGTGGGGAAATTCGTCAAAAAAATAATTAAAAAAAAGTAATGACAGTGACAATTCTGCAATGGAGCAAATTTCAGTGATTTTGATTAGATTACATTAGTGAATAATTTTTATTAAAATTACATTATTTGTTATATTTATAGTTATTTATCATATTGTAATTTTAGGATTTTGTGTTTCAAACTTTATCATACCCGGGATGTCTACTAGACTCTTGTTTGGACAAATTTAAGTGAGTTATTCCTAAGAATTGCAGGCCTACAATATAAAACGCAGAATTTCCATGCAAAATAATTGTACCGCTTTTGGTAAGTAATTCCAGACAGAATCATACCGCCAGGGAGGTTAAGCGACTTTGAACGTGGCATGGATGTTGGTGCCAGACGGGCTGGTCCAAGTATTTCAAAAACTGCTGATCTACTGGGGGATTTCCATGCACAGCCATTCCGAGGGATTGCAGAGAATGATCCAAAAAAGAGAAAATATCCAGTGAGCGGGCAGTTGTGTGGATGAATATGCCTTGTTAAGGTCAGAGGAGAAAAGGCAGACTGGTTTGAGATGATAGAAAGACAACAGTAACTCAACCACTCCTTACAACCAAAAAGGTATGCAGAATCTCTGAACGCATTAAAACATCGAACCTTGAAACAGATGGGCTGCAGCAGCAGAAGACCACACTGGGTGCCACTCCTGTCATCCAAGAACAGGAAACTGAGGCTACAATTTGCACAGGCTCACCACAATTGGATAATAAAATATTGGAAAAAATTGTTGCCTGGTCCGATGAGTCTCGATTTTAGCTGCGACATTCAGATGGTAGGGTCAGAATTTGGTGTAAACATGAAAGCATGGATCCATCCTACCTTGTATCAATAGTTCAGGCTGGTGGGGTAATGGCGTGGGGGGGATATTTTCTTGGCACACTTTGGGCCCATTAGTACCCCTTAGGCATTTAAACACCACGGCCTACTTGAGTATTTTGCTGACCATGTCCATCCCTTTATGACTACAGTGTACCCATCTTCTGATGGCTCCTTCCAGCAGGATAATGCACCATGTCACAAAGCTCAAATTATCTCACCACTGGTTTCTTGCACATAATGAGGTCACTGTACTACTATGGCCTCCACAGTAACCATATCTCAATCTAATAGAGCATCTTTGTGATGTGGTAGAATGGGAGATTGGCATCATGGCTGTGCAGCAGCCAAATCTGCAGCAACAGTGGCTGGTGAGTGTACAACAGGGGTGCCCAACCAGTGGCCCGCGACCTCCTGCTCTGGAATAGTGGGTAGGCAGGCACAGATTTCCAACCCTCTATCCCAGAGCATCAGTGTTGTGAATGAAGCCAGTGGTAGAGGTAGCAAGCGGCTGCGGAGCAGAGCCACATAAGTCCTTGCTTCTTGTATAGCACTGGCTTCTGTTACAGGTGGAGCAATACCAAATGTGCACTGCCTGGGACAGAAAACGGCCAACAAAACCTAAATGGGAAAGAAAAAAAATCTTAACCAGCCACCGTCATTATGCTGCAGCAGGTCGGCATGATCCCGGCGGTTGCAATGAAAAAAAAAAAACACCCCACACAGATCACAGCCATTACTAGTTAATAATTAAAAAAAAATATATAATAAAAAAATGCCATTAATGTATCCCCCATAACTTTTGCGCAAACCAATCAATAGATTATTATTGCGATTTTTATTACCATAAATATGTAAAAAAATAAAATAAATACGTAGAAGAATACGTATCAGCCTAAAATGAGGGGAAAAAAATAGCATAAAAAAATGGGGATATTCTAGCAAAAAGTACAAATTTTTATTTATTTTTTCAAAATTCTTGCTTTGGTTTCTAGCGCAAAGTGCACCTAGTGCAGAAAGTTGGGACGGGAAACACATTAACCTTCCAATTTATCGTTGTCCTTCGTTTTTTCAGCTCAAAAATGTCCAAACAATTTTTAATTTTGTGCCCATTGTGATCTTTCTTAACGACCGATTTTCGGCCGAATTTTCGTATAGTGTATGGCCAGCATAAGTACGCACACTCTCATAACAGGCTATATAAGAGTTTTAAAGTCCCAAGTTTATTGACCAGACAGGATCAACCAGCTATTTTAGGTGATGTATAGCATGTTTTCACCCCTTCCTGACCAGGCCATTTTTTTGCACTACGGCACTGCGCTGCTTTAACTGACAATTGCGCGGTCGTGCGATGCTGTACTCAAATAAAATTGATGTACTTTTTTTTTCCCCCACAAATATAGCTTTTTGGTGGTATTTGATTTTTTGCGCTGTAAATATATTTTTTTTACTTTCTTCTATAAAAACGCATGCAATAAAAAAACACAAAAAAAAAAAAAAAAGTCTTCATCAGTTTGGGCCAATTTGTATTCTGCTACATATTTTTGTATAAATGACACTGGCAGGAAAGGGGTTAACATCAGGGACGATCAAAGGGTTAAGCGTGCTCCTAGGGAATGATTTCTAACTGTGGGGAGGGGATGGACTGACTGGAGGAAGAGAGACATCTGTGTTCCCGATTAGCAGGAACACAAGATTTCTCTCTTCCTCTGTGACAGAATGACAGTCTGCCTCTCCAGCGACCATTGCGGCCGCCAACCCCACTGATTGGCTTCCGCTGTGTCCAATCACAGCAGAAGTGAGGCTCCGGTGCCCAGAGTAGAGAAATCATGTACCAGTATGCGATTTTGTGCTTAAGGCCCATCCTGCCGCAGCATTAAGGACCGCCGCATGTACATTTACGTCAGCAGAATGGCACGGACAGGCACATCAACGTATATATACACACGTGCCTGCCTTGACGTGGGTCCGATCGGGACCCCCCCCCCCCCCCCAGTACATGCGGTGGACCCTGTGGCTGTCCGAGCGATCCGGGATGAGGGGGCGGCTATTAGTTTTTGTCCGCCCCTTCCGGATCGCTCCCAGCCAATCCACGCGCTCCCGCCGTGTCACTTCCACCTCCTGTGTAAACACAGGAAGAGGGAAGTGATGTGATCTCTGCTCTCGGCGGTATTTTCAACCACCGCTGAGGAGAGATCACATCACACAGTAAGTCTGCACAACACTACACTGACACACAGACACACAGGCACATTAACCCCTTGCGATCACCCCCCCCCCCCTGTCACAGTGTCACTGAATACAGTAATCATATATGTACGATTACTGTATTTAGTGTCAGTGTGACAGGCAGTTAGTGTTAGGTTCAGGGTAGCCCCCGTACCCCCCCTAATAAAGTTTTAACCCCTTGATCACCGCCCTAGTTAACCTTTTCATTCCCTATTGCCAGCGTCACTAAGCGATCATTTTTCTGATTGCTGTATTAGTGTCGCTGTTCCCGCTAGGTAGCTATTTTTTTTTTTTATTGCGATTTTTTTTACTAAAGACATGTGGCTAAATAAATGTTGGCCTAAATGTTTGACTAAAATTTAGTTTGATTTTTCTTATAACAAAAAAGTTAAAAAATATAGATTTTTTTTCAAAAATGTCGCTCTATTTTTGTATATAGCGCAAAAAATAAAAATCGCAGAGGCGATCAAATACCACCAAAAGAAAGCTCTATTTGTGGAAAGAAAAAGGACGCAAATGTGGTTTGGGAGCCACGTCGCACGACAGCGCAATTGTCAGTTAAACAGACGCAGTGCCGAATCGCAAAAAGGGGCCTGGTCCTTTACCTGCATTTTGGTCCGGGTCTTAAGTGGTTAAAGGAAGGGGGATTTTATTTTAATTTTTTTCAGCGTTACAGATACTTTAAATTTGCGTTACCCAAGAGGCACAGTCAGGATATAGATATTTCTTGTGCAAGCTGTCCTCTTTATGAAAATCAAACTGACAAACACCCACAGCCCCGATGAGTCTGAAGTGTACAGATCTTATGTACCAGTATGATCAATTTATAAAGACGAGTTGTGGAAAGATCAGCATTTTAATCACCAAATGCAACTTTCTGTGGAGACATTAGGGTAGACATCAAATCCAATTGTAAAAGCAATGGAGTTTCAATATGGAGAACGAATGTGCACATCTATATAAAGAAAACATTAGGCTTTATTGTTAAAAAAAATAAATAAAAAAAAAAACATTTTGGACAACACATTATCTTTCTTCTAATTTTGATGCCTGGGTAAATTTCTCATATTGAATATATGATTGGAAACACACCTTGCCTCAGAGATCCCTTTCCTCTCTCTTTCCTTTTTCTAACCCTTTTGCCATTTTAACTTTCCTTTCTTATATTTTTCTCTTTATCAGGTTCACATAGTGTTACTCATAATTGTATTTCTTGTTTTTTTTTATTACAATATTAAACCGTTGGAATTTTTTTTACTTGGAAAGCAGAGCAATAATCGGCTTAACGCTTCGTTTATTAAGAACTTTATATATTCCCAAACTATAATTATTTTGAGACTCCGTTTTTCTACCATAGTCCAAGTTTAGACAAATTTGAAAACAGGAGGGATAAGTAGACACCGTCATGGGGAAAAAATAAATAAAAAATTTGCTGCAAAATTGGGGAAGTAATGTCTTGGCTTAGAACTCCAAATTTGCTGCAACAGGAAGTCCTTCCGTAAGGACATGCAATACACAAATTACCAGCCTGTGTTTAGTTGTCAGGGGAAAGGGCGGTGACCGGATCTCTATTCTTTATCTGTCTAAAACCGGTGTTCTGCCTTTCTCCTGAACGATTGGCAGGTCCCAGTGGACATTGAATCCGCCGGGCCCACTGATTGGCTCCCACTGTGTCCAATCACAGCTGGAGCAGGTCGACGGCGGTGCGCGCACATCAGACCTGGAAGGGTCAGATCACAAGTACGTGATTAGACGCACACAGTATATCTACGATGAGCGGTCGCTAAGCAGTACAGTTTATGTGTTAAACGTTATAGCGTCTACAAACTGTTAGATATAGATAAATAGATAGATATATTCTCTGAAAACTGATTAATCCTGATGTGCCGACGGTCTCATTTCGAGGCCCTTAAAATGTCAGGACAGTACAAACACTTCCCACATTACCCTTTTTGGAAAGCAGACAGTCAGTTGTGTATACATTGTGATCATGCGATTGCGGTCTGTGACCCCTCAAAGCACCATGTTGATGGGGACAAGGGCCTCATCCCCACAACCCTTTGCTCGGTAGCTGTGGGGTCTGCAAGCGGGGGGCTTATCGGAATCTGGAAGACCCCTTTAACAAAGGGGACCCCCAGATTTTGGCCCCCCTATGTGATTTGGTAATGGGGTACATTGGATACCTACCATTTCACAAAGATACCTACCATTTCACAAAGAAAGTGTAACAAAAGTCCTTTATTAACCACTTAAGGACTGCCCAACGCCGATATACGTCAGCAGAATGTCAGACAGGTACGTTGCCAGTTAAGTGACCAGCCGTGGGTCGCACATGCCGCCGCGCTCGCGACCCGGTCCGAAGCTCCGTGACCGCGCCTGCGGGACTCAATCGCTGCCGGTATCCTGCGATCGGGTCACAGGAGCTGAAGAACGGAGAAAGGCAAATGTAAAACACACCTTTCCAGTTCTTCTCTGTGGCTTGTCACTGATCGTCTGTTCCCTGTTATAGGGAACGACAATCGGTGACGTACATATGTCCAGCCACGCCCCCTACAGTAAGAATCACTCCCTTAGGGCACACTTAACCCCTTAGCGCTCCCTAGTGGTTAACCCCTTCACTGTCATTTTCACAGTAATCAGTGCATTTTTTGCTGTGAAAATTACAATGGTCCCAAAAATGTGTCAAGTGTCGATGTGTCTGCCATAATGTCACAGTCACGAAGAAAAAAAAATAAAAAATAAAATCGCTGATCGCCGCCATTACTAGTGAAAAATAAAAATGCTATAAAAACTATCCCCTATTTTGTAAACGCTATAACTGTTGCGTGAACCAATCAATAAACGCTTATTGCGATTTTTTTACCAAAAATATGTAGGAGAATACGTATCGGCCTAACTGAGGAGATAAAAATATATATATTTTTTGGGGATATTTATTATTGATTTTTTTTCAAAATTTTCGCTCTATTTTTGTATATAGCGAGGGAATGATGTGGCGGAAGCCAGTGACAGCAGTAATGCAGGTTTCTGGTTGCATCAGAGGGGGGCGGGGTCACCTGCACGTCACTGGGAAAGCCTAGGTTTCCCCTTGCGCCCCAAGGGGACGGGGTCACGTGACAGGTGGCTCCGCCCTCAGCTACACAAGAGCTGTCACTGGCTCCCGTAGCATCATTCCCGGGGTGTCTCCGATGGAGACAGAATGCGCTACGGACATCTCATTGTTGGATCCTGGACCTGGATGAAAGAGGAGATCTTCTCATCGCTGGACCGGAGAGGAGATCACCCATCGCAGGATACCGACAGCGTTGGAGCGGAGACAGAGTGGATTACCACCGCTGGAATTTTTTTATTTTTTTTTATCTTTCAAACGGTGTCTGTTTCCCCCCCCCCCATTACTAATTCACATGGGGGGAGGGATCTGGGGATCCCCTTTGTTAAAGGGGTCTTCCAGACTCCGCCCGCAGACCCCCACAACGACCAGGCAAGGGTTGTGGGAATGATGCCCCTGTCCCAATCAACATTATGGGAACAAGGTTCTTTGGGGGGTCACAGACCCCCAAAGCATCCTCCCAATGTTGAGGGCATGGTACGGTTCGGGGGGAGGGCGCTCTCATCCCCCCTTTTTTCCTGCAGCCTGCCAGGTTGCATGCTCGGATAAAAGGGTCTGGTATGGACTTTTGGGGGGGAACTCCACGCCATTTTTTTTTTTTTTTACATTTGGGATGGAGTTCCCCTTAATATCTATACCAGACCTGAAGGGCCTGGTAACTAAATTTGGGGGGGACCCCCACACATTTTTTTACCAATGACTTTCAATGTCTTCTCTCTGTATTGCTGGGAGCCGAAAAATCATTATAGCCGCAAGTGGTTTTAATTGACTTTTTTCCTTCAAAAATGACAGTTTGTGCAGGGGACAGTTCTAAGCACGGGAAACAAGCGCCACTTTACAGGCATATTATACACCCCCCCCCCCCCCCCCCCAGGTACGAAATTTAAAAGAAATATTTCACTTTTATTGTTTCACTTTAAGCATTATTAAATTCACTGCTCCCGAAAAAAATTGCATTGACACAGGTCACCAAACACTTTGACAATAACTTGCACATAAGCCTTTAAAATTAGCGCTTTAGGTTTTTCATGTTCAAGTTTGGCTCATCCCTAGTGCTAGGAAACGCGTAGATGCTTGTGTTGATGATGGGAAGTAATCTAGCTAGGTACTTAAAAATGTACACAATGTTCTCTGTCATCACAGCTGAAAATAAACCTACATTTACGAAACATGCAACACCAGAAGATAAATGTCTGGGTTAAAGAACAGGGATAAAAGAAAGATACAAACAGAATAGCAGCAAATAACGTCTCCCACGCACTTCTGACGCAACACACCAATGCATTACCAGAACTCCTTCCCTCAAGCATAGGGTAGGCAAGGTAGGTACTCCATGCACCGTTTTAAGAATGCATCCCTGACTTTGCTCATGTTTTCGAAGTGTATATAACAAAAGCCTTATTAGCATTCTGAGCACACCTAATGCAAAAGAAAAACAGGCTTACGAGCAAGTAAACAAATCACAAATTAGACTGCATAAAAGAGTAACTGCATCACTAGTTTATCAGAGGCTGGCCGGTTAAACCATAGCAAGCATTCTGCCTGTGTTTAGAGGACAATAAGCATGTTAATGCGGTTTTTATGACATAATAGCTGATGTTGCAACTGTGACCAGGCCTAAATCAACACAGAATACGGACAGCTAGACGAGATGTGGAATGCCATTACGGAATTGGAGGGGGGAGTAGTCAATTACACAGGCCAACGTGGTACGGTGTATAAAACCATGGCTTAAGAGCACCAAATATGGGAAAAAAGCTGCTCCTTTCTGCAGAGTGAAGTGCTAATCACAAAACGATGTACTGAAGGAGCAAAGACGGTTCATTATGCTTAGTAAATAAGGTAAAGCTATGTTTATTTCAGTCATACAATCATCTGCAAGAGAGTACCGCATTTTATATTTCCATTGCATGGGATTAGGTATTGGAAGTGAACATTGTACTTATATTGGAAAAACATCGACATCAAGATTCCAGTAAAATTATTAGTCAACAAAATGACTGCCAATAACAGCCAAGATATAAAGTTTAAGCATTTACAAGAGGGCTACCTACCTCATCAGCCATATTACAAGCCAATATTGGGGCTAAAGCTGGCCAGATAGGGTGGTTGTAATGCCTTCTGTTCTGATCAGCAGCACTGATCAGTGTATTCTAGATGGGGGAGGAGGTTAACTGAATGAAAAAAAAAAGGGGAGACAAAAAGATGAAAAATGTAACTGAAAAAAAAAAAAAAAAAAAAAAACTGTGTACCCAGCTTTACTGTACTGGTGATCTAGAGCAGGGGTCTCCAAACATTCTAAACAAAGGGCCGGTTTATTGTCCTTCAGACTCTAGGAGGGCCAGACTATGGCCAGCGGGAGTGGAAATTTTCCTGGCATCAGTGGGAGTAAGCATTGCCTCATTTGGTATTAGGGGCAGGCACAGTGCCCAGCCCTAGGTATTATAGGGAGGAATAGTACCCCATTTTTGGTTTCAGTGGGAGAAGTGATTCCCCATTGTTGGTGGCAGAATAGTGTCTTTTATCAGTGGGAGGAATAGTCCCCATAGGGCCGGAAAAAGGCAAGCAGAGGGCCACATCCGGCCCTCGGGCCACACTTTGGAGACCACTGATCTAGAGCTATGAAAGGACATCAGAGCTGTGAAATTAACCCTTTTTTGCTGTCACAGTTAAAGTGGTTGTAAACTCAGCAAAAACAAAACTGCAAGGCAAAGGCATAATAAGCTAGTATGCATTGTATATATCCCTGTATGTTGTGGTCAATCAGTTGATTATCCAATAGTTTTTTGAAACCACCGCATGTGGAAGAGAATTCCACATCCACATTCCAAAGACCGCTGTGCAAATACTGTGTGAAATAAAATAAAGCAACAACCGCCATTTTATTCCCTAGGGTCTATCTATATATATATATATATATATATATTTTAATATATATATGGTTTTCTAGCAGAAAATACAGGATTTTTACTTATAAAGCAACAAGTGTCAGAAAAGATTTAGTCTTTAAATGATTAGGGATCTTTCACACGGAGAGGACCGTTTGTGTCCGCTCCGTGTGTGTCCGTCGGCTCAGCGGGGATCCCCGCTGAGCTGTCGGCTGACAGGGTTGTCCCCGCACACTGTGCAGGGACCGCCCTGTCTTTCCTCCGCTCTCCCCTATGGGGAATCGGATGAATACGGACCGTGCGTCCGTATTCATCCGATCCTTCAGACGGAAGAAAAATAGGGTTTTCTTCCGTCCGAAAAAACTGATCTTTGCAGGCGTTAGCGGATGCATCATCTGCTAACAGACGCGATCCCATAGGGATGCATTACAAGTCCGGACGAACGGTCCGTACGTGTGAAAGGGCCCTTAAAATGAGAACTTCTACACAGGAGTTCCGGTCATTGACAAGTAGAAAGATTGTATCTTTTCTCACACTTTGCAGGCTGCCCAGAGACAAGTTCTCCACAGGAAACTTCAGGCAACTTGCATTTACTTCTATGATAAAGAGGCTATTTGCAAGTCACGCTGAAGTAAATCAGCTTTTTTTTTTTTTAACACAAAATGGCCGATGAAGATTAATTAAAAAAGTGACAAAAATCGGCTGATATATCGGCCGACCTCTATTCATAATGAGCCAATATACAATGTAATACTGACAAAAAAAAAAAAAAGAAGATCAATCACACACACACACAACCGTATTTGATGAACTTTGTGTCTTTTTTTTTAAACCTCACCTACTATGCAACTATAGGATATAGTTTATGTTGCATAAAATACACATCTACATTGACTTCTTTATTTTTTGTGACAAAAAATAAATAACAAAAAAAACACACATGGCACCGTGATCTGGCATTAACCACAGAGCATAGGTGTGAAACCAACCTCCAGAAAAGTTGCTTATTTACAGTGTTTTTATAAAAAAAAAAAAAAGGGGGGGGGGACCATTTCAAATGTACAAATATTAATGTATTTACAATTTAATTTTAAATATTTAGTAGGAAAAAAAACATAACATGTCTGGTCACCTGAAGTTAAAAGTGGAGCGCAGAGCCTAGCACAAAGGGTTAAACTGCAGAAATTACACCCTTCAAAGTACTGCCAGAAGTCCATGATGGCCGTATAAACAGCACAAAATCAAAGAGGTGCTTTATGGCTTGACTGCTTTCTTGTTCTGGACATGTTTCAACATCAGTGTTTCTGTTTAACAGGTGACAAGTGATTTTACTTTGAAGTTAGGACTTTACTGAAGAAAGACTTATTTTATTTGTGATTATAAGTGGGTGTCACGGAAAGAAGAACTGCTTTATAATTTAAAATTTCCTTTAGACAGCGAACCAATCAAGCTCAACTACTACATTCAACTTTATATTGCTACCAAGGTTGGACACCAAGAAAACATCAGTATATAATGTGGATTCTGAATTTAAAAAGGAAATCAGTTAAAAAAAATAGGATTTTTTATGACAGCTTACCTGTAAAATCCTTTTCTTGGAGTACATCACGGGACACAGAGCGGCAATCCATTACTATGTGGGTTATAGAGTCTACCTTCAGGTGTGGACACTGGTGTAATTAACTACACAGGAAGTTCCCTCCCTATATAACCCCTCCCATACTGGGAGCTCCTCAGTTTTTGTAGCAAAGCAATAAGTGTCCCAATATCCCCAAACAAGAGGGGCGGGAGCTCTGTGTCCCGTGATGTACTCCAAGAAAAGGATTTTACAGGTAAGCTGTCATAAAAAATCCTATTTTCTTTATCGTACATCACGGGACACAGAGCGGCAATCCATTACTATGTGGGATGTCCGAAAGCAATGCTTACTGAGGGCAGGGAGACACAAACGCAGGCCGCCATCAGATGTGAGGATCTATAATGCTGCCAGATGCATACTGCGCCAAAAAGCTGCATCCTTCTGCCCTCCTATGTACATCTGACAAGAATCAGTGAACCTAAGCACAGACGCCAAGTTGCGGCCCTGAAAATCTGCGTCATAAAGGCTCGGTAAAGCATCGCGCATAAAGCGCTTACTATCCTGGTACGGAGCACCCCCCCTCCGAACCACAAGCCTGAATAATACCCTGATGAATCAATCTTGAAAACAGTTGATTTTAGACGCTGCCTGCCCCTTCCTGGGGCCTCCTGGTAGCGCAATAACATCAGCTTTCCGTATCCGAGCAGCCGCTTCAGATAGGCCTTGACCCTTCTACTCCAAAAGGAGAGAGAGTGTAACCATTTTAATAGCTGAACTGAACACTGCCTGCCCACATCTAGGGTCTTCTGGCAGCACAATAAAAACTTCAGATTTCTATATCTGAACCTTCAGATAGATATTTAACTTTTCTCATCTCTACTGAGAGAAAGCAATAACCTTTCCTTCCGAAAACAAGGTTTTGAAAAAGGGGGAGGTAAGAATATCTAGATTCAAATGAACACTAGATCCTTCTAGTAAATAAGGCTGGGTGAGGATTAACATCACCCTACTAGTAAGAATAAGTATGGTTTTATACCAAGAGGTTGCCAATACTGAAACTCTCTTGGAGGCTACCACAACCAAGAACACCAATTCCCTTGTTAAAGGCTGAAGGGAAGTATGGTGCATCGGCCCACAGAGCTGACCCTGTAAGCCGACAAAACTAGAGCCAATCCTCCAAGCACAAGGGCGACTAAACTGGTGGACTTATGCGCGTCACCCCTTGTATAATGGCTCGGAACAAAGAGTGTGAAGCAAGCGACCTTTGGAGGCAAGGCCGAGATCGGATCCTTGATGTAACTTAAGGCTGGCTCCGTCTCCTTTCCAAATGCAGGAAGGCAGGAATTTTATCTTTGACAAACTTCCAAGGATGCCACCATCTGTTTCATACCAGGAACATGGGCTCTCCCGATCCTGGGATATCTGGTCCTGGAGGCCAGCCTTCCTGTATTAATCAAGGAAGTGCCGTTGATTCTAAAAACCCTGATCCTGAAGAATGTGGGCTAAAATAGCCAGACCATTAATTCACCTGTTGCACGACAGGATGTAATACCCCCTTCGAAGTAGGCCTGGCCAAGATGTAAGGGACCATGGGTCCTCTACTACCACCCCTACTGTCCCTGCACAGAAAAGGTCGTCAGGGCTATGCCGGAGTAATCAGGCCAGCTTCCGCCATCCTCTAATGTTGCATGGAAGCCACAAACGCCGCGGCACTGGGGGGAGAGACATAACCAGTGACCACTGGTCCCACCAGATTACTAACACATCTGCCCCGCATGCGGGTGGATCCCTTGTCCTTGACCTCAAGCTGTTCAATTTCTTGTTGAGCCTGGACGCCAATACATCTTATGTACAGGGTACTATTTCTGTGGCCCTTGGTCAGGAAAACAGTCGGGGTGTAGAAGTCCTTCTCTTGGAGACACTTGTTGACGGCTACAGCAAATCGCCTGCCAATTCTGCATTTCATGAAATGACGAATGTCAATAGGCAAGGCACAAGCTCCTCCTTGGTAAATTAAGTAAATCACTTAATATGGTATAGTCTGATTGAACTCTGACCGAACCAACCAGCCCCTAAACGTTCAGGCCCCTAAGCCAGATGCTCCATCGGTAGCTCTAGCTGACAGATAAGGCTCCCTTGGAGCTCGACTACTTCCCCTGGGCCAAGGTCTCTTCCTGACCTGGCAAACCCTTTAGTTAAGAACCACCAAGAGGAATTCCAGCCTATCTCTGGGACCGGTTCTTTGGATAATGCTAGGTCAAGATCCACTCTTTCTAGGCCAACACAATACTGTTTATTACAGTCCTGAATAAAAGTATAGGGAACTGTCTTGAATGAAGCCAGCATCTTCCCTAGTGCCTTAAGCAGAAGGCCAAAAGTAAGGAACTGTTCCTTGCCGTAACCACCTAGACCAGCTTTCTTATAGCGATGGTCTTGTCTTAGGCCAAAAGTACTCTCCTGGTGCAAAACATACCCAGCTTCTTGTCAATGAAGAATGTATCTTTAGACTGGAATCCTAACCCAGGAGATCCAGATACCTGACCATGCTGGACACCCTTAGGTCCAGCCATGCTGCTGACTGATCCATCAGCAGGAGTCTGCTTCCGTATGCCATTACTGCTATACCCTGGGCCTACAGACCTGCTAGAGGCGGGCCCTAGCACCCTGACAACCCAGACACGGAGGCTAACCCAAAAGGGCAAGACCACCAACTGGAGATAGTGCTGTTCCCCTGCACAACGCAGACAACCTCTGCAGTCCCAAGTAAATAAACACATATGCAACTGGCTCCCCATATGTGTATGTGGCAAGTGTTAAAGCCATATGCCTCAATGGAGGCGTGTGTACATGGCAGTGTGTGTTCATGGAAGCATGAAATCATAAATATGTCTCACGCCAAACATGCATATAGCATGTGTGCTCTGGAACGAGCATCCTTGCAAGCAAGCATGTGCTATAAACGTGTTATGCAACAATGTGCAACATGAACCCATGCAGACACGTATCTCTATGCAAACACAAGGCATCCTGTATTGCTTAATTAAGCCACCATGTGCAACTTTAAAGTAACCATGCATGCGATTCAGCATCTTCCATGCGATCAACATCTTATGCATTTTAAGCACTACTGTGCGGACAAGAACCCTTGTGTGACCAAGCACCCCTGTGCGTTCCAACATCCTTATGCACCCAAGCATCTTAATGCGCCTTTAGGCATTTCTGTGAAACAAGCCTCTCTATGTGATCAAGTATCCCTGGGTAATCCAGGACTCTGTTGATCCAACAACCATGTGTGATCCAGCTTCTTTTTGCATTCAAGCATCTTTAAGCGATCCCTTTAGGCCTTGAGTAATCCAGGACTTGGGTGATCGGGTAATCCTGTGTGATTCAGCATTTTTATGCCTTCAGGCCTCTTTATGCGATTCTAGGCATTTCTGTGGGAACAAGCCTCTTTGCGTGTCCAAATATCCTTGGGGAATCAAGGACTTGGGTGATCATGTAATCCTGTGTGATTCAGCATTTTTATGCATACAAGCATCTTTATGCAACTTTAGGTACTTTTGTGGAAACAAGCCTATTTGTGTGACCAAACATCCTTGGGTAATCCAGGACGTTGATGATCAGTTAACCATGTGTGATCCAGCATCTTTTTTGCATCCAAGCAACTTTATGCGATTTTAGGCCTTTCTGTGGAAACAAACCTCTTCTGAGTAACCAAACATCCTTGGGGGAAACAAGGACTTGGGTGATCAGGTAATCATGTGCGATTCAGCATTTTTATGCCTACAAACGTCTTTATGCGATTCAGCATTACAAGCATCTTTTATGCGACCTCTTTTGTGGAAACATGCAGCACCATATAGACAGAAACATGTATGTTTATGCGATCCACAATAAAATCTGCTCTGTTACTTGTTTTTATCCCACATGCATTCCAAACTCATGTATGTTATGCAACATGCGGACTGGTAAAGAGGAAATTATCCTCTGCAGATGTGCGTTTCCTCAATTAAGAGACATTAGCAATGTGTGCCCGCAACTGTGCATCCCTCCGATGCATTTGGTTAGCCTGAAGCCGACACCAGGCTGAGGATTATATGGAGGTCTTACTAGCCACCTATAGGAAAACCTCTCTTTACACTCTAAGGAGAAGATAGAGGTGTAATCAGAACCTGTAGGGCTTTTGATAGCTTCTCCTTGTTAGGCTGCAGCTCCTGTCTCCTGTCCTCTGACAGTGAAACTTTTATCCCCAAGCTTTCTAATCCCTTTGTTTCAGGATTAAAGCAGGAAAGGGGGGGCACCCCCCTTTTTTTTTCTTGCAAAACACAAAACACATGCAGAGTGATTGCAATGTTGGGGGAAGGCTGCAATGCCTGACAGGTCTGATGGCTCAATCTATGAGCTGTTTAAGTCTCTTCAGAGGAGAATAAGGGTCCACCAGGTTCAGGTGGCGATCCCTCTTTATATTCCTACCCCTGACCTTATTCAATGGGGAGACCAAGTCTTAAGCTAAAGCAGAGGCACTTAACCCAGGTGCATCAAATAGCTGAATTTAGTCTGACACAATGCCTGCTAATCTGCACAGCTAGATGCGAGTAGGCGTCTTAGATGAATCTGTATCCAACTCACACAAGGTGCTTACGTTTGTGTCCCCCTAGCTTTACAGAGCTCTGACGTCCGGGCCCTTTGAAGAGCATTCTCTGCGACTGCACTGAGCCGGTGAGCACGTGCAACATGGTAGAGCCTGAAGCGGAGGAAGTGGGACATAATAGATCAGCTAACACTTAAGCTTCCGTTTTCTGGAAAGCATGGTAAGCAAAAACATCAGGCATGTCTTCTACTGCCCATAGTAGTGGAAACACAGATAAGACTTGCAACTACTCATGGAAGACAATCCTTTGTATAGGATTAAGGGCATATTTTTATTTTTTTTTATTTATGTACCGGCCCCTTCAAGGGGAGATATATAGGTACTGCAGCCATCCTGTCTAACAGACATGGTGGGCCAGGATGCATGCCGGCTAGGGGAGGTATATGGGTGCCCTGAGCCATCCTGTCTCAGAAGACATAGTGGTTTACATTGCCCATGCATAGAAGCATAATATAGGCGAGACCCAAGTCCCCCACGGAGGACCTACTGTCGAACCAAGTCCCGTAGGCCCTCCTCTTACCTTCTCCACGCTGCAGGGTATTGCCAAGCAAGAGGCCCAATCTTCCCCCTTCACCGTGGGTATTGTCCTAGACCTTCAGGGACCGGGGTTCATGGCAGGAACACCAACTCCCCTGGACCTATATAGCATCCTGGCAGCAGAAAAAACATTTGGTCCTTAGAAGGCACAAAGTTCTGGAACCCAGGATCCAGCACTCCGCAGAGAGGCATTATAGGCTAAATCTCGTTTTTCCTACCGAGGCCCGGGTACCGTCCACTTTGGCTATGAAGCACCTTGGACGGATCCGGATTTATGGAGGTTTTTTACATCCAGCATGGATCCCTCCAGTGGAGCTCCTAAGAGCACATGTTCACTCGTGACCAACACCTTAGACACTGATGAAAAAACTGAGGAGCTCCCAGTATGGGAGGGGTTATATAGGGAGGGAACTTCCTGTGTAGTTAATTACACCAGTGTCCACACCTGAAGGTAGACTCTATAACCCACATAGTAATGGATTGCCGCTCTGTGTCCCGTGATGTACGATAAAGAAATGTTTGTTTTTTTTATACATACACATATGTTCCTTTATACCAAAAGAATTCTGATCTGGGTTGGTGGGCCCATTCTGTTAGCATTGCATGTAGCAAAGTCTGATAGTTCCATAAGTAGCCTCATAGCCGATTTCAGATTGTAGCGTCGGTATTTTAAAACTAGTATAAACCTAAGATCAGGAAATGCTGCCTTAGTTTTGGGCTTACTAGTTTTAAAATGCAAGGCTTTCTCCCTGGTGTGTAGAAAGCCTCTTGAGGGGGGAGGGGGCAAGCAGGAGTGTCAGGACGCCCATTAACACACAGCTCTTTTCTCTATCTGCAAAGTAGAGTGTCCCGACACTCTTGCTCGCTTTTTTTTTTTCTTTTTTCCTTTTTCCCTAAATAGCTTCTGTTACGGTCACCACCGCTTACGACCTTCCATCCAACCACGACAAGCTTATCTGACACATTGCGACAATCTTGCATACACGATCCATATCCTTTCCCAGAATAAGACGAGACAGAGCTCCGTTCTTGCTTCCAAAGATATGACCCATTTATTGATATTTTCTCAGCTTCTTATACAGTTTCAAGCATAATGCAGTTAATCACAGGACAATGTAGTCTCCACCCCCCTTCACACCATGGGGGGCTTCAATCACCTTAAAAAGGCATTCAGGTAAGCTAATTATGTAGACACGTCGGCACTGCATCATCAATAGAGTTACAGTAACTCAGAGAGCATGACATTCCTGTAGACAATGACATGCTAATTGAGTACATCTGAATGGAGAATTTAACACATTGTTTTAGACACAATGAATCACACCATCAAAAGGTCTTTCTGATGCAATTGTGTTTATATTGAATTGGCAACAGCTTGTGATATCTCAAGACATCCACTTTGTAATATTCCAGTCCTGCAATATGAATTATTATTAATGTCCCATCTCATGTAATATATGACTTATGATTCTTTGTCACCCTATGGCCCTAGTGGACATAAGGTGACCCTAGACATAGGAGGATCTCAGTCTGTCACGGTTCATTCCGTTACAGCTTCCTTTACCTTAGTGCAGTCCTCCTTTGCTTACCTCATCCTTTGATTTTGCTTTTAAAAAGGTCCTAATTTCTTCTGAGAAATCCTCACTTCCTGTTCTTCTGTCTGTAACTACACACAGTAATGCAAGGCTTTCTCCCTGGTGTGGAGTGTCGTGCTCTCCCCATCCCTTGGACTATGGGAGAGTCAGGACGCCCTCTACTTTGCAGATAGAGAAAGGAGATGTGTGTTAGTGGGCATCCTGACTCTCCTGTAGTCCAAGGGAGGGGGCAAGCACAACACTCCACACCAGGGAGAAAGCCTTGCATTACTGTGTGCAGTTACAGACAGAAGAACAGGAAGTGAGGAATTCTCAGAAGAAATAAGGAAATTTAAAAGCAAAAATCGAAGGATGAGGTAAGTGAAGGAGGACTGCACTAAGGTAAAGGAAGCCATTTGGGGGGGGGGGGGGAAATTACCTTTACAACCCCTTTAAGATACACTAACAAATTAAAACCAAACTGCAGCCCACACTGCAGTTACAGCAACAGTTTTTTATCTTTAATTTGATTATTGTAAGCACCCGTCAATGGTAAATAGTTTGTCCCAACCCACTACACTGCTGCATTTGCAGGAGAGCTTGTTCTGTTCAAACACAACAGACTAGATGAACAAGCCTAACGAAGGCTCCGTAGACATCTCCTGTAGCAGGAACAAGCGCAATTGTTACAGCACAATTCTCACGTGATTCTGCATGACGGATGAAGCCAGCTTGAATGGGCTGCCCTATGCACGTTTGTTACCTGAAAATAGTCTCCGGAATCATGCGATTCTTAAAGGAGTGTTTTGCCATGTGAAAAATCGCCACAGAACCGCATTGCCCATGATTGCAAATTGCGACCTGTTAATGGAGCCTAATGCAGCCATCACATCTAAGAATTAGTAAGCTGCAAAATAATAAATATTCCATTTAGGATTTAATACCACTTTATGAATGGGTGATACTTTATTCCTGTAAGATATAGAATAGGGACAATACAAAAATCCTCTTTGCCTCATGCCAGGACCACTAACTACTGCACACACACCAACAATCACGGTTTCACAGTACTTTATTGGGCCGTGAGATTCTTCAGCCTGACCAAGATGTGACTTTTGTCTGCAGCCAAATATATTCATAGAGCGATCATAAATATTTAATGTATTATCTAATGTCTGAAACGTATCCTATAACATGCAGCTAACTTTTTAACCTCATATTCAGGGATCTTTAAACTACGGCCCTCCAGCTGTTGCGGAACTACAAGTCCCATGAGGTATTGTAAAACTGACATTCACAGACATTACTAGGCATGATGGGAATTGTAGTTCCTGAACAACTGGAGGGCCATAGTTGGAGGATCCCTGTATTACACCATCACATTCCAAAATAAAACACGACAAAATGCAACAAACAAATTGGATCGAAAATGAAATTTGCAATTTATACAGATTTTTCATTGCTGCTGTAAACAAAAATTCTCGACTTTACAGTAGTCACCAAGTTGATCTTACTCTAACCCAACTATAAAAGATGGGGAGGAAGGCCAGTGGTTTAGACATTAATGGCTGTGTGTTGAGTTAGGTGACCGTTTATGAAGCAGTGAATTCTATTCACTGCTTCGTTCTCCGGCATTCACAGTGAAGATTTTTCTCCTCTGTGTGCCTGTTGATAAGGTGACCAGATTTTTAAAAATGAAATCCGGGGGACATTTTTTTTTTTTTTTTTACTAGTAATGGTAGCAATCAGCGACTCTCTGCCCATCACCACTGCTGCCCGCCTACTCTCTGGGCCCCGGCTACTACTGGGTGGGGAGCGGAAGAAGATCATTCTGCCAGGGAAGGCAAGGAGATAAGCAGGCAGGCGGCTGGCCGGGACTTGAGCCAACACACGAGCGAAGCTGAATGGACATGCGCCCGAAACCGAAGAAATATTCCCTCCGCTCCGACCAGCACATGATCATCAGAAAGGGGCACAGATAATGGGGGGGGGGGAAATACACCCCTCCCCCCAAGCTACTAGGAGCGACGGAGTGGGGGTGTGTAATTCAGATTTTTTTTTTTATTCTGCACTGGACTGTCTTTAAAATTTTCCCAGCCCCCGTTCAAATCCAATCTGGGGACAAAACTGGGGACAGACTTGGCCCGTGGACAATGTCCTCAATCTGGGGACTGTCCCCTGAAACCGGGGATGTCTGGTCACCCTAGTTTATGAAGCGGAGAAGATCGCTTCACCCTCGGAGAAGTGAAGTGATCTTCCAATGCTTCAAACACTGGAGAACGGCCCCTGATACTGGAATCTTGTGAGACTTTAGGAGATTACAGTACCAGAAATTCACAGAAACACCGAGAGGTCAGTTTATTAAGCAGTGATAAATTATCACCGCTCATTACACTGACAGACCGCGTGGTTAGTGTAATTAAAATAATGAATATATATATATATATATATATATATATATATATATATATATATATATATATATATATATATATATATATATATATATATATATATATATATATAATAAAAAAAACACACCACACACACGGCTAGTTGAATTTTATATCTGGTGAGGATCTTTTTTTACCCTCTATCCTACCCATTCTCCAGATCAGATCTTTGGGCAATGCTCAGCTTTGGAGAATTTCGTTTTTAAATGAATGATAGCTGATCTGTAAGTGCCAAACAGATTTCTGCAAGGTATCTGTGATACATAAAAACTATGAAGCAGTTATTGATACACCATATTTATGTTCTACTGAGGAAATCCTGCAAATTGGTTGTTTTGCATGTTTCTTGGCTAATAAAACTGCACATGGACACCTTTTAAAATTTACATCGACTGACCATACAGGGATATAGTTTTTCCAATATATTTTGTAGACTTCACACAGATGAGATACTGTAGTTTAATAACATTTAAAGGGGTTTTAAAGGTAAAAAATAAAATAAAAAAATCCCTAAATAGCTTCCTTTACCTTAGTGCAGTCCTCCTTCACTTACCTCATCCTTCCATTTTGCTTTTAAATGTCCTTATTTCTTCTGAGAAATCCTCACTTCCTGTTCTTCTGTCCAACTCCACACAGTAATGCAAGGCTTTCACCCTGGTGTTGAGCATCTTGCTCGCCCCCTCCCTTGAGGAGAAGGGGGCGAGCAGGACGCTCTCTACATTGCAGATAGAGAAAAGGAGATGCGTGTTAGTGGGTGTCCTGACTCTCCTGCTCACCCCTTCCCCCTCTAGGGAGGGGGCAGGCACGACACGCCACACCAGGAAGAAAGACTCACATTACTGTGTGGAGTTACAGACAGAAGAACAGGAAGTGAGCATTTCTCAGAAGAAATAAGGACATTTAAAAGCAAAATCGAAGGATGAGGTAAGTGAAGGAGGACTGCACTTAGGTAAAGGAAGCTATTTAGGCGAAAAAAAAAAAAAAAAAATATAAAAAAAATTCACCTTCACAACCCCTTTAATAGTACATCATTTATTTTTTTTTGTTACTTAAGTCCCTGGCGACTCACCCTCTCCCTGCTGCTTATGGCTGTGACGAGCGAGGAGTTAATCCCATTTCATTCCTTGTACACAGGTAGAGAGAAGGGAAATCCTTTGTCCAATTCCAAGCGTAATCTGTGATGGAGTGCTTCAATTTGAGATCTGAAAGTCAAAATAAATCAAGATATTAAGTGCTACAGCTTTAAAACAGCAAATGTTTTCTGAGCAAAAACACAGTCTTGCTGCCATTACAGACATCATGGCATATTTGTTCTAAACAAAAAAAAAAAAAAAAAGGGGATAGAGGGGGGAAGACAACATTCAAATTAAAATGTACAATACACGCATAGAAAACACTGCCAGAATGTGGATTAGTAAATGCTCATTTTATCGCCCATGTAATATTTTACCCTAAAAAGGAAATATTGGCCATAGTTAAAAAGGAAGCATGTCATAACCGACATTAGAGTTTTGCCTAAACTTGAGAGCTCAGCCCTGGAATCCCTGAAAGACTGCGTGGGTGAATCGGATTTCCAGCATCCATAATTAAAATAGCGTCGAAAATACGACCATTTCAAATTTACACTGACGAGTTAGGGCAGTGTGAATTATAGCGGCAGAAAACTTCCGATTCCTGCAATGGCTGCGAGAGGCTAGGTGCAGCAAACAGCCCTATTCGCTATAATAACAGGTGCAACAAGACGCAGCTTGTCGTGGCTCTCTACACAGCCAGCGACTACCCGCGGCGACTGCTGCTGGACACACGCAAAGTGTGCCAGGTAATCACTGGCTGCATGGACAGTTATGAATGCCTGTGGCCCCCGGCACCATCTCATCATAGTAAAAAGAAGGCCAATGGCCACATCTAGCCGGCCCCATTCCTGCTGCTACAATTCGCTCCTAAAAGTATCTTAATTCAAAGACCAAAATGTATTACAGGCATTCCCCGCTTTAAGTACACTCACGAGTAAGGACATACTCGCAAGTGTATGTAAAGTGCCTTACAAGTACTGTACAGACATTTTGCAGCCGCAGTAGAAGGAGCTGAAGCTCAGAGAGCATAGCCTGCCCTATTCCAGTGTGCTCCTGACACCCCCACTACAGCCTCTGAAACCTCAACTAGAGCCGCTGACCCCCCACTACATCCTAGAAGTGAAAAAAGGTATTGTTTCACTTTAAGTACATTTTCGGTTTACATACATGCTCTGGTCCCATTGTGTACTTAAAAGTGGGGCATGCCTGTATATCACAGCCAGCCACTCCTTGGATGTAGTGGCTTCATTTGTATTTATTTATACCTAGTGATTCTGCCAGTAAAAAGGCGGCTTCAGAGTAGGACTGTTTTACTGACAGAGTACAATGATCAGAGGCTACAGCTTATTGGATGTAGCCGACTAACGAAAAGTCCCATGGACAGATATATACATCTACAAGCAGAAATGGCCATAGATGCATCGAAATTGGGCCGGTCTCTCTGGACAGCTCCCCTATACCTACTCTATTGAGAGTAAACTGGCAAAGGGGCGACGTCCATTTAAAGACCCAACTACTTAATCTCTTAAAGGAGAAGTCCAGCTTGAGCTCATTTAGCTGGGCTTCTCCTATGGGTCACAGGAGTGCAATTCGAAGTCTGCTCTCTGCTGACGTCACCAAGATCAGTCCAGGCGCCGCGTCATCCTGACTCTGGGAGTCTGTATCCGCCAGGTGCCTGGACTTCTGGCAGTCTCAGCCTCTCAGCGTGCTGCTGAGACTGCGCGCTCCCCACTCCTCCACAGCTCAGCACATTAGTAAGCATGGAGGAGCAGAGAAGAGAGCCGATGACTGACAGGAAGCAGCTCTCCGCTCGGGGAGGTGTGAGAACCGAGCCATCGGCGGTGTTCGGTGGCTCGGTTCTCAGTAAAGAGGCGGCGGGGGACAGATGAAACATCGGACGAATGCTGAATCCACCTAGGCAAGTATGAGTATGGGATAAAAAAAAAATCCCATACTCTTTAAAGTAAAATCAAAGGCAAATTTATTTTTTATATAAAACAAATATGTCACACTTATTGGTAATGTGCAAAACCACTGCACAGAGCAGCCCAGATCTTCCTCTTCTCAGGTCCTCTGCCAGTGCTGCAGGCCCCTCACGGCTGCCGAGTGCACCCCCCAGAGAAAGCAGCTTGCTATGGGGGCACCTGTGCAGGCTTGCACCCCAAGCCGCTGCACTGCATGTCCATCCACACACAGAGCTGCGGCAAGTCCAGGAGGCAGAGTACCCAGATAGCTGAGGCTCTTGTGCATGTCACTGGATTGCGATGGGGTTCAGGTAAGTATTATGGGGGGGGGGGCCTGCTACACGCAGGTTTTTTACCTTCATCCAGAGCCCTTAGAAATACTTTAGCACCTATATGTCTAGAAATGCCTTAAAAATAACATTCTTTCAGTGAAAAAATGCTACTTCCTGCTCTCACACTGCAGTGTTCTGTGATGGAGTAGCTTAAAAGGGGTTGTAAAGGTACAATTTTTTTTTTCTAAATAGCTTCCTTTACCTAAGTGCAGTCCTCCTTCACTTACCTCATCCTTTGATTTTAAATGTCCTTATTTCTTCTGAGAAATCCTCACTTCTTGTTCTTCTGTCTGTAACTACACAGTGTAATGCAAGGCTTTCTCCCTGGTGTGGAGTGTCGGGGCTCACCCCCTCCCTTGGACTACGGGAGAGTCAGGACGCTCTCTACTTTGCAGATAGAGAAAGGAGATGTGCGTTATTGGGCATCCTGACTCTCCTGTAGTCCAAGGGAGAGGGCAAGCACGACACTCCACACAAGGGAGAAAGCTTTGCATTACTGTGTGGAGTTACAGACAGATGAACAGGAAGTGAGGATTTCTCAGAAGAAATAAGCACATTTTAAAGCAAAAAGGATGAGGTAAGTGAAGGAGGGCTGCACTAAGGTAAAGGAAGCTATTTAGAAAAAAAAATTGTACCTTTACAACCCCTTTAATAAGAGCCACAACCCTCAGGACAGGGAAGGAGCCAGAGAAGAAAAGGGGGGCATCCCTGACCAGGTCTATAACTCCACTCTGGTGGCCTACTGCACAGTCATATTTTGACTCCATATACTGCAGCTGTAATAAAGTGCAGGAAAAACTGTGGAAACTGTTTATTAGTACAAAATCCGAATATCCAAGACCTCCTTCTCACAGGAGTTTACCTGCATGCATGGATTTCAGGGGCAAGAACCAGCAGATTCGTGTGACTGGAAGTACAGGTGCATGTGAATAGCAGCAGATGTTGAGCCTGTGCAGAGTAACGACAGGCTGACAGTAGCTGTCACTGTTTGCATGTAGCTGTACACCAAGTGGTTACCTGCAGTGAAGGACTTGCGTCCAAGCCCAGATGCAGTCAGATGATAGAGTGACAGGTGCATTGCAGCCACCGCTATTTGCATGCAACTGTCATTCCAGATTCTTGCCAATGGAAAATGGTAAATGCTGGTAAACTGACGTGTAAAGGAGACCTAATTCTATAACTTTATATGAGCCGCTACAGTGAAATCCCCTTGTAACTGTGGCTCTCTTGCTAAAAGGACATTTTAACTTTGTATTGAAGGCAAAAGAATGCCACATCTACAACCATATACCGTACAGTAGGCAACGGCAACATAACCAGGCAAGCACAAACAGTTTACTCTATAGCGGCATGGAACTCTCACTGGCGTCATCAGTTTTATTCCTGGAAATGGATTCTAGATGTCTTAGGTTTAAGACACAGTGACAGTAATTGAGCTCTTTCCAATATTCAACAGGAAGTAATCTCAGAAATAACACTAAATGCTTTTTTGCCCCAATTAAAACTTAAAAACATCAGTTGAAGAAAATTTGCATTTTTACTCTATAGACAGACACATACCATGACAAATACATGTTAAACTGATTTGCTCCAAACTGCCCAAGATGTACTGATATAGCCGTCAGGGAAAAGAATGCAACATGGGTAGCATTTTTGTACACTCTATGAAATTAAATAATTTTATTTCACTTTGAATAAAAATAAAATAAATTCCACACCCATCAAGATTTGTGTGTTGGAACTAACAATAGAGTCAGAAGGTGGCGTTGAGAACTTCTAAGTTCACAATTCAGCATAATTGGCTAAAACTTTAAACAATGTTAAGTCTTAAAAGAACAGCTAAGGTAACTAAAGTACAGTGTGAGCTGCTGTAGCACAGCAGAGCCTTATAAAATGCAACTTTCAGTGCAGAGTAAAAAAAAATAAAAAAAAATAAAAATAAAAGCAATGCATTAGGTATAGGGTGTGCGTATATTTTATTAAAAAGAAAAAAAAAAGTATTTAATGTTTTTCGGGTTTTCAATCAAGAAAGTGGTGCTCTTTTGCTTTTGTCAAATATTTGCCAAACTAGTTTTGCCTGCTTTGCCAACAAGCGCCGGCTTACAGAGCTCAATAGCTCAAGCTGAAAGATGATGCCCAAGGTAATTATCTGGAATGTTTTGATACGATGGTGAATTAGTGATCTAGAAGAGAGAAATAGAGAGATACAGACACACACACACACACACACACACATATATAATCTCATAAGAAAGAGTACACCCCTCACATTTTTTGTAAATATTTTATTATATATCTTTTCATGTGACAACACTGAAGAAATCACAATGCAAAGTAGCGAGTGTACAGCTTGTACAACAGTGTAAATTTGCTGTCCTCTCAATGTAAACACACAGCCATTAATGTCTAAACTGCTGGCAAGAAAAGAGAGAGTACACCCCCAATTGAAAGAGTCAAAAGTGGGCCCAAAGTGTCAATATTTTGTGTGGCCACCATTTATTTTCCAGCACTGCCTTAAACCTCTTGGGCATGGAGTTCACCAGATCTTCACAGGCTGCCACTGGTGTCCTCTTCCCCTCCTCCATGATGACATCATAGATATGGTGGATGTTAGAGATCTTATGCTCCTCCACCTTCCATTTGAGGATGGCCCACAGATGCTCTGGAGACGTGCTTGGCCAATCCATCGCCTTTACTCTCAGCTTCTTTAGCAAGGCAGTGGTCATCTTGGAGGTGCGTTTGGGGTCATTATCATGGTTACATACTGCCCTGTGGCCCAGTCTCTGAAGGGAGGGGGATCATGCTCTGCTTCAGTATGTCACAGTACATGTTGGCATTCAAGGTCTCCTCAATGAACTGTAGCTTCCCAGTAACAGCAGCACTCATTCAGTCCCAGACTATGACACTCCCACCACCATGCTTGACTGTAGGCAAGACACACTTGTCTTTGTACTCCTCACCTGGTTGCCACCATACACACTTGACACCATCTGAACCAAACAGGTTTATCTTGGTCTCATCAGACCACAGGACATGGTTCCAATAATCCATGTCCTTAGTCTGCTTGTCTTTAGCAAACTATTTGCAGGCTTTCTTATGCAGCATCTTTAGAAGAGGCTTTCTTCTGGGACGACAGCCATGTGACGTACCAATGCTGGCAGCACTCATACGTCTAATTCACAAAGATGACCTCTGAATATGATCGACCATGGCGAGGCCTGTTCTGTTAAACCACTGTATAGTGTTGGCCACCATGCTGCAGCTCAGTTTCGGGGGGGGAGAGAAAAAAAAAGGAAAATTAAAATTAAAAAAAAGGGAGCGCGCATTTAACACACCTGCTCCCCATTTACACCTGAGACCTTGTAACACTAACGCAGTCGCATGACATCGGGGAGAAAAAACAATGTTAAATTGGACCCGATTTGGGCATTTTCATTTAGGGGTGTACTCACTTTTGTTGCGGTTTAGACATTAATAGGTGTGTGTTGAGTTATTTTGAGGGGACAGCAAATTTACACTATTATACAAAGCTGTACACTCACTACTTTTGTGAGAGTGTGTGTAATTATAGATAGATAAAGCACATTAGGCAGAAAATACATTTCCCCCCAGCCCCCTCTCTCTGCCTAATATTCTTCTAAAATATTAGAACAGTGGAAAGACAGAGACTTGAGGTGTACTGGTTTTCTTGCATATCTTTGCTATATGCACACAAGCCATGTTTAACTAGACTATCATGTATGCAATACATTTCAATAAAAAAACAAAAAACACACACACGACCAAGACTGTTGATTCCCTCCCACCCACCCTGTATAGATGGCTTTGTAAGAAATTGTACTTTCCTAAATACTCATAAGAGCCTGAAGTAAATCAGTTTCTGCTGGGCCCGCCCTATATAAGAACACCATTGACCACAAAGAAGTTCTGAATATCACCTGTCCTAGAAGATGACATGGGCAAGAATTAAAGATACAGCAGATTTGAATATTGCAAGAGGTACGCAGGTGGGGGCTGATCATTACTGGTAGTACAAGTATCTTACAAGTTTTATATCAGTGGTTCTCAACCTGGGGGTCGGGACCCCCTCAGGGGTCAAATGACGATTTGCCAGGGGTCACCAAATCCTGGGCTGTTCCTGAAGCCCGCAGCGCTCTTCTAGCCTTTTTGCAGCCGCACAGCAGGGCTGTCCCTGGAGCCTGCGGACGCCCACTCAGCCTCTTCACAGCCACCCACTCAGTTCACGGCATGGCTGGGGGGCAGAGACTAGAGGTCAGCTGACTGGTAAAGAATGAAGTGGGAGGGGCTGGAGGAGACCCCCCCATCTCCTGATTTCGACATAGGTGTCACTGCTGCGAGACACCACAAGGTCGGAGACAGTGAGTAACACTACCTGTGATTATAGTTGCCACTAAACAAGAAAGACAGCTAGAGAGAGTAATGGGAAAATAAAATACTGTACGAGTGGAGTGGACTCTGGGAGCGCTAAATGTCCATGGGTTAGGGACACAAATTACTTGTCTTGCCATGAGTGCCGACAACCCACGCTTCAAAATAATTTTACCGTTAGGGGTCCCCACAACTTGGAAAATGTTATCAAGGGGTCACGGGCACTAGAAGGTTGAGAAGCACTGTTCTATATGCTAGGCTACAATATCATTCTAGGAAGCTCCTCGACTACGGTTCAGCCTTCGATAGACACTAGCGTGTCAATTTATTTCTACATTTCCCTTCCCACCTTATTGAGGTATATTAATGCACGGAATTCAGCTATACTATAAATTCAAGCTCAATAAATTATTGATCGGGTGCTCTATACCAATATGATAGCGCTCCTAAATAATTGATAGTAGAAAGTGTCCCAAAAGGTCAGTTTACTTGGAATATACCTTTGCACATTCACCTTCTCACAAAATCCTTTTTGGTTTGACAGATCATTGCAAAGACAGAAGAGCTATAAAATCTATTTTAAGGAGGAGTAGAAATGCTGCTTTATACTTTAAATCTTCAGGAATAACATCATTCATGAATAATAAATTGATATTACTAATCTTCTTTCAGGTCATGTATGCATTCGATTTGAAAGGAAATATTCAAATAAAAAAAAGGGCAGATATAGATATATCTTTATCACACACACACACACTTTTGCTCACAAGTTTAAATACCCTGTTTGGGGGGGGGGGGGGGGGGTGTGAGCTACAAAGGCACATGAAAGTTGGTCAAAATTGTTGGCAACATAAATGCAGTATGTTATCAAAAAATACCGTTGGAACATTTGCGTTCATTAAACCAGAAAGCTGTGCATGGGATGTACTTGGCCATTACAACTTGACAATGATCCAAAACACAAGGCCAAGTCAACCTGTCATTGGCTACAGCACAATAAAGTGAAGGTTCTGGAGTAGCCATCTCAGTCTTCTGACCTTAAAAAGGAACACTAAAGTCTGTTATTAAAAAAAAAAACTAACATGTGATACTTACCTCCACTGTGCAGTTCGTTTTGCACAGAGTGGCCCAGAAAGCCGTCTTCTGGGGTCCCTCGGCGGCTGTCTGGGCTCCTCCTCGCAAAAGCTTTCCATCTTCATGCGAGGGCGCTTCGCACGGTGGAAAGCTTTTGCGAGCGCGCTCCCGTGATACAGTGGCGGCCATAGCCGCCGACTGTATCACTCGGCCCTGCCCCCGGCGCGCCGCACCATCCGCTGTGATTGACAGCAGCGCCAAACCAATGGCTGCTACCAATCCGCCCAGCCTAGCCAATCAACGGCCAGGCTGGGAACCGAAGAGGATGACGTGGACTAGAGGTCGACCGATATATCAGCTGGCCGATATATCGGCCGATATTTTGCGTTTTTTAATTAATCGGCATCGGCCGATTTGTGCTGTAAGAAAGCCGATTTTTTTTTTTTTTAACTTCTGCAGCGCGACTTGCAAAAAGCTTCTATAATAGAAGTCAATGCAAGTTGCCTGAAGTTTCCCGTGGAGGAGACTCTGGGCAGCCTGCCAAGTTTTGAGAAAATATATACAATGTTGCTACTTATCAATTAACTGAACTCCGTGAAGGAGAGTTCTCAGTTTAACCATTTAAAGGCTAAATCTTTTTTACACTTGGTGCTTACAAGTAAAAATCCTGTATTTTCTGCTGGAAAATCACTTGGAACCCCCAAACATTATATATTTTTTTTTAGCAGAGACCCTAAGAAATAAAATAGCGATTGCTACAATATTTAATGTTACACAGTATTTGCGCAGCAGTCTTTCAACGCATTTTTTTGGGAAAAAAATATGCTTTAACAAATAAAAAAACTAAACAGTAAAGTTAACCTATTTTTTTTTCGTCCAAAAGTTTTCATTACCTGTTTTTGTGTATTGGATTTATAATATATATATATATATATATATATATATATTATATATTTTTTTTTTTTTTTATATCTAAATTACACATACAAGTGCACTGATTGGAGGCTTGTTGTATTTAAGTTTAAGAAATGTTCTGTATTACTTAGCAGGGCAATAATGGAACTTCCACTTTTCCGAATCCCCCCCTCTGGTGTCACATTTGGTACCTTTCAGGGGGAAGGGGGGGCAGATACCTGCGTAATCCAAGGTATTTGCTCCCTCTTTTCCGGGCATAGATCACTGCGGTGACCTACACCACATCTGGTGCTTAATCCGCCCCCAGCTTTCTTCTGGGAGACGCACAGGTCCCAGAAGACAGCAGGGACCAGTGGAATTGCGCAGCGCGTCTTGCGCATGCACAGTAGGGAACCAGGAAGTGAAGATGGTGGCCGAAGCACCCGAGGGAGAGATCGGCTTTGGGTGCCAGCATTGTGGCCACCCACGACAGGTAAGTGTCCATATATTAAAAGTCAACAGCTGCAGTATTTGTAGCTGCTGACTTTTATTTATTTTTTCCGCAGAACTCCGCTGCCTAAACACTGGACCATCATTCTAGCAGCGCTATTTGGCTGCTAGTGGGGTGCTTATGTCCCAGCTAGCGGCTGATTAAGGGGTTAAATGCTCCCATGTAGCACCACTGCAGAAGCGCTTTGCAGGTGTTCATCTCAATGAGCAGGAGTGGTGGAGGAGCCGCTCCAAAGATGCTGCTTGCAGGACTTTTCTTTAATATCCTGCCAGCGCACCGCCTCAATGTGAAAGCACTCGGGCTTTCAGACTGAGACTGCAAGGGAGCAGTTTTGCAGGCACTTTACAGGTGCTATTTTTAGCCCAAAAGTGCCTGAAAACGCCACAGTGTGAAAGGGGTCTAACTGTTAGATTTTATGAAATGAGGGGGGGGGTAATCGGCTTAACTTATCGGCCCAAAAAAAATCGGCATCATAAATCGGCTATCGGCCACCGCGATTTCTGAATATCGGCATCGGCCAGAGAAAAACCCATATCGGTCGACCTCTAACGTGGACGCGCCCGGGAGTTTCGAATGGTAAGGTAAGTAAAAACGGGGACTCGGGGGGGGCGGTGCTGTGAGATGTTTTTTTACCTTAATGCATAGGATGCATTAGGGTAAAAAAAAAAAAAAATATTTACCTTTACAACCCCTTTAATATCATAAGGCCACTCTGGGGAGATCTCAAACGTGCAGTTCATGCAAGACAGCTTAAGAATTTACAGGGAATAGAGGCTTTTTGCCAAGAGAAATGGGCAGCTTTACCATCTGAGAAGATAAAGAGTTTCATCCACAAATACCACAAAAGACTTCAAGCTGTCATTGATATTTAAGGGGACAATACACGGTATAAAATGGAAAAAAAATTTTTTGCCTAAAATTAAATGTCTGCAAGGTAGACAGACAGAATAGTGTAATGATTCTGTTAACAAACGAGTAAATACCTATTAAATTCCTTCATCTATATCACCTCCGGTGTTCTAGTTTCTGTTCTCTCATTCACTTCCTGGTTTGCATCACTTGTTCATGTAAGAACTACATTTCCCAGTATGAATTGCGGCACACCCAGTATTTCTTTTTTTTTTCCACAATCAAGTAATCTTTATTGATAAAGATCGCAAAGTTACAAGAGTAAGGAACAGGGTAAGAGTCGGTTCACACTGGGGCGACTTGGGATCCGACTTGAAGTTGTCCCAAGTCGCGCTGTCCAGAAAAAGCAATGTAAGTGAATGGGAGCGGTGTTAATACACACTACTTAAGTCGCTCCGACTTCAGAAAAGGTTCCTGTACGACTTCAGACTTCTAGGCGATTTGTACCCATTGATTTCAATGGAAGTCTGATCACTGTCTTAATTGAAGCTACTTTCCAGGAAGATAACATACATTTCTCAGGCAAACCCCTCCCTCCCCCTCCCTCTCCCAGAGCTGATTGTTTTATTGGCCACTGGAATGTCTCCTGTCCTGGAGACGACTTCAAGTCGTGTTGTAAATCTCCCCAGATCGCCCTGTGGTTCATGCTCAAGTCGTGGTGGAGTTGCTACTGAAAGTTGTGCTGCCCTAGTGTGAACCGACTCTAACATGAATAATTTGACAAATATCAAACAATATCATAGGGTGAACTCTTGATAACAGCTGAAGGAGAGAACATTGTAATGTAATGGCCATAGCAAACCGTTATATGAATTAACAACATCACATTTGAACTTAGAATGAGGGGGGATAGGGAAAGGAAGGGAGGGAGCAACAGTATTTCACACCTCCTTGAAGTCTCTAACATGTAGAGAGCGTCCTGCCACACAGATGTAGTTCCCAGGAGGGGGCGAGCACATTACTGACCACCACAGTAAAGTCTCCCTTCACAGGGGTCAGTAAAATCAGACAAGCAGGAAGTGAAAAGAGGAATGTCTGCAGGTAAAGGATGCTTATTATGACAAAACATTTTTTTTCCTTTACAACCCCTTTAAGGAACTGGGGTATGTAAACTTTTCATCAGGGTCATTTGAGTAGTTGATTGTCTGAAGCCATTTATTATTAAAAACCCTAACCATGAGTGAAAAAGGTTTGTGTTATCATTCATATTCTGTGAAAATTGGCCAAGAAGTCATAAATTATGCCAGGGTCTCCCTCTCTCTCTCTCTCTCTCACACACACACACACACACACACATCTCTCCATCTCATTACATTACACACATAACGAATGACCTTGGCTGCAGGGGTGGGGCTTAAAAGTGGAACTACATTTTTAAAATAAAAAGCTGGGACTGGTGGACACAGTTGCAGAAAGGACATGCAGGCTATGTTTCCACATCCGTGGGTGTGGGACCGAGTGTAAATAACTATTTTCCACACCCACAGCAAAAAAACATGCTAGTGTTAGATGTACGGGAGTGCCATTAATTCCTAATGGTATTCCAATGCTCTGCACACACACTGCAGTTTGCCTGTGGCTGTGATTTTGGAAAAGATGTAGGGACCTTCAGCCTAGGTTTTTTGTAGGTACAGGATCCCATTCAAATGAATGAGCTTCTGTGCTCCCGCAAATGCGGCTGCAGGGAAACCACAATAATGTGAACTTGGTGCAAGGTCTCTTCTGCAATAAAACAAACCTGAGGTTCTTTGTGCAAAATGCAGAGGAACCAAAACTTGCGGCTGTTGCTGTAGATACTAAACCCAAAGCATAGATAAATGCTTTATAACGGTAGCAAGAGGAGAATTAATTTGTACATACAATTTCCTAATTTTTCTTTTTCTGAAACATCCAAAAAAATTACGCCGCCAACGCAGTTAAATTACAAAGAGAAAAAAAAACCACACACACACGCAAGACTTTCACATAATGTAGTTAGCTGACAATTCCATCATCTTAGCACTACTACATTATAATCAGAAAGGAAGACTTCAGACATTTGCTGATTACACTATTACTGTACGTTGTCTATGTATGCAGAATCATACAAACACGGAGCAACGCAGAACTACAACTACTGAAAAATAAATAATACATGAGGCTTCACAAAGGCAAGTTGGGAAAACAGGCCAGAAGCGTCAGGATGCTAATATAGTCTGGGAGGAAATATTAGCATGCAAGTCTAAAGCTCTACAAGGATGTTAGATTTATTTGTGGATGAAAACGGTTCCAGTTATGAAATCTATTACAATAAAAGAGAAGCAGAAATAGAGAAGGCAACATTTCCTAAAAGTATGAAAACTGTCCATTAATCCTAGTCTGAACAGAGATGTCAAATGTGGGGACTTAAAGGGAGCACTCTATCCAAATATTACAAGATAGGAGACCGGGGCTTAGGCAATTAGGGTTGCCTTACCCTTTAAAAATGCTAACACAACAAAAGGGGATACACCACTTTCATGGGTATATACACACACACACAATTGTTACAAGTCATACAAAGCGGTATCTTACCGCACCCAAGTATCTTGCAAGATACTGCGCAGCGTTTTTCCAAAACGTTTTTTGGCACTCCATTAAGAAAAGCTACTAAAACACATCATGAGTTGCTTTATAAAGTCATGTGGTATAGCTTGCAGCGATTTACAGTACTAGGCATTCCCAACAATCACTGTCGCCTGCTCCTTAACAACCGATGTGTCAACAGCTGTCAGCTGAAGAATGTTAAAAAAAAAAAAAAAAAAACACACACACGCACACACCAAAGTGAAATTTTCCCCTCCCCAATTCTTCTGGGTCTATTATGAGTTAGAGAGGAAACCCTGTGTCAATTTTTTTTTCCCCAAAAAAATACCAGACCCTGTATTATGCAGCCAGGCAGGTCAGGAAAGGGGGGGGGGGCGCGAGCATTCTCTTCCCCCCAAAAAAACGCCACAGGCAGTTTGACTAGAGAAAAAAAAAAAAAAAAAAACACAAACACACACACACACACTAAAACGCTTTGCTCCTGACGAAAGCTCTGCCATCTACAGTACTTAAATAAATAATGTCACCGGGTGGCACCGCCCCTTAGTTATTTAAGAGCGATCAGACAGCCGAGCTGGCAGGCACCTTTACCAGCAGTGGAGCAGGTTTTTTTCCCTCCCTTTTTTTAATTACAAAAGGACTCTTATGGGGGTACTATGAAGCCCATAATCATTCCCAGGTTTGGGATCTGGGAGCAGCCTTGTTATGGGGGCTTCCAGATTCCAATAAGTCCCCTGCCCGCAGACCCCCACAACCACTGGCCAGGGTTGTGGGGAAGAGGCAGAGCCCCCCCCCCCTGCCCCCAAAGCACCCCCCATACCTGGTATGGTTCAGGAGGAGGGGGGGGGGTGACGCTTGCTAGTTTCCCCCTTTACTGACCTACCGAGTTGCCTGCTCTGATAAACGGTCCGGTATGGAATCTGCAGTGCTGTATTTCTCTAAAATAAAATGCAATATGGCAACCTGGAAATGTTATTTCCCGTTTGTGTGATTGTCTCAGATTTTCCCAGAAGTCTGTACCGAGTCAGATTTTGGGCATCTTCTCTACAAAAATTGCATTTTGGTGAGATACTACCAAAGGAAAATCATGTTATGCAGGTGCAGCAGCTGTTTGAGAATTATAAAAACACTCCCATACAGATTTACTTAGCACATGGACACAGACAAACCGCTATTTCTTCAGAACAAAAAGGTAGGAATCTTTACCAACTTTAAGGCTGGGTTCACACTGCCGTGTGTAGCGGCTCACAGGAGGGGTCCAGTGCACCCCTGTTCACCGTTGGCTGAATTCGGACCAGAAGAATCACAACAGCCCTGTGCAATTCGCTCCGCAGCAGTCCCAGAACTGTGCGAACTGGCTCCATTGTTATGGATCAGAACACAATAGTCTAAGTTGGTAAAATAAACAATTAAAAAAAAAAAAAAGAAGATAATTGGCATGTGCATATATATTCACTCCCTTTGTTATGAAGCCCATAAAAAGCTCTGGTGCAACCAATTCAGAAGTCACATAATTAGTGAAATGATGTCCACCTGTGTGTCACATGATATGTCATGTCATTACATATACACACGCACACACACACACACACACACACACCTTTTTCGAAAGGCCCCAGAGGCTTCAACACCTAAGCAAGAGGCACCACTAGCCAAACACTGCCATGAAGACCAAGGAACTCTCCAAACAAGTAAGGGACAATGTTGTTGATAAGTACAAGTCAGGCTTAGGTTATATGAAAAAATAAAATAAAAATATCCAAATCTTTGATGATCCCTAGCAGCCCCATCAAATCTATCATAACCAAATGAAAAGAACGTGGCACAACAGCAAACCTGACAAGAGACGGCCGCACACCAAAACTCACAGGCCGGGGAAGGAGGGCATTAACCAGAGAGGCAGCACAGAGACCCACGGTAACTCTGGAGGTGCTGCAGAGTTCCACAGCAGAGACTGGAGTATCTGTACATAGGACGACAATAAGCCGGACGCTCCATAGAGTTGGGCTTTATGGCAGAGTGGTCAAAAGAAAGCCATTACTTCCAGCAAAAAACAAAATGACACGTTTTGAGTTTGCGAAAAGGCATGTGGGAGACTCCCAGAATGTATGGAGGAAGGTGCCGTGTCACGGCTCTCCCTTGCAAGAACTCATCACCTATAAGCGAGCATGGTGATGAGTTCTGGCAGGCGCGCTCCTGTGATACAGTAAGCGGCTAGGGCCGTCGGCTGAATCACTCGGCCTAGCATTGAGGTGAAAAAAAATAAAAATAAAATTGTACCTTTACAACCTCTTTAAAAACATTATAAAAGGAGAGTAGATTTAAAAAAAAAAAAAAAAAAAAAAAAAAACCACACACACACACAAAGCATTTTTAAGCACTTATGCGAGTGTCAGGTCACACATACAGATAAGTAAATGGCTGTACAGAGACTTACTGGGGTAAAAATGCACATTTTTTGCATCGGTTTTACATGCACGTAGGGGCCGATGTATTCCCCAAATGCAAAGTTTCTACATTTTAGGAATAAATTATACGTGCATGCAAATATTGATGAAAAAGCATCGGCATTTACTGGCATACAGGTACAGTCAGTCATTCAGTTCTATGGCTGGCTGTGACTCTCTGGACGTGGAAAAATGCTGCAAATATTACATGACAGAACATATGAAACAAGACACGCCAGTCAAAAAAAATAAAAAAATAAAACCCGCCAGGCCATATCATGTGGCCCTAAAACTACTTCAGAGGGGTGGAAAGTAGATGTTGCCCTCTGTATACAGTGCACTCTGCACACAGCGCACCCCTAAATTCCACACTCTGAATACAAGTGCACCACCTAAACCCTGCACTCTATACAGTGCACCCCTGAACTCCGTACTCCATACGTAACAGACAACCGGCCCTATGAGGGCAACCATACTGTCGATGTGGCCCACAATGAAATGGGAGTTTGACACCCTGGCACTACAGCATATTTGCACTGCAAACTGTACACGTCCACGAGCTCCAAGCGATAGCTCAAAATGTTCCTTTGCTGTCTGCACATCCTGATGCCAATGTGAACCTATAAAAAGGATATTAGAACGTCTTCTTAAAATGGATGTAAACCCCCATAATCAATTTTTCTGTAGGTTTGACATTATGCCTGACTGTATACAGTTTTCATAAATTATGCTTAAAAGAGTCAGTATAACACACAGGAAGTGCAATTACTAGCAAAAGGTTAAAAAAATATATATTGGCTTCAAAAACGGTATGTAGGGAGTCGTAAAGTAAAATATAGAACATTAAGTTTAAAAAACCCTTCTAAACTGATTTTTTTTAGACCCTGAACAACAAAGTTAATAGACTGAGCAGCTGGTGTGTGTTCTTCGTGCCTGTCGAGCCTTCAGACGTAGTTGATATACATAGCTACACAACGAACACTGAAACAACATCTGGCTGCTTTTCATGCTAACCATCCATTTATTTTCATTGTCCTTCTTGACTAGTCCCTGGTCTGAGAAAGCGCTTGACTGTTCATGGAACAGAAGCACTTCTTCATCCAGATAGGGTGTTTGACAAGTTTATGAAACTGTATGCAGTGTGGTTAAAAGAAAAAAAAGTGGCCCCCATGTTGATGCAATGGCTTCAGCACTTTCTGAGTCAGAACATTACATCAGCGTACAGTTAAAGCCCAATTCCAACCAAAGCCGAACATGGGGGGGGGGGGGGGGGGGGGGGAAGAGAGAGAAATAGTCTTTCTTGCAGTGGGGCTTTGCCCATACTGTAAGAGTTAACTGTTCATTTAGTCTAGGGCAGTGATGTTGAACCTTGGCACCCCAGATGTTTTGGAACTACATTTCCCATGATACAGAGTGCATGAGCATCATGGGAAATGTAGTTCCAAAACATCTGGGGTGCGAAAGTTTGCCATTACCGGTCTAGGGGATGAGAAATGCACTGTTAACAGATTCTACACTCCCGTGGTAGACAGCACCCCAGTGGTGGACTATCCTTTGGTGTCCTCACGTTGAACACAGGGCTATGGTCCTTGGATCAGGCTTGATGATATCAAAAGACTTTAGACTGCTGCAGCTTTGTTGAGAAGAGGCTGCAAAGACTTGTCTAGTTTGCGGAGGCTCAGGTAAAGTAAAACTGCATTTCCCGGTCCCCTAGTCACAAGCATGCACCCCAATTGCAAATGGAGTTGCGTTTTAATTTTGCTTTGTATAGAGTAGACATGTGCAGACTGGAATATTTCGTTTTGAAAATAAATTTATTTAGTTACTCCCGAAAATCGTTTTGGATTTAGTTTTTCGTTGGGGGAATAGCTTTCGTCCGAAAATCCAATAATACTTGGTTTCTGTCGAATGGTCAAAAGAATGGTCAAAAGAATATTCGACGGAACATCGAATCTTTACGTAGAATCGTACATTTCCATTTGAATATTCCGCCTACAAGAATTCTAATGGTTCGTTGCGGTAAAAAATTCGATATAGAGAGATTTGAAATTATAGGGAAAAGATTTGACACTATAGAAATAATAGATTCGACATTATAGGGAAAAGATTTCAATTTATGAGAAAATAGATTCGACATTACGTCGAATCTATTTTCTCATAAATCTATTCTCTGTAATGTCGAATCTATTATTTCTATAGTGTCGAATCTTTTCCCTATAATGTCAAATCTCTCTATATCGAATTTTTACCGCAACGAAAATGAAGCATTTTTTAGGTCGGATCTTTTGGTTTTCATTTCTTGCGCTTTCGTTATCGCTATCGTTAACGATAACAAACAGATTTTCGGACAAAAATGCATTATAACGAAAACGAATGCACATGTCTAGTATAGAGTAGACAAGAGTAGTGCCTCCATTAGGTTTTACTTCCTTCTGTCAGGACAGGCAGTTAAGGAAATCACTAACCAACATGGATCTAGACCAAACACACACACACACCATAAAATATTATTATACCCCCCAGTGCCACCTACAAGCACATATCAGCACTGCTAAGCAGGGCCCACCAGCACCACCTATCAGTGCTGCCCACCAGTGCCACCTATCAGTGCACATCAATGAAGGAGAAAAAATAAAAAAATAATTACTTGTTTGCAAGATTTTATAAACAAAAACTATTAAAATATCCCCAACTTTTTTTTTTTTGTTTATTTAACAAAAAAAAAAAAATCCCAGTGGTGATTAAATACCACCAAAAGAAAGCTGTATTTGTGTGGAAAAAAAAAATCATATGCGTACAGTGTAGCATGACCGTGCAATCGTCAAAGATGGACAGCACTAAAATATTGGCCTGGGCAGGAAGGAAAGGGGGGTTAAGTGCCCATTAAAGCAATCTTCTATATATATAAAGAGAAAACAAAAAAAATAGCTTGAAGTTAAGCTTTACCCACTTCCATTGAGTATGTACCCTTGTTTTTCATAATCTACAAAAACCACTGCAAAATCTGAGGTACGCAAACACTGGAGAAAAAAAAAAACACACACCACACACACACACACACACACACACGCGCTAAATGCTGTCCAGGAAATTATAAGACATAGAATTCTACCATAATTTTCTCAGTTGTGTACAATCATTTTCTCCCCATAAACTTGCAAGTTAACAAGAAGCAACGTGCCATAAATAGTGCAGTAAAAGCATCCTGGGCCTCATTCAACAAGTGAAATCTTTGTAGCCTGACCCCGAAACACTCTGCTCCTAGCCAATGGCCACTTGGCCAGCTACTCATATAAAAGGCTCACTGAGGCCTGAGTAAAGTGCTACTGAATGCAACATTAAATCAAGAGTATTATGTCAAGAATCATGGAGCAGGGGAGCAAGTGTAGGCATTATGTGCCAAGTTCACAGAGAGCCATTAATCTGAGCCAACAAAAGGAACGAAAGTTTCTGGGGAGAGGTCAACAGACCATTGCATTGTTAGAAAGTGTCACTTCCACTAAACAGCCTGAGAAGAGAAACTTTGTATCCTTCATAGTTCATCTATGAACAGTGTAAAAAGCAATCCTACACAATCTAAACCCTGACAATGAACTTGTCTTATTTGGTCCCTTTTGTTGTGTTATATATTCCATTGAAACAGTTCTGAAAAATCTGAATAAAAAAAATAAAAAAAAAAATCGAAAAAAATCAAAATAAAAAATTACATAAATTTTTTAGACTTGGCAAGTCTAGATAAAATTTGCCGCAAAGTATTGCAGCCCTGGCATGTGTACCAACCCCTCCAACTGCCATGGTAGTCTTTAGTTGTTGCTTGTGGGGGGGCACACACCCACCTATGGAACATTTAGCCACTCCTTTAGGCTTTTTTATGTAAGAAAACTTAGCACTGATATAGATTATCTGACTGCAGTAGACAGGGTGCTAGGGGTTAATACCGTGTATGCCCTGTAATCTGCCCAATAAAATAAAAAAACTCTAGCCTAAACTTTGTTCTGGTAGTAGAGAAGGGTTAGGGCCTCAGTCAGACTTTTTTTTTTTTGGAGCCCCTGAGGGGTCTTAGGTGAGATATATGTAGATATTGGCCAGCAGACCAAGGACCATCAATTTCATCCAAACTTTTTTTTATTCAAGAACGATCACATTACAAAATGGTGTAGTGCAATGTTTTCGAGCAATGCAGGACCCCTTCGTCAGGCACGTGAAGAGACCTGCCTGATAAAGGGGGCCTGCAGAAAGCATTCCCCACAGCTTCTGGCAGGAGAGGAGCCAAAGGAGTACACAGGAGCTTGGTGCAGCAGGTGGTGGATAGGAGGGGCAGCATCTAGAAGAACCAATCCCCTAAAAGGCTGTAGGAGGAAAATATAAGCTGCCCCACCTATTCAGGTGTACAGGGTGCTGCATGGGATCCCTGGAGTATGCAATTGCGACCCCTGACAATTCTGTACGCCCCTGCTGGAGGGATGGGACAATTGGCAATACAGGCGAGAATGAGTGGCAGTGCTGGTTGGGGGGGGGGGGGGGGGGAGGAGAACAAGTGGCAGTGCTAGTCGGGGGGGGAATGAGTGGCAGCGATCGCAATCTCCTTCCCCTTCACTATACTGGTTCAGCCGACTCTGAGACTCTGTCGGCTGTCCACTGTGCTGGGCAGCAAGCGTCCCTGTTCCGACCAGAGTGTAACTAGAGAAGTCAGTGGGCCCCTCCACAGTTGCAGAACAACAGGGCCTGCGTTAACCCTGGTAGTTCCGCCACTGGTATTGGCCAGGTGATGAGCGCTGCCTGGTTTCCTCCAGACACAATGCTTGCTATTCAGGCCAAAGAGTTCAATCTTTGTTTCATTAGACCAGAGAATTTTGTTTGTGGTCTAAGAATCTCAGGTGCCTTTTGGCAGCTCTAGGCCCTTCTCCCCTGATCGCTTAGATTGGCTGGGTGGTCCGCTGTAGGAAGAGTCCTGGTGATTCCAAACTTCCTCCATTTACACGGTAATGGAGGCCACTGTGCTCTTTGGGACCTTCAATGCTGCAGACATTTTTCTGTAGCCTTCCCCAGATCTGTGCCTTGATACAATTCTGTCGGAGTTCTACTGACAATTCCCTGGACCTCGTGGCTTGGTTTGTGCTCCGACATGCACTGTTAACTGTGGGACCTTCTATAGACAGGTGTGTGCCTTTCCAAATCATGCCTAACCAACTGAATTTACCACATGTGGACTCCAATCAAGGTGTAGAAACATCTGAAGGATGATCAGTGTAAATGCACCCAAACTCAATTTTGAGTATCATGGCCCAAGGTTGTGCATACTTATATATACACACACACACACACACACACACACACACACACGTGTGATTTTTTTTTTTTTTTTCATTTTTTTTATAAATCCACAAAGATTTCAAACAAACTTCAGTCACATTGTCATTATGGGGGTATCGTTTGTAGAATTTTGAGGAAAATAATGAATTTTGGAAAAAGGCTGTAACAAACTGGAAAAAGTGATGCACTGTGAATACTTTCCGGATGCAAAACATATTTCTATTATATTTATTTTTATTCCCATTCCAGAACATGCTGTACACATACAGAACAAAATAACACTCAAGTCCCAGTAATAACCATAAAATATTTACACTCAAATAGAATGTGTTAATCACCAATGTACTGAGCAATTAATCAAGTGCAACGTGTTTATATATCTGCTTAAAGGGTTTGTAAAGGCTTTTTTTTGTTATCGTAATAGCTTCCTTTACCTTAATGCAGTGCTGTTTTCATGTCCTCATTGTTCATTTTTTTTGCTCTAAAGTTGCTGTAATTCTTCTCTGATCTCCACACTTCCTGGTTGTCTGTTTCCTGATAACCACAGTACTGGGAGCTTTCTCTCTGTGGTCACTAATCAAAGGAGGTGTGATTACTGTGTGTCCAAAACCCCTCAGCACCAATCAGCTTTGTTTTCCAAACCATCACTGCCCTCTATTGGCTCTGTGGCTCTCTGTACATCACAGAAGCAGGAAACAGCATGGAAAAACGAAACTAGAACCTACAGTACATTATATGGATTGATGTTTAATTTAATTGTTTTTAAAAAGGAATCAGTTAACTATTATGTCTCTATACCCTGTAAACAGTCATTTCAGGAAAAAAAAATAAAAATCAAGTTTCCTTTACAACTCCTTTAAATATAAAAAGAAGAGGGAGGATATAAAATGTTGCAGTTAAAAAGGATACAAAAAAAAAAAAGGAATAAAAGCCTCTCAATGAATCAAGAGATTTCTTCTTATATTCACCAAGTGTGAAAAACACTCATAACAAAAACATGTCACCCACACCAATGATTTCCCAAGCAACACGATGGAGGCTGATGACCTTTTTTTATCATCAATGGTCTAAGCGCTTTTAAACACCAAATATTACTCCTCAGATCCTCCATCATGTCAAAGCTCATCTCTTTAGCGATGCAATTAACCACTTAAGCCCCAGACCATTACACTGGTCAAAAGACCAAGCCACTTTTTGCGGAAAAAAAATATAATGTTTGATTGGTTTGCGCAAAAGTTATAGCGTCTACAATATAGGGGATAGTTTTATGGCATTTTTATTAATATTTTTTTTTACTGGTAATGGTGGCAATCAGCGATTTTTATCATGGCTGCAACATTATGGTGGACACAGGGGACACTTTTGACAAATTTTTGGGACCAACAGCGATCAGTACTATAAAATATGCAATGATTACTGTGAAAATTACACTGGCAGGGAAGGGGTTAACCACTAGGTAGCGCTGTAGTGGTCAAGTGTTTCCTAGGGAGTGATTCTTACCGTTAGGGGGCATGGCTACACGTGACACGTCACTGAGGAGCGTTCCCGATCACAGGGAACAGCTATCAGTGACAGTGTCACTAGGCAGACTAGAGGAATGCCTTGTTTACAAAAGGCATCCCCCTGTTCTGCCTTTGCGGGCCGCCCCAGGGAACATCCAGCCCCTGGGACCACGAATACGCTCACAAGGCAAGCACGCCCGATGGGCGGCAAATTTAAAGGGACGTACCCGTGCACCAATCTGCCTGCCCGTGCCACTTTGTCTACGTACATCTGCGTGCGGCAAGCAGTTAAACAACATTCTCTCAATGGTGTGTGTGTGTGTGTGTGTGTGTGTACCAGTTGCAGCTCTAACAGACCCAGAAGTTGGTTGAAATCTCTCACCCACTAGGAAGTGTATCTTGCAAAGCAGACTGGGGAAAAACAGACTAGGGCATCCCCAAGCTCCTACTGACATGTTTTCATCCATTGGTCTTAGGCCTATACAGGCTGCGGGCCACAACTGTACACAAACACCTGTTACTACCAGGTACAGAAATAGGCTCCTAAGTCGGTGCTCATAACAGTGACACTGGTCTACAAGGAGAAAGCCTCGGAATTAAAAAGTAGCTACATTTTTACCAGAATTGGGTCACTAATATAAGGAAAAATTAAGCCCCGAGTATTAATAGGCTCCCGTTTCCAAGATACAGCTTCAGATCAAAATTGTATTAAAATAAATTTTAAATTATGAGGGGGGGGGGGGGCGATTATGCTCCCTCATTTTTCTGCAAAATGCGATATAGCAATGAGAATGGTGCCACACCAATCTATATAAATGTATCTTTTTATAGGTACCAATAACATAACTTTCAATTAATTTATTGCTTTTTCATGTATCATTTTCATGCTTCCTCCACACCATTGGGAGTGCGAAAGGCATAGACTTTCTTGTTTAGCCAACATACAGATCAGTTTGACATGTAAGGACAACGCTTGTCCTGATCCTGATTTTGCATCCAAAATGGTGGCATGCCTTTTTTACCATTGCCGTCATACTGCACTTTCTGAGATGGAAATGTAACATCTGTTACATTTGTCGCAAGGTCATCTATATTGTTTACAGTTTCAAGGCATCTTCGCTTCTGAGGGAAAATATCACGCAAAATTGTTCCTTGTGAGACACCTTCACAAGCCACCAGATGTTATTGTAGGATACATAAATCTGACCAAGTCAAAATGTGGCTTGCAATAAAACAATTAAGGCTCATTTCCACTGGCGTTTTTACAGCCACCTTTCTGAGCGTTTTTTGCAGCTTAAAAACGCCTGACCATGTTAGTCTATGGCCTCATGCCCACCATGACGTTTTTGAGCTGTAGATGGCTAAGCTGCAAAAAAAAACGCGGGACCAGTGCGTTCTGAAGCTTCAGCAATAGAGCTGTAAAAACGCCAGACATTAAAAAATGCGCAAAAACGCTGCCGCTGCGTTTTTAAAGCTCCAGCTCAAAAAAAAATATTTTTTTCTAAAATAAACATGGACAGGCGTTTTTAACCACTTAAGACCCGGACCAATATGCTGCCAAATGACCCAAGGGGTTTTTGCGATTCGGCACTGCGTCGCTTTAACAAGACAATTGCGCGGTCGTGCGACGTGGCTCCCAAACAAAATTTGCGTCCTTTTCTTCCCACAAATAGAGCTTTCTTTTGGTGGTATTTGATCGCCTATGCGATTTTTATTTTTTGCGCTATATACAAAAAGAGAGCAACATTTTTGAAAAAAAAATCAATATTCTTTACTTTTTGTTATAAGAAAAATCAATTAACTAAATTTTAGTCAAACATTTAGGCCAAAATTTATTTAGCCACATGTCTTTAGTGAGAAAAAAAAAAAATCGCAATAAAAAAATTTTAAAATAAAAAAGCTACCTAGCGGGAACAGCGACACTAATACAGCGATCAGAAAAATGATCGCTTAGTGATGCTGGCAATAGGGAGTGAAAGGGTTAACTAGGGCAGTGATCAAGGGGTTAAAACTTTATTAGGGGGGGTACGGGGGCTACCCAGGACCTAACACTAACTGCCTGTCACACTGACACTAAATACAGTAATCATACATGTATGATTACTGCATTCAGTGACACTGTGACAGGGGGTAGGCTAAATGTGACTATGTGTAGTGTTAGTGCAGTGTAGTGTTAGTGCAGGACTTACTGTGTTGTGATCTCTCCTCAGCGGTGGTTGAAAAAAACACAGAGGGAGAGTACACATCGCTTCCTCCTTCCTGTATTTACACAGGAGGAAGAAGTGACAGGGCGGGGGGGGGGGGGGCATGCGCATTGGCTGGGAGCGATCCGGAGGGGGCGGACAAAACCAATAGCCGCCCCCTCTTGTCGGATCGCTCCTACAGCCGCACGGACCGCCGCATGTACGGGGGGGGGTCCGATCGGACCCCCGAACCCCCCCAAGGCACCAACGTATATATTCGTTGATGTGCCTGTCGGTTCCATTCTGCCGACGTAAATGTACATGCGGCGGTCCTTAAGTGGTTAAGCTGTAAAAAAACCTCAGAAAAGTGGCTTAAAAACGCCAGTGGAAATGAAGTCTTACAGTTAGGTAACCTTTAGGGCTCATTTCCACTGGCGTTTTTACAGCCACTCTTCTGAGTGTTTTTTGCAGCTTAACGCCTGTCCATGTTAGTCTATGGCAGCCTTTCTCAACCTTTTTACCGCTGGGGAACCCTAAAAATTATTTTCAGGTCTCGGGGGAACACCTGATAAAACCCATTCATTGGGGGTCAGTGGGAACAATGCCCTTACTTTGGTGGTCAGTGAGAAGAATGACCCTTTTTACAGTAGTGGTAAGAATGCCCCCCTTACAGAGAACTATGAAGGTCATTGGTGTAATACCGCTGGGTCCTCCAAGTGGAATTGGCTCAGAACTATGTAGGCATCATCAAACAGGAGGTAAATCAGCCACAGCTCAAGGAACCCCTAGCCACCTCTGGAGGAACCCTAGGGTTCCACGGAACCCTGGTTGAGAATGGCTGGTCTATGGCCTCATGCCCACCCATGACGTTTTTGAGCTGTAGATGGCTAAGCTGCAAAAAAAAACGTGGGACCAGTGCGTTCTGAAGCTCCAGCAATAGAGCTGTAAAAATGCCAGACATTAAAAAACGCTCAAAAACGCGCACAAACGCTGCCGCAGCGAATTTAAAAGCTCCAAAACAAATTTTTTATTTTTTTTCTAAAATAAACATGGCCAGGCGTTTTTAAGCTGTAAAAAACGCTCAGAAAAGTGGCTGTAAAAAACGCCAGTGGAAATGAAGCCTAAATCTCAAAGTGAAGATACATTTATACACTTCCATGTGGTACCATTTTCATTGTTCTACCATACTTTTTCGAGAAGTTACGAAGCATCATAATCAGACACCTCCCTCCCTTGTAGAAAAATACACTCACCTGTGTATAAATCTTTTATTGTACAATATCTTGAAAACCTCAAACCAGCACCTTTATCACCTGTTTTCGAATTCATCTACCATATTTTCCGGCGTATAAGATGACCTTTTGCATGTAAAAAAAATGCCTTAAAACTCGGGGGTCGTCATACGCCGGTACCTGTCCATTATTAAAAAGCCACGCCTCCTCCTCAGACTGTTCCCTGATAGGTGGAACACTCATTTTCCCAGCAGAGCCTCTGTTCAGTGTTCGAGGATGAGAAGGCATCCGTGATAGGCGGAACACTGAACAGAGGCTCTGGTGGGAAAATGAGTGTTCCACCTATCGGAGAACAGTCTGAGGAGGAGGTGGGGCTTTTGAATAATGGACGCCCACAGCCTGACAAACTATGCAAACAGAAGAAGGTAGGGAGATCGTGGAGGCAGGCAATGGCACAGTGAGCCATGTATAAGGCACAATGCGGTAGGTAATGTAATGGCACCGTGAGATTTGAAAAAAGCTGAAAAAAAAAAAGCCTGTTTCTGTCAGCGGTTGTTCTGGCTAACCCTCAGCTTCCAGACAGACTAGTAGGAAGGGGGTCATTATATACGGTGAGTATATCCCAAAACCAACATTTTAGCTGGTCGTCTTATATGCCCAGTGGTCTTATACGCCGACAAATACGGTAATAAAAAATAAATACAAAATTAAGAATTAGGCCCCTTTCACACTGGGGCAGGATGTGCAGTTGCATAGAAATTGCCGCGGTATTCGGCCGCTAGCGGTGCGGTATTAACCCACGCTAGAGGCCAAAAAAGGGTTAATACCGCCGGCAAAGTGCCTCTGCAGAGGTGCATTGCCGACAGTATTACCGCGGTGTCCCATTGTTTTCAAAGGGAAGGAGCAGTGAAGGAGTGGTATACTCGCCGCTCCTCTCTGCTCCAAAGATGCTGCTTGAAGGAGATTTTTTTTTTCCCGCCATGCGCATCGCCTCAGTGTGAAAGCCCTCGGGCATTGAGAATGCTGGGGAAAGGAGTATTTCAGTGCTAAAAGACGCCAGAAATACTTAGCGTGAAAGGGGCCTTAGTGTGAAGGAGGTTGGTCCCCTGGAATGCTAGTTGTGTTATCCAATTGGACCTGGAATTTTGGCATGCTGCCATTTATAGTTGACTTGCTAGTATATTTGTATCTTTAGTCTTGTAATAAAGTGCCATTTGATAACGCACTTAGCGTTTGCGCCATTTTTTTTTTTTTTTTTTGGTTTTCTTCTTGATGGTGTACAAACCTCTGCACCTGTCTGCTTGAATCATTAGTTGATACATACAAACCATAAGTAGGATGGAATACTGAGGGCCGTTTTCCTGCATCTATAAATATCAATGAAAGTTTGTTCTGTCCCATCTATAAGTATTTTTCTGTTACACCGAACCGTATCCAGTTACTAGTCTTCTGATGTATGTCAACATCTAGTGGTGTTTAGAACTTGTTACAACTTATGTTATTTGGTGGCTCTCTCTGTCCTCCCCTCCAGTTCAGTGCTACTTGGTTCAGTCCCAGCCAAACTCACCCAGTTTCTTCAATGTCCCCTCAGCCATTGTTAGATTTCTGCAGGGACATGGCTTAGGCAAGTTATTGCTTACACTTTAAACCTTTTCTGGTACTTTTGTTTATATGTAAAAAAAATATGTTTTACTAGAAAATTACTTAGAACCTCCAAAACATTTTAAAAGCAGACGCCATAGAGAATAAAATGGTGGGTGTTGTCATTTTTTTATGTTGCATGATATTTGTGCAGTGTTTTTTCCAAATGCAAAATTTAAAAGAAGAAAAAAAAAAAAAAAAAAAACACCTTTGAATTGTAATGCACTAAAACACAATAAAATGCCCATTTTTTTGTCAAAATATAAAAGATGTTACGACAGGTAAATAGATACCAAACATGTCATGCAACAATGACAAACGGCATACATTTCACTACACAGAGGCAACGCTTTAAAAGCTTTTACAGAGGATGGCTGGTGCTAGAATTACTGTCCACGACGTTCATGGGATACCTTACATGGGTGGATGATTGATGTTTGCACGTGTGTAAGCACAGGGAAGCTTTAAAAAAAAAAAAAAAAAAAAAAAAAAAAAAAAAAAACACACACACACACACACAAACTCTTTTGCTAATTATTTTCACACTGGTCGCTTTTTTAACACTTCTTGTTATCACAGGGAATTTAAATATCCCCTGTAATAACAATAGGAAGTGACCGGTACTCTTTATGGAGACATCTGGGGTCTATTAGATCTCAGATGTCTCCTTTGCTCTTAAAAAATATTTTATCACACCGAGATTGGTGTGATCAAATGCTTTCCCTATTTAAAAATTATGCTTTTTATATCTGGGGAAACCAAAAGTGATATATGCTCATCACTTCCAGCTTCTTACATCACAGAGGTGATAAGAGCCATTCCGGTCTCCGATTACCACTATGATTAGCCAGGGAAAGCACTGGTTGGTTGTTCGGGTCTCCCAGTAGGACGGGAGAGACTGAGAAAGCCACGGGGGGGGGGGGGGGCAAGCCAGCAGCTAATTATCCACTAGGATTACTTTTACAAGAAAGCCGACCATCTGCTGTAAGAAACAATACTGGGATGCCTGCAGCTATAACCAAAGTCCAGTGAAGGGTTACTCCCCACCAGTTGCCCTGCCCAACCCCTACCCTGTGCCACTCCTAAACATGCCCTCATAAATTATCTCATGAAATGACACTTAAATATTTTATGCAGAATTAAGTTACAAAACTAAATATTGACATCAACTTTATCAGTGCCCATCAGTGCAGCCTCACATGTGCGCATCAATGCAGCCTACCTGTACCCAACACGTTACACATCCTGGCTTTGGACGGGTGATCTGTCCATCAAAATACCCGGGCCAGTAGGCGGGGCTATGTGACAGCGAGTTCGGCAATTCTAATGAAAGCTGTTACAGTGATGTTCACCGCCTGCCGCCCTTCCCCCCACCTCACAAAACCCTAATTTTCCAGTAGAAATTTTTGAGGGATAGAGAGACACATATACACCTCTTTTCTATTTATTTTTATTATTACATACACAGAGATCTGTGTTTCAGCTTTGGGATACACAACCTAATACAATAGGCTGCACACACCTATGCTGTATGCCAGGGGTGCATGTGGCCCACGACCTCCTGCTCTAGGATGGAATAGAATACTGTTATTAAAGGCAAGTTTATTACTAAAAAAATATAATTATATATATATATATATATATATATATATATATATATATATATATATATATATATATATATATATATATATCAGTGTATTTATCGGCATGTGTGTTCTGCAGTGGTTACTGGGCTGCAGTTAACTAATCCACAGGTGCAGAGCAGTGCACCTGCGGGTTACCTGCACTGAGCTATAGATTTATATTACCTGAGCGTTTGGTATGCTTTCGAAAAGCGTACACACCTACAGAAACCTGCAGGAAAGCCATAGGTGAACTGTGCTGCACCCGCGGTGCGGGTAAACAGTGCATCAGTGTGAAAGCAGCCTTAGGCCTCTTTCACATGGTCAGTCTGACCCAATCGGACCCTCCATTCACCTCTAAAGGAGTGGCAGATGTAAATGGACTTGTGTCCGTTTACAAACACCTACCTCCAAGCCGATCCCCTCATTGTGGCCTCCGACCGGTTACCAAGTCGCTTAAGAGGCGCCTCGCTCTTCAAAAAGTTGGGCACTCCTGCGGTATGTGTTGGGGAGCAATTTATGCAACCCAATGTATTTACAGTGCACCATAACAAACAGTGATATGGTGACTTTAAAAACAAGACAGCAATGGCAGCTCCCATATTCCTCACAGTTAAACTTTAGTCTACAGCAGAACTAAACCCTCCTATACTTTACAGCCAAGGAAGCAGCCATCTTAGCCTGTATTTGATCTGGAGTTGTCAGGGTGCTGCAAATATAAGGGCCCTTTCAAACCCACGGATCCCATGAGGATCCATTCCTTATACATCCGCTTGCTCGGTTGATCCCCGCTGAGCCGGCAGATGACTGTGCAGGGACCGCCCTGTCAGATCTCTGCTCTTCTCCAAACGGATTTGGATGAACATGGACCGTTTGTCCGTGTTTATCCGATTCGATCCGCAGACGGATGGAAAAATAGGATTTCCTCTGCCTGCAGAAACAGAGACCGATGAGATCGGATGTCAGCGGATGTTCATCCGCAATCCCATAGGGATACATCTATGTCCTTTTTTCATCGGAAAAGGGATGGAAGAAAAACAGACATACGGTCCGCAGGTGTGAAAGGGGCCAAAATAGTTATTTGATGAGACGACAGCTTGGCTGGGAGCACAAGCAACTGTCATTGTTATCATTTATGACATGCCCTGAATGTAACCGTTTTGGTGGGTTTAGTTCCACTGTAAGGCCTCTGCACACAGTACTGATGCATGAGCTTCTGCTTTATTTGGACACAATTTCAGGTTTTGTTTTGCGTGAATTCCTGTGTATTTGCACATATTTGCTTGCATAATATTTTCCTAGGAAAAATCCATGCATATTTATGTACATATGCGCAAAATACTGACCGGGAATGCAAATTTTTATTTTTACTAAAAAATATGCAGGGTTTGTTTACTCGCCTGTGTGTACAGACACATTGTAAACAATGAGCTGCATTTTAGATCAGTAAAGGAATTATTAATATTATTATTTATTATATGAAACACTATATTGGGATTTTTCAAACTGCAGTGTGCAAGAGGCCTAATGTAGCAGCTCTCCTTCCTCCATATAGTACAGTGTGTTTGATCAGTGCTAATTTTATTACACTGAAATCCCAAAATACTCAGTTTAAAGGGGAACTCCAGGAACGATCTTCATTGCCAGCGCACATTGGCGTAATGCAATTATCTACTTCTTATAACTGGAGGGTCAGGGAAGATGCTGAAAACTGCTGTAGTAGCCTGCGATCTTCCAAGTCCTGCTACACAATGCACATAGGGGGGGGGGGGGAGCTCCACCACCATTCATAGAACACCCTTTCATTATATAATATCTGTGATTGGATGAGGGTAAATTGTGTTGTCATAAGTCCTCCCTTCCCACCTTGCACAATTATAGGCAGTGCCAATCCAGACCTCCCTGGGGCCCTATGCAAAATGACAGGTAACATTAAAGTTAAGAAGCGGGGCCTGCCGAAGATGACATGTCACATTAAAGTAGGGTTGTCCCGATACCACTTTTTTAGGACCGAGTACAAGTACCGATACTTTTTTTAAATGTGTCCCCAAATGCAGCCATGTCCCCCACATATGCAGCCATGTCCCTCCAGCCATGTCCCCCACATATGCAGCCATGTCCCTCCAGCCATGTCCCCCACATATGCAGCCATGCCCCTCCAGCCATGTCCCCCACATATGCAGCCATGCCCCTCCAGCCATGTCCCCCACATATGCAGCCATGCCCCTCCAGCCATGTCCCCCACATATGCAGCCATGCCCCTCCAGCCATGTCCCCCACATATGCAGCCATGTCCCTCCAGCCATGTCCCCCACATATGCAGCCATGCCCCTCCAGCCATGTCCCCCACATATGCAGCCATGCCCCTCCAGCCATGTCCCCCACATATGCAGCCATGCCCTCCAGCCATGTCCCCCACATATGCAGCCATGCCCCTCCAGCCATGTCCCCCACATATGCAGCCATGCCCCTCCAGCCATGTCCCCCACATATGCAGCCATGCCCCTCCAGCCATGTCCCCCACATATGCAGCCATGCCCCTCCAGCCATGTCCCCCACATATGCAGCCATGCCCCTCCAGCCATGTCCCCCACATATGCAGCCATGCCCCTCCAGCCATGTCCCCCACATATGCAGCCATGCCTCTCCAGCCATGTCCCCCACATATGCAGCCATGCCTCTCCAGCCATGTCCCCCACATATGCAGCCATGTCCCTCCAGCCATGTCCCTCCAGCCATGTCCCTCCAGCCATGTCCCCCACATATGCAGCCATGTCCCTCCAGCCATGTCCCCCACATATGCAGCCATGTCCCTCCAGCCATGTCCCTCCAGCCATGTCCCCCACATATGCAGCCATGTCCCTCCAGCCATGTCCCTCCAGCCATGTCCCCCACATATGCAGCCATGTCCCTCCAGCCATGTCCCCCACATATGCAGCCATGTCCCTCCAGCCATGTCCCCCACATATGCAGCCATGTCCCTCCAGCCATGTCCCCCACATATGCAGCCATGTCCCTCCAGCCATGTCCCTCCATACCTACCTGCCGAAAGCCACCGCACGGAGAACATCACAGCATTCATTTGAATAGCTGTTTTGCCCACGCGTATAGACACTACCCCTTGCTCGGAATTGGACAGATCACGATCACCCATCCAATCCCGAGCAAGGGGGAGTCTCTCTATACGCAGCGGGAACACTACAGCTATTCAAATGAAAGCTGTTATGTTCCCACACGTCGTTTAACCCATGCGGCGGCTTTCGATGCGGCGGGTGGGGGTATTTTATTTAGGTATCGGGGGCATTTGCGGGAGTACAAGTACTCCCGCAAATACTCAGTATCGGTCCCGATATTGTTATCGGGACAACCTTAGGGGGGGGGGGGGGGTGTTCTGCTGTCGGAAATCACATCTTACATTAAAGTGAGACACGGGGGGTGCTGACTTCTTACCTCTTCTACCATGCAGCCAGCGAGTTGAGAAGCGGGGTGAGGGGCCGAAAATGACTTACCAGAAGGGGCCTCTAGTAATTTGGGGATCCCTCCACAGCTTTGCAGGGCCCTAAGCAGCTTGCCTAGTGAGCCTATAGGGCGGATCGGCCCTGATTATAGGCCTGACATTCACTGAAAAAAAATAAAAAATACAAGGTGTCCTCTGAATGGCGGTGGAATGGAGTGCTTGATCTGATCGCTGCATGTAGCGCGGATCACTACATTGGTATTCAGCATCCCCAGCTCTTCTCAAGTATAAGAAATGAATAATTGCACCGCGCCAAGCTGGACCAATGTGTGTTGCCAATAGGGCTAGATTCACACACCTGCATCCTGCATGTAGGAAGACTATTCATTTCAATGGGCCGCCCAACCTGCAGAAACACAGGACTTTTTTTTTTTTGCGCCACACAGAGCCTCTGCAGCACCATGCGATTTGGCATGTGCAAAAATGCTAATGCCTCGTACCATTAAGAAAAAAAATTTGCAAATTGCACGTGTTCACAACCCACACACCTGCCAAAGAAAGCGCGTTTTGCCTGCTGGTCATTAACACGTGAAACTTCACGAGCGCCCCTGACGCACACAAGGGTGAACCTACAGAGAATCCCTGGCGTTCTTTACCAGGAATGTACATTGTATCCAATATTTACAAACATGACATCATTACTAATAACTTCCCCAAACAGATCTTCACACTGAAAACCTATAGAGCCCATCAATCCCAAGACACCCCCTCCCCCCCAGTAGATGACACTGAACTACCTGCTCCTGTCATTGCAGGGTTTGGGTGTCAGAGGGACATACAAATACAATGACACCCTAAAGGGGGAGAACCTACTCAGCGTTTATCGGAATTCAGCCAGAGCCATGACGTCATCAGCAGCACTATGCTCACTTTGCAGGTTGGAGAGGCACCGATGACGTCACCCGTGTGGGCTCACAAGTGTCTCAGCAAAGTGCAGCGGATGGTGGGATTTCAGCAGAGCTGTCATGCGACACCGGGCACCCCATGTCTGCCCGCAGTGATCCCATAAACTTTACCGATCCACCGAGCTCAGGATGTGTCTGCCATCCATCACACCGAGCCCCGTGTATTCAACTTCCCGGGCCGGCCACATACCGGAGACACTCTATAATGCCGGGTAATGAGGGCGGACCGGCGGAGGGGGTCTTACCGGATAATGCAGCAGAAGAGAATGTCACATCCCGGGGACACCGGCACTGCAGCCTCTCATTGTCCGATCCCGGATCACACACTGCCCGTCCTCGCCGCTCTCTCCGTCTCTCCGCAGTTCTCTAGCCGGGTAACCGAACGCCCCTCCCTGCAGTCACAGGCATGTGCGATCCTATAGGGAGAGCGGAGAGAGGGGGAAGAGCCGGAGACTGGAGTGTGCATGGATCAGGATAATCCAGGATCATCCCCACAACCAGCAGAGAGAAGAGCCATGGGCAATATCAACTGTGTGTATAACATGGAAAAGGGGGAGCCAGGTGTAGGACATGTGAAAGAAGAGCCATGTGTAGGACATGGACATTAATAGCCATATGTGGGACATGTGAAAGAAGAGCCATGTGTAGGACATGGACATTAATAGCCATGTGTGGGACATGGACATAAAGAGCCATGTGTGGGACATGGACATTAATAGCCATGTGTGGGACATGTGAAAGAAGAGCCATGTGTAGGACATGGACATTAATAGCCATGTGTGGGACATGTGAAAGAAGAGCCATGTGTAGGACATGGACATTAATAGCCATGTGTGGGACATGTGAAAGAAGAGCCATGTATAGGACATGGACATTAAGAGCCATGTGTGGGACATGGACATAAAGAGCCATGTGTGGGACATGTGAAAGAAGAGCCATGTGTAGGACATGGACATAAAGAGCCAGGTGTGGGACATGTGAAAGAAGAGCCATGTATAGGACATGGACATTAAGAGCCATGTGTGGGACATGGACATAAAGAGCCATGTGTGGGACATGGACATAAAGAGCCATGTGTGGGACATGTGAAAGAAGAGCCATGTGTAGGACATGGACATAAAGAGCCATGTGTGGGACATGTGAAAGAAGAGCCATGTATAGGACATGGACATTAAGAGCCATGTATAGGACATGGACATTAAGAGCCATGTGTGGGACATGGACATAAAGAGCCATGTGTGGGACATGTGTAAGAAGAGCCATGTGTAGGACATGGACATTAAGAGCCAGGTGTGGTACATGTGAAAGAAGAGCCATGTGTAGGACATGGACATAAAGAGCCATGTGTGGGACATGTGAAAGAAGAGCCATGTGTAGGACATGGACATAAAGAGCCATGTGTGGAACATGTGAAAGAAGAGCCATGTATAGGACATGGACATTAAGAGCCATGTGTGGGACATGGACATAAAGAGCCATGTGTGGGACATGGACATACAGTGCCATGTGTGGGACATGTGAAAGAAGAGCCAGGTGTGGGACATGTGAAAGAAGAGCCATGTATAGGATATGGACATAAAGAGCCATGTGTAGGACATAGACATAAAGAGCCATGTGTAGGACATGGACATAAAGAGCCATGTGTAGGACATGGACATAAAGAGCCATGTGTAGGACATGGACATAAAGAGCCATGTGTAGGACATGGACATAAAGAGCCATGTGTAGGACATGGACATAAAGAGCCATGTGTAGGACATGGACATAGAGAGCCATGTGTAGGACATGGACATTAAGAGCCATGTGTAGGACATGGACATAGAGAGCCATGTGTAGGACATGGACATAAAGAGCCATGTGTAGGACATGGACATAGAGAGCCATGTGTAGGACATGGACATAAAGAGCCATGTGTAGGACATGGACATAGAGAGCCATGTGTAGGACATGGACATTAAGAGCCGTGTGTAGGACATGGACATAGAGTGCCAGGTGTAGGACATGGACATAAAGAGCCATGTGTAGGACATGGACATAAAGAGCCATGTGTAGGACATGGACATAGAGTGCCAGGTGTAGGACATGGACATAAAGAGCCATGTGTAGGACATAAGCATAAAGAGCCATGTGTAGGACATGGACATAAAGAGCCATGTGTAGGACATAAGCATAAAGAGCCAAGTGTAGGACATGGACATAGAGTGCCAAGTGTAGGACATGGACATTAAGAGCCATGTGTAGGACATGGACATTAAGAGCCATGTGTAGGACATGGACATAAAGAGCCATGTGTAGGACATGGACATAAAGAGCCATGTGTAGGACATGGACATAAAGAGCCATGTGTAGGACATGGACATAGAGTGCCAGGTGTAGGACATGGACATAAAGAGCCATGTGTAGGACATGGACATAAAGAGCCATGTGTAGGACATGGACATAAAGAGCCATGTGTAGGACATGGACATAAAGAGCCATGTGTAGGACATGGACATAGAGAGCCATCCAGAGGACATGTGCAAGAAGAACCATGTGTAGAATATAGAAATGAAGAGCCATGTGTATAACATAAATAGGAAGAGCCATGTGTAGGACATAAGCATAAAGAGCCAAGTGTAGGACATGAACATTAAGAGCCATGTGTAGGACATGTGCATAAAGAGCCATCCAGAGGACATGTGCAAGAAGAACCATGTGTAGAATATAGAAATGAAGAGCCATGTGTATAACATAAATAGGAAGAGCCATGTGTATGACATGGACAAAAAAATATGTGTAGGGCATGGACAAGAAGAGCCATGCGTATGACATGTGCAAGAACAGCCATGTGTAGGACATAAAAATGAAGAGCCATGTGTATGACGTAAATAAGAAGAGTCATGTGTAGGGCATGGAAAAAAAGACATGTGTATGACATGGAGAAGAACCATTTCCCGGCAAATGGACAAGAAGAGCCATATGTTTGACAAGTAAAAGAAGAACTGTATACCATGGACAAGAATAACCATGTACTGTATATGACATGGACAAGAAGAAACATCTGTATGACCTAGACCCTGACCTAGACAATTAAAGCAGAACTACAGTCAGCAAAAAAACTCACTTTTGTTCCAGCGATGAGTTTGTTGGATCTCTCGCCATGCACTGACATCTTCTCTCTGAGTTTCTTCAAGGTGCCAGGTTTTTCCGCTTCTTGATTGGCCTGTGGGGATGAGGTTACACCCACAGATGCATACACGAGTAATCCTTCCAGACACACTGGCATCATGCCGAGAATTTATTCTCAGCTGTTCATGCATGGCTCCGTGTGCATTTAATAAAGGATTACAAACAGGTAAGTTTGTTTATTAAAGACGAGGCATCGCATGTGTCCCAGTGCCGCCCACTTAGGCAGTACATACAGTGCCGGCCCAAGACATTGTGCTGCCTGGTACCAAAAATGAAATGCTGCCCCCCCCAAAAAAAAATCACGCCCACCAAAATTCCCCCACATCCATTATTTTATATTATGATACCTAAAGTGGTCCTGTCATGGCTCTATACATGTATGGGAGTATAAAAAGTACCTGTCATGGCTCTATACGTGTATACAGGGGAGGAGAGACAGATCTGCTGTTCCTAGTGATTAGGAACAGAGATCTCTCTCCTCCTCCAGTCATTACCCCCCCCCCAGTTAGAAACACCCCAGGGAACACATTTAACCCCTTCCCTGACAGTGACATATACACAGTAATCAGTGCATTTTTATAGCACAGATCGCTGTATAGCTGTCAATGGTCCCAAAAATGTGTCAAAAGTGTCCGAGCTGTCCACCGCAATGACGCAGTCTCACAAAAAAATTGCAGATCACTGCCATTACTAGTAAAAAATAATAATAATAATAATACAAATGCTTTAAGTGCATTATTTCTATTATTACATTGTTTTATAAAATAAAATACTTCAACTCACCATATTGCAGAATCAGTGGGGGCCCCGAGCGTGTCACTTGCCAACGTCCCCTGCCTTCAGATGTGGATTGTCACTTGCTGCGTCACCTGTCACCAGATGCGGATTGTCATCTGCCACACATTGCAGATTGTCACTTGCCACGAATGTCACCTGCCACATGTAGCGGATTGTCACTTGCCACAACGTCACCTGCCACACGTTGCAGATTGTCACTTGCCAAGTCACCTACTACACGTATCGGATTGTCACTTGCCATGTCACCTGCCACACATTGCGGATTGTCACTTGCCATGTCACCTGCCACACATTGCGGATTGTCACTTGCCACAATGTCATCTGCCACACATTGCGGATTGTCACTTGCCACAATGTCATCTGCCACACGTAGCGGATTTTCACTTGTCACGTCACCTGCCACACATTGCAGATTGACACTTGCCATGACGTTACCTGCCACACGTAGCGGATTGCCACTTGCTGTGTCCCAGAGTAAAGGCAGGCAGCAGAGAGATAATGTAATCTCTCTGCTGCCCGCTCACCTGCTGACTGTTCCCCTGTTCTGCCCGCATGCTCCATTCACCTGGGCCTGACGCCCAAGTGAATGGAGCATGCGGGCAGAACAGGTGGAGCGGGGAGTGGGCTGGCGGGCATCAATTTGCCTCACAGTGGAGCGGGCGGAACGGGTTGGCAACAATTTGCCTCACAGTGCAGCGGGGAGTGGAGCCGGCAAAACGGGCGGCAATCTGCCTCACAGTGCAGGCAGGACCAGTGCTAGGCAATTTGGTGCCCTAGGTAAGACCAGCTACGTGCCCCCCCCCCCCCACAAAAAAATGTCCCTGCGTCCATCGTATGTGATGTGCACCAGTAATTTTTAAGGAGTGGGGTGGTAGAAAAATGGCAGGGGGGATGACGTTTATTTACAGGGGGTGGTAGGAAGATGACAGGGGTGGGTGGTAGGAAGACGACAGGGGTGGGTGGTAGGAAGCTGACAGGGAGGATGGAGATGACAGGGTGGGTGGTAGAAGACTGACAGAGAGGATGGAGATGACAGGGTGGGTGGTAGAAGACTGACAGAGAGGATGGAGATGACAGGGTGGGTGGTAGGAAGCTGACAAGGAGGATAGTGTTGACAGGGTGGGTGGTAGAAGACTGACAGGGAGGATGGAGATGACAGGGTGGGTGGTAGGAAGCTGACAGGGAGGATAGGGGTGACAGGGTGGGTGGTAGAAGACTGATCACGGGTTGCTGTCAGTGTCGAGCATGTACAGTACCTTGAGACTGGCTCTCCGATAATCGCTCCTCTCCTCTGGCAGGTCTTTCACAGTACGGCCGTCCAGGAAGTCAAGGAGCTGCTCTGCAGCGGCGGCCATTATCCGCGCTCTGCCTCTGCACATGGCACTTGGTAGGAGATTGGCAGAGCGCGGAAGAAGGGGAGGAGCGGGGGAGGGGAGCACATGGATCCACGTAACTGACCTAACAACTGTTGGATAAATTGGATCGAGGTTGCGCCAAGCTCCCAGCACCTCCTCTTCCTCCACAGGACTGTGCGGCTGCCGCTGCAAGGACTACTACTGTCGAAAATTGAGTTAGGGAACCAGTGGCCGTGGTAGTGATGGCCCTGGGTGCAGGGGGAATGGAGCGGGCGGATCGGGATGGCGGGTGGGCGGCAACTTGCCGCCCCCCTAAAAGTGCCGCCTGGTACAATGGTACCATTGGGTCCCATGATAGGGCCGGCCCTGAGTACATACTTCTGCAAATGATGTGTCTTGCAGCCTCTGTACATTGGAGTGTCAGAAGAAATAACAGTACAAGGAGCCAACTAGCTCATATGCTGGCAAGAAGCAGGGCCGCTCCTAGGGTCACAGGCGCCTGGGAGCAGAAATATTTGTGGCGCCCCCATGTGGGCGTGGTCATCTTACTAACGCCTCTACTTTACAATTGTTTCTATGGCAACAACTCCACCTCTACACTGCCACATAGGAATTCAGCCTGAGAGGTGAGTAAACAGGGAGACTTCAGCCTGACACCACCCAAGCCATGGCCCCGATGCATTACACCAGTAGTCTTGAACCCTGTCCTCAGAGCCCACTAACAGGCCAAGATAACTGAAATACATCACAGGTGATATCATTTGCTTCTCAGTGACTGCAGTATTCTAGTCTGCATCTCCCCAAGGTAATACATACAACCTGGCCTGTTAGTGGGCCCTGAGGTCATGGTTGTCGACCACTGCATTACACCACCGGGCTTAATTATGGAGATCTAGCCTGGGTGGAGTCATGCTGAAGCCTTTTTTTTATTTACCTTTTGGGCCGGGTTGCTGTGTTTTTCTCTTTTTGTGTTGTGTGGCAGCATTTGATGGGGCACAGTGGCAGCATTTGATAGGGCACAGTGGCGGCGTTTGATGGGCACAGTGGCAGCGTTTGATGGGGCACAGTGGCGGCGTTTGATGGGCACAGTGGCGGCGTTTGATGGGGCACAGTGGCGGCATTTGATGGGGCACAGTGGCTGCGTTTATTGGGGCACAGTGGCGGCATTTGATGGGTACAGTGGCAGAGTTTGATGGGCACAGTGGCAGCGTTTATGTGTAGAACAGCCTGGTGGCAGAATAGACAGGGCAAGGCCGAGGGTCAATTCCGAGCCTCCAGAGCAGTGCAGGTGGATAGCTTCTGCTCAGCTCAGTCACTCACAGGCAAGCAGCTCTCTTCCGATGTGCTCCACTCCCCTTCCTCTGGCTCTGAGCCTCGCTGTCTAAAGAACATAGTAGAGGTGAGCGGAGCTAGTTTGCTAGGCACGGAGCGCTCTGAATGCTGGGACGGCCGCAGCCTTTGGTGTCACTGGTTGCTAGACGCCGAGCAGCAGGCGATTCTAGCAACCAGTGCAGTGCGCAGCAAAGGCAACTAGCAAGGGCAGGCATTGGATTGTGGACAGGACAACTGGGTTTCAGGGTGGCACCCTCAAAGGAGTCAAGTATGTGCCACAGCTTCGGAGCCCCTACTCTGCAGCAGCTTGCAGTAGCTTGTAGCACCGAGGCGCGGTGTACCCCATGCACCCGCCTAGGATCGGCCCTGGCAAGAAGGATGCTGATAGAAAGATAGAGCAGAGTGACAGAGAGATGAGTTAATCACTGAGCTGCTTCCCCTTCCACTGTTCAGTTACAGGGTGAGGGTGGATCCAGGAGGAACTGGGCTCAAAGGAAGCAGGTTTATTGATGCTAATCATCAGATTGAGGACATTTAATGGCAGAAAAAAGTAAAGTAAAAGGGGGAATCTGTGGAGAGAAGATGAATACTGCAGCAAAAACTGGTTTTGTTATTTTATTACTTTTTATTTAGTTGTTTCTGGAAAAGTGCTTGTATTTGTTTCGGAAGAGATGGAAAATATGTAGATGGTACTATTTGTTCAGAAAGTAGTAAAATCTGTCACTTTTATCCCAAAACAGACCCAAAGATTCATGCTAACATATTTCTATTTGATTTTTCTCTCTATAGTGTTTTCTCTTTATTTTTATTTTCTTGCAATAATATATATTTAAATCGCTGAACTGCAGCATATATGTAGCTAAGGAGGTCTGACTTCACTCTGATGTCCCTTGTCTGAATATTTGCATTGCTTTCAACTGCCCCTCATTTGGAACCAAATGCCTCTGACTCTCTTTTCTCATCTGTTGTCCTTGTTTTTAAGTCTGATGTACTGTATAGACATCCAAAAAATGCATCCATAACTACTACCTTAAACCCATAGGCGTGCGCAGCCTATTGCATTAGGGTGTGAACCCCAAAGCTCAAACACAAATGTGTGTGTGTGTGTGTGTGTATAAATATATAGGGCAGTAGGGCAATGTACAGCATCGGTAGAACAGTGGGCTAGGTCAGTAGGGCAGAGGTTGGTGTCAGTATTTTTTTTTTTATTATTATTATTACATTTTTACAATTGCATTATTTTTTATAACATTTTTACACAATCATTTTTATTATTGTTTTTTTTTTATGTTCCCCATTGGGGGCTTTGGTGAAATATTAGGAGTCTAAATGGGCCCCTGATGTCTCAGTTTTGAGACAAAGAATGGGACTGAGGACAGAGATTACCCAGTCCCTTTCTCTGTAGCCAAGCAGCTGGGCACACCCTATACCCACGCCTATGCTTAAACCGTTCATCCAAGCACTAAATGGTTGCATTTGGTACTTTGAAAGGTGAGTTAACCACTTAAGGACCCCTTCACGCCGATATACGTCGGCAGAATGGCACGGCTGGGCACAATCACATACCTGTCTCTTTAAGCCCAGCTGTGGGGGCGCGCACACGCGACCCGGTCCGAAACTTCGTGACTGCGCACGCGGGACCCGCGGACCAGATCGCCGCCGGTGTCCCGCGATTGGTCACCAGAACTGAAGAACGGGAAGAGGTGTGTGTAAACACACCTTCCCTGTTCTTCACAGAGACAGTGTCATTGATCGTCTGTTCCCTGATATAGGGAAAGATGATCAATGATGTCACGTGTCCAGCCCCGCCCCCCTACAGTTAGAAAAACATATGAGGTCACACTTAACCCCTTCAGCATCCCCTAATGGTTAACTCCCAAACTGCAATTGTCATTTTCACAGTAAACAATGCATTTTTATAGCACTTTTTGCTGTGAATATGACAATGGTCCCAAAAATGTGTAAAAATTGTCCAACGTGTCCGCCATAATGTTGCAGTCACAAAAAAAAATCACTGATCGCCGCCATTAGTAGTAAAAAAATAAAAATTATTAATAAAAATGCCATAAAACTATCCCCTAGTTTGTAAACGCTATAAATTTTGCGCAAACCAATCGATAAACGCTTATTGCGATTTTTTTTATCAAAAATATGTAGAAGAATACGTATCGGCCTAAACTGAGAAAAAAAAAAGTTTTTTTATATATTTTTGGGGATTATTTATTATAGCAAAAAGTAAAAAATATTGGTTTTTTTTCTAAATTTTCGCTCCATTTTTGTTTATAGCGCAAAAAATTAAAACCGCAGAGATGATCAAATACCACCAAAAGAAAGCTCTATTTGTGGGAAAAAAAGGACGCCAATTTTGTTTGGGAGCCACGTCAAACGACCGTGCAATTGTCAGTTAAAGCGACACAGTGCCGAATCGCAAAAAGGGGCAAGGTCCTTAACCTGCATAATGGTCCGGGTCTTAAGTGGTTAAAGGAAATTAGAAAACCATATCTTATGAATTAACAGTTATGTCACCATAATATTTTTCACGGTCCATGTAATTTGGGGCATGTCAGAGCTCTGTCCTTTGCCTACCTCCCTATTTTCATTCCTAAAAAGTTGGGAGCTATGGAAATGAGAGATTTCTGACTCTCGGCTCAGATGAGGAACCAAAGACGCCAGATATCTTCTCACCTATTTGCAAGAGGAGCATTCTTTCTGCTACCAATGTAATGGGGCCCTTCTCCCACTGTCCACTAGTACAAAGTTATCCTTTTCTCAGTGACAATCTACCAATATAAGGGGACACTTCTCCATGGACCGCCAGTATACTGGAGCACCTCTTTTAATGACCACCAATGTAAAGGGATCCTATGCTGAGCACTAATGTAATGGGGTCTACACTGAACACACATGCAAAGGGCATTTCTCCTAAACCACCAATTTAGGAGAACACTATAATTTTCACTGCCTGCATCATTATAATTAGTATGTGTTATAATTATTATGTATTAAGGATGTCAAATTGCTTATTTTTTTATTTCTCACCTTACTGTTCATTAGGGTTGTCCAGATACCGATACTAGTATCAGTATCGGGACCCATACCGAGTATTTGCGGGAGTACTTGTACTCACGCAAATGCTCCCGATACCTAAATAGAATACTTTTTTTGTTTTTATCAACATGTTCTGTGAAAATTCTTTGAGTTTTTTACTACTGCGTGACAAGCAAATAAAACATTTTTATTCATTTTTACTAATTTTTATTCTTTTATAATGTCTTGAGTTAGAGTTCTTCATAATTCTAAAAAAAATATCCTTAGTCTGTATTGTGGTTTGAAAACTGTCACATGACATTTAAAAAAAAGTATCGGTATTCGGTATCGGCAAGTACATGAAAAAAAGTATCGGTACTTGTACTCGGTCCTAAAAAAGTGGTATCGGGACAACCCTACTGTTCATAATCGTGATACAGTAATTATTAGCTGGGGTTGCCTGATATCTGAAGATTATTTCAAGAGTTCCTCCATGTTAAAAAGGTTGAGAAAGGCTAATTAGTGTAATAAATAGGGTTGTCCCGATGCCACTTTTTTTAGGACCGAGTACAAGTACCGATACTTTTTTTCATGTACTCGCCGATACCGAATACCGATACTTTTTTTAAATGTGTAAACTCTGAATTCACAGAACTGTGATAAAGACATAACATCTTTCTAACCCAGAGATACATTGGCACACTTTTTCCATCAGTATGTACTGTATTTTTAAAAATAAGAAGAGCAGGGAGCAGGGCCGTCTTAACCGCTTAAGACCCGGACCAAAATGCAGGTAAAGGACCTTGCCCCTTTTTGCGATTCGGCACTGCATCGTTTTAACTGATAATTGCGCGGTCGTGCGACGTGGCTCCCAAACAAAATTGGCGTCCTTTTTTCCCCACAAATAGAGCTTTCTTTTGGTGGTATTTGATCACCTCTGTGGTTTTTATTTTTTGCGCTATAAACAAAAATAGAGCGACAATTTAAAAAAAAATGCAATATCTTTTTGCTATAATAAATATCCCCCAAAAATATATAAAAAAACTATTTTTTTCCTCAGTTTAGGCCGATACGTATTCTTCTACGTATTTTTGGTAAAAAAAAAATCGCAATAAGCGTTTATCGGTTGGTTTTCGCAAAATTTATAGCGTTTACAAAATAAGGGATAGTTTTATTGCATTTTTATTAATTTTTTTTTTTTTACTACTAATAGCGGCGATCAGCGATTTTTTTCGTGACTGTGACATTATGGCGGACACTTCGGACAATTTTGACTACTAATAGCGGTGATCAGCGATTTTTTTCGTGACTGTGACATTATGGCGGACACTTCGGACAATTTTGACACATTTTTGGGACAATTGTCATTTTCACAGCAAAAAATGCATTTAAATTGCATTGTTTACTGTGGAAATGACAGTTGCGGTTTGGGAGTTAACCACAGGTGGCGCTGTAGGGGATGTGTGACCTATGTGTGTGTTTACAACTGTAGGGGGGTGTGGCTGTAGGTGTGACATCATCGATCGCGTCCCCCTATTACAGGGATGACGTGATCGATGCTACGGCCACAGAGAAGCACGGGGAAGCCGTGTTTACACACGGCTCTCCCCGTTCTTCTGCTCCAGTGCAGTAGGCGGTCCTTAAGTGGTTAATAGCATCATGGGCCCCTGGGCAAAGTAATGCTCTGGGGCCCCTACAATGATGACATTGCAGGTAAACAGACATCAAGAAGGTAGGAGGCAGACTGCCTCCACTGTGTATCTATCACTCTCAGTACCATCATGGGGCCCCAAATTTCGGGGCAGCGTGGGTTCAAGGTCCAGCTGCTTTGGGTAAAGTGCAGGGGCCCCTATGCAGCTGGGGCCCCTGGGCAGTGCCCAGGTGTGCCCTCTCATTAAGACAGCCCTGGCAGGGAGGGGTCCACTACAATACAGCTGGGTTCGGTATGCAGGAGGTATAAAGATTCACAAGATGGAACAGAGGACATGTTTTTTTAAGGATGGAAAATATGTGGATTTTTAAAGAGCAACAGAAAGATAAAACCCTGGCAGAGGGTAGAGCAGGAGAACCTACAAGCATATTTGGGCCTGTAGGTTATTCACTGTGTTCTACAGTAAAATATATATTTTATTTTTAAATCTTCACTAAGAAAAAAGAAACCTAGAATCTGATCAGTCACTATGAACCAAACATCCACTTTTCTGTTTGCTCTTGTTTTTATAAATCCTTCACGCACAACTAAATATGATGATGCCGAATCCAATATGCCAGGGGGACGGCACAACATTAAAAGAATTTCAGTCTCTTAATTAGAACATCTCTTTGCTAAATCTTAGATATTACATTTGAATTTTTCATAAGAAAACTCAATCCTAAAATCATATGTAATAAAAACGAAGTTATTAAAACATCAGAAGTGGATAACCCATTTTTTTCTCTTGATTTTTATTGAGACTACAAAAATATAAGAAAAGTGTTTTGCTGAGTTTCAAAGATTCAAGATCTCAAAGGTATGCTGATAATTAATAGTATGAGTGATGGAAAGATAAATTAATAGCCAAACATCGCCTAAAACTGATATTTCAGAAAAAACGGCCACCATCCCACTATGGGGGGGTCTGCATGATGATTCTTCTTACCCTAATCCTTTGATTCTTCATCGTTCAGTCGGGGTTGTTTTAGCAAATGGGGCAAAATAGTATTCATGCCAGATTTACTGTTGAAGTCCAATAAGAAGTAAAAGGTGAATTGGTGAATGTGTATAAAAATACATACTTATGCCTTGTACACACGGGGAAAAATAGAACATGTTCTATATATAAACTCCGACAGAATTCATCTGGATACTTGATGAAAAAACTCTGGGCCAGATTCTCGTAGATGCGCGCCTAATTATGCAGGCGTTGCGCATCTCAGATGCACTACGCCGACGTAACGCGGAGTGGCAAGTACCGTATTCCCTAAGTAAATGCGCTCCAAGATGCGCCTGCGTCGTGTAAAATCATCGGCGTAATCCGGCGCAACAACAAAGTAGGAGGGAAGTGGGCGTGTTGCATTGTAATGAAGCGTGACCCCATGCAAATGCAGGCCGGGAAGAACGGAGCATGCCCTGTGACGTGGATGACCCGCGCCGTGACGTGGTTGACCCGCGCTGTGACGTGGATGCCTTCTGCGCATGCGCAAAGACTCCCTACGATTCGCCGGCGCAGGGTATATAATGCGGCCACACATGCGCCCATGCAGCGCAAACGTCTCCCTTTTTATTGATTGTCGCGGCAAAACGTTGTGCAGGACCATGACTACTGTTGGTAAGGAGAGGAGGAAGAAAAGTTTCTCCCCAGAGGAGAGGGCCATTGTTGTCAGGGCAATGGAAAAATATGATTCACGCCTCCATGGTGCTGACAGTGCCCGGACCAGCAAGTCCCGGAGGGATCAGATCCTCATGAAGGTCGCTTGCCAAGTAAATGCCCTTTCTCACGAGGTCCGGACACCGCAGGACATTAAAAAAAAATGAATGACCTGCGGCGTCTCGTGAAGGGCAAGCTGGCGACTCAAGCTCGGCATGCCAGGGGCACTGGAGGGGGCCCACCCTGCACCGTCCGCCTGACTGAGGAGGAGAAGGTGGTCGCCCGCTGCCTGCAGAGGGAGCAGGTTGAGGGAGTTGGGGGCTACGAGTCCGAAAAGCCAGCCCTGAGGACAGGTAAGTGTGTTTTATATTCTATCTGTTGTGTAGCATGTGTGGGGGTGGAAGGGAACATGTGCCAAGTGTGTGGGTCCACCAACATGGGCATCTTTTGTGTCATCCACAGATGTGCAGGAGGGAGCGGGGCCATCTGTGGCTGCCAGGGCCCGTCCGGATCCATCCCCCGAGCATCCAGTCCCTCTGGCTGCCCCCCTGGAAGAGGACTTGGAGGGAAGTGGGCACACGTCTACGGAGGAGGTGGTTGAGGAGGAGCTCGTCGACCAGGAGCTCTACCTTGTTTTGGAGGAGGACCATGGTTTGCCCGGACCAGCCCAGGCTATCCCCCCATCTTTATCAAGCCCCTCAGTGTCCCCCCCAACCTCTCCAGTCCCTCTGTTTCCCCCCCTCATCTCCGGCCCCTCAACATCCTCCCCTAATGCCCGGTCCCCTGCCACTCCCCGGAAGGCGACGTGCAAGACCAGGGGTGTTCACAAGGTCCTGCCGGAACAGCTGGCCAGACAGCAGGACCAGCAAAATCGGCACTTGTCAGAGGTCGTGGAGGAGCTGATGCGCCTGGCCGACAGCCTGGCCTCCTCGGGACACCTTACAGATGCCATACAAGACATTGCTGGCAACAGCGCAGCGACGCTGACCAGCCTGGGGGAGCTGCAGGCGACCACCCCCAACCTTGTAGGGGAGGTTCATGCCCTGCGCCTTGCAGTCGTGGAGCAGACTGCTGTGCAGACCCGCATAGCGGTTGCCCTGGAGGGCATGCAGGCAGCCAGGGAGGGACATGGGGATGCTTCTCCTCCACCTGCTACCCCACCCCCCCCACCTGTGGCTGCCCCCAGGCAAGTGAGGGGCAGGAGCCGTGGCACCAGGCGAAGCCCCCGCCAGGCCCATTAATTTTTTTTTCTTATTATTTTGCTCTGGTTAAGAGCTTTTTATTTATTTTTTATTTATTGCTCTGGTTAAGAGCTTATTTTTTATTTTATTTAATGCTCTGGTTAAGAGCTTTTTTTTTTTTTACTTGATACTGCACACGGTGCAGTGTGAATGATGTGTGAATGTGAGGGGGTGGCACTCCTGCCAGTAAGGGGTGTCACCCTCGGCCGTTGGGGAGAAGTTATCCCCACGGCTGTGTGAATGGTGTATGAATGGACAGCGACATCATTGGGGCCTTGACGTTGCTGCTTCCAAGTCCTACATGTTGGACTTGGGCTAATCCAATGTGATGTGGATGTGGTGTGTGAGCTAGGGACCACAGTAGTGTACACGCGTGCATTGTCTGTGTGCCATGATGAATGTGTGTGTTTAACGGTCAAAGATTCGTAACACGAGGACCCTCCTGACTGCTCTTCCATCAGCAGACGGGGTCTCCTCTGGCAGGGGGGGGCTGTGTGGTTGGGGGGTCAGGTCATCACGTAGGGCAATCTGCAGGCCCTTTCTCATGGCAAAGTTGTGAAGAATGCAACATGCACCGATGATCTGACCCACAAAGTTGGGGGAATACAATAGGGTCCGTGTGTGGAAAAGTGTAGCGCTAATAATGACACAAATAATGATAATACAATAAAGATTAAATCATGCAACACCACATGTGAATTAATGGTATTCAAAAGTCCATAAATGTTTTGAATGAATCGGTGAGTCGGTTTCTTTGAGTAAAACAGATACACAAAATCCAGTGCATAAAGAAGTGAAAAATCCACCACCGCTTATGACAAGGGGCTTACCGGACCGATTGGACCTAGACAGGCATATACCCACTAGGCCAATCAAGCTTTGTTAAAGTTGATATACTGAAGCGGGTACACCATACACGTCATGCGATTCGGTATCAATGAAGGCAAACCTCAGACAGATGATTCAAAAATACTTCCCAGCAAGCAGCAACTCTCAACAGATCACACAGAAGGCAAATCAGTACTCCAACCGATAAGCATGAAAAAGAGAAGGCAAGGCGTACATAGCGTAATTCCGTAATAAAAATCAATATTTATTATAAAGAGAAAAACTCACATTTTGCAATGGTCAATAGAGCTTATAGAAAAAGGGTAGCAGGAACAACAGTAGTCCATCCCGACATGTTTCGTTACAAAAAGAACATCATCTGGGGTGCTGTCATCATGCTACACTTACCCTTATATCATATATCTTATATCATATAAGGGTAAGTGTAGCATGATGACAGCACCCCAGATGATGTTCTTTTTGTAACGAAACATGTCGGGATGGACTACTGTTGTTCCTGCTACCCTTTTTCTATAAGCTCTATTGACCATTGCAAAATGTGAGTTTTTCTCTTTGTAATAAATATCGATTTTTATTACGGAATTACGCTATGTACGCCTTGTCTTCTCTTTTTCATGCTTATCGGTTGGAGTACTGATTTGCCTTCTGAGTGATCTGTTGAGAGTTGCTGCTTGCTGGGAAGTATTTTTGAATCATCTGTCTGAGGTTTGCCTTCATTGATACCGAATCGCATGACGTGTATGGTGTACCTGCTTCAGTATATCAACTTTAACAAAGCTTGATTGGCCTAGTGGGTATATGCCTGTCTAGGTCCAATCGGTCCGGTAAGCCCCTTGTCATAAGCGGTGGTGGATTTTTCACTTCTTTATGCACTGGATTTTGTGTATCTGTTTTACTCAAAGAAACCGACTCACCGATTCATTCAAAACATTTATGGACTTTTGAATACCATTAATTCACATGTGGTGTTGCATGATTTAATCTTTATCGTATTATCATTATTTGTGTCATTATTAGCGCTACACTTTTCCACACATTTTCTATTAGCAATTTTTTGATCTCTCTTGCTGTGTTATCGGCTTTTTGTATTTTAACCACTTCAATACCCAGCCATAGACAATTGACGGCCTGGGATGGGATTTACCATCCTAAGTGGCCGTCAATTGACGGCCTGGGTATTGCAGGCGAATATCTGGATGATGCCTGCAGCCAGAGGCATCATCCAGATATCCTCTTCTTCAGCCGGCGATTCTGCACAAAGTAAGAACGATCATAGCGGCGGTTCCACCGCTTGATCGTTCTTACAGGCCGCGGGAGGGGACATCCCCCCCCTCCCGCCGCCATCCGGTGCTTCTCCGGGCTTACCTGTACCTTCGGGGGCCCGGAGAACGAATCGTCGGCGGCAGCAGGAAGCATAGAGATGACTGGTGACCAGATGGTCACCAGTCATCTCTATGACCGTCGGAGGACCCGGGCGCGATCTGATGACGTTACGCCCGGGTCCCCGTATGTAAACAAAGCCGCGATTGCGGCTGTAAGTCACCATTCATGAGATCGGTGAATTTTTTTTCACCGATCTCATGGTTTCCAGCCTGGAGGTGAGATGTGAGGTCTTATTGACCCCACATCTCTCCATAAAGAGGACCTGTCACACACATTTCCTATTACAAGGGATGTTTACATTCCTTGTAATCGGAATAAAAGTGGAAAAAAAAAATTGAAAAAAAGTGTAAAAATAAATAAAATATAAGTAAAAAAAAATAATAAAAGATAAAAAAAAAATGAAAACGCCCCTGTCCCCGATAGCTCGCGTGCAGAAGCGAACGCACACGCAAGTCCCGCCGACATATGTAAACGCCGTTTAAACCACACATGTGAGGTATCGCCGCGTGCGTTAGAGTGCCAGCAACTAATCTAGCACTAGATCTCCTCTGTAAATCTAAACTGTAACCTGTAAAAAATAAATAAAGCGTTGCCTATGGAGATTTTTAAGTACCGAAGTTTGGCGCCATTCCATGAGTGTGCGCATAATTAAAGCGTGACATGTTGGGTCTCTATTTACTCGGTGTAACATAATCTTTCACATAATACAAAAAAATTGGGCTAACTTTAGTGTTTTGTTATTTTTTTAATTCATAAAACAATTTTTTTTACAAAAAAAAGCTTTTGAAAAATAATTGAGTAAATACCGTGCAAGATAAAACTTTGGAATGACCGTCATTTTATTCCCTAGGGTGTCTGCTAAAAAAAACATATATAATGTTTGGGGGTACTGTGTAATTTTCTAGCAAAAGAATGATGATTATTACATGTAGGAGAGAAGTGTCAGAATAGGCCCGGTATGGAGGTGGTATAAAAGCCTAGTATTGAAGCGGTTAAGATAGCGCAGTATTTTTTCTTTTTCGATTTAATACAATAGGGTCCCCCTGGACTTATCCAGGCATCGGAAACGGGACTTCAGGAGGCCAAATGTGCGCTCCACCACTGCACAGGTTTTGATGTGTGCTTCATTGTATCTTCTCTCTCCTCTGGTTTGGGGATTCCGGAAAGGAGTCATGAGATGGGGTCCAAGTACATATGCAGAGTCACCTGGAAGGGAAAAGACAGGAGGATGTTAGCCGTGCATGTGCCCCTTGTGATGTCTGCATCATGGGGGGGACAGTCATGCCTGCCATCCATGTCACTCACCAATCAGCCAGCTGTCCCCATACATGTCCTGCTCAAAATCTTCTGGGATGGTGCTTTGATGGGAAATATAGCTGTCATGGCTGGACCCGGGGTCTTTGGCACGGACGTGCCATATGAGGTATTTGGCATCAGCTATCACCTGTACGTTGATGGAATGCCAATGCTTCCGATTGCGGTAAATGTAGCACTGGGGGGCTGTAGTGCCACATGTGTGCAATCAATGGCCCCGATGGTGCTTGGGAATCCGTCAATTCTGTAGAAATCTGTCATTGCCTTCTGCCGCAGTTGCTCAGTGGTGGGTCTGATGATGTGGTGGGACATGCGTCTGAGGATTGCGGGGATAACCTGGTGCAGACATCTGCTTATGCTGGTTTGTGACATCCCAGCCACCACTCCACTTGTACGCTGGAATGAACCACTGGCCAGGAAATGGAGTGTTGCCAGGACCTTCACCAGTGGCTGCAGTGCATGTGAGCGGTGTGTCTGGCTGGTGATGTCATCCTGCAGGGCTGTGGTTATTTCCAGGATGGCAGCAGGGCTGAATCTGAAGATGCGATACACCTCCTCATCACCCATGCCAAAGAGGCTCATGCGCGCTCGGTAGATCCTCTCACGTGCCCCCATCCTCCTACGCCTCCTTCTATGCTCCTCTTCATCTGCATACATTAGTAGTGATAAGACCATGGCTGCCCCTGGCATGTTGGTATACGAATGTGTTGTCCAGTAAGTGTGATTGCTCAGCTCGTCCGTTATGGTGCTGCTGTAGTTGCTCTCCAGCTGACTTGCACACGGTCTTGAGCAAAGTTACCCGTGCTTTTATGAGGGGTATGTTTACTCAAGGCTTTCGTGTTACGCGCACCACGAGTAGCCAACGCCAAACGCACGTAGTTTCGGGAATCTGCGCATCTCCCTCATTTGCATATTTGCATGCTAATTCAATGGGAGCTGAATATTTACGATGCGTAACTATGCGCCTACGCCGCGCTAGCTTAAAGCATTTTCGCCGCTCAGACGAAAAAGATTTTCTCGTGTATGTGGTTCTGTGTTTACCGCGCATCGATACGCAGGCGCACATTTACAATTACGCTGCGCATATCCATTTACGCAGGCGTAGCGCTGCTGAGAATCTGGCCCTCTGACGGGGCTACACACAATCGGAATATCCGTCTGACTTTTTCCATCGGAAATTACGATCGTGTGTACAAGGCATTAGACTTTCTGCTTCTCTTAAAAAAATCTTGTCTAAATTGCATTAAATAGGAAAGATGGCATTGCAAATTATAAGACAATTGTGACCAAAACAAATAATAAAAACAGCATAATATATAGCCAATAAACCTAACATGATTTAGAAAATAAAGGAAAGCCCAGAATTGACTGCATGTCTGCTACAAGAGAGGGAGGGCTGTGTCCCTGCTTTGGGGCATTAATTAGTCAGTCTAATCTCTTGGTATTCAGTAGACATGTGCATTTGTTTTCGTCCAAATGCATTTTAGTTCGAATGATAACGAATGTGCAGAATCCGAAATCCAAAAGATTCAACATAAAAAAATGCTTTATTTTCGTTTCGTTGCTACAACAGTTTGATATAGATAGAAGATTCTACATGACGGTGACAATAGTGATCTGTGTCTATCGAACCTGCGGTGAAATGTGCCTAACCTTAACTCTATTAGTCCAAGATTATTCTACATAGATAGGAAAGATTCGACATTATAGAGACATAAAAATTTGACGAAGCAGCTAAAAACATACGATCGCCACAAACGGACATTTATGTTCAAATGCTCCGCCTATAGGCTATAGAAGAATTCTAATGTTGGTTGACTAGTAATAATAATTAATAAACATAATTATTACTAGTCATACAACATTAGAATTCTTCTATAGCTTGTCGGTGGAACATTCGACCGTAAATATATGATTGCGGCGTCGTACAGTTTAGCTGCTTCATCGAATCTTCTTAGAACAATAGACAGACACCATAAGCCTTCAATGACAGATTCGATTTTAATTAATTCAGATTTAAGGACGAATGCATTTTTTTAACGAAACAAAAATAAATTAAAAATTTTTTCGGGAGTAACTAAATAAATTAATTTTTCGTACGAAAAATTCAGAAATGAAATATTTCAGTGTGCACATGTCTAGTATTCAGCTCTGTTTCTCAACAGTGCTGTTATTTTTCACCCTGTAAATGTGTAATATTTTTTCATAGCACATTATATATTTACACACACACACAATATAAATATATTGGGCCAGATTCAGAGAGCCGTAACTCCTGTCTAACTGGTGTTAGACTGGAGTAATTTCAAATTACGCACGTTTTTTAGCTAGTCGGAAACCTCAAACCATGAATAGACGGCTGCGGGCTTCAATTCGACTGGATTACGTGTTCGTACGCCTTCGGATCTACGCTGCAATAAAATTGCGGCCACTGGGTGGACTTCCCGTCGTTTTCCGCGTCGGGGTATGCTAATGAGCCGGCGATCCCCGAAATTACGATCTTCAATCGCAATCTCTTACGGCATCTTTAGTCATCTTTTTTTTGCGTAACACTATACCAGCTTTTTGCTGCTCTAATATTAGACAGCCCATGTTAAGTATGGTGGTCGTTCCCGCGTCGAATTTCTACGTTTTCCGAAATTTTTTATTATTTTTAACGTAAGTCGTCCGGGAATAGGAATGTTCGTAAACGACGCTACTCAAAAACAAAATGACGTAACGACGTGATTTCGCGCAATGCACGGCGGGAAATTTGTGAACGGAGCATGCGCAGTTCGATCGCCGCGGGGACGCACTTAATTTAAATGCTTTACGCCCCCTAACCACGTATTTCGATTACGCGGCGAGAAATAGACTACGCCGCCGTAGCGTACGGGCAAAAATCTACCAGAATTCGATGTAGAGCCTGGTAAAATACGGCAGCATAGAGTATTACGATTACGCAGCGCAAAATTAAGTGTATCTGAATCTGGCCCATTGTATTCAGTTGGTATATTTAATGCACAGTAGGTGCATTAAATTAACTTTGTAGAAAAAAAAAAACCCTCTATATAGGACTCTTCTTATGCAGGGTTCCACCTGCTGGTAAAATCTGGTAAAGTGACACATAAGAAAACTATATTCATAGATAGACCCTGATCTGTACAATTATTTGAGTCTCCGGGGACTGCTCTACAACAACGGATAGAGGGGACCCACTCACACAGAGAATTTAAATATATATTTATATTTGTGACACCTAATTAATAATATTTTCCAAAATGTATTTGTTACCTGAGAATTCAAAGCTCTGGAAAAAACATTTGCAGCTTTCATATGGGAGTGAAGTTTTCATGAAAATGCTAATCCAGATGCATAACATGGTCATTTCTATATGGCTACAGTTTGTAGCCTTTGCAGTCTTTCACACCCCACTCCCACCTCTCCAGTGAGAAGTGCATTGTGGTATCATGCACGTTTACGCACATAAATGGATGTTAATGCACATTACGTTAGCACATTGTGGTGTCATAAATTTTTCCATGGTACTCCAATGCACTAACCCAACGGCCCTCTGAAACGCATGTTTTGTAGTGCACTAAAATGCACGGTAAAACGTGCTACTATGCATTGGGTTGCACTGTGTTGGGAAGACCCAGCATGTTTTATCTGTTCTGGTGTGTTGGCAGCCTATTCATTTTAATAGGCTGTAAATAAACTTTAACGCACTAAATAGATTATTGTAAAAACGTAAATTAATTTTATTGGTATTTTATGTGAAAGACCAACACAAAGTGGCACTTAATTCGAATGAAAATGATAAATGGATAATATGTGAAGTGTCTAGAGTGCATTTGTATTCCGCCCCCTTACTCTGAGCCTAGGTACACATCCATGTGATTTGGCATGTGAAAAATCTGACTTAGTAAGTAGTGGTGAGCGGAATACGCCATATTCGATTTCGCGATATTGCGCGAATATATAGAAGAATATTTGCGAATATTCGTGATATTTTATCCAAAAATTTTTTTGCAATATTTCGCTAATGCGAAAATGATTGCGAAATTCTCATAAACGGAGATCATTTCCTGTATTACTAAACTAATATGCACTAAACACTAAGGGCCAGATTCTCATATATATTCGGCGGCGTAGCGTAAGCCATTTACACTACGCCGCCGCTGCGTACTAGAGCAAGTGCTTTATTCTCAAAGCACTTGCTCCGTAGTTTGCGTTGGTGTCTCGTAAATCGCCAAGCGTAAACCCGCGCAATTCAAATGGGGCGGCTTGTATTTAAATTAAGCACGCCCCCGCGTCGAACGAACTGCGCATGCGCCGGCCGGGGAAAAAGCCCAGTGCGCATGCTCCAAAGGACGTCACATTTTCTCAATGTAAATGACGTAATCGCAGCGTACGCCAGCCCCATTGAGAATCTACGTACGCAAACGACGTAAACGACGCACAACACGACGCGGTCCCGAGGCCATACTTAACATGGCATCCGACGGGACACGACGGCATCCGACGGGACCTCGTAAGGTTACTCCACATAGAAGCTGGGGTAACCTTACGCGAACGAAAACGACGTACGCGACGACGGGGCGGCGTAAAAGCGATCAAGAATCGGCGTACTACTTCATTTGCATATGCAAATGAAAAAAACAACGTAAAGGCCACCTAGTGGCCAGAGTTGTCATTACACCTACGATCCGAAAGTGTAATGCTTTTACACTTGTCGGATGTAGAAGCGTATCTATGCAAAAGTGATGCTAAGCATCACGCGCATAGATACGAGGACAAAAAAAAGGCGTTACGACGGGGTATCTGAGATACTCCGTTGTAACGCCTCTGAGAATCTGGCCCTAACTCTACACTAACTCTACTTAAACTAAAGGAGAATAAGGGGGCAAAAGAAGGGCGGAGAAGATAATCGCGCAATATTCCTATTGCGAGATTATCTTCTCCGCCCTTCTTTTGCATCAGAGCCAATCAGAATAACTTGAATATTCGGCAAAAGGAATATCGCGCAATATTCCTTTTGCCGAATATTCGAGTTATTCTGATTGGCTCTGATGCAAAAGAAGGGCGGAGAAGAAAATCGCGCAATATTCCTTTTGCCGAATATTCGAGTTATTCTGATTGGCTCTGATGCAAAAGAAGGGCGGAGAAGATAATCGCGCAATAGGAATATTCGGCAAAAGGAATATTGCGCAATTTTCTTCTCCGCCCTTCTTTTGCATCAGAGCCAATCAGAATAACTCGAATATTCGGCAAAAGGAATATCGCGCAATATTCCTTTTGCCGAATATTCGAGTTATTCTGATTGGCTCTGATGCAAAAGAAGGGCCGAGTAGCTGATGCGATTCTTTTATGTTGCCGACAATTCGCAATGCGAATTTTCGGCAACATAAAAGAGTCGCATCAGCTACTCGGCCCAGGGTCTCTCTCTAATCATACCAGCAATGCTTTCAGACGTCGATGGAGATCACTAGGATGTGATCTGTTTTAAAAATAAATTTGAAAAAATACGAATATTCGCCATAGCGAATATTCGCCGCAATATTCGAGTTATTCGCGAATACTCGAATATGCAATATTCGTAGCGAATATTCGCAATGCGAATATTCGTGAGCAACACTGTTAGTGAGTGGATACCCTTACCGAATAAGGTGGATACCCTAAAGAGCAAGGTTATCAGCGCATGCAGACTCAGCCCTTTTGCAGGGACAAAAAGAATCTTCACGTCCTGGATCTCAGCACCGCAGCCTGACCCCCAAGGTCCTCGATGGGGGATAGGACCACAGGTCCGTCAATCTGCAGGGATCGCCACTAGGCTGGCAGGCCGTCAATGGAAAAAGGGACAAGATGCTCCGTTAGAGTAGTAAAATAAGAGCCTTTATTGCTAGGTTAAAAGGGGAGTAAGCGGAATCAAACGAAATTACATAAAAGCTGGCAAAACATTAAAAACAAATGATACCCGTGTACCGGGTCACATGGGGCGTAAAACATAAAGCGTCAGCACGTCGTAGCACCGCACTACATGTTTCATAATATGTTACGTCTTCCTGGGGCATACAATAGGCGCAGTGGGGATTCTTCCATTTGCACTGTATATCGTTGTGAAGGGGGGAAAAAATCCATAAGTATTTGATATGGTCTGTTACAATGATCCTGAACATTATATACCACTGTTGTTTAGTTTAGCTCTTTGTATTAGTAATGCAAATACTTTTTAGACATAGGTTTTAGACTATTGTGATTAAAATTGCATTCTTTAGATGCTGTTTATTATTACAGAGAATGGAATAAATTGGTCATGATGGCATTAGCGCTATACACGGCTTCCATCCCATTTCGTAATCCATAATACAATTATACTTCAAAAGTAATGTGTTCACTTTCTAGCAAAGCATATCTATCCTTTGTTATGTTCTTATTTATACTTCCACTGATTCAGCTTTTATTCAAGATTAGGAGCTTGGATAAGATGTGGTGGTTTTCCAGGCAAAAATCAGTGCAAGTGCTATCCTAGAAATACTAAAGTCAGAAAGACTATGTAAGGCAAATAGCAGAAAAACGAATTACAAACACTTGAGCAGCTTAAAATGAAAGATTAGTGTAAAAAAGAAAACCTACAGCGTTATGGCTAATATACACCAGCCGCTGCGTTACAAATCAGTGGCTGGTGTGTTGTGTGGTCCTTCAAGATCACTGCAGTATCGATGCGCTGATCTTGGTGCATCGCACTGTTCAATCTTTTTATTTATTTATTTTTATATACTTTATTAAAATGTCACAGAGACATTTAATTAAATTCAATTTCCGGCTGCAGGGTGTGAGGTGGTGGATTGCGTTACAACTTGGTCAGCTTAAACATGTATTGCAATATATGTGAACTAAATATCCCTGTTTTTCATTTCATAGTTTGCTGTAAAGGGTGTAGAAGTGTGCAGAGGGTCCATCTAGAATTTGCAGTGGTGGATTGCCTAGCACTGCGCTGTACTGTACTGGAAAGAAGGATTGCATGCATTACTTGTTCCCAATGCACACTGCCCCGTTGCAGTGGTGTGAGCCAGGTACACAGGAGACAAGGCAATATGCCTTGTCATGTTGTAGGGCTGCGCTGGACTAGCCGCTCAACCCAGTTCCACTGTGTCTGTTCTAAAAGAACCCTTTAGTGTCATTGCTGTAATGAAGGAAGTCCTACATTGTGTAGGCAGCTGGATTCTGGATACATTTTCATTGCAGGGATGTCGGTCCTTTTCCTGTCTCTGAACTTGCAGAGCTGCAATGGGGAACAGCTTCAGATCTTCAGCAAAGCAGAAGTTCAGATGGTCTGATAAGGACGTGCTCTCTCCTTCCTCCTCCTTGACTGAGAATAGTTCTTTCATTGTCCCAAACTACGTCATTTGTGTGACGAAACGCAGGTCGGGAGGAGACGTGCTGACGTTATCACGTGACAGTCCGAACGGACGGGCGTTATCTTAGCCGGCCGGCTTTAATTTATATGCTGATCTTATGATCGTTTTCTTGTAAGTGTTTTTTATCTCATTAAATTTGATACTACTTTTACGGTATTTCACTATTGTGAGTACCTATTATTTTCTTGGTATTCCATCTGCCTGGGAAAATCTGTGTCTTGAGGATTCATTGATTGCCCTCATTTGCGAGTGCTGCAGCTCTAGTTAAAGGCCCGAGCTGGGGTTTATAGGTGCAAGCTATCCTTGCTTGCCATCTGGTAAGCCTGCATTGCTGATGTTGTCTTCACTTTTGGTGGGGGGTTTCTTCAATTTTTGAACCCTTAGAAGATTTTTCACTATTGTGTTTTCTTGGACTTCACTGAACTTTATTTCAAACACAATTGTTATAGTTTAATTTGTATGTTTTATTACCACTTGGTGTAGTAATTTGTTCATATACTTTATCACAGCGCAACTACATTTTTTTTCCATTGATTACATTACATATACAATATGTGAATAGGGGAGGAAAAAAAACTGTGATTAGACTCTGCACATTCACAGATCATGTTACAAGCAATCAACGAAAGAACTTTCCTCAGTGGAGAAGGAAGGAGTACTGCTGTTCTGTGTGAACACTCCAAGCTGTTCATCATCACAGCATGGGAAGTTTATTAAAGACAGGAAGAGGACTGGAAATCTCTGCAGTGAAGATTTCTCCAGAATTTGTCTGCCTGCCAGTAATGGGACATACTTCATTACAAGTAAGTTAAGTGACTAAAGCTGTAGGGTTTTTTTTTTTTTTATAGCTAAACTTCAAGTGATCATTGAAAGCCCCAGCATAGATTTCCTCCAATTGTGAAGCAGCTAGAAATTCTGTCTCTTTGATGCTACTGACAAGTGTAGTTAAAACACAGGTACATTAATATTTAGTTCTACCTAAAACTATGAATCGCTAACACTGAACCCGGGATATATATCAATGCTAAGTACTCAGATTATGTTTGCACTCTGCTGCTTAATAATGCATCAGGCCATAATGAGCATATTATTTAGGAGGTGTCTCAATACCTTCCTCAGTTACTTTGCTCATTCAACTGAAACATTTATTTTATAAAGCAGATTAATTTTAAAAGACAAAAATGATTATTATCAATTTACTGTAATGAGACTTGGATTGCAGGGTAGATACTGGTATATTTATCACTGTCACACAAACCAATAAAGCGATTATTTTTGCGAACATCTGTCATATGAAAAGAAGAAAACAAATATTTAGATACATTTTAGATCAGTGCAGCTTGGTTTTGTTACCCTTAGTAGTGTTTTTATTAAAAAATGTCATTGCTGTTCGTCCATCAAAACTGCATGTAAATTCTGTGTGAATGTGGCAAAATCGAAGGTTCTTAGGCTACATTCTCTGCATATCCAATGTGTGCATGGGGAAAATATTCCATCATGGACACTAGGTGGCACTGACTATCATAGGAAATAAAAAAGCTCCATCTAGTGGTCATAATGCAGGCTTTTCCACATTCACATATTTGAACCACAATCGTGATTGTGAAAAATGCAATTTTTTATGGTCATTAACCACTTAAGTCCCGGACCTTTAGGCTGCTAAAGGACCTGGCCAGTTTTTGCGATTCAGCACTGCATCACTTTAACTGACAATTGCGTGGTCGTGCAACGTGGCTCCCAAACAAAATTGGTGTCCCTTTTTTCCCACAAATAGAGCTTTCTTTTGGTGGTATTTGATCACCTCTGCATGTTTTTTGCACTATAAACAAAAATAGAGCGACAATTTTGAAAACAATTCAATATTTTTTACTTTTCTATAATAAATATCCCCCAAAAATATATAAAAAACATTTTTTTTCCTCAGTTTAGGCCAAAACTTATTCTTCTACCTTTTTTTGAAAATAAAAAAAAATTGCAATAAGCGTTTATCAATTGGTTTGCGCAAAATTTATAGCGTTTACAAAATAGGGGATAGTTTTATTGCATTTTTATTAATTCTTTTTTTTTTTTTACTACTAATGGCGGCGATTAGCGATTTTTTTCGTGACTGCGACATTATGGTGGACACTTCGGACAATTTTGACACATTTTTGGGACCATTGTCATTTTCACAGCAAAAAATGCATTAAAAATGCATTGTTTACTGTGAAAATGACAATTGCAGTTTGGAAGTTAACCACAAGGGGGCGCTGAAGGGGTTAAGTGTGACCTCATTTGTGTTTCTAACTGTAGGGGGGTGTGGCTGTAGGTGTGACGTCATTGATTGTGTTTCCCTATAAAAGGGAACACACAATCAATCACAGCGCCACAGTGAAGAACGGGGGAAGCAGTGTTTACACACAGCTCTCCCCGTTCCTCAGCTCCGGGGACCGATCACAGGACTCCAGCGGCGATCGGGTCCGCGGGTCCCATGGTCATGGAGCTTCGGACCGGGTCTGATGTATATGTACAGGAGGCGGTCCTTAAGTGGTTAAAAACGATCGTGTGTAGACTCCAGAGCATTTTTCTCGACGTGAAAAATAGGCATAAAAAATTTAGAACATGCTCTAAACTTTAGCGTCATTTTTCACGTTGTCGTTTTTCACGTCGTGAAAAACGGGCGTGTGTAGGCTTTAACGACGTGAAAATAACACGCATGCTCAGAAGCAAGTTATGAAACGGGAGCAGTCCTTCTGGTAACTACTAACACAAAATTAGCAAAAGCAGCCCAAAGGGTGGCGCCATCTGAATGCAACTTCCCCTTTATAGTGCCGTCGTACGTGTTGTATGTCACCATGCTTTGCTCGAGCATTTTTTCTTTCACGATCGTGTGTAGGCAAGGCAGGCTTGACAAGAATCACGCAGACATTTTTTTTTTCTAGAGCATTAAAAATGGTCGTGTATACGCGGCTTGAGAACATTCGATTTTGCTTCATTCGCACAGAACAAATTTTCTTGCACCTTTGATGAATAAACAGCTTTGCAAATATTTCACAAATACTTGGCTATTTTGGGGAAGTTTAGCTTCATGCAATGACAGGAAAGCTCTACCTGGCAGCCATTCAAATTTTCAGACAGCAGAGGGCTGTCAAGGCATAAGGTGGAACGTGCGGTGCTTGTGTTTCCTGCAGAGAAAGGTGCAAGCACCTTTTTTAAACGTGGCCCACAGGGGAATTAAATGGTAATTTTCACCATGCAATTTCCCTGTGGTTCCTGCACTCTTTTTTTTACATGCAATTTTGATATAACTGGAGTTTTATAGAACATTTGTTTAACTCATTACATGAAAGCAAGGTTAATAATATAACTTAGATTAATTTGAGAAAAACTGTAGATTTTGTAGTTGATGCAAAAATGAATAAACCCCCTAACAAAAACTACTACATCTAGTATTAGGTATCATCTCCATGATTTGTAAGGACAGCACTAAGTCTTCTGGGCATGGAATGTTGGCGACATATTACAACATCGGCCGTGTGTATGCTCCATCACAGTTTTTCCAGCCAAAAAACTGACAAAAGAAAGAGAACCAGCTTTCTTTTTTCCCGTCGAGATTTCCGGCTGACTTTTTCCTATAGGGAAACCGGTCGTGTATGCTTTTCAGAGGGGGAAAACAAACTCTCAGATTCTCAGTATCTAGTATGAGATGGGAGCACTCTTTCTGGTAAAACTAGCGTTCATAATGGAGATATCACATTCGTCACACTGCAAATTATTGCATTGTTTAATGCGGCACATGAAAAGCGCGAATCGTCTCTCACCAAACTTTTACTAACATGAGGAACAGCAACAGCAGCCCAAAGAGTGGCGCCGTTCGAATGAAACTTCCCCTTTATAGTCCCGTCGTACGTGTGGTACGTCACCACACTTTGGACGAGCGGTATTTGGCCTGAACGTGTGTATGCAAGGCAGGCTTGAGAGGAATCCCGTTGTTTTTTTTTTCCTGCCGAGAAAAAGGGTTTTGTGTACGAGGCATTGTGCTCAACATGTCTCTACAGATTTCTCCAAAGGTGTTTGATTGGATTCAGATCAGGAGACATACTTTGCCACTGAATCACTTTCACGCTGTTCTTCTTCAGAAATGCAACAGCAGACTTGCCCTGTACATACGATCGGGCTCTAGCAAACTCAACTAGACGGAATTCCATAGGAGGAAAAGAGAACATGTCCTCTATGTAATCTCCGATGGAATTCATTGGAATTTCCGATGGAATTTCTCTGATGGGGCATACACACCGTCGAAATTTCCGATGGAAAAAGTCGTTTGAATTTTTCCATCGGAAATTCCGATCGTGTGTATGAGGCCTTAAGGCCCCGTACACACGACCGAGCTTCTCGGCAGAATCCAGTGAGAAGCTCGCTGGGATCCATATTCTGCCGAGAAGCTCGATCGTGTGTACGTTTTCGCCGAGCAAACTGTCGAGCGAGGCGTCGAGCCAAAATAGAGAGCAGGTTCTCTATTTCCTCGATGGGCCATCGGGACTAATGGCTCGACGCCTTTTTCGACAGCCTGGTCGACAAAATCGACAGTCGGCCGAGAACCTCGTCGGGCGGAATGATGGGTTTAGCCCGACAAGGTTCTCGTACGTGTGTACGCAGCCTTAGATGTGTGTTTTGGATCATTGTCATGTTGGAAAAGTACACAACGAAAAAGGGCACGGAGTGATTCTAACATCTTCTCTTTCAATATAGAGCAGTACATCTGTGAATTCATTATACCATCAATGAAATGCAGCTCCCCGACACCAGCAACACTCATGCGGCCCCACGGAAGGACACTGCCACCACTATTGTAGGTATGCTTTTTTTCTTTGTACTCCTCACTTGTGCCACGCCATACAGTTTTGAAGTCATCAGTTACAAAAACATTTATCTTGGTCTCATCACTCCAGAGTACAGAGTCCCAGTAGTCTTCTTGTTTTTGGGCCATGCAACTTGTAACAAAGCTATTTTGTGCATGGGCTTTAGGAGAGGCTTCTTTCGTGGATGACACGCATGCCATGCCATTATCTGCAGTGTACGCCGTGTTCTGTCAGGGGAATCAATAACCCCAGTTTGGCTTTCTACTTCTTTAGCTATCTGCAGTGAACTTACATGGCGATTATCTTCATCCCTTCTAATCAGAAGATGCTCTTGTCAAAGTGTTAACTTCCATGGACGGCCTGGAAATCTTTGTGAGATGGTTGCAGTTCCGTCTTTGTTAAATTTTTGTATCACTTTTGCTACAGTATTCTGACTGATAAGTAAAGCTTTGCTGATCTTCTTGTAGCCTTCACCTTTCTTGTGTAAAGATTTTTTTTCTTTCCCAGGTCTTTTCCATGTGGTGCCATTTCTGACAGCATAAAATGGGAGGGGTTTTCTTTGTTAAGTAACACCCTTTTATAATCAACTGTCTGTGCTGGACATCTGTTTAATGAACTCACCTGTAGTTGAATTCTTGTTAATTAGGATTTTGTTGTTTTAGGCCCCTTTCACACGTGCGGACCGTTACCGTATGTCCGCTTTTTCATCCACCCGTTTGCGGATGAAAAAGGGACATACATTGGTCCCAATGAGATTGCGGGTGTCAGCGGATGAACATCCGCTGACACCCGATCTCATCCGCCTCCGCAATGATCCGATTCTGCAGACGGAAGAAAACACTATTTTTCCTTCCGTCTGCGGATCGGATGAACACGGACCCATAGGGGAGAGCGGAGAAAAGACAGGGCGGTCCCTGCACACTGTGCAGGGACCGCCCTGTCATCCGCCGGCTCAGCGGGGATCAACGGAGCGATCCCCACTGAGCATACGGAGGCAGATCATTACTGATCCGCCCCATGTGAGAGGGGCCTAACATTTAACTTTTCTCTTAAAATTTTCACTGAGGTCGCTGTATTCATTTTTGCAACACAGTCTTGAATGAATTTGTTAGAAAAAATACTGGTTTTGTGCGTGCAAATTAACAAATCTTGGTTGAACTCAATGGCCCGCATTTGTGGGAGTAAAGAAAAGGTTTTCTGACAATCTGTTGGGGTGTACTTATTTATGCTGTGCTGTGTATGTATGTATGTATATATATATATATATATACACACACACATACAGTTGTGCTTATAAGTTTACATACCCTTGCAGAGAATATGAATGATAACACAACCTTATCTGCATTAACTCAGCCTCAGAACCTGTGTAATTAATATGTGTCCTGGACTAACCACTTAAGCCCCGGACCAAAATGCAGCTAAAGGACCAGGCCCCTTTTTTGCAAATTGGCACTGCGTGTGGCTGATGTGGCAACCCTATCACACATCCCTAAAACATCAGCGATACAGCTCCGTACCTTTCATCATAGGCCTTTTTGTCTCCTCTCCAAATGTAGTGTTTATAGTTGTAGCCAAAAAGCTCAATTTTGCTCTCATTACTCCAAATAACTTTACAGTATGCCAAAAGGTTTGAATTGTGTCTCTGTGCTGTTTGGTGTATTGTAAGTAGGATACTTTGTGACATTTGCTTAGTAATGGCTTTCTTCTGGTGACTCGACCATGCAGCCCATCTTTCTTCAAGTGCCTCCTTATTGCGCATCTGGAAACAGCCACACCACATGTTTTCAGGGAGTCCTGTATTTCACCTGAAGTTATTTGTGTTTTTCCTTTGAATCCCAAACAATTTACCTGACAGTTGTGGCTGAATTTTTAGTTGGTCTACCTGACTGCGGTTTGGTTTCAACAGAACCCCTAATTTTCCACTTCTTGATTAGAGTTTGAACACTGCTGATTGGCATTCTCAATTCCTTGGATCTTTTTTTATGACTCTCCTTTTTTTTTACAGTTCAACTACCTTTTCCCGCAGATCTTTTGACAATTATTTTGCTTTCCCCATGACTCAGAATCCAGAACCCTCAGTGCAGAACTGGATGAAAGATGCAAGGGTTTGTCAATTACAAACAAACAGATCACAGATGAGGATGGTTACCTTCAATAGCCATTCAAACCCCTTTGTGTCAACTTGTGTGCATGTTATGAGAGCGAGGGATAGAGAGTTTTTATTTTTTAACTGGGCTCAGTATATCTTACCCAGATGAGAATGACATAGCCTTCAACTTCACATGTTCCAGGAGGCTTTGACCAATCTACAGCACATGCACCATGGCAAGAACGAAGAAGAGAGAGCATGACTTCAAGTGATGTAAGGAAGGAACTTGGTGGTGCTGAAGGTCTGGTTCATCCCATGCATGTTTTTTTAGTACATTTTCAGTTTTGCAGAAACACGCTACAGTCCATTTAACATAGTTTCCTAAGGATGTAGTTCACATCTATGCATTTTATGGAAAGAGCAAGAGACTATTTTTTCTGGGTTTTGGTTCCATAGACTTCAATGGATCAAAAGTGTGTATTGAAAAATGCAAAATGCACTCGCAAACTGCAACCTGCATAGGTGTAAATCGGGCCGACATGGATGTGCAGCAGCTGAACAATGCTGGATTTGTTAGGAGAGTATGTGTATTGAGGATAACCCAGTGAACAAGGGTGTATTAAAAAATAAAAATGAATACAGGGGTATGAATTTTTTTTTTTGTATGAAATTAATGAGAATAGTGACATCCAAAATCGTTATATTTTTTATAAAATACATGCAAAATGTCATATAGTTTTTCCTTTGGGCAGAGTGATAAAATAAACTTTTTCCATCTTAGGCTGGATTTACACCTATGCATTTTTAGTGCTTTTTGCAGATTTGCACTACAGTCCATTTAACATGGTTTCCTATAGAGCACGTTCTGTAGTTCAACTCTGCAAAATGCACAAGTCTAATGCCGCGTACACACGGTCGTTTTTTGCAATGAAAAAAAACGACGTTTTCTGTGAAGTAAAAAACGACGTTTTTGAAACGTCACTTTTCAAAGACAATTTTGCATACACACCATCGTTTTTTCACAAAAAGCGAGGTTACGTTCACCACTCTTTTCCATTGAAGCTCGCTTCATAACTAGCTTTTGGGCATGCGCAGGTTGAAAAACGTCGTTTCGAACGACGTTTTTGCTACACACGGTGACTTTTTGTGAAACAAAAAACGACGTTTTAAAAAAACGACACAAAAAATTCAAGCATGTTGGAATTTTTTTTTTGGTCGTTTTTTTTAAGACAAAAAAACGACGTTTTGCCCACACACAATTAATTTAAATGACGTTTTAAAAAACGTTGGTTTTTTTCATCGCAAAAAACGACCGTGTGTACGCGGCATTAGGCTGGATTCACACCTATGCATGTTGCTTTTGAGCATTTTTGCAGTGCTTGCTTCATTTTTCAACATGTGATTTTACTGCGACTTTCAGTTTTTTTTGTAAAGCCAGCAATTTTTTATTTATTTTTTCATTTCCTTTAACAACCAGCTATAAACAGGTTAAAAAAAACAAAACACAAACCGCAAATCGTGGTACTTGCATTTTGGATGCGGGTCCATTGAATTCTATTACATGCAAAACACTGCTTTTTGCAAAAAAAAAAAGTCCCCGACCTTTTCCAAAAAGGCAGAGGCACAAAAAAAAGCATTCAAAACCATGTTAAAAAATGTCCCTACATTTCTGCAAAATGCATTACTGTGAATGGAGCCTTACTGCAGCTCTTCCCCTAGTTCAGGGGTAGGCAACCTCGGCTCTCCAGCTGTGGTGAAACTACAAATCCCATCATGCCTTTGCTTCTAGGAGTCATGCCTGTGATGGTCAGGGTTTTGCACTGTCTCCTGGGACTTGTAGTTTCACCACAGCTGGAGGGCCGAGGTTGCCTACCCTTGCCCTAGTTGATGTGGACAGAGGACAATGAACAGTGAGTTTCTGTTGAAGATTTCTGGTTGGAGGAAAAAAAAAATGGTAAAACGGGTAAACTGTTGCCTGTATCAACCAATTAATCTTGTAAAATTTTCTTTAAAACAAAAAAGGTAAAATCCAATTGCTCACCATTGGCAACAATTCCACTTTTGTGATCATTTATTTTTTGTAGATTACATTTTTTGTTTTATTAAACTGCACCTCCCTGTCTAACTGAAACTTCATACAGATTTTTAAACAGGATGATGTGTCGCTATACTGACATATTTAGCTGTGTGCAAAACTTTAAGCATGAGCTATTGAGCTCTGTAAAAGCAAATTATTTTTCAACAAAGCAGCTAGAGCGCCATCTGATGGCTAGAATTGTATGCATTAAATAATGACACGGACCTTGCACTAAAAGACAAGGGACCAGATCCACATAGAAATAGATTGGCGCAGCGTATCCGAGATACACTACGCCGCCGTACCTTACCTGGCGTAATTTCAAATCCTGAAAGATTTTGCGCCGTAAGTTACGGTGGCGTAGTGTATTTCTGGCGGCGGAATTCAAATCGGCGATTAGGGGGCGTTAATCATTTAAATGAAACGCTTCCCCGCGTCGATCGAACTGCGCATGCTCCGTTCAGAAATTTCCCGCCGTGCATTGCGCTAAATTATGTCGCAAGGCCGTTATTTATTTTACTAGTGTAAATTACGTACATTCCTATTCACGGACGACTTACGCAAAACTTTAAAAAAAATCTCATTTCGACGCGGGAACGACAGCCATACTTAACATGGCAAGTCTAACTATAGGCAGCAAAAAAGCAGCTTTAACTATACACCGGAAAAAGCCGACTAGAGATGCCGAAAGAGAATGCGAAGGCCGCGCGTACGTTCGTGGATCGTCGGAAAAAGTTCATTTGCATACTCGACGCGGAAAACGGCGAGAACTCCACCCAGCGGATGCCGAAGTATTGCATCTACGATCCAAAGGCGTACGCCTGTCGGATCAAACCCAGATGCCATCATATCTTGGTTTGAGGATTCAAACTAAAGATACGACGCGGGAACTTTGAAAGTACACCGGCGTATCAGTAGATACGCCGGCGTACTCTCTCTGTGGATCTGGCCCCAGGTGCTTACATCCTTAACATTATTGCATGGTATCTGTAAAGTTACACATCCATGGAGACATTATAGCTTTTAGTTACAATGTTTAGGTTACGGCGATATCACAATCCTCTCAGCGAGATCCTGGGAAATGTAAGGATATCATATCTCATGAGAAGATGCTCCTGAGCTGTTCTAAGCTGTGTGTAAACACAGAGCTCCACGTGCTGTCAGAGGAGAGGAGACCGATCTGTGTCCCTTGTACATAGGGACACAGCATCGGTCACCTCCCCCAGTCACCCCAACCCCCCCCCCACACAGTTAGAACACACCCAGGATACACATTTAACCCCTTCCTCACCCCCTAGTATTAACCCCTTCCCTGCCAGTCACATTTATATAGTAATTAGTGCATTTGTATAGCATTGATCGCTGTATAAATGTGAATGGTCCCAAATTTGTGTCAAAAGTGTCCGATATGTCCGTCGCAATATCGCAGTCCCGATAAAAATCGCAGATCGCCGCCATTACTAGTAAAAAAATAAAAAATAAAAAAAAAACAGAATTCTGTTTCCCATTTTGTAGGCGCTATAACTTTTGCGCAAACCAGTTGCTTATTGCGATATATTATTTTATTTTTTTTACAAAAATACGTCGAAAAATACGTATCGGCCTTAACTGAGAAAAAAAAAAATTGGGATATTTATTATAGCAACAAGTAAAAATATATATATATTTTTTTTAATTGTCGCACAAAATAAAAACCGCAGAGGTGATCAAATACCACCAAAATAAAGCTCTATTTGTGGGGAAAAAGGACATCAATTTTGTTTAGGAGCCACGTCGCACGACCGCGCAAATGTCAGTTAAAGCGATGCAGTGCCAGAAGCTGAAATTTGACCTGGGCACGAAAGGGGGTTTATGTGCCCAGTAAGCAAATGGTTAAGGAAGACCCTGATTGGGACTGTGACATAATGGGAACTCTGATGTGTTTTTTTTTTTTTTTTACTTGCAAATATTTATAAAATGTATGATGTGATCTTAGTATTGGAAGATATTTAGACCCCTGATCGAAAGACTTGATTATAATAAAGAAAAATTATGAAATTGCCCTTCATGAGCAGTTTAACTACTTAAGACCCAGACCAAAATGCAGGTAAAGGACCAGGCCCCTTTTTGCGATTCGGCACTGCGTCGCTTTAACTGTCAATTGCGCGGTCGTGCGACGTGGCTCCAAAACAAAATTTGCGTCCTTTTCTTCCCACAAATAGAGCTTTCTTTTGGTGGTATTTGATCGCCTCTCCGTTTTTTATTTTTTGCTCTATATACAAAAATAGAGCGACATTTTTGAAAAAAAAAACAATATTTTTTACTTTTTGTTATAGGAAAAATCAAATAAACTAAATTTTAGTCAAACATTTAGGCCAAAATTTATTTAGCCACATTTCTTTAGTAAAAAAAAAAAAATCGCAATTAAAAAAAAAAATAGCTACCTAGCGGGAACAGCGACAGTAATACAGCGATCAGAAAAATGATCGCTTAGTGACGCTGGCAATAGGGAGTGAACTAGGGCGGAGATCAAGGGGTTAAAACTTTATTAGGGGGGGTACAGGGGCTACCCTGAACCTAACACTAACTGCCTGTCACACTGACACTAAATACAGTAATCATACATATATGATTACTGTATTCAGTGACACTGTGACAGGGGGGGAGGAGGGGGGGGGTGATCGCAAGGGGTTAATGTGCCTGCGTGTACTGGTGGCAGTGTAGTGTTGTGCAGACTTACTATGTGATGTGATCTCTCCTCAGCGGCAGTTGAAAATACCGCCTTGAGCAGAGATCACATCACTTCCCTCTTCCTGTGTTTACACAGGAGGAGGAAATGACACGGCGGGAGTGCGCGGATTGGCTGGGAGCGATCCGGGGGGGGCGGACAAAAACTAATAGCCGCCCCCTCATCCCGGATCGCTCGACCAGCCACGGGGACCGCCGCATGTACCGAGGGGGGTCCCGATTGGACCCCCGACCCACGGCAAGGCAGGCACATATATACGTTGATGTGCCTGTCTGTGCCATTCTGCCGACGTAAATGCATATGCGTCAGTCCGCAAGCAGTTAAGCACTTTCTGGTGTATACTAGCAACTGAGAAAAGACCATTAAGTTTGTCTCAAAAAATACAAATCCTATCCATCAGCTTAGTGGTTTGTAAAAGAACTTGGGATCATTTTACAAAGTGACAAAAACAACAGGGAAGTTTATGCGGTTCAACAGGTATTTATTTATTGAGGATATGGTCAAAGATTTCCCAATTAGTATGATACTAATGTATCCACGTTATCATTCTGAGATCTTGCTCAACACATTTCAAGCTGCAAATGAGACAAGTGATCTTCACATGAGTCTAATACGAATGTCATTTTCATTATTTATTGTTACATAGAGCAATTTACAAGACATCTGAGAATATCTTTTAGATTACAAGCACATTGTAGCTATCTTTTGTGACAATGGTAAAATACAGAATGTACTGTATTGCTCAATATGTCATACTGACAGTTTGCAATCAAAAAATTATGCTTTTCAGCTTTCTAGTTTGCACAAAAATCTTAACGATGCGCAATGTGTAATCATAAGCAGTTGCCCAAAGCAGCCAAATTTAAAAATTTTGGTTTACAGCAGACCAAAGAATTTTTATGTGTTGCAAGTGATTTACAGGGAGCACATCTCCTCCATTTGTGGCCTACAATGTTAATGCTTACCACTATCCAAGTATGGGTACACAGGAAACCCAGTCGGATTATGCTTACTCTTAACTCAGTATTTTTAATATGTTCGAGTTTTACTGTGCAGTGATTTCATGGGTCTATAAAATTTGTTGTTCTTATGGTGTTAATAGTGAATAATAAAAAAAAAATAGTTTGACAGGTCAAAAAAAAAAAAAAAATATTTCCACTCCACATTCTGTTCCTAGCAAACCTATTCAATAAGATTCCAGGTCCATTTACACTTAAAGGGGCTGGAAAGGTTCTAGTTTTTCACCTTAATGCATCCTGTGCATTAAGGTGAAAAAACATTTTAGGATCACTGGCCCCCCAGCCCCCCCCCCTGTTTTACTTACCTGAGCCCTGGAGAGTCCCATGTCGCGAAAGCGGTCTTCTTGTCTCTTCATTGGATAGATTGGCTCACGCTGCTGTCAATCAACTCCAATGATGCAAGGGCCGGGCCGAGCCCCGTAGTCGGCAACTCAGGAGCGCGCTTGCAAGGTAACCCCCTTGGGAGAGCGCTTTCCAGAATGGGTTATCAGAGGAGCCGAGACAGCCGCCGAGGGACCCCAGAAGGCAAGGATTGGGGCCACTCTGCAAAATGACCGACTTGTGTCAGACCAGTTAAGACGGCTCTCATCAAAAAACATTGATTTTTCACATGTCATGCGACATGAGCTTCTAATGTTGGAGCGTTTGTAGGACAAGTGTGAACCCAGCCTAAGCCACATGAGACTGCTGCTACAAAGTTCAACCTACTGAACCTTCAATAAGTGAGGCAGTCAGTGCTGGTACCAAATTGAATGGAAAAATTACACAGGTCAACAAAACTGTGTGCAGCTTAATGAGGCTATTCAGTTATGGATAATAAGTTGCGCCTCTTAGAATGGCTGAATGCTGTTTCACTAGGTGGTTTAAGACTAGTACATGGGTGGCATCGCCTGATTCAATAGAAACCAACTGACCAGTGTGTATGTTGGCAAATTTGCCCAGCTTTTGTCGAATGGTCATATGCCAAAAAGGTCTGCCGGCCGACTACCGCTCAGTGCTTTAAGCCAATGGCCGAGAGCACTGACCGAAATTTTCTGGTGGGAGTTGTCCCCATCAGAACACAATAGTACAGCAGGGGGAGAGCACTGTACTAGCATCGGATTGTTAGTACATCAGCTCCAACCTGAGCTGTCAGTGTACACGTGGTTGATCATTTGCCTGAACAATGCACCTTGTCCTAAAGATCTTAGCCAATAAGTGGGATTAGGATGGGGAGGGAAGAAAAAAAGAAAGTAAGGATGATAAGAACATGCGAGAAGGTTGTTATTGCCATTAGTACCTAAACTAATTAAATTCTTCCTGACAGAAAGTAAAGGAAACACTAAAGATGTAATGATTAGGCACAGGATGTTTGTGTGAAACGCGTCTACGTCACCTTGTGTTGGCATTTTTTGGTGTTATCACTTTAAACAATAAAAGGCAATCAGATTTCCTGGATGTGTAGCCATTTATTTTCTTACAAGTTTTCCACAGAGGCGGGCCGGCGCTGGCACTCTAAGGCCGCGTACACAGGATCAGACCGGTCCGATGAAACTGGTCCGTTGACCAGTTTTATCGGACCAATTCGATGGTGTGTACGGCCTATCGGACCGTTGTCCGTCGGACCAAAGTTTTAAAACTTGCTTTAAAATCTGTCCGTCTGACCGATTTCATGGTTAGTACACAAAAGCATCGGACCAAAAACCTGTGCATGCTCAGAATCAAGTCGACGCATGCTTGGAAGCATTGAACTTCGTTTTTTCAGCACGTCATTGTTTTCTACGTCACCGCGTTCTGGTCTGATCGGATTTGTGGTCCGTTGGTGTGTACGCACATCAGACTACTTCAGCGTGGTCCGATGAAAACAGTCCGTCGGACCAGTTTCCAGCCCCCTAAGTGTAAATGGACCTGGAATCTTATTGAATAGGTTTGCTAGGAACAGAATGTGGAGTGGAAATATTTTTTATTTTTTTTGACCTGTCAAACTAGCAGGGAGCACAATTACATTCGTATTAGACTCATGTGAAGATCACTTGTCTCATTTGCAGCTTGAAATGTGTTGAGCAAGAGCTCAGAATGATAACAAAAAGGATTTGTCTGTGTCTTTATGTTCCCAACAGTGCTGGCGATTCACCTTTTTGGCATATGACCATTCGACAGAAGCTGGGCAAATTCGCCACCATACACACTAGTCTAAGAGACATTCCACCTCAGGATATCATCATACACCTGGAGCAGCCGCTCTTTTTCTTTGTATAAAGGAAACACTAAACTTTGCAGCTCAGGTCACACTACTGTGCTATCTCAATACACCTTACCAATAGACGTAGACTGTTGCGGAGTACTACAGTACATGGGAACTAACTTCAATAGTGCCATGTTACAAAACTTATATTAAAAAAAAGGGGGAAAAAACTGAGTATATAGCAGAACTGAATTTGGCTGCAATAAAGGGCTGCGAGTTGTTTGGTGCAAGGTTGGCTTTTAAATGTGGTGATAAAAAAAAAAAAGGATTTGTCTGTGTCTTTATGTTCCCAACAGTGCTGGCGATTCACAATACCTATGGTTTTGCTTTGAAGCCAAAATGTTTAATTAGATTTAAGTTTAGTTTAATCAGATCATAGAACCTTCTTTCTGCAGGTTTGCTTTCTGGCAAATTGTATGAGTGGCCGGGTTATCATCTGATAGTTTCTTCAAACTCACCTGTGGATAACTGCAGCTCATTCAGGATCCTCCTGGTTACTCATTAGACGATTTATCCTTTTACCCAGTCAATGGGTCTTAGTGGGACACCTCTTATAGGCAGAATAATGGTTATAATGCCACACACACATAAGAGAATATATCCCTAAAAATGAACAATGGGAGGATGTTCAAAGATTGAATGTTTTTTGCTTTTCAACACTATATACCATATTAGCTTTGATAGCCCCTTTCTTCTCATGCTGCGAACACTTTAGTTATTAATTGCAGTCCATAGTACTACAAAATGTTGGGGGGGGGGGGGGGGATACTAATAATGCAAAGCAGAATAAGCTAACCCCCAACTACACAAAGTTAGAATTCCACTCTAAATTATATTTTCAGAAATGTTTTGCCTCTGCGTTGTGCTATATATAGTTCAGAAACTATTAATGCACAAGCCAATTGAAAATGTGTTTCAAACTGCAGTACTTTTCAGGCAGCCAAAAAAAAGGATTTTTAATAAACAGCTTACCTGTAAAATCCTTTTCTTGAAGTACATCACGGGACACAGAGCGCATAGCCATTACACTTGGGTTATATGGGTACCTTCAGGTGATGGACACTGGTGTAATCAATTTCACAGGAAGTTTCCTCCCTATATAACCCCCTTCCACTGGGAGTGCTTCAGTTTTGTAGCAAGCAATTCCTCCGAGGTTACACAATGTTCCCCAAAAGAGGGGTGGGAGCTCTGTGTCCCGTGATGTACTTCAAGAAAAGGATTTTACAGGTAAGCTGTTTATTAAAAATCCTTTTTTCTTTATCGTACATCACGGGACACAGAGCGCATAGCCATTACACTTGGGATGTCCTAAAGCAATGCTCTATGAAGGGAGGGAGACCGTAAGGCCAAGAATAGCCAAACAAAAAAATTATCAGGAAGTAAAGTAGCTCCACCAACAGAGAAAAGGGGGCGTGACCCGGGCCCGAGGATTCTATACTGCTGCCCGTAGGACCGCCTGCCCAAATGCTGCGTCCGTACCCTTTGCAACGTCCAACTTATAAAATTTAGTAAACGTATGTACGGAAGACCAGGTTGCCGCCTTGCAAACCAGTGCCATAGAGATCTGATGGTGTGCCGCCCAGGAGGCACTCATGGCCCTCGTAGAATGGGCTTTAACTGATAAGGGAGGTGGAACGCGCTTCAGATCATAGGCCTGAAAAATCAGCTGCTTAATCCACCTAGCCAAGGAAGACTTGGCAGCCGGCTGACCCTTCTTGGGGCCATCCGGAAGAACAAAAAGCACATCTGTTTTCCGAATCTTCTCTGTAGCCTTGAGATAGACCCTCATGGCTCGAACCATGTCCAAAGTATGAAGCAGTCTTTCCTTTCTGGACTGGGGAGTAGGAAAGAAGGATGGTAGGACTAGGTCCTGATTCAAGTGAAAACTGGATATGACCTTAGGAAGGAAAGAAGGTTGAGGCCGCAGAACCACTCTGTCCTTATGCAGAATAAGGTATGGCTCCCTGCATGACAAGGCTGCCAGCTCGGAAACCCTTCTGGCCGAAGCCATAGCCACCAAGAAAACCAACTTTCGGGTTAGTAGCACAAGAGGGATTTCTGTCAGAGGTTCAAACGGCTGCCTTTGTAAAGCTGACAAGACCAGATTTAAATTCCAGGGGCAGAGGGGAGCTCTAATAGGGGGATTCACATGCAAGACCCCCTGCAAGAAGGTTTTCATAAGCGAATGGGTGGCCAAGGGTCTTTGAAACCATATCGATAAAGCCGACACCTGCCCCTTTAGAGTACTAAGAGCCAACCCTTTGTCAACGCCAACCTGGAGGAATCGCAAGATCCTGTCAATAAAAAACTTTTGAGGATGCCATTTTTGAGACTCGCACCACTCCACATAGGTCCTCCAGACTCTGTAATAAATATTTCTAGAGACTGGTTTCCTAGCCTGAATCAACGTAGATTTGACCTGAGCTGAGAGGCCTCTGCCCTTAAGAATTAGGGATTCAGCCGCCAAGCCGTCAAATTTAGCTGCTGTGAAGCAGGGTGGCAGATTGGGCCCTGAGACAGCAGATCTGGGCGCAGGGGGAGAGGCCACGGCGCCCCTACTGACATCCTCACGATGAGTGCGTATCAAGCCCTCCTGGGCCAGGCTGGGGCCACCAGGATCACAGGCCTGCGCTCCACCCTGATCCTCCGTAGAAGGCGGGGAATCATCTGCAGTGGAGGGAACGCATACAGGAGAGAAAACTGGTGCCAGGGGCAAACCAACGCATCGGTCCCGTAGGCCGAGGGATCCCTGGCTCGGGATATGAATTTGTCCAACTTTTTGTTGGATCTCATTGCCATAATGTCCACATCTGGAACTCCGAATCTTTGGCAAATCTCTTGGAATACCTGGGGGTGAAGAGACCACTCCCCCGGGAGCAACTGTTGACGACTCAAAAAATCTGCTTGAGAATTGTCTATCCCTGGGATGAACACCGCCGAGATGCTGGGTACATGGGCTTCGGCCCATGAGAAAATCAGGTTTACTTCCCTTTGGGCCGCTCTGATCTCTAGGATATTGATGGGAGGCAGTTTTTCTGCCTCCGACCACTGCCCTTGCTGGGTCTGTCCTTCTAGAACTGCCCCCCCAACCTGACAGGCTGGCATCCGTGGCTACTATCTTCCACCTGATGGGGCAAAAGGATTTCCCCTTTGACAAATTTTGAGGGACCAGCCACCAGAACAGGCTGCCCCGGACCCCTGGGGAGAGAACTAACGGACGATCTAACGCCTGAATGGACTTGTTCCAAGCAGAGAGAATGGCTGCCTGGAGATATCTGGTATGGATCTGGGCGTAGGCCACTGCCTCGAAGGTGGCCACCATCTTCCCCAGCAGTCGCATACATAGGCGAATAGTCGGCCTCTTCTTGCCTAAGACCACTTGAACTGCTTGAGTTATTGATCTGACCTTTGCTTGAGGTAAAAATATCCTCTGGCAGTCTGTATCTAGCCGAAGGCCTAGATATTCCAACTGCTTTGTGGGTTGCAATATCGATTTTTCTTGGTTCACAATCCACCCGAATTCCTCTAGATGCCGAACTGTGCGAGCTACTGCATGATTGAGGTTGGAAGCTGATCTGTCGATAACCAGAAGATCGTCCAGGTATGCCAGGACCAAAATGCCTTCTGTCCTTAGGACGGCTAGCACCGGGGCCTAACACCTTTGTGAATACCCGCGGAGCTGTTGCCAACCCAAAAGGGAGGGCTACGAACTGGTAATGACGGTGATCTATCATAAAACGAAGAAACTTGTGATGTGCCGGGTAGATCGGCACGTGCAGATACGCATCCTTTATGTCTATAGATGCTAGAAAGTCGTCTTGATGTAGGCTGGCTGCCACCGAACGTATGGACTCCATACGAAAGGTCTGAATCTTTAGAAAGCGATTTAGGCGTTTGAGGTCTAAGATAGGCCTGACGTCGCCATTGGGTTTTGGTACCCAGACCCCATTCCTGGGTTGGTACTTCTACAATTACTCCTTGGAGCAAGAGACGATCCAATGCTTTTACAAGAGAGGCCCTCTTTAATGGGTCGCTTGGAAGACTTGACCCCTGAAAATGAGGAGGGGGGACTTCCCGAAACTCTAGCTTGTAGCCCGTGGCTACCACGGACAATACCCAAGAGTCGGGAATTCTGGCCTCCCACACTTCGGAGAAAAACCGAAGCCTTCCCCCCACCCAAGAGAGTGGGGGCGCCCCTTCATGAATCTGACTTGATGACTGGTTTAACCGGCTTGCGAGACCATGGCCTCTTTCCCTGCCGTGGCTTGTCCTTGTGGGCGGCTATTAAATGCTGAACGCCCGGGAGGCCGTCGATACTGACGGGAAGTTGAAGGGACCGAGCCTGCGAAGGCCTGTCGCTTAAACGCGGGCCCACGCGGTCTTTTCTTGACAGGTACGAAAGAACTTTTACCACTTGATATGGTCTGGATATATTTATCTAGGTCTTCACCGAATAGTCTCCCACCATGAAAGGGAAATCCTGCTAAAAGCCTTTTGCAGGGTGCCTCTGCTGACCAGTTCTTCAGCCACAAAAGGCGACGCATATGAACCAATAGCAGAGATAAACGGGACGCCTGTTGAATGGAGTCCTTAATAGCATCTACTGCAAAGCAGAGAGCCCTTGGGAGGTCAGCCAATTCACGAGCTTGCTGAGCCGGTATGTCCCTTAATATTTGTTTAGTCTGATCCTTTAAAGCCTGACAAACGCCAATGGCTGCCACCGCTGGCTGAACCACGGCACCTACTGTGGTAAAAGAAGCCTTCAGTAGGGTCTCCAACTTTTTGTCGACCGGATCTTTAAACATCTGGACATTTTCAACCGGACAGGTCAGGGATTTATTCACGCAGGAAATGGCTGCGTCCACGGTAGGGAGTGCCCATTTCTTTGCAAATTCCTCTTCCATAGGATAGAGAATAGTGAACCTTTTAGGAGGGATAAAAATCCTATCAGGTCGAGCCCAATCCTGAAAAATCACGCTCTCCAGAAGGGGGTGAACCGGAAAAGAATCACAACTCAACGGTGCCTTCAAGGAACCTAAAGAGGATACCGAGAAGGCGGCAATACCGAGGAAGTCCTGTGAGTATTGCCACACCAATGCCCGTTAGCTGGAGCCCAAGGTTGCACCGATTCAGATACTGCCAGATCTAAGGCTGAGTCCCTTTAAGAAAAAAATCCCTTTTTTTTTTTTTTCTCTGGTCAGTATGGAGCTAAGTTCAGACCTGAAGATCCACAAACCCCCACTGGGTGTCACTGTATAGCCAGAAATGGCTCAGCTGCGCGCTCTGTGTCCTCAGCCTCCTCTGCTTTCAGGAGGGAATGACCAGCCAGGAAATGCTTTGCTGCTTTAACTGAGACCTGATGCTGCTGGCCCGCCCCCCCCACGCACGCTGACGCTGTAAAAGGCGGCGCGCACGCGCGCCCCCCCCCACGCTGAAACCAACATAGAGGAAGCAGAAAGCAGAGGAGAAGCCTGGACCAGCACTAGCAACCCAACAGACACCAGGCAAGACACTAATCTTATTGTAGTGCACACATAGAGGAAGCTGTCCCCATAGGCTTCCTAAGAAACAGGTTTTGCCAGCATTTCCTCCTTATAGCACGTGGGGCTGCAGTATCATGCTAACAGGCAGATCTGGGGGGAGTAGCAAATACATATCTTTAAAAGCATACATATACCTACATGTTATCTGGGTAAACATTAGTACATCCCATCCTGCCTCAAAAGACATAGTGGAGATAGTGGCTGATGCACAAGCATACCATTAGCCGACCCAGAACCCCCAGGGGGATACCTACTGTCGAACCAAGTCCCGCAGGCTCCCTCTTACCTGCTCCACGCCGCAGGGTATTGCAAAATGCAAGAGGCCCAATCTTCCCCCATCTCCGTGGGTATTGTCTTGGACCTTCAGGGACCAGGGTCCTGTGTTAAGGAACCCACACACCTGGACCTATATAGCATCCTGGCATCAGTAGCGTTTAGTTCTTGGAAGAGACTAAGGCACTGGAGCCCAGAATCCAGCCCTCCAAGGAGAGGCATTATAGGCAAAACCCCACGCAAGCAGGGCCCGGGTACCGTACACCTTGGCTTTGAAGCACTTCGGACGGATCCGGCTAGCGATCCTGGGTCCCGAGACCTCCGAGGGACAGCTAGACGTGACCAACACCTAAGACACTGGCGAAAAAACTGAAGCACTCCCAGTGGGAGGGGGTTATATAGGGAGGAAACTTCCTGTGAAATTGATTACACCAGTGTCCATCACCTGAAGGTACCCATATAACCCAAGTGTAATGGCTATGCGCTCTGTGTCCCGTGATGTACGATAAAGAAAAACAGAAGTTCATTAAATTCTTTAATTGCTTTGTCATGCAACTACCCACCAAATATGAAGCATATCTTAATTTATTTTATTTAAATCCACCTTTGTAATAAATGCATGACTTGAAAAAGAACATCTTTTCATATATTTATAATTCGTAAAAGACTTAAATTTTCCTTAAGTGAAGGCAAGTTGAATTAACACATTTTGTACAAAAGCAAGACTAAATACAATTTTATTTTACAAGTGTATTCTCTGCCAGTAACAGAAGACCTTTTTTCCCCCCCTCTCAGATTTTTGAGGTCTCCTTAGCACCTGTAAAAAAAAAATTGTCTTACCTTGGAATACAGCATAGGCCACATGGCAGCCTTTTGTGCTTACACATTGGCAAAAGACAGGCATTCATCCCCTACATAGCCCCTCCCATACGGTAAGGTCCTCCGTTTTGTAGCAAGCTATACACATTAAAGATAGGGGCATGATCTCAGAGTCCCATGATGCACTGCAAGAAATAGATTTTCTAGGTAAGCCAAGAATCCAGTTTTATCATACATCACAGAGCAGCCTCATTATTCCTAACAGAAAGGCCTCATTCACACTTCAGTCCGTTCAGGTCCGCCTGTCAGTTTTGACAGCGGACCTGAACGGGCGCTCCATGCGGTCCGCTAAAAACAAATGTATGGGGGATACGTCCCCATCCGGGCTTTCACATTGAGGTTGCTGGGGCAGGAGTTTTTCAGGCGGTATAGCAACGCTATTTTTAGCACTGTACCGCCTGAAAAACTCCTCGAAGTGAAAAGGGTCTAACTCTCAAAAGAGAAGCTGATGAATACAACGGGAAATAGACTTAGTAGCCCTGTGATCTTTCTTTGGTCCTTCAGAAAAGACAAACAGAGTCCGATTGCCTGACTGTGGCAGGTGATTTCATATACAGGTGAAACAAAAAAAAAATGAGGAATATCGCGCTAAAGTTCATTTATTTCACTAATGCAACTAAAGGGTGAAAACTAATATGAGATACACGCAAGCAAGATAGTTCAGTACTTGGTTTGGCCCCCCCCTTTTTTTTTTTTTTTAGAAATCACTGGCTCAATGCAGCATGGCATGGAAGCCATTAGCCTGTGGCACTGCTGAGGTGTTATGAAAGACCAGGGTGCTTCAATAGCAGCCTTCAGCTCTTCTGTATTGTTCGGTCTCATGTCTCATCTTTCTCTTGGCAATGCCCCATAGATTCTTTATAGGGTACGGGTCAGGCGAGTTTGCTGGCCAATCAAGCACAGTAATCCCACGGTCATTGAACCAGTGTCTGCGGAAAGAATCATGAAGTGCTCCAAAATCTCCTGGTCGACGGCTGCATTGACCCCGGACTTAAAGAAGCACAGTGGCCCAACACAGCAGATGACATTGCTCCCAAAATCAACAGACTGTTGAAACTTGTTCAGGAGTGGCTTGACTAGAGGAAAACGACATTTGAAGCCCATGTCCAGGATCCGTCTGTGTGTGGTGGCTCTTGATGCACTGACTCCAGCCTCAGTCCACGCCTTGTGAGAGTCCAAACACTTTTGAATGGCCTTTTCCTGACAATCCTCTCCAGGCTTTGGTCATCCCTGCTGCTTGTGCACCTTTTTCTTCCACTTTTCCCTTCCCAATAACTTTCTATTAATGTGCTTTGATACAGCACTTTGGGAACATCAAAATTCTTTTGCAATTACCCTTTGAGGCTTTTCCTCCTTATGTAGGATGTGAATGGTGGTTTTCTGCAGAACTGTCAGGTGAGCAGTTTTTGCCATGATTGCGATTCTTAATGAACCAGACTGAAAGACCATTTAAAGGCTCAGGCCCTGTACACACGACCGAGTTTCTCGGCAGAATCCAGCGAGAACCTCGATGGGAGACGTATTCTGCCGAGAAAACCAGTCGCATGTACACTTTTCGCCGAGCATCCCATCGGGAAGCTCGTAGAGCCAAAAAGAGAGCATGCTCTCTATTTCCTCGTTGTTCTATGGGGAAATTTGGCTCGATGAGCTTTGACAGCTGAACGGGTACCTCGACAGGCGGAACGATGAGTTTCGCCCGACAAGTTTCTCGGTTGTGTGTACGCGGCCTTGGGAACCCTTTGCAGGTATTATGGCTTAATTAACTGATTAGAGTGGGACACTTTGAGCCTAGAATATTGCACCTTTTCACAATATTCAAATTTTCTGAGATTGTGGATTTGGGGTTTTCATGAGCTGTAAGCCATAATCATCACAATTATGACAAATCACGGCTTGAACTATCTTGCTTTGCATATACTGAGTCCATCTCATATTAGTTCAAGTTATATTAGTGATATAATTGAACTTTTGTATGATACTCTAATTTGGGGGGGGGGCAGTGTTTGTTACCTACAAAAAGAGTGAAATGCACCTTGTTTCCTTAAAAGTATGAATACCAACACATAGCTGGTTGACACTGCGGTCAGTTTACGTTCCTCCATCAGCCGCATCTCACATCACACAATCCCATCTTCCATAATACTAAGTAGAAGTCAACCGATATGGTTTTTTTTTTTTTTTCTGGCCGATGCCAATATCAAGAAATCGGGTCAGATGTTATTTGATGCCAATTTTTCTTTTGGCAGATTTCACACTGAGCCCATATAGTACAGAGTGAAACTGACATATGTAATTGAATGCAGAGGCGCTGTCAAAATTCAGCAGTGATGTCAGGGCCCTGCTGCTGCTACCAAACACCAGCCAATGATTAAAGGGAAAGGGGGCAGGGCCAAATACACATAGCAGCCCACTCAGATCCCATCGGCTGGTGTTTGATAGCAGCTGGGCCCCAACAGCAACACCAAATTCTATTAGCTCCTCGCTCTGCATTCAGTTACATCTATCAGTTTCACACACTCAGCAGCTCAGGTAATCACCAAGCTTTGCTCTGACAATGGAGTGTGGGAAAGGGAGGAGGAACACTTGTAGGTCGGCGGGTAAAGTGCAGTCAGTAAATCGGCCAAATTTGCATAATAATAATAATAAAAAAAAAAAAAAATCGGCCGATGACAATTTCTTAAAGGCCAAATATCAACCAGCCTCTAATACCAAGGGTCATGTATGTGCGATTATATATATATAATTTATTTAAAAAAAAAAAAAAAGGCTGTTCTATACCTTATTTCCCCATCACTGCTCACATGACCTCTCGACGTCTTCCTGTCAGATCGGGAAAGGGAAACGGTGGCTGGTCACATGCGCACCGCTAGAAAGCAAGGTATAGAACATCTCCTCCCATTGAGAAAGCACAGCACGATTCACATGTGTGCAATAAAAAACAGTTAAAAACAAAAAATAGCACCGTTTTGCGTTAAAAAGTCCATGCCCTTCTTTTAAAAAAAAAATAAAAAATATGTGAATGTGTCCCATAGGAAAACATGTAACTGAACTGTAGTGTGTTTCTGCAAAAAAGCACCAAAAAATAGAGGTGTGAACCCAGACCTGAGATGTTAACATAATGGGGTTAAAAAACACAAAAACAAATACAAAAAGAGCAAATATCGCTACTGTAAGGGCCCTTTCACACGTCCGTTCAGTTCGTCCGTTTTTTGGACGTCCGTTAACGGACCTCAATGCTTCCCTATGGGTTAGCGTCCGTTAGCGGATGAGCATCCGCTAACGTCCGTTAACATCCGTCTGCGGTAAGCTCCGTTTTTTTGGACGGAGGAAAACCCTATTTTTCTTCCGTCAAAAAAACGGAACGGACGAAAAACGGACGTTAGCGGATGATCCGTTTACCATCCGATCCGCTAACGTCAGTTTTTCATCAAAATATGTAAAAAAAAAAAAAAAAAAAAAAAAAATGAAAAAAACTGATGAAAAACGGACGGAAAACGGATGTAAACGGACGGAAAACTGACGAAAAACTGATGAAAAAAACGGATCAACTGAAGGGGGAAAAAACTGATCTAAAAAACTGAACGGACGTGTGAAAGAGCCCGAAGGGGTTCATTTTTTTTACTGTGGGACAGTGAATGTAATATTTACAGTAGCGATTGGCTTTTTTGTACTATAAAGGGCTAATTTTAGTTTTAACCCTATTATGTTACTGGCCGATTAATAGATTATGAAAATTGGAATTGATTAATTTCATAACCGATTAGTTGTCGATTGATTAGTGGTTTCGGCCCTAATCTTAGGTAACAATGCTGATCCTCTAGCAGGATGACCAAGTAAAAAATAAAAAGCCTGAGAAATGAAAAACTAATGAAGTCACCACATAAAAGAAAAAACACACAAACAATACTGATGTATGGATTTTACTTTATTAAAATCACAATGCATAAAGCTACATTCACAAAAAGAAAAAGAAAAGCTTAAAAAAAGAAATCTTATGAATAAGCACTGTAACGTGTTATTTTAGAACTTAATATTCTCTCTTCCCATGAAAAGTCTTTACGAGCAAATGTTTACTAAACCAGTACGTAAAAGCAGTCTCCTGTCACGGTTCAGTCAGTCAGCTGAGGGTCATGTCATAACTTAGTCTGTGGTCTGTAGAAAGAGCACAACACAGTTATGAAAATAGATATCTAAAAAAAAAAAAAACTTGTCATTCACAGAAATGTATCCAAACACTGCATCATCTTCTACTAAACATACTCCTTTACTAATACAAAGGATGCTGATGTCGGTTTAAAAGATCAGTTCCACCTAAACTACTTGTCCATTATGGATCATTGGATATTTGCTGTTGCTTACAGAGTAAAATGCCTTCAGTGATACAAGTATGTGTGCTTTATTGGATTACTCAAGCCTTATACGCATGCCAACTAGCATCTGGTGTTCAGTTTTCATGGGCATCACTGGAGCAAATTCGAACAACCAGGTCATGTAGGATGAATGTGAGACATGAGAGCAACTTTCATAGGATTGGCATGTAGTGAGACAATCAATTTCACTAGAGATAAAACACTGGCACTGAAACACTGAATGAAAAAGGAGAATTGGTACGCAAATACAAAATGTCTGAATGCTTCTAACCTAAAGGGAGGCCATGCGGCCAGTTAAAGTGGTTGTAAACCCTTACATATACCCAGTGAAGTGACTGGGAAGTGACGGGAAGGAGGGGGGAGAGAAAAAAGGGATGGCAGAAAAAAAAAAAAAAAGGAGAAGGAAAAGCCCAGAGGCTGTCAATCAGCTGGAGCTCCCTCCCTTGTCACCTTGTATTACGATACCATTCATGCAGATTTTAGAGATTGTAGGCTTGCAGGAGCAGGGTCCTCCTAACCCTCTTGTATGGTCACCCTTTATATTGTAAAGTGCTATACAATTCCTGTAAAATAGCAGAGAAAAGCTACTTGGTTCTCTTGACTGAGACAAGTACACACTGCTTTGTTTATATTTTATGTCTGAGGTTTACAACCACTTTTAAAAAAAACTTTCCTCATTCAACATGACACAAAAGGAAATAAAAAAAAACCTGAAATACAACCAAAAATGGTAAAGTAAAAAGGACAAATATTTGTTGCCCCCCAATTTGTATAGAGTAGGGAGGGATTAAATGTGCAATTAGGGTCTTTTGACATCTGTGCCTTAAGGAATTCTCTTAGACAACTGTCATCAGAACAATGATGCCCATTCGATTTTCCTTCTCATTCTGTTCGGATGACATTTTTAAAATTATGGATTTTCTCTGACCGTCTCTGGATCTACCGTCTATATTGACAGTTTCAAATTAAGGTAATGTCTGATTGGCATTTTTCTTCTTTGCATGCCTAAGCTGAATAATTTAGACTTGTACAGGTTTAAACCAAAATCGATTTTAGGACTGTTATAGGCTGCCAAGAGTACGTCTGTCCTGTATAAATGAAAAGGGCTGCAATGTCTATGCACAGTATATAGAGCAGGGGTCCTCAAACTACGGCCCTCCAGCTGTTCAGGAACTACAATTCCCATCATGCTTAGTCATGTCTGAATGTCAGAGTTTTGCAATGCCTCATGGGATGTGTAGTTCCACAACAGCTGGAGGGCCGTAGTTTGAGGATCCCTGATATAGAGGAATCAGGCAGAGGTTTGTTTTTGTGCAGGTTTTGCTGCATCAGCAAATATTGCCAAAACGGAGAGGAAGGTAAAGATAATAATGGGGTATTAAAAAAAAAAAAAAAAAAAATAAGTTTACCTAAAATTAATCTTTTAGAAAAAAAAAATAAGTAACCTCTTGGGTCCATGCACATTCTAACTACTAAGGACATTTTTTTTTTTATTAAATATAAAGTCAGGAATCAGAACAATTTACTTTAAAACATAAAAGCTTGAAATCAAATGCATCTCTAAAAAAAACATTGTTGGTTGATACTTGTATCATGTCCAGAAGAGAATGAGTAGTGTAAAAGAATTCTGCCAATCTGGAAGCTAGAGAATTCAATGCTGAATGAATGCCAGGAGAAGAGCACAGCAGCCAAGAACTCTAATGAGGAGCATACCTAGTGTCATGTTGTATCTCTTATATTTACCAGAACACTGAAATGAAGACATTCACTCCTCACCACACTTCAATATTCAGAGTATCATAACATTGTAAGGACTATGCTATGAAATTAGTTAAAGCTTGAAAGGAAAATGAACATGTTGGCACTGTAAAAATTCTTATACCATCTAAGACGCTATTTGGCATGACATGAATGATTAAATTGTGTCCCCTCTGATTTATGATTACAAAAGTCATATTTAAAAAACTAAGCACACGGGAATGTCAGGGTAGGATCAAATTGCTAATTTTAACTTCATTCTTCAGTCACTTTTAGAGAATGAAAACTAGAACTCAAAAAAAAATAAATAAAAAAAAAAAAAATAGTTTTCATTTCACTGCCCAAAGAACTAGCCACAATGGGAAGTCAAGAATTATCACACAGCAAATTGTGTAAATATTCACCTCAATTATAAAAGCACATTTCTGTTTACTTCATCTGTACATATTTAGGTATTCATTGTAAAAAGGCATCTTGTTTTACACAGGTAAATTAAAAATCAATATTTACACAATTTTGTGAATATTCTTAAATGTATTACTAATACCGGCCCAAATAGTTCACACATGCTGGGTGTCCGAGTCTGAAACTAAAATGTTAGGTTTAGGGGGGGGGGGGTTAAGCTCCGATCCTGACCATTACGCTAAAAACCTCAGGCTTGGATCAAAAGACTACATATAAATAAAAATATTAATCCACTAGCAAGTTATTACAGGTAGAATAAAGATAGAACATCTTAAAATTGTATTTCCACTTCTGCAGTCAAATCGGGATAAACACTAACTTTACAGGTTATCGGTTCTCATTCACATGGCCTTATTTTAATATTTAAAGCAGGGTTCCAACCACAATTAGCATTTTTTAAATGCATGTCCTTTCATCATGCTTTTTTATAATTCAAATCTGGTCACTTACTATTTTACAATCCGCCGCCGCTCCGCATTGTTTCACACTGTTGTCATTTTGCTTGTGGGCATTGTGAAGTCCATAAGCACTTCTGGAAGTCTTGGAAGGGGAGTTATAATGGGGTAGAGCACTGCATCCTGGGAAATGACACATTTCCCAGGAGCATTAGCGTGCTGAGGAGTCAGAATCCTAGGTGATCCCGAAGGGACCGCATAGCAACAGGCATTTCCAGGTGAGTAAAAATATATATATTTTTTGTTTAGGTCTAATGAGCACAATAATGAAAAAAAAAAAATTGGGATGGAAACTCCTTTAAATTGCTGCTTTTTTTTATATTTCCCTTACATTTTACTCAAACTAAAATTTCCCAGTGGCCTGGGGGGAAAATAAATAAAATGCACATATTTTTGCAGCAAAGGAGCCTGGAAAGCCACACCCGAATTGTATGTTAAAGCGGAGGTTCACCCAAAAATCAACTTTGACATTAAATCCAGCATACTGCTAACATCTGCAGTATGCTGTTTTTTTATTATTTATTTATTTATTGTACTTCTCGTTTTATGAGCCGTGGTTATCCGGCTCCGAGCGGGGAATCCTGCAGGGAATGGGCATTCCTAAACCAAGAGGAGTTGATTGACGGGCTGCTAAGGCGAGTCACGCCTTCCGAAAATACCCGAGTGTCACTTCGGGTATTTACGGAAGGTGTGACGCGCCTTAGCAGCTCGTCAATTAACTCCGCTTGGCTTAGGAACGCCCATTCCCCGCAGGATTCCCCGCTCGGAGCCGGATAACCACGGCTCATAAAACGATAAGTACAAAAAAAAAATTTTTAAAACCCCAGCATACTGCAGATGTTAGCAGTATGCTGGATCTAATGTCAGAAAGTTGATTTTTGGGTGAACCTCCGCTTTAACAAGGGACAGCTCAGTGTGTCCCCAGTGTGCGTAGGGGGACAGAGACACTATGGAGATTGTCCAGTGTTAAAACGGAACTCCAGCATCTCATACACTTTACATAGTTGGTTTGGGCCAAGCTGGCCCAAACTATCCCTCAAGAACAAGTGAGGCAGCTGGGAGGTGCTGGATAAAACCGACTATAGCCAAGGCTACATTACAGCATTCCGCACCATGTCCCAGGTGCAAACGGAGACCTTCCTGTCCCATACCCGGGAACAGTTTGAGCAACGCTGGGTCATTCATAAGAAGTAGTGTATTCTATGAATACAACGCTTCCTCCGATTGGCTGAGAAGTAGTGACATTAGCCTGCCTCTACATGGAGGAAGATTAGTATTCATTGCTAGAATATATCACTTTCTATGAATGGCTGAGTGCTGCTCAGATAGACATTAAGTCTCAGCTCACATCCAGAACACTGTGCTGTATATAGCCCCCGCCACATACAGCGCATCCAGCAGCCTCACAGAATAGTGGGGGATAAAGAACTATGTAAAAGTAAAACAAAATTTGGAGTTCGCGTTCTTGCCATGCAAAAGAACGGCGGGTCTTTTGTGTGGCCGTGTATACATGGCTTTTCAAGGCAAGCTTGGCAGGAATCCTATCGGGAAAACTGTCGGTTTTCAAACGGGATTCCTGGCCGTGTGTACAGGGCTTAAGGATTCTCTTAAAATATAATGTGCAGGCTTATTTATGTAGGTGTAGATTTGGTCCTTTAGCTTTAGGCATGCGTAAGCCGAGATATACTATATTGGAGGTCAAAACCGCAGACCCTCAAGCATCAGGATAGGGATAGAGTGTGTGTAATATATATATATATATATATATATATATATATATATATATATATATATATATATATATATATATATATATATATATATATATATATATATACACACACACACTGCAATAATTTAGAAGGAAGAAGGGCTCTTGAACCAGGTGGCCATTATAACTACTGTTCCTCAAATAAGTAAACTAGGTGGTTGATTTACTAAAGGCAAATCCACTTTGCACTACAAGCGGAAGTGGACAGTTGTTGCAGACCTGAGGGGGAAGATCTGAAATGAGGGGAAAGCCTGCTGATTTCCATCATCCAATCGTTTAAATGCTGTTTTTTTATTTTCTTGCATGTCCCCCTTCAGATTTACAGCGACTGCACATCCACGTGCACTTGTAGTGCAAAGTGGATTAGTAAATCAACCCCAAAGTGTCCCATGCAAAAGATAGTAAATGTGTCCCACTGTGTGTGGTACTGATCGCTTCTGTAATCAGTGGCTTTATAAATCTTTAAACTGACATATTTGGGAGGGTAGGATTTCTGGTAATGTTCTGTAGAGACAGAGGTGGGGGGACCACAGGGAAAAAACCACAGAGCTGGGAAACGTAGCATTTGACACTAATGAAAGCATCAGGACCCTAAAGAGTGGGATTAACTTGCACCCCCCCCCCCATCTAAGTGATTGTAGATCTTTATTGCGGTGCTGTCTGGTTAAAACACAGTAAGCAGAAAGCACTTTTTATAGAGTGCCTTCTGGGTTCTTTAAGGGTGCCTTGGCAAAAATGCCTACAAATTGCCACAAACTGACCAAATTTATCAACAAGCCAGCAAGTGGATCAAGCCTGCCTTTTGGTTACATGAAGGTTTTTATAGTGCAGCATCTTAACCTTGGGCACCATACAGGCCAACCCCTGGCATCTTAAGGATGTCATTGTTTGACAAGCAGGTTGTTAGGATGCACAGCATCCTTGTTTGCGCCCCCGTCGGCACTGGAATCACGTTGGCAGAGACGGGTAAAAAAAAAAAAAGAAGAAGGATACGAGAAACTATTCAGTACCAGTTTGCAAAGTGTGGAGGAATAGATCACTTCCAATGCTGGCAACATGTGGACGATGCAGCAAGATTTATAACTATTATTTCTGTTTTTACATTTTAGAATGGGGTGCTTTGAGGTTGTGTATAATTTTAAGGGGAGCCTTGACTGAAAAAAGGTTGCGAAACAAAATTCATACAAGAACGTGTGAGCGTTCATGTATGTATGTGGCAAGTGATCCAGTATGCCTCTCTTGGGCACTGGGTATGATTTGCATGGTTTTCCTAAATGGGCCTGAAGAATTTACAATGAATACAATTTTGTAGAACATTTTTAATCCATGGGGGTCAATGATCCAAGGCATCTCTCATGTTATAATACACTTCACATTCGGGGATATAAAAAAATAAACCCCACACAGGTTTATAGCCACATCAAGAACCTCCATCCTACTGATAAAGGGAGACAATATGTCATCTTATATCTGCAGGTAAGGTCTGTTAACTGTGCTGTTAACTGTGCTGGGTACAAAAAGTATGAGGCAATGACAATTCTGAACATTTTCCTTTATTAGGCTGGGTGCACGGACAATCTTATTAAAGGGTCATCTCCTAGCAATTAATCAATCACTACATATGTAGTAGCTATTGATCACACACATTTGGAATGCTGTGTTACCATTAGCAATTAATCACAACCACATACTACACTTTCTTGTTCCCCATGTGCTAGAGATTAAATTGCATGGCGAGAAGAACAAAAAAAATAATTAAAAAACTTCACCGGTGTGCATCCAGTCATACAGTCCCTCTTAAGTGAACCTTTACTACCTTTTAAAAAATAAAAAATTCTGAAGAGCACAATGCTTGATTTTACTTTTACTGGCCAGAAAAGGGTCTTCTCCAATTTAGATCCCAAAACTAAAAATCAAAAAGGGACAGAACTTTTCTAGCAAAAATCGTGTACTGCCTGCTTTTAGAAAGGAAATGTACTTTTAAAAGTTTAAAGTTGTGAACCCCTAAAAACAGATAATAAGAGAACCTGTACCTTTTTCTAAATAAAGAATTAAAATTGCCAGAAGAAATATAAAAATTGTATTCGAGTAAAGAAACATTTTAGAAGAAGGCTTTTATTAGATGGAGACCTGCTAGGAAGCTCTAGAAATGGGAAGACTGTTCCAAGTAACCTAATGAAACACTTACCTGAGAGAGTAAATTTAGTATGTTCTTTGTCTCTTATTGGATTCATCTCTTGGAGACTCGGCTTGCATTACTTTCAGCTTTACACCATTCACCATCTTTCCATGTAATGTGGCAATCGCATCATTTGCACTCAATACTTCGGAATATTTGACATAACCAATGTTCTTCCCCGGCACAATGTAAACTTCAATGAAATTGCCAAATCGACTGCAGTGATGTACAAGAGATTGTTACATATATATGATACTGTATTTTTTCAAAGACTCAACAGTTTTACAGAATAAATGCTGACAGTTTATCAAAAAAGAACTGAAGCAAACATACTTTTCAGTCAATAAATTTAAAAGCCTGAAACCTTATTGGTTATAGATGGTTGCTATGCTCTACTTAAATCCGGGGGAGGGGGGGTTGTCAATCGTAGGCCACAACAGTTAAGACCATCACCACCTGTTAGTCTGTGGCCTAGCATGGTATAAGTGTTTTAATAGTACTTCAGAATGTCAACTGTGTGTAGGCACATGGTGCACTTATCACATGGTCAAGGGGATCCACTTTGAGAATGTTCCATGAGTCAAGCAGTCAAACAATACCCAGAATTGCCAGATAGAGAGCCCTCTGGGCCATCTTACCCTCTACATGAGTGTACTAAAGGCCAATGCATAGTAAGCCAGCTCTAATTGTGTACATGCCACTGAACACTCCAGGGTCATAAGGTTTAAAAAGGAGGACACTTTGGGTGTCAAGCTTTCAGGCTGCCACTAGTAGCAAATTTTCAATAGAACTGAGGCTGCATTCACAGCTGGCAATTCTGCCAGCGACTCGAAATGCCGAGATGTAAAACGGAGCCCGACACAGTGATATCACAAAATTCAATCACAGGCAGGGCTTCTGTAAGTACTTCTAATACAGCAAATTCCATGGATGCGTGAAGTTAGGATTGTAATAGGTGGTGACATGGTTTTAAAATTTAAAATTCCTACTCCTGCAGATAACTGACAAAGTGCATACAAGAGCAATAAAAAATAAATAAAACTGTGTGGAACTGCTAGTAGTGAAAATGTCACCCTATTAATGCTATAAAGGGGGAGCAAAGGTGGGTAAAATGCAGGTGTATGTTGATAGTTTTTCAATTTACTAGGTATATTAGTTCTTACTGTAAATACTTTCCGATCTGTATATTTTGTGGTTTGCATAGAGGTACTCTTGGTAAACTAAAATAGATTTATAGCTTTTTTTTTAGAGAAGCAGGTGGGAAGACCTTCAGGCTATAGCTGCTACGATAGTTAAAAATCCTTACCAGAAAACATCTTCCGCAACGTCTTGTGGCAAAGGGTGAGGATTGAAGACAACAAACAGTCTTTCCTTGGAGTGTGCATCACTGGGAGCTTTCTTTTTGTATGCTGGAAGGGTAGCGTCTGTCTGAATTTGAGAGGCAACGGGGGAGGCAAATGCTCGATCATAGGCCTGCTGACAAAAACAGATTCACTTTGAAAACCTAGCTTAATACTTCTAAAATGATGCAGGCAGCTAAAAAAAAAAAAAATCAAGATTCCCTTCAAACCAAAAACACATTTTAAAAAGACTTTACCTCTTTATGTCAAGGGAAGACACTCGGTAGCTTGAAAATGAATGATAAAAGTGTTACCCTAACTTTGATAAAATGTCAACGTTAACCCTCTTGATTGCCTCAACAGGTGTATGTGTGCTGCTTTTACTCATAGATCTGGCTGCATTTCCCTCCTTGCATTCCGTTCTAAACAGCACGGAAAAATTCAGCCAGAGAGTTTACAAAACAGATCTGTACTGGGATTGGCTGTAACCTGCTGAAGAAACGTGTGCCGCAATCACAGTACAGGTCAGCAGAGGGCTCACACACGTGCACCTTTAAACCAGGAAGTACACCGACGTATGGGTATGCGTGGTGCCTGGCTGTTTGCAGGCAGCACGTAGTTAAACTACTCTTTCTATAGTGGTTTTCAGTGACAGTCACTTTGCCCCAAACAAAGCCACTTTAAAAAATTCCAATACTTCTAGGTATGTGAAAACACGCAATGTTCCCCCTGCCGTTCCACAACACTGTGCTTGACTGTCCAAATGTCAGGCATAAATGATGTTACAGGGGTTCCCTAGCAGTATGCAGAGACTGACCATCAGGGTATGTCATTAGAATATTTACAAAGGCTGCGCAAAAAAAAAAAAAAATGCAGCATTCACAGCAGCACAGTGCGCAGCAATGCATGTTGAGCCCCTTTCACACCTGCGGACCGTATGTCCGCTTTTTTTATCCAATCTGTGTGCAGATGAAAAAGGGAAATACATTGGTCCCTTTGAGATCGCGCCCGCTTCCGCACTCCTCCGATTCTGCAGATGGAGGAAAACCCTATTTTTTCTTCAGTCTGCGGATCGGATGAACACGGACAGACTGTCTGCGTTCATCCGATCCCCCATAGGGGAGAGGGAAGAAAAGACAGGGCGGTCCCTGCACAGTATGCAGGAACCGCCCTGTCATCCGCTGGCTCAGTGGGGGATAAATGGAGCGATTCCCACTGAGCAAGCAGAGGTTCACGGGGCGGATCAGCCCCGTGTAAAAGGGCCCTTCATGTAATGTACAGTTCCTCAGCGCTATACTGTGAATTCAACCTGCCATTGTTTCAATATTTTGAAAAGGTGCATGCATTGCAGATTTCCTTCTTTACAATGAATCACACAATTTCTGAATCCAAATAATCAAAATTCAAAGGCGTCACACTGGCAGAAAGGTAATGTGTAGTATACTGAAATATTAGTAAAATGGTGGCATCCTTTGGTGTATAGCGCATTTACCTGATTTTTTTACTGATCAAAAATACATGTGATGGTAACCAATGTAAATGTGGTGAAGCAGAAAACGAATGCAAAGTGAATTAAAAGAGCACTGCTACTTCTTTCAATGAGATGAATATGAATGAAGCCATAAACTTTGTTTAGTCTCAGACCAAATGAATGTGTTTGCGTCAGAAAGGACTGATTCGTGGATCAATTTGCTCATCTCTGCTCTCCTTGTGTAGGAGGTTTATTTATTTTCAGCCTTGAATGCCTTTTACAGTCAGTTAGCGGAAAATAAAGAGCAAATGCCAGCAAGACGTGGCATTAAATAGAACAGCAACGTCAACCCTGAGCTGGACACAACATGGAATAGTCTTGATGAGTCATGAAGTGCTGTTGCCATGACAACCTTACAATGAGCTAGAGAAGCCTAGGAACGTAAAAATAAATGAAATGCCTAAACCAGCAAGCTATAAAATATGACCCTCAGTGCTGGGGAAAATAAAGATCCATGTCATAAAACTAAAATAGGGACACACAAAAGGAATCAAATTGCGCCCATTTACTAGGAATATAAAAGGAAGAGGAGCAGAGACATTTTACCCTGCATTACTTGCTGACTTGAGAATATAGAGTGGTTATTAACAAAGTGCAGTCGCTGTAAATCTGAGGGATAGATCTGAAATGAGGGGAAGCTCTGCTGAATTTATCATCCAATCATGTGCAAGCTAGAATGCGTTTTTTTTCCCCCCTTGCATGCCCCCCCTAGGATCTACAGCAACTTTACTTCCAAGTGCAATTTGCACTTGTAGTACAAAGTGGATTTGCCTTTTGGAAATAACCCCCATAGTCTTCACTTTTTTGTAGCCATCAGCTTACTGCAAGACCCCATTCACATAAGCATACCCAAGCTCCGTGGGGTAAACCCCATTCATGTAAAACTAAGGGTCCTTTCAGACGTGCGGACCGTTTTTTAGATCCATTTTTTATCATCAGTTGATCAGTTTTTCGTCAGTTTTTTTGTTTTGTTAGAACTTTATTTTTATTACATATTTTGATGAAAAATGGATGTTAGCGGATCGGATGTTAAACGGATCGTCCGCTAACATCCGTTTTTCGTCCGCTCCGTTTTTTTGACGGAAGAAAAATAGGCTCCTTTTTTTTGAACGGAACAAAACCCTAACGAAGACGGATGTAAACGGACATTAGCGGATGCTCATCCGTCAACGTCCGCTATCCCATAGGAAAGCATTGTAGTCCGTTTTTCATCCATAAACAGACATATGAAAAACGGACAAACGGTCCGCACGTGTGAAAGGGCCCTAAGAAACAGCAGCTGCATGGTCACAGATGCAACGTCCAAAATTAACAGTAATGCAGGTGTGGGTTCCCAAAACACAAAAGTGCACGTTCAGGGATCCACACAGATGTCAAATTGGGAGCAGCGTCTGTCCGTGCAGTCACTGCTCCAACTGACATGAAATGGGTAATGAACACCTTTGTAGGCAAACAAAGCCCTCACACAAAAGCATATGCTTGTAGTAAACCCGTGAACTAGGTCTAATCTGATCAATAAAGAGCATTTACACCTATGCAAGTACCGTATATACCCGAGTATAAGCCAAGGTCCCCAATTTTACCCCCCAAAAAACTGGGAAAACATATTGACTCGAGTATAAGCCTAGGGTGAGAATGCAGTAGCCACTGTAAGCGGGAAAAGAGGGTCACCCATTGCCCAGTGACGGCCTCACTGTGCCCGAGTCAGTGTACATTAACACTTTTACAGCCTGCGGGCATCCATTGTTTAAAAGTCGGTCCTGGTCCCGTTCTGTAAGAGGCGTTTCCGAGCAGCCCATCGTGGACGTCTTCTCATCCTTGGACTTGGTTTCCCAGCAGACACTGTTCAATGTTTCGCCTATCATGGACGTTCCCTTGTCCGAGGATGAAAAGACGTCCGTGATTGGCAGAACACTGAACACAGCATCTGCTGGGAAAAGCCCATCACGGAAGGGAGCTGCGACTTTTAAACAATGGACTCTCGTTCCTCTAAAGTACACAGACGTGAGTATAAGCCTCCCCATTGCCATGCATACATTTTTTTAAAATGTTTCATCAGTGTACAAGTGCAGGCCCGACAAGGAGGCCAAATCACAGAGCAAAGATGGCCCCACCAGCTCTAGTCATTGTCAGCAGGGGGAAGAACATTTGCACCCATCAGCGGCAAAGAAAGGAAAAAGTTCTGCATTTAAAGGACCATTAAGATTATAAAAATGTATGTATGGTAAGGAAACATTTTAAAGTTGGTTTACTGCTTATGCTGGCCATACACTCCACGAAAAAGTACTTTTGTGAGTGCAAACGATAGTGCCATCATGTAATGACCGATAAATCGTTCAGTGGACATAAAAAAAAAAAAACCTAGTGCAGAAAGTTCGCACTGGAAACACATTAACCTTCCGATTTATCGTTCGGCAGAAAATTTTCAAACTCGTCCTTCGTTTTTTCGGCTCAAAAACGCCCAAACGACTTTGTGCCCATTAACTGGCGGAAAAACGAAAGATCGTTCTCTTAACGACCGAATTTTCGTATAGTGTATGGCCAGAATTAGACTTTCCTTCTACTTTTAATGGCTTTTATTTGCCAAGTGTACATACATGTCAAAGGTTACAAACAGGGTGTGTATGAAATATAGTAGTTAAAAAAAAAAAAAAATACGAAAGTCATAGCATGTGCTCATACAAATGACTTCCCTTCTACATTAATACTTCATAAAAGTGTATTTTTTTAATGCAAGTACCTGAATTTGACCCATCATAAGTCTCTTGCAGTTCCTGTACAGCAGGGCTGGAGTGTGAGGTGAAGCAGTACAAAAAGCCAATGAGTTCAGGTGCTGGCAAGAAACATGTTAAAAAGAAAGCAGTGTGACCGATGAATTCATTGCCGTGCTGCTTTTCCTTTTAATGTTCAGTCATAGGCTTTTACAGCAAAAGCTGGTTTTGTTATTTATTGAAAAGGGCCATTTTTATGTTCTTATTTTGTACTGAAATTTTGCTTAAATTGTTACAGCTCTGCATTCATTCGATCTACCTAGAGTTCAGCTTTATTACAACCAGGTAGCACAATATTGCATAATGTTACACAGAATGAGAATAAAGATTACTTACAGGGGCCGCTGCTGGGAATTGTTGTTGAACTTGGGATCCCCATACTAACGAATTTACCTGGGCAGCCACCATCTGAGAGGCCATTTTTCTAAGCAGACTACAGAGAGAAGAAAACATACGAATACATTAAAACATTTGTCCCCAATGACATTATTATTCAGGATTGTTATTGTGCCAACAGTTTGTGCAGTGCTTGGCAATATGAGGGCAAACAGTCCAGTTACAATACAGGAGAAATCAGAGGGTCCTACCCAAACTTTCACATCACAAAATACTTTCTAAAGCCTCATACACAATCAGGCTCCTACTGACTTCCTTGGATTTTGCTCGGACGGGCGTAGTCTGTGAACTTGGTATGTATACACACGGTAGGACTTTCAGCCAAACAAACACGAACGTAGTGACGTAATAGACGCACTATGGTTTTTCTGCCCTTTACTGCCACCCTTTGGTCAACTTCTGCTATTGTTGTCTGATCTTTAGCATTGGTTCTGAGCATGCTTGTTTGGACTTTAGTGTACACACTATCGGATTAGCTGACGTAGGACATTTGTTGCCGGAAAGTTTGGCTGTTCACAAAGCGAACATTTGTCCAATGAAAGAGCTTGTCCGATGGAGCGTACACACGGTCAGATTGTCTGCAAAAACAGGTCCGTGTCAGGTTTGGTGTCAAAAAAGCAGATTGTGTGTACGGGCCTTAAGTATGCACTTAAACGTTATCTGACTGATCAAAGTAGTAAGTATATTAAAAGACCATTCAACTAAGAAGTGATGAAACATTTAATGAACTATAGTTGATTAGTCCCCTCTACTAAATTTCTCTTTCCGCTGCTCATCTTTGGAGAGAATGTTCAGAGAACAGACAAGCTGGTGTTATAAAGCAGCCATCTTTTTCTTAGTTGTTGGATCCACTATAGCTAGAGTTATGAGCACCTAGCAACAAGGGTCTAAACAAACACAAAAAGTTAACTGCATTAAAATGATGAAGCGATGTTAAGAGTTTTTTTTTTTTTTTATGTAGCAAATGTTTGTTGTATCCATTGAACCATGTCGTCTCACAAATCATGGAAGAAGAGAACCTACAAAAAGGGCAGGTCTTCCCAAATCAGATAACCTGCCTTCATATTAACATTATTGGGCTTCCAAGATAGATAATTACATCAGAGACCAGGCAAATGCCTGCTTACAATAGTATACTCACTCATTGCCATCGCCACCATCATTTAAGTATGTGACACCAAGACGATTTCCAGGAGGGTACTCAAAGCCATGTAGCTTGTATTTGGCATAAATAGCAGATGAAATGTTTTGGTATTGAACCACAGCATGGGCTGCCAAAAGGAAATAAGAGGGGAAAAAAAATACAATTAGTAAAATCACAACAATCCTGTACAGCCATGTAACCCATTCACAGAAACCTGTGAATGGAAAAAACTACAAGTCATTGACACTCCTTACAGCTTTGAAACAGACATCCTGTACAGAGGATACAGCCAAAGCCCAACAGTCACCAGAGAGCAAAAAAAAAAAAAAAAACGCGCCCCATGTAATCCCGCAATGACAGGTGTTTGCCAGCAAAATGATTTTAGATTTATGCATATGTTTTTTTAACCTTGTAAGTAGCAATTTTGCTTTTTTTCCCCCCTTTAATAAAAACACAATTTGAATGGTATTACACTATTCAAGCTTTCTTTCTCCCTATGAAACTTCTTTGGAGGATCTGGAGATACTGCTGTGGGTGGAGGCTATAGTGAAGGATTAACCTGCTGTTTTGACTGTCTTCAGGGGCTTTGCCCCACTACCCGCAGAGATTATTCTGCTTGTTTGACCATCCCAGCGATAGGTGGTCACTACTAACTAGTAAGAGCAGGGCTTTTTTTCCCAGGGGGAACTCAGTTCCACCACCTCTGGCTCAGACCCTTTGTAGCCTGCTCACCACAATCACTCTGGTTTCTGTGTTTACAAGTAACAGCTCTACACTCTGTGTGTAACCTCCTGAACTCTGCACTTTGTATGTAATGCAATCCTGGTATTTAATGCCCCTTTAAGACCCTTCTACTGTTTGAGAAATCTGAACGGGGTCGTGGTCGAGTTCCTGCACCTAATTTCTGAGAAAAAAAAGCTCTGGGTAAGAGTACCCGATTAAGACTTAGTGTGTCACAAGACATTTGGTGGATCTGTTATTTATTTTTCTTGCACATTGCACGTTCTATGCTCTTTAGTGTGTTGCGGCACTCAGTAATCGATCAGTGCAATAGGTTTGTTAGACTTATTCATCAAATCAGAGGATTTGCTGTATATCTTTTTTGCACATTACACTTAAGTTTTTTTAGAGTGTCTTAGCGCACACACACTTAATTAGCATGATTGTTATTTTGCTTGTGTGTATACTACTTGTATACCAATTGTGGAATGGTCAACCACCTGCCTCCCATAGAAAGAACAACGTGCATACATGTCAGATGTGGCTCCTAGGCTGCATTCTGCCCTACTAGGGAAGCAATACTGCCCAATAGGTTAAGCGTTAGGCCATTGCCTATTGTGCAATAAAAAATAAATAAAAATGTACCTCTGCCTATCAAACACCTTCCAATTATTTGTGTTCATCCAAGAAAAAGCTAAATCTTAGGATGCAGCCCTCAAATTAGAGTGTATCTGCTGAGAGTAAACACGAAGGGCCATACTTTTAATCCTATCCACACTGCTTCACAAAGTCAGTGATGGAGAAGTTACAGATCTGGGCACATAAGAATCACCTTAGTCACATGACATTGCGCATGTGTAAACTGCCAACCATGCAGACACTGCCCCCTAGCTGTGATGCCCCCACCATTCCCCATAGTGCAGGGACAGGTTCTGGAGTGAAATCTTGCTGTAACACAAAATGCAAGAACCAGCACCTTTCACCCTCCTAATACTAGAATTTCAATTTCATAACTCTCCCTCCATTTTGAAATGTAAAGTTTAAAGTATATTTATTTTTTATAAAGTCTTACAGTAAGTACTGTAGAGATCCCTCTGAACCTCACAGAACTCCAGCCCTGGAACAAGGTCAAACAAGCTGTATAGCTGCTCCTGAAGAAGTGGCACCCGGGATACAACGGTAAGACGCTTAGACACAGCTTCCTGGTTCCTAGAATCTCCACCTTTATCATAAGCTGTATAATCATACTGATCTTTAAAAAGAAAAAAAAAGGGGGGGGGGAATAATGTTAATTACACATCTGGCTCTTCAGTACAAGAGAAACAGCAACATAAAATGTATAACATGTTTACTGGTAAATAAAAAAGATGGGGGGGGGTCATTTAATTTGGCTAAACTTTTTAAATACATGTATTAGAATTTGATCGCATTTATAAAAAAGCATTCTTAGTGTACAGAGAAATTGCAACTGTCCTTTCTCCACAAAAGATTTGAAAATTAAAAACTGCACCAACACACCCTTTATGAATTCCCCCAATGTGTTTTAGTTCTATGCAAAAAAACTAAAATCTAGTCACTGAATACAGTACCTCTGACCTAGACAGCCTTCCAGATTTTCCTTTGTCCTATGATATACAATGTATACTCGAGCCACTGACATTTCACAGCGCATGAACGCATTGCTGGCAGGTATGTATATAAAGCTCAGTTTTAGGACTTTAAAATGTGTCTAAAAAAAATGTCAAAAGCAAATCAACTCATCTCTAGCCCTGCCTAACAGACTTGCCACTCTATTTTCCAACATTTGTCCTCTTCTGGATTAAAAAAAGCCCAGAACCAGTCAACCCAGTATTTTAAAAGATGGGGCGTGCTCCCTCGGGGGGCATCACCATGGAGAACTGTGCTCACAGCACAAGGGGGATAAGAGCAGCGCTGACATGGTCACCTCATTACTACTATTTGCAATACTGAGTACTAAGTTTGGTACAGGGCTTAAGATATTATATCTGAGATTTTGTCTTAACATATTTAAAGGTCAATTCACGAACCTGTTTTGTTATGATCATTACCAACTAAAAACCAATTGTCTCCCAAGATGAAAATATACATTTCTTTCCCTCTCTGTGCCCGGGTAGGTCCAATATGACATGGCAGAGTCAGAGCATAACAATGGACCTTTTTAGCCATTTCTAAGGGTGGATTCAGCCTCCAAATGCAAGGAGCATTATTCCCTACTGACCCCCCATGGTAAGAGGCATCCCCCCCCCCCAATGACAAACGCAAAAAGGATTCCTGCAATTGACCCCAAAATAATTTTAGCAGGAGTTTCCCAGAGCTAAAAATACATTTAAAGGTTCCTCAGACAAGACGTGTTGAGAAAGTCTGATCTCTATATATTTCTCTATCTATCCGACCCTCCTACATTTATAAACATCAACTTGTCAATAAGAAAGTGCATAAACTTAAGAAAACTTACCATAAGGATATATGGGGGGTGCGGCTGTTTCAAGCAGTGGTTCTGGGTGTCGGGAAGCACTGTGGTAATCTGCGGTATCTGATGTTCCAACTTTGTTTTTGGGTTCTGCCAGAATAGCCTTAAAATCTGCAAAGCAATAAAATAAACTTTGAGAAATAGTATGTGGGATGACTGTCAAATAACACTCAAGATACAGACAACGTATACCGCAAATTGCAACCCAGATTGTTGGGTGTGTGTGTAAGAGAACAAGTCATAAAAAGAGGACCAACGAGGGCTGCAGAGCTGGAGATTTGCCTCTGTCTGCCCACAGTTAAAATGGCTACTGCCAGACATACGGGAGGTAGATTATAAAATATGCAAAGTGATTGGAGGGAAGCTTCAGAATGGCAAAGATGTTTTTATTACAAATGTGAGCAGACTGCAGTTCCTCTTGAATATCAAAACTCCCGTCTCCTGCATAAAATTGCTAGTGGCTGGGCCTTGCAGCAAAGATGGCTGATCGTTTCCTCTTCGTTGCCCTTTCATTTAGCTCGTAGAGACAGTTACCAGTTTTATATGCAATTGCTCTTTACAAGGACTACTGAAAGCTAAAAACAAATTACAACAGAAAAGCAAAATATTGGACCAAAAAAAATGCAACCCAAAAAGACCTCTCAGGTAGAGAGGTAAAGTCCAACAGGGACAAACAAACCAACACTTACTTCGGTCACAGTTTTCTATCGCCAAGGCAGCCTGGGAAGGTTTCAGGAAGCGCACGTATCCCAGTCCTTTACTTTCACCTGTGCTCTTATTTTTGATAATTGAGCAATACTCAATATGACCATATTCCTGGTAAAAAAAAAAAAAAAAAAGTATGAACTGCTTTGTCAAGTTTAAATAAAATGTTTCATTCTAAAAGGCATTTTTAGCTGCACTTATTTATAACTCAGTTTAAATGTTCAGTGAAATCAATTGCTGTCAGATTTAACGCCACTTACACAGCAGTGAGAATCTACCTCCTGAATTTATATTGTCAACCTTTTCTTTTTTTATTCCCTACGTAATGGTGCCAATCATATTTAAATCTCTTCTAGCAAGTTTAGACTGGGTCCGCACTAATGCGATATTAGACCTTGCATTTGATTTGCACTGCATTCGGGCCAAATACTGGCCCATTTTTATTGAACTGGCATGTGCCATCCAATATTCAGGCCTTGTGTAATAGGCTATAGAGTTTGTGTCAATAGCATCAGTTTTAGATCATTCAGAATTTATGGACAGCTGCCTTTGACCTGCAATTGACTTCCATCTGACCTGTTAAGTCTTATATGGGATGGCAAAACCTGTTAAAAGTGAACAAAAGCATAGCGACACATGCCCTCAGAATAATCAGGTAAATGCACAACAGCCCCCATACATTATGAACAGCAGAGGATGCACTACTGAAATTATCAGAGCAATATATAGTATCCTAGATTTAACTCTTAATCATATTAAAAGGAGTTGAAAAAGGCAGAAGGTTTTTTCTCGTAATGCATTTTATGCATCAAGATAAAAAAATTAAATAAAAAAAAAAAAAATTACACAACTGTGTGTAGCAGCCCCCCTCTAATTATCTGAGCCCATTCTCTCTCCCCAGAAGGGTCCAAGATCCCCTCAGCCATCCAGGACACTCCTGATTGGCTGAGAGAGCAACTGCACCATTGTCTCCCGCAGCTGCCAAAATCGGTCAGTAGGCCAGCCAGCCAATCAGGGGAGAGAGGGGGCGGGGTCAGGGCACTGTCTGAATGGATACACAGAGCTCTGAATGCTTGGGTGCCCCCTGTAGCAAGCTGCTGGCTGAGGGGCACTCAAAAGAAGGGAGGGGCTAGGAGCAGCGAATCCAGGCTGCTCTGTGCAAAACCAACTAGATTGTGTATATAAAATATCTATCTACACACACACACACACACACACACACACACACAAAGCCTTTACAATCACAATAAATTACAAGTATGCGTTTACCTTGAATGTATCCTTGACATCATCTTCAGTGAAGGTCTTAGGAATCATCACAAATATCCTAGTTAATTCTTCATCTTCCACATCTCTGTGATTCGAAGACCCCCGGGATTGCGCAATAAACACCTACATTAAAAAGGATGCATGTTAAACCAAGGCCTACTACAAAACTGAAACATTTTAATGGAACAGCAAGTGATTGTCCACAATTTTTTTTTTAAACCAAAGCCAAAAAACAGATTACTCTCACAGACAATAGAAGGATTGCAGCACAGGTAGAATGCGGTTACACGCAATCTGCTTACAATTTTCATGACTTGGGTTTAAAATGTTCAACGTATAGGAAAGGCAAACACCTCCAGACACAGCATAGGATGTAAACAGAATCTGGTTATCGGTTCTCTTTTCTCTTCATGCGGTCAGTGTGAGGGAGAAAAAAAAAAGCTGATAAGAGACATTGGTCCCAACAGTGCCGCATCATCAGTGTCACAACAGTGAAGGAGAAAAATTACCCATTTGCTACATTTTATAAGTTTCCAGTCTTTTTTGTTTGGCAAAAAATAAATAAGTGTAAATTAAATACAACCAAAAGAAAGCTCTATTTGTGTGGGAAAAAAAATTAAATAAAAGATAAAAATGTTATTCAGGTACAGTGTTGTATGACATTAAAAGCGGGACTGCGCTGAAATATTAAAATTGGCCTGGGCAGGAAGGGGGGGGGGTAAAAGTGCCCAGTAGGCAGATGGTTAAACTAAATGATATCCTGCTTGAGTGCTGGATGTACCCCCCAAACAAGCATGCACACTAAGGAATTATTCAGTTCAAATAGTACTGGCAAGGTAAGTGCTGCCAACCCAGTAATGCATATATCACTCTCACCATGAGGAAAACAAATGTTTCTCACTAGAACAATGAAATAGACAGTGTTTACGCTGCCGTCACTATAGCAACATGCAAAAAAATAATTTCCCAGCTAGTGCATTAGGATCATGGTGCAATGCATATGCACCCAGCGGGACATAACTAAAGGATAAGTTGGCCTTTTAGGCCCCTTTGACGCTAGAGCGACTGCAAAGTCGCATGACACGTTATACCCTATGGTTTCCTACGAGTACCATTCATATCGGTGTGACTTTACGTCGCACCGACTTCAAAGTAGTCCCTGTGCTACTTTGCTTGCGACTTTGATGCAAGTTGAGAGCCACAGACCTCAAGTTTACACAGGCATTCCCTGAAACCAGCAGTGAAAGGCTTTTTTTTTTAGCACTAAAGCGCCTGAAAAAAAATGCCTTCAGTGTGAAAGGGGTGTTAGGGCCCTTTCACACTTGGGCGGTGTCTGCAGTAAAGCTCTATTTTTAGTGGCACTTTACCGTCAATTTCATGGTGCTATTCAGCCGCTAGCAGGCGAGAAGGGGCGCTTTGCCCGGCGGTATAGCCGCAGTGCCCCATTGATGGCAGGAGCAGTAAACACACCGCTCCAAAGATGCTGCTAGCAGGACTTTTTTTTAACACCCTGCTAGTGCACTGTTCCAGTATGAGGGCCCTCAGGTTGCCTTTAACATTATAGCGCCTGAAAACCGCCCCAGTGTGAAAAGGGGTCTAAAGGTCTCTCCTTTGAGATGCTGCCAATTGGCTCTCACCTCCCTCTAATCAGTGTAAGGCAAGGAGAGCCGATTACATGTAAACATGGAAGTGCCGGTTATCGGCTGTGATTGGACACAGCAGACCACATAGGTAAAGAGCTGCCTCACCAGTAAGAATGAGCTCTGGCGTGTTCGAATAGTACACGTGCAGAGCCCGCCAGGAAGTCTGCGCAGCGCTGCGCTAATCACAGCCAGGGAGACATTGTCCCGATGCTCGGCTGCAGAGATCGGAAATGTCTCCCTGGCTGCGATTAGCGCAGCGCTGTGCAGACTTCCTGGCGGGCTCTGCATGTGTACTATTTGAACACGCCAGAGCTCATCCTTACTCACCAGCTCTTTACTGAGATCAGGGTCACGCCATGTAAAAAGGGACACAGCACACGAGCGTGGCGAGACTGGGGTGACATCATCCAAAAACAAGATGATTTTGCCATCATTTACCTATACAGGGGGCGGGAGGTGGTTAAAAACCAGAGGGAGCGTTATAGGTCTCTGAAAGCTGATCAGCCCATCGAGATCTAAAAGCTGTTTTTTCATAATGGAAGATGGGGGTTGTAGTTTCTTCATTTCATTCCCAGATTAGAAGCACTGCAAATCCAGGGCATGAGCATCCAGGACAGGTGATCTCATTCTCAGCTATAGGGAAATATGGAAGCCAGGGAAGGCAAGATGCAAGTATTTAATACACACACACACACACACACATTATATATATATATATATATATATATGCGTGTGTAAGAGTGATGCTGCCAAAGGACGGAGCACGGGATAATATTTGGAGGGAAAGTAGAACAATGCAGTGACCAGGCCTGACTGGAATCCTCCATTGTCCGGAGATCCGGGGACTCGCAGCCACGCGGAAAGGCCTGGGATGACGTCACGCGGCCCTCACCTTGATGGGTTTGCTGCCGTCTCCCAGCTGACGGCCGTGCATCTCCTCCATGGCCCGGCAGGCATGAGAGGACTTGGCGTACTTGACGTAGGCGATGCCTTTAGACTCCTTGGTCTGTTTATCCCTCACCACCCACACGTCCTGGATTTCGCCGTACGCGCAGAACTTCTCCCGGATAATGTCTTCCTTTACCGACCGGCACACCACCAGAAACACCCGGCTGTTAGGAGGGTCGTCCAAGTTGCCGACTGAGGGGCGGAAGCCGCTGCTGTCCTCCATAGTGGCGGTAAGAATGGATCACAGCTGACTGGAAGATAAACACAAACCACACCGATACAGGCCTCCAAACAGCCAAGTTCCGCCCTTTCCGGTGACGTGCGAGTATAGCGATCTATGGGTGGTGTACCTAGATGGCGTCGACGAAACGTCACTTCCGTTGCACATCTGACGAAACACCCAGCTGGTTGGCGAGACTCATTCTCTGCGCAGCGACCTCTGCTGGCTAGAGGATAATAATGCAGTAGATGTAAAGGCGCCTCTGCTTGGCCTGATGTGGTTTACGTATTATTAGAAAATCATCTGTCTAAAATGAGAATCACAATTCTTTTGCTTAGAATAAAGATCAGGATTCTTGAGGCGTAACATCATCTTTCACATTATACAAACAAATTGGGCTAACTTTACTGTTTTCGTTTTTTTTTTTTAGTTCATTGAAGAGTATTTTTTCCTAAAAAATTGTGTTTCAAAAAACGCAGCCCAAATACAGTGTGACATAAAATATTGCAACAACTGCCATTTTATTCTCTTTGGTCTCTGATAAAAAAAATATATATACATATCTATGTATATCAGGGCTCGACAAAATTCGGGGAGCCAGGTCGCAATTGCGACAAGAAATTGTGACCTGGCAACCGCCGGTAATTGAGGCCGCGGCTTTGCCTTAATTACCGGCCGCCACGGGCCCGCCGATCGCGGCGATCGCGCGGTTGGGACGCACGGAGGCACAGCGTGCCCCCACCTCCCCCGCCGCGCGTTCGCAGCTATCGGCGGGCCCGTGGCGGCCGGTAATTGAGGCGCGGCCTCAATTACCGGCGGGTGCCAGGTCACAATTTCTTGTCGCAATTGCAACCTGGCTCCCCGGATTTTGTCGAGCCCTGATATACATAGATATGTATATATATTTTTTTTATTAGAGACCCAAGAGAATAAAATGGCTGGTAATTAAAGCGGACTTCCACTCAAAATCTTTTTGGGGGGGGAGTGGGGGCTTCAGGAGGAGTGGGACTTCCTGTCCCACTTCCTCCTTCCGCCGAGGGGCTGGTTAGGCGATTAAGCTTAATCGCCTACTGCAGCCCCTCACTGTAGGCGATCACATGGGACACTGACAGGTCCTAGGCGATAGCTTGTCCAATCGAATAGCGCAGCGCCAAACCGCGCCGCGCGCACATGTGCAGTGCCGCTCGCGCATGCACAGTGGGTGCCCAGCCGTGAAGCCGAAAGCTGTCACTGCCGGGTGCCCACAGTTAGAATGAAGACGCCGGCTGGGGAGGGGGGGAGAGGAGTGGAGCCCCGGCCGGCACGTCGCTGGAACGCTGGAGCAGGTAAGTGTATGTTTATTAAAAGCCAGCAGCTACACTTTTTGTAGCTGCTGACTTTTAATAAACATACATTTTGGCTGGAACACCCCTTTAAGGCCGTGGCTTTGCAGCCTTGTGAAGTGCTATGCTTCCTTCTGTGACCTGCGCCATCTGTTGGTGGCCGTTGGCATTACAAGTAAAACAGCATGTGTAATTTTTCACTGCCATCTCCTTTCCTCTAATTAGAACCCCCAAACATTATATATATATTTTATTCTAACACCCTAGAGAATAAAATGGCGATTGTTGCAATACTTTCTGTCACGCCGTATTTGCGCAGCGGCCTTACAAGCGCACTTTTTTGCAGAAAAAATACACGTTTTTTTAATTAAAAATAAGACAACAGTAAAGTTATCCCAATTTTTTTTATATTGTGAAAGATAATGTTACGCTGAGTAAATTGATACCCAACATGTCACGCTTCAAAATTGCATCCGCTCGTGGAATGGCAACAAACTTTTACCCTTTAAAATCTCCATAGGTGATGTTTAAAAAATTCTACAGGCTGCATGTTTTGAGTTACAGAGGAGGTCTAGAGCTAGAATTATTGCTCTCGCTCTACCGATCGCAGCGATACCTCACATATGTGGTTTGAATACTGTTTACATATGCGGGCGCTGGTCACGTATGTGTTCGCTTCTGTGCACATGCGTTTTCTGGCTCCTAACTTTTTTAGCTGGCTCCTAGGTTCCAAGCAAATTTGTCAAACCCTGATGTATATATAATGTTGGGGGTTCTATGTACATTTCTAGCAGAAAATAACGATTTTAAAGTGGTTGTAAGGAGATATTTTCCCAAAAACGGGCACCGATGTCTACGGCGCATGCGTGCCATAAACAACGGCGCAGGCACACTGAAGGCGATCATGCCATCACTGCATCAAAAATATTTTTTGGAGCCCCCTAACATACACACACATATACAAAGGTAAGCACGTGAATCAGGGGTGCCTACACATGAAAGGATGATTGACACGTGTTACATATTGTCATGCATGCAGCAATAATCTTAGGCCCATTAATCCCATTTAGCCCTAGGCTGATAACCAGCAGGGGCTTTTAGTGTCACCTATGGAAAATTTAGGGTACTGAAGTCTACCACTTTTTCACAGGTGAACACAATATTCAAGTGACACAAAGCCCTGGTTAACACTGGTGCAATTTGACATGTCAAATCAATTGCCGTCAATGGCACCGCCCTAATTGGATCCTCCTCTTCTTTGCTCCTGGCCCCTCCCTCCAGTTGAGTGCCCCCACAGCAAGCAGCTTGCTATGGGGGCACCTGAGCTGAGTCGCAGCTCTGTGTCCATTTAGACACAGAGCTGCACTTCGGCCCCACCTCTTCTCTCTCCCGATTGGCTTACTGACTTTGACAGCAGCGGAAGCCAATGGTGCCGCTGCTGTGTCTCAGCCAATCAGGAGGCAGAGTCCTGGACGGCCAAGGTCGTCGTGCAACATCGCTGGATAGAGATGAGGCTCAGGTAGGTATTGGGGGGGGGCTAAGGGGGGCTCCTGCACACAGATTTCTTAAGGCATAGAATGTACTATCAGGAGATGGATTGGGGGCAGTAAAAGAAAATGGAGGGGGGGGGGGGTAGAGAAGACAGGATCAAACAGCCTTTTTACATAACGTAGAGGATTAACCCCTTAGGTTCCACAGTGAGTATGACAAGCACACTTTACTGTATATACAGACTGATTTTACTGGTGTGGGTTTAGTGATACTTTAATGGTCACCATTTTTCTGCAGCTATTTGTAATGCAAAAACAGAAGAACTGATCAGTGTGGAAGGGCCATTAGGTGTCTATTTCCTTGGCACAGCCTCATCTTTTATTTCACAAGAAGTTGGGTAATATATGGTGTTTGTTTAGTGTATTCTGTTCTAGTTTGTGTCTTTTAAAGCATTGTGCTAATATCACGTGACATACATTTGGAACTATCACTATTGTATTCTCCGGGGCCTCTGCTTTCATAACATATATAACGTTTTTCGGGGTTTAACTAATCTCCAGGCTTAAAATGATTTTGTCCACATGCTTGATGTAGGGCGGCACACAGGGCTCTAGCAGCAAACCCTCCTATAGCAGTCCCTTGTTTCCCAGCACTGCATTATTATAGACTTTGTACTAGGAAGCGCTGCGGTATATGTCAGCGACATAGAACTATGGAGCTCCCTCCCATAGCCGACAATACAGCCGCATTCCCCGCCCCCAGGCTACACATCCTCTACCTGCTACTTTTCTGTTTTAGGAAATATCTCAACCTGCCCCGCCCATCCGAGTGTCACTGCCAATCGCCTCGTGAGAAGCATGGAACGCGTACAACCATTGGAGAGAGTTGGCGCTGGGCGTGGTGCCGGTCTCCAGCTGTGTGTGACGTCACGCTGAGCCCGGTGAATTCGGATTGGATGGAATTAGCCGGAGGCCAGGTCACGTGTACAGCGGAGATCGTGATCTGCAGAGCGGTGCGGGGCGGACAGTGAGCGCATAGTTGCCAACAGTCCCGTTTTTGCCGGGACAGTCCCGGATTTGGGACCCTCGTCCCGGATTGATCTTGTCCCGCTCATTTTCCCGGGATTTTGCTTTGTCCTGAAGAAAAATCTGTGTTATGGAAAACGGCAGGCGGGCTACAAAAAGATGGCCGCCACTGCAGACACAAGGATTATTCCCCTTGTGTTCAGTGGCAAGGGGAGGAGCAGCCAATCAGAGAGTCGGGGGAGGAGGAGAACACTTCCCGGAGCGATGAGGACCCTGCAGGGGGGGAGAAGAAGTGTCCGGTGGACACTAAGAGCACCCCAGCCCTAGATGACTTATGCTGAGGAAGAAGCTGCTCAAGGAGAGGCACTCTAGCAAAGTGAACTGAGTGAGTTCAGCCCCCCCCCCCCTCCCTCTTCAGAGTCTGGCCGGCAACCTGTCAGATCACTGCACATTGTTGAGGTGTCAGTGAAGAACTATGGGACAGAGCATGTTATTTATTTACAGACATCTGACCAGAAACAGATCTTCCAAGAGACCAACAAAGTTAGCCACAGTAAGAGAAACAACCTGACTAGCAGGAAGGGGGGGGGGGGATTCGGAGCATTCTTTGTGATTACTGTTTGTTTGTGTGATAGAAGGGCTTCAGCATAAGACACAGTGCCCTGCACATGGGAGTGATCTCCATGTGTCCTCCTGTCACAATCTGTCCTTATGTTACTCTGCCCCCTCTTCCTATTACACTGCCCAGGGACAAGGACCCCCCCCCCCCCATATCACCCTGTCCAGCTCCTCTCTCTCTGATCACACTGCTCAGGTACCCCCTCATGTCACAATTCTAGCCCCCCCTCTCCAATTGCAATGCCAAGGTGCTGTGTCAAAGCAAAGAGTCACCAAAATTCCTGTGCCCCATCCTTGGTGTAAGCTAAGCTGTGTGTTCAGCTCATACTGCACATTGTACATACAGTATAGCAAGTCTGCTCTGTCTCTGGCTTTCAAAAAAGTGGACCTTTTATATACGCTGAGATGTACTGGGAAAAAATGCAATTGTTGTGAGACAACTTGGTGATCAGTGATGTGAGCCTGCTGTTATTCTGTGGTTTAGCAAAAGGCATAACATTTTGTTTGAGCTGCCCTTCACCATTGACATGATGCAGGAATATGTAGGGCTCTTTCACATGTGCATTTGAGAGGTGGTGAGAAGGTGTATCTCTGCCACACTTTGCGCTTTAACCCCTTGAACACCACACTGCACACAGTTTTGGAGAGCTTGCAGAGTGCTGCCATTCATTTGAATTTGTAAACACTGTCATTGGGTACAACACCTGCTAAAAGCAAGATACGCCTCTGGCGGTGAGAGAACTCGGAGCATGTGTTCTTTGAGAAGGAGTCAGTGTGGTTCCCTGGGGAGGGGGAGAAGGCTCTGTCCCTGCCGCCGGGGATTATAGTGTGCGGGGCAGCCTGCTGTTTGGGGATATATATATATATATATATATATATATATATATATATATATATATATATCTATCTATATATATATATATATATATATATATATATATATATCTATATATATCTATATATATCGGTGTGTAGGAGAGTGGCTGGTACAGTAGTGTGTGAGCTCCACAACATCTTGGACTCCTTCTCTCCATAGTGAGTGCTTACTGTCCATTGTGTCAGTGGGTGGTGAGAAGACTCCACCACAGAGGAGGGGCTAAGCCAACAGCAGTGCCTTAGGAGACTTGGTGAGTGCTGCACTTTACACAGCATTATGTGTGAGCCTCTGTGGTTTATTATTGTGTTAGTAAACAAGGTGGTGTGTAGGGGTTCTACTTCTAGTCCTATGTATCGTGTCTGATAATAGAATAAGTAGGCGAAAATTATGCGGAGTGGGTGGAGCTTCGGGGAAGTGAGTGTGGTAATTAATTAATAGCTGTTCAGCAAAATGTCCCTGGAATTTTTTTTCAAATGTTGGCAACTATGTGAGCGAGAAGTCCGGTGAGAGGGGGAGGGGAGAGAAGTCAGAGCCGGACCAGAGATTATGTGATCGGGTGTAGATTGCAGGGACCCCCTGTGTCCCCATCTATGGAGGTCTAGGCCTTTCTGTATGTGGAGCTCTCATAGACTGGTCTCTGATCATGTGATCATGCATGCAGGGCTGGTGTAAGGATTTGCCACCCCTTGGCCCCGCCCCTGGCTCCACCCATTTGCCCTGCCCTTGTAACACATGTAACTTACCTGACACATACACTGACCCACCTACCTGACCACTACACTGACCCACCTACCTGACATATACACAAACAATGAATATGACCGGGAGCGTTGAGTTGCTTGTTATATTTTAAGCAAAAAGAGAGGGGCTTTGTTTTGTATATAAATAATGAGTAGCCACTCCCCCAATGTGGGGTTATTGCCGTAGCCAACACAAGTGAGCATAAAAGAAAGGACTATCAAACAGGAGATCTCCAAGAACCGTAAAGATCACTGATGATATAAGAAGCTACATTGGGTTATAATGGGCCATACTCAGATAAGAAATATATACATATACATTTATTAGGAAAGAATCTCTAAAAGCACCCTCTATCCCTAAATGAATGGGCTGCTGGAGGGGCAGTAAAACCACATGGTTGAGCTGTTTTAACACCCCAACTTTTGCCCCTTTAGCTGCAGAGGCAACAGCTGGGGGTGTAAACATGCTGTGGCTGCAGCTGGAGGTATACCCAGGGTGAATGGGGCTGCACTACAACTACCCCGCAACTGTGTGCATTGCATTTACGGGCTTAGAACAGGTAGTGAGGAGGCAAGATATGCCTCTTTACTGGCTGACAAATGCGATATGAACACAAATTGCATTTCAGAGGAGCAGCAGTCCTTGCTGCTATCTCGAACAAGCCCTACACAAGTAGTTCTGATGGTACAGGAATAGGGGGGTCAGGATTAAAAGTAACATACATACAGACAGATGCGCACGCACACAAACAGGCACACGTACAAACACACACAGTGCGCATCTGTCTGTATGTATGTTACTTTTAATCCTGACCCCCCTATTCCTGTACCATCAGAACTACTTTTGTCACACACACACTAACAGACATGTGTACACATGCACACATACACTGAAAGAAGAACTGTCAGAGCTGCACAACAACCAATCAGATCCAGAGTGCTGTAGCCATGACTCGAGGATGTGGGGTGTCAGTGACTGTGACAGCTAGTTATTCATAGCAGAGCCCCCCCCCCCTCACCACCTTACCCTTGGCCTCGCAGTCAGCACAGTACTTGTTGTCCTCCTCCCTCAGCATATGAGACAGGATGGCCTGGTGCTGCTCATTCAGCTTCAGGGCCTTCTCCCTCTCTGAGCGGGTGGCCATGTCTGCGGGCAGGGGAGCAGTGTCGGTCACGGTGGCTTTACCCTTTCTTCTTCCCCCTCAGGGAAAAGCGCGCCAGGCAGAGTTCAGGACGGTACCCGCGGCTCTCACGTCACAGAAGCAGTGCGTGCGTCCGACCCTCCCATAGCAACCGATGACGTATTCGGTTGGCATGACGCGGTCGGGAGGCCCGCATAGCCAGCACAGCTTCCCGAGTGTCGGGAAGTGAGTTTTACACAGCGGACCGTCACCGCTGTAAAGACAAATGATAACGAAGTGCCCAGCAGTAGCGTTACATCAGATAGCAGCCATAGCTGCCAATATTTGGGGTCATTTTGCCGCGGCACACCTGGGGACTCTTCACGGCACACTGGTTGAGAAACGTTGCCTTACCGTGTCCACCGTTGTATGGATCAGTTCAACTTCCTTTTACTCACGGGGCTGGCTTGAGATATCTGCAGTATGCTGTAAGTAAGTAGCAAGAACAGGGAAGGCTCCAAAGTGATGATTGCAAGAAATGCCGATAAGGGATGTATTCCGCGCCGCATATCCCCAGAGAGGAAGGTAGTGGGGTTAGCTTGGTTCGCGAGCGGCTGCCGGCATCTCCGTGCTCGATCTTCTAGTTAGCAATGATCCGGGGAATCAAAGGCACCGCCGTCCGGGACCCGTGACTTCAACGCGTTTCGCTGGGCGTGGTCGCGTAGCTTCTTCTGGACGATGTCTGTATTTGTCCTTGTGTGTTGGTACCCAACACGTACACAGTGGACTGGTTGTTCACTGGTGTGCCACTGATTGTTCACTTGGAGACTAATTAGGTTATTGGCTGACTGCAGCCACTCCATGCTAGGGATAGAGGGTGCTTTTAGAGATTCTTTCCTAATAAATGTATATGTATATATTTCTTATCTGAGTATGGCCCATTATTACCTAATGTAGCTTCTTATATCATCAGTGATCTTTCCGGTTCTTGGAGATCTCCTGTTTGATAGTCCTTTCTTTTATGCTTACCTGACATATACACTGACACATACACTGACCCACTTACCTGACACATACACAGACCCACCTACCTGACAACTACGCTGACCTACCTGACACATACAGTGACCCACCTACCTGACACATACAGTGACCCACCTACCTGACAACTACACTGACACATAAACTGACCTACCTGACACATACACTGACCCACCTACCTGACACATACATTGACCCACCTACCTGACACATTGACTTTTTTTTTAAATAATCAGGAGTGCTTTATTGAAGGAAAAATAAACATACACCATGTCAGCAATACATATAGTTCGTCATACAGATAAAATAGAGCATTGCATACCATACACGTGTTTCACACACAATGAAGATTAACAGTACAGTCAGGTGCTCGGTTAGAGCAACTAGCAGACAGGAGAAAGAGGATATATTCTAGGGATCTAGAGCAGACGCCACCATTTCCAGGAGGCCAACCCCCACCAGGACAGTTAGTGATCCATCCAGGACAGCCACACTTTATCATACTTCCATGGGCATCCCCGACTAATATACGTCAATTTATACAAAGGCAACGCTGCATTAACCCTGGCTTCCCATGAAGATACAGAGGGAGGAGAGGAAGAGGTCCAGTTGACTAGTATTTCTTTTTTGGCATAAAACAGGAGGTATGAAATCAGTAGTTTAGTGTGATGGGACCTTTGTTCGTCGTCAATGACACCCAGCAAGGCCAGTGCGGGTGTCACAGGAACAGAGAGTTCCAGTCGGACATTAAGATGATCAAACACACCCTCCCAATAGGGCCTAAGGGCCGGGCATGTCCAGAACATGTGTAAGTAAGTGCCCTGCTCTACCTGACATCGCGGACACAGTGGATCCCGATCAGGGTAGATCCTAGATAGACGCACTGGAGTAAAATACACCCTGTGTAAAAATTTTGTTTGCACGAGTTTGTCACCCGCAGAGATTACCAGCCCGGGAGCACGCTCCAGACAGTCCTCCCACTCCTCCCTCTCCAGGTCCGGAATATCCAGCCTCCAAGAGTCCCAGAGCCTATCTATTTTAAGAGAATCAACAGGGAGCAGCAGTCCATAGAGATCGGACAGGGGTTTAGACAGGGCACCGCACGACAAGAGGTCCTCCACTGGGTCAGACCGGAGCTCCAGAGGGCCCGGAAACTGAGCCCTGGCCGCATGCCGCAGCTGAGCGTACCGGAAAAACATCCAGCCTGGTAGCTGATACATTTGAGTCAAGTGCGGGAAGGACAGCAGGGTACCCGAGGGCATTATATCCTTTAAGGTCGTAATGCCAAACCTCGCCCAAACCTGGGGGTCAGGCATGGTCCGAAAATGAGGCAAATTAGGGTTCCCCCATAACGGCTGCGCCGGAGCCCAACACCCCTCCCGAATGAACCTGCGTCGAGCCGCCACCCACACTCTGAGGGTCACCCTGGTTGGGTCCGGCAGGCCCACATAGGCCCGCGGACCCCTATAAGCCAAGTTCCGCAGGTCCTGCAGAGAGCCCAGCCGGGCCGCCTCCACACAGACCGCAGCGTTGGAGCGCCTGGCCTCAAACCACCAGTGCACTGTGACCAACATAGCTGCCCAGTAGTAAATCTTAAAATTTGGAAGCGCCAGACCCCCAAGCCTCGTCGGGAGATGTAGTGTAGACTTGGCCAGTCTAGGGACGGACCCGTTCCAAATGAAGGAGAGAATGCACTTGTCCACCTCCCGAAAGAAGGCCGCCGGGATCCAGGCCGGGCTGTTCCGAAACATATAAGTGAATTTAGGCAGGAGAATCATTTTCAGTATATTGATTCGACCTATCAGGTTTAGTGGAAGGCCCGACCAAGATTGACAACGTTCCCTGAGGAGCTGAAGCAAGGGGAGTATGTTAAGTGAATAGTATTGGGAGGGGGACCTAGCTACCCTGACCCCAAGGTATTTAAATTCAGTGACCCATTGTAGTGGAGTAGGTCCAGATAGAGCAACCGTTTGTGGGTCTAGTGGGAAGAGAACTGATTTTGACCAGTTGATACGGATACCGGACAGAGAGCCAAACTTGTCAAACAGCTTTAGAGCAGCAGAGAGGGACAGGCCCGCATCGTTTAGATATAATAGGGTATCGTCGGCATAGAGGGATATCCTCTCCTCCAAACTACCTACCCGCATGCCGCGGACCACCAGAGACTCCCGGACCAGAATCGCCAGGGGCTCCAATGCCAGAGCAAACAGGCCAGGGGACAGAGGGCACCCCTGGCGAGTGCCCCTATGAAGGGGGAAGGATTCGGAGACCCTATCATTAGTACGGACCCTGGCCCTCGGCGCCCGATACAACAGCCGAATCCACCGGAGGAAACCAGGGCCAAAACCAAAGCAATGCAGCACCCCCCAAAGGTATTCCCATTCCACCGAGTCAAATACCTTCTCGGCATCGAGAGAGGCAATGACTCGGGTACCCACATTCTCATGCTGGATCGCGAGGTTTAAAAAGAGCCGCCTAATATTGATGTCCGTACCCTTGCCCGGCATGAATCCAGTCTGATCCACATGAATCAACGTGGATATCACCGTGGATAAGCGGGTAGCCAGAATTTTTGCCAATATTTTGGCATCCACGTTGAGCAGTGAGATAGGTCTGTATGACGCACAATCCTGGAGATCTTTACCGGGCTTGGGTATTAGGACTATGACAGCCTCCTCCATAGACTCAGGCAAGGCTCCGGTCTCCGCAAGACCAGAGAAAAGAGCCCTGAGCTTAGGGGCAAGGATGTCGGCATGCTGCGAGTAGAACTCAGTAGGAAGGCCGTCTGCACCCGGGGTCTTACCACTCTGCAGCCCCCCAAGACACATTGACTTTTACTTCTCGCACTACTCACCCCCATCCCCCACACACAGCGCGATGTAGATTGGGGAGGATCCATCCTCCTCCTTACCTCTGCTCTTCATGGCTTGATTGATTAAAACATCAGGGCTCTCCTCAGCATCGGGCGGGCAGTATAGCATAGGAGTCCCTGCCAGCGCCGCCATCCAGCTGCTCCATGGTGTCCCCGCTGGTTGGGAGGTCAGCTAACAGACGCTACACCTCTCAATGCTCCAATCTCCACCAAGCCCCGCCCCTCCGCTGCAGTCACACAGACACACAGCGCCGCCCCAGAGGGACAGGCTGGAGTCCCAGAGCTGCACTCACACAGACACACAGCGCCGCACCAGAGGGACAGGCTGGAGTCCCAGAGCTGCACTCACACAGACACACAGCGCCGCCCCAGAGGGACAGGCTGGAGTCCCAGAGCTGCACTCACACAGACACACAGCGCCTCCCCAGAGGGACAGGCTGGAGTCCCAGAGCTGCACTCACACAGACACACAGCACCGCCCCAGAGGGACAGGCTGGAGTCCCAGAGCTGCACTCACACAGACACACAGCGCCGCCCCAGAGGGACAGGCTGGAGTCCCGGAGCTACAGACACACAGCGCGGCCCCAGAGGGACAGGCTGGAGTCCCGGAGCTACAGACACACAGCGCGGCCCCAGAGGGACAGGCTTGAGTCCCGGAGCTGCACTCACACGGACACACAGTGTGCCCACTGGGGAGTGCATTGGGCGCGTTCTGTGACCACTGTGTCCAATCACAGCAGCCCTTTACCATGTGATCAGCTGTGTCCAATCGCAGCTAATCACATGTAAACACACCTGCTGGTTATTGGCAGTGCTTTCCTCGCGTGTTGTGTCTGTGTGAGGAAAGGTGAACCGATTACCAGCAAGGATGTCAGCTTACTGTTTACACTGATCATGAGTGCTGCCCCATCAGTGCCACCTATTTGTGCCCATCAGTGCTGCCTCATTAGTGCCACCTATTAGTGCTCATCAGTGCCTGTTATTGCAGCCTCATCAGTGCTGCCTCACCCTTGCCCATTAATCCTACCTCATCAGTACAACCTATTAGTGCCCACCAGTGCAGCCTCAACAGTGCCCATCAGTGAAGAAGAAAAATTACTTATTATCAACATTATATAATAGGAACTAAGAAAAAAAATGTTTCCTCTGAAATATTTGGTCTTTTTTTATTTTTTTTATTTAGCAGTGATTAAATACCACCTAAGAAATCTCTATTTGAGGGCAAAAAATAAATACATTTGAATTTGGGTACAGTGTTGCATAACCACGCAATTGTCATTCATAGTGTGTAAGCACTAAAAGCTGAAAATTGACCTGGGCAGGAAGGGGGTGAAAGTGCCCGGTATTGAATCGATTTAAGAAAAAAAAAAAAAGTTTAAAACTGCCCAGAAACATGCATGGAAATGCACAGAAGTCCTTTTTTTCTTTCTCTGGGATGTTTTTCTCTCTTCCCTCTCTCGAATATATTTTGATGGAATGGAGATAAATGAATTTGAAAAATAATAAAAAAAAAAAAGTTTATTGTCTGTTTTTTTTCCCCTTTCCTTTTTTGTTGTTGTTAAATATTTGTTTTGTTTGTAATTTGTTACGTTAAAATTCTCAAAAATTAAATCTGATTAATTTTGGTTTTTGCTATCGAAATTTTGATTTCGGTGCACCACCAATTATAATGCACTTTAGCCTTTAAGGCCCCTTTCACATGTCCGCCTCCGTTCGTCCGTTTTTACAAGTCCGTTTACGGACTTGTAATGGACGCCTATGGGGTCGTGTCCGTTAGCGGATGATGCATCCGCTAACGTCCGAAATTATCCGCGTCCGTCTGGATCCGGTTTTTCGGACGGAAGAAACCTCTTTTTTTCTTCCATCCATCGGATCGGATGAATACGGACAGACGGTCCGTTTTCATCCGATTCCCCATAGGGGAGAGCGGAGGAGAGACAGGGCGGTCCCTGCACAGTGTGCGGGGACCGCCCTGTCCGCCGACAGCTCAGCGGGGATGCCCGCTGAGCCGACGGACACACACGGAGCGGACCGAAAAACGGACCACTCCGTGTGAAAGGACCCTAAGTCTGCAGCTTTAACAAGACTAAGTGACTTCAGCAGGTGTTTGAAATACTATAAGGGAGATCAGAGTTCTATTTTAGGTAGGTCTGAGTGACGCAACGCACCGTTTCTGCATAGACCAGCAAGCCTTATCGTATTTTCAGCACATGTTACTTGACTGCCTGACTTTTCTTATCCCCCCCATTCATTCTTTTATATTTTGTCTTTACGTCTCTATAGGCCAGAGGCAGGAATCAAAATGGGTGATGTGGAGAAAGGGAAGAAGATTTTCGTCCAGAAATGTGCCCAGTGCCACACTGTTGAGAAGAATGGAAAGCATAAAACGGGACCAAATTTATGGGGACTCTTTGGTCGCAAAACAGGACAGGCTCCAGGATTTACCTACACTGATGCAAACAAGAGCAAAGGTATTGTAGATGTTATAATGCAGGTAGTAATGTAAACCAACAGTCCACATGCTTCTGCTCTTCAATGGGATGATGGCAAGTAGACATGTGTACTGCCAAAAAATTTGTTCGTTTTTGCTTTTTGGTAGTTTTACGGGTCATTTGGATATTCGTAATTCGAAAATAAGAAAGAAAAACCGAAAATTCAAAAGAATAACTAATAATAACTAACTATTAAATTATAGGTATTGGAATTTCATTTCAAATTTCATACTTTCATACGTACGGACCGTATGTCCATATTTCATCTTTCCGTATACGGATGAAATACGGACATACATGTATCCCTATGGGATAGCGGGTGTCAGCGGATGAACATCCGATCTCATCGGTCCCTGCTATGGTCCGATTCTGCAGACGGAGGAAAATCCTATTTTTTTATCCGTCTGCAGAGCGGATCGGGTGAACACGGACAGACGGTCTGTGATCATCTGACCCCCCCCCCCCATAGGGGAGAGCGGAGATCTGATAGGGCGGTCCCTGCACAGTGTGCCGGGACCGCCCTGTCATCTGCCGACTCAGCGGGGATCAACGGAGCGATCCTCGCTGAGCAGGCGGTCACGAAAGGTACGGATCCTCACGGGATCCATACAGGTGAACGTAACAAATCCAAATTTATCCGAAGTTTCAAATTATCCAAAATAACGAATGCTGCATCAAAACAAATGTAACAAATTAATAATAAAAAGTTTTTATTAATATTGTTATTTTTTATTATTAAAGCGGGGTTCCGCTGAATATTTTTTTTTTGTCAGCAGCTACAAATACGGCAGCTGCTGACTTTTAAAATAAGGACATTTACCTGTCCAGGGCGACCACGATGTCCTCACCTGAAGCCAACCCGTCCCTCGGATCCCGGGTGGAGGCGCCGGAATCTTCACAGCCTGGTTTCCTACTACGCATGTAATTCTTAACTTGGGATAAATTTGTATTTGTTATGTTCACTAACAGACAAATTTGAAAGGAAATTCCAATACCTATAATTTGATAGTTATTATTTCAGGTTTTCAAATTTATGAATCTTCGAATTTATGAATGTCCAAATTTTCAAATTTACGAATATTCGAAAAGATTAGTTAACCACTTAAAGGGGTAATTCCCCCAAAAACCTTTTTTTACCATTGATTGAGGCTCGTTATGTCAAGGGGAATCGGGTGGTTTTTTATTAGAAACGAAGCAATACTTACCTTTTTACAGATGCATCGTCTCCGTCGCTTCCGGGTATGATCGTCTGGTCTGGGCGTGCCTATTTGATTGACAGGCTTCCGACGGTCGCATACATCGCGTCACGAGTAGCCGAAAGAAGCCGAGCGACGGTGCGGCTCTATAAAGCGCCTGCGCACCGTCGTTCGGCTACTTTTGGAAAATCGTGACGCGATGTATGCGACCTCGGAAGCCTGTCAATCAAATAGGCACGCCTATAGTCGGAGCCCATACCCGGAAGCGTCGGAGACGATGCATCTCTAAAACGGTAAGTACTGCTTCATTTCTAAAAAAAAAAAAACTTGATTCCCCTTGACATAACGAGCCTGAATAAATGTTAAAAAAAAGGTTTTTGGGGGAACTACCCCTTTAAGGACCGCCTACTGCACATTTACGTCGGCAGAATGGCACGGCTGGGCACATCAACGTATATATACGTTGATTTTAGTACCCAGCCGTGGGTCGCGGGCGCGAAGCTGCAGTGCGGCGATCCGTCCCTGGAGCGGAAGAACGGGGAGAGCCGTGTGTACTCTGTGGCCGTAGCATCGATCGATCGCGTCATCCCTGTAATAGGGGGACGCGATCGATGACGTCACACCTACAGCCACACCCCCCCTACAGTTGTAAACACAACACATAGGTCACACATCCCCTACAGCGCCACCTGTGGTTAATTCCCAAACTGCAACTGTCATTTCCACAGTAAACAATGCAATTTAAATGCATTTTTTGCTGTGAAAATGACAATTGTCCCAAAAATGTGTCAAAATTGTCCGAAGTGTCCGCCATATTGTCGCAGTCACGAAAAAAATCGCTGATCGCCGCTATTAGTAGTAAAAAAATAATAATTAATAAAAATGCAATAAAACTATCCCTTATTTTGTAAACGCTATAAATTTTGCGAAAACCAACCGATAAACGCTTATTGCGATTTTTTTTTTTTACCAAAAATACGTAGAAGAATACGTATCGGCCTAAACTGAGGAAAAAAAATGTTTTTTTATATATTTTTGGGGGATATTTATTATAGCAAAAAGTAAAAAATATTGCATTTTTTTAAAAATTGTCGCTCTGTTTTTGTTTATAGCGCAAAAAATAAAAACCGCAGAGGTGATCAAATACCACCAAAAGAAAGCTCTATTTGTGGGGAAAAAAGGACGCCAATTTTGTTTGGGAGCCACGTCGCACGACCGCGCAATTGTCAGTTAAAACGACACAATGCCGAATCGCAAAAAGGGGCAAGGTCCTTTACCTGCATTTTGGTCCACCACTACATTTACTGGGTAATAACTGGGTTTTCAAAGGCATTTGGTGTGCACAAAGTGGATTTTTATCCTCCATGCCTAATAAGGAATATATTTAAATAAATATGTTCATGCTTGGAGTTCAGCTTTAAATTGAAGAAGTAACCAACGTGTAGGATTGTAGGGAGGGAATTTAGTCTTCTATTTTGTGCTTGCACAGCGGTATCCATACTATTAACAGCTCCCCAGATCTCAAAAAACGTGGAGCCACAATATCCAATGGCAAACAGCACCACCTGCTGGCAAATGCATTGCTTTCTTCTGGATCAGTTAAAAAAGCCAACTTGAGAATGATTATTTGTTATCGGTTTGATTTGAGTTACCAAGCACTATAAATGGAAATAGGACAATGTTTCCTGACATCATTTATATTACTTTCTGCAGGGATTGGCATCTTTGAGGGCACTCTAAGGCTGACCATACATTATATAATTTTCTTGCACAGTCTTCCTTTAGATTTACCATATAATATGAGGTCAAACCTAAACACTATCAATTTGTATGCAATCAGATAGGCCCTTTCACTACATAGTTGAAGGTAAATCTAAAGAAAATTGTATAATATATGGCCAGCCTAATGCCTGCAGATTCTATTTAACCACTTTAGCCCTGGAAGGATTTAACCACTTCCTGACCAGGATTTTTTTTGCAATATGGCACTGCATCGTTTTAACTGACAATTACGCCGTCATTTGACTTTATACCCAAACAAAATTGCTATTTTTTTTATCCCACAAATAGTTTACTTTTAGTGGTATTTGATCACCTCTATGGTTTTCATTTTTTGGGCTATGAGCGACAATTTTGAAAAAAAAAAATAATATATATATAAAATATAACTTTTTGCTGTAATAAATATCCTCAATTAAAAAAAAAAAAAAAACTTTTCTGCATCAGTTTAGGTCAATATGTATTTTTCTACTTATTTTTGGGGAAAAAAATCGCAATAATAGATTTGTGCAAAAGTTATAGTGTCTACAAAATAGGAGATATATTTATGGCCTTTTTAATTATATATATTTTTTTACTAGTAATGGTGGTGATCAGCGATTTTTAGCGAGATTGCGGCGGACAGATCTGATACTTTTTTGAGATTTATCAGTAATCAGAGCTAAAAATAGCCACTGATTTGTGTATAAATGTTACTGCCAGGAAAAAATTAATACTAGGGGACAATCAAGGGGTCAAATGTTCCCTGGGAAGTGTTTCTAACTGTGGGGGGGAGTGTCTTGACTGGGAGTAGGGAGAGTTGCTGTTCCTGATCACTAGGAACAGCAGATCTCTCTCTACTTACCAGACAGAACGGGGATCTGTTTGTTTACATTGACAGATCCCCGTTTTGGCTCTCTGAGTGCCCCCGATAGCATCAGCTCTGGCACCCCCAATAGCTCTTAAAGCATCTGACATAAACCTATGGCGATTCGTGCAGCTGTGCCAACCTGCCACAGTATAATTACGGGAGCTGGTACCAGTTAAAGTACCAGTTAACCACTTAAGGACCCCCGCACGCACATATACGGCCACAGAATGGCACGTACAGGCACAAGGGCGTAAATTTACGTCCCTGCCTAAGTGCGGATCGGGGGTCCCATCGGGACCCCCTCCGCGGCGTGCGGGGGTCCCCCTGGCTCCGGGAGCGATCCGGGATGAGCGGGCGGATGTCGGCGTTTACCCGCCCCCCCGCGATCGCTCCCAGCCAATGCGCGCGCTCCCAGCTCCTGTCACTTCCTCCTCCTGTGTTTACACAGGAAGGAGGAAATGATGTAATCTCTCATCGCAGCAGTGTTTCCCACCGCTGCTGATGAGAGAAGACATCACAAGTAAGTGTGCACCAACACAACACTGACACACACTCACATAGGCACATTAACCCCTTGTGATCGCCCCCCCACCCCCCCTGTCACAGTGTCACTGAATGCAGTGATCTAATCACTGCATTTAGTGTCAGTGTGACAGGCAGTGTAAAAAACAGTTAGTGTTAGGTCCAGGGTAGCCCCCCCACCCCCCTAATAAAGTTTTAACCCCCTGATCACCGCCCTAGTTAACCCTTTCACTCCCTATTGCCAGCATCACTAAGCGATCATTTTTCTGATCGCTGTATTAGTGTCGCTGTTCCCGCTAGGTAGCTATTTTTTTTTTATTGCGATTTTTTTTTTTTTTTTTTTTAACTAAAGACATGTGGCTAAATAAATTTTGGCCTAAATGTTTGACTAAAATTTAGTTTATTTGATTTTTTTTTTAACAAAAAGTAAAAAATAGTGTTTTTTTTTTTAAAAAATGTCGCTCTATTTTTGTATATTAAGTGATATGTTTCTATGGTGGGAAACATTAACAGCGCTGTATGGGTTAATTTAAGTAATCTGTAGATCCCAAAAAAACACATAAAATCTGCTAAAATTATCTAAAAAAAACACACATTAATAATGATTAGTATGTAAGATAATAATAATAATGTCCAGCAATGAATAAATATTAGCAGCAATCATATATATATATGTTGTCAGATCTGGCTGAATCATTAGCAAAGTCTCTTCAAAGAAATCATATGCTTCCAGTGAGGGGTTAATCTTGTCTGTATCTCTCTGCTCTTTGCAAGGGTGTCTCCCTTAGGAGTTCTACTCACCAGATAGTAGTGATATATGTGCCTGTAGAAATCAAAGGTAAGGTCTCCTCCTCGGTTCAGGTATTCTCATTCCTCTTACTCTCCACCAGGAATCCAGGTTAATGTCACCCAGGTGATTAGTGTTGGTTCATGGCAAATAGATTCATGAGTGGTCATGGAATTGAAGAGAGAGGAGAAGAATATAGTGTAATACAGTTTTTATTCAAGATTAAATGCCCCACACTAGCATATGCTTACAATGTGCATGCAATAAAAAACAGCACATCAAAGAGACACTGGAATGCGGATAGCTGCGGGTAGCTGTGCTTGTCAGCTCGGCTTACTCTGCTGGATCTCGGGTCCAGATGACTCCTTGTGTGTATGTTGTACGCTGGTCGTGTAGCCACGCCTGACGCGTTTCGTGATTGGTGCTCACGTCTTCAGAGGGCGCCCTCCCCAGTGTCTCTTTGATGTGCTGTTTTTTATTGCATACACATTGTAAGCATATGCTAGTGTGGGGCATTTAATCTTGAATAAAAACTGTATTACACTATATTCTTCTCCTCTCTCTTCAATTCCATGACCACTCATGAATCTATTTGCCATGAACCAACACTAATCACCTGGGTGACATTAACCTGGATTCCTGGTGGAGAGTAAGAGGAATGAGAATACCTGAACCGAGGAGGAGACCTTACCTTTGATTTCTACAGGCACATATATCACTACTATCTGGTGAGTAGAACTCCTAAGGGAGACACCCTTGCAAAGAGCAGAGAGATACAGACAAGATTAACCCCTCACTGGAAGCATATGATTTCTTTGAAGAGACTTTGCTAATGATTCAGCCAGATCTGACAACATATATATATATGATTGCTGCTAATATTTATTCATTGCTGGACATTATTATTATTATCTTACATACTAATCATTATTAATGTGTGTTTTTTTTAGATAATTTTAGCAGATTTTATGTGTTTTTTTTGGGATCTACAGATTACTTAAATTAACCCATACAGCGCTGTTAATGTTTCCCACCATAGAAACATATCACTTAATTTACTTCTTTCCACTATAATAGCTGCTTATCTGCACAAACCTTTTACATAGCGTAAGCTGTACATCACCATAGTGCGCTAGGATCAGATTTGCCTAAAAAACAGACTCTGATATTTTTCTTACCTATTTTTGTTTATAGCGCAAAAAATAAAAACCGCAGAGGTGATCAAATACCACCAAAAGAAAGCTCTATTTGTGGGAAGAAAAGGACGCAAATTTTGTTTGGGAGCCACGTCGCACGACCGCGCAATTGTCTGTTAAAGCGACGCAGTGCCGAATCGCAAAAACACCTTGGGTCATTTACCAGCGTATTGGTCCGGGTCTTAAGTGGTTAAAGGATAACTGTGTACTTTCACAGATAGTGCCGTTATCCTTCTTGCCTACACCCTTCCCCTCCTTAAAGTGTATGTACACCCCAAAAATGAGCTTCTCTTATTTGCTTCATTTTGGTCTATTTAAAGTGGATCTAAAGTGTGAAGGTTTCTTTTTACCTTCTATGCATGAAGGTAACAACATTCAGTATGCAGCTCCCTCTGCAGCCCCCCAACCAGGCCGAGCCCTGTTCCAGGTGTCTTATGGACACACACAGTGGGGCTTGGGAACAAGCATGCACAAGTGCTCCCATAGAAAGTGACTTGCTCTGGGGGCACTCAGAGGAGAGGATGAGCCAGAAGCGCCGGCGGGACCCCAAGAAGAGGAGGATCGGAGATACAACCTGTAGATCGCGTCCAAGTGACTGGGGTAGATCGTGGTCTGGGCTTGCTGACCCACCATCTCAGAGCTTTAAAATACAGATTTAAAAAATTAAAGATTAATCTATGAATTAATAGTTAATTTCCAAAGCCCTAATCTAAAGGGCAGATCTCCGAGTTATACGCCAGGTTGGGGGCTAGAATTATAAGTGGAGTAGGACCTTCCAAAAGCATGGTAGGATGCTAGAGAAATGTGGGGGCAATAACCAAGGAACAGTGAGATAAGATTTTAGAACAAGGGGCATTGGTTTTGATTTCTCCCCTCACAGAAAGTATCCCACCTGTTCCTGGTACATAGAGCCTACTACACCCCCCCAAAAAATGTTTAAACTTGGTTGGAGATAAGATGGCGAATGCCCTGGGTGTAAGGCGACAGGAGATTTCATACACATCAAGTGTAAGTGCCTGAAGCTATTTATATATTGGGTTGAGATTAGGGTTGTCCCGATACCACTTTTTTAGGACCGAGTACAAGTACCGATACTTTTTTTCAAGTAGTCGCCGATACCGATTACCGATACTTTTTTTAAAATGTGTCCCCCATATATGCAGCCATGTCCCCCACATATGCAGCCATGTCCCCCCAGCCATGTCCCCCACATATGCAGCCATGTCCCTCCAGCCATGTCCCTCTAGCCATGTCCCTCACATATGCAGCCATGTCCCTTCAGCCATGTCCCTCTAGCCATGTCCCTCACATATGCAGCCATGTCCCTTCAGCCATGTCCCTCACATATGCAGCCATGTCCCTCACATATGCAGCCATGTCCCTCACATATGCAGCCATGTCCCTCACATATGCAGCCATGTCCCTTCAGCCATGTCCCTCACATATGCAGCCATGTCCCTTCAGCCATGTCCCTCTAGCCATGTCCCTCACATATGCAGCCATGTCCCTTCAGCCATGTCCCTCACATATGCAGCCATGTCTCTTCAGCCATGTCCCTCTAGCCATGTCCCTCGCATATGCAGCCATGTCCCTTCAGCCATGTCCTTCTAGCCATGTCCCTCACATATGCAGCCATGTCCCTTCAGCCATGTCCCTCCAGCCATTTCCCCCATACCTTTGCCGCCGCGCCGCCGCATCGAGAAAATCACAGCATTAATTTGAATAGCTGTTTTCCCTGCGCGTATAGACACTCCCCCTTGCTCGGGATTGGACAGATCACGATCACCCATCCAATCCCAAGCAAGGCGGGAGTTGCAGCGGCGGGGGGGGGGGAGTATTCTATTTAGGTATCGGGGGTATTTGCGGGAGTACAAGTACTCCCGCAAATACTTGGTATCGGTCCCGTTACCGATACTGGTATCGGGACAACCCTAGTTGAGATAATAGAATAAATAAAATCTTCAGGACTACATTCGAACCAGAGGCCAAGACATGTTTGCTAGGGAGTATGGAGGAATTTAGAGCCCCGGTCGGCACTATTAAAGAAGTGCTGAGATGCCTATTCCAAGCGAGGAAATTGATTGCACAGAAATGGCAGGCACAGACCCCCTCAACAGTGGGAAATTGGGTTGAGACTATTAATGCAACAGTCTGGAGCAAGAAAGTGGCATTTACTAGGTGTGGCAATTAGAAGAAGTTTGTGAGGATGTGGAGGCCTTGGTTGAAGGAGGTGGGGTGTCCCCTGTGAGGGGTTGGTGGGGAGCGGATGAGAGTTCTCCCTCGCTCGCCGCCACCCCCCCACTTCCACTCCTCCCTCCTTTGTGACTCCAGAACCCTTTTTTTTTTCTGCCCTTTTTTTCTAAAGACATTTTTCTCTTTTTTCCTTCTTTCTTCCCCCTCAATGTAAGTGCACACAAAATTAATGTTCGGGGGGTGCGTGAACATGGGTTGGGAGGGGGAAGGTAAAGTAATAACTGTTTTATGCAATGTAAGTCACTATATAATGCTTCACGATGGTGTCTTTTTCTTCTTGAGAATGGAGAAACAATAAAGTATTTAAATAAAAAATAAATAAACTTAATAAATAGATTATAGAGGTCTGCGGTCAGTGTAATTCATCTGCTGTCAAATAAAGTACGTGACTTTTGTTTGAGTACACAAAAACAAAAAAGGTTGCCTACCCCGAAAAAAAGCATTTTAATAAAATTTGTTTGAGTGGGAAAAAAAGAGGCCCTAAAGGAACACTAAAGGCTAATTTTTTATTAGATCAATTGATTGCTGTAAGCTATAGCATTTAAATATCACTTACCTCGTTTTTCCTTTTGACCTCCAAAATACAGTAATCCAGGTTTGGAAATGCCATTTCCTGTCTCTTCTCTTCTTGCTTTCCACCAGCATCTGCATGGTGGAAAGCAGAATGTGCTCACCCCCTCCCTATGACTACAGCTAGGGTTGTCCAGATACCGATACTAGTATCGGTATCGGGACCGATACCGAGTATTTGCGGGAGTACTTGTACTCGTGCAAATGCTCCCGATACCTAAATAGAATACTTTTTTTGTATTTATCAACATGTTCTGTAAAACTTCTTTGAGTTTTTTACTACTGCGTGACAAGAAAATAAAAAGTTTTTATTCATTTTTACTCATTTTTATTCTTTTATAATGTCTTGAGTTCGAGTTCTTAATAATTCTAAAGAAAATATCCTTAGTCTGTATTGTGGTTTGAAAACTGTCACATGACATTTAAAAAAAGTATCGGTATTCGGTATTGGCAAGTACATGAAAAAAAGTATCGGTACTTGTACTCGGTCCTAAAAAAGTGGTATCGGGACAACCCTAACTACAGCCCTGCATGAAGATGCTCTCGTATCCCTCACAGGCATGGAGGCTAAGCCTAATGGGAACTGTAGTTCCCATTAGGCCGTGATGTAGAAAGAATGAATGTGCACCGCAAACCAGGAAGTCAGTGAGAATAACGATTCAGGAGTGACGGAGGTGAATAAAACAGCTCGATTTCAACAGGTATCAAACTAGTTATAATGCAAAACATTACTTTTTACTTTATCAGCTACTGTCAGACTTTAATTTAAGAGGAAAATATTTGTGTCTTTACAACCCCTTTAAGCCCCATACACACTATCATTTTTCTTGCAGGTTTTTCTCTTCAGGTTTACCAAAACCATGTAGTGCAAGGGCCTGCCTGATTGGATACAAATTGAAACTCTTGAGGTTTGACCTCATATTAGATGGTTTTGGTAAACCTGAAGACAAAAACCTGCAGGAAAACTGATAGTGTGTATGGGGCTTTATGCAACTTTTTCTTTTTTACCAGTCCTAATTCAGTGTAGAAAATCATAATAATGGGTAAACATAATGATAATTGCATTGAGAACTTTTCTTTTTTGGCTTGGAAATTCTTAGTTATGGAATTATTCTTACCTAGGATGAAAAGTGCAGATGTATGCCCATGTAAAAGCTAATAAATGAATAGAACACATAATGCTCATTGGATTATTGATTCCTTTTTCACAGGTATTGTGTGGGGAGAGGATACTCTGCTAGAATATCTGGAAAACCCTAAAAAGTATATTCCAGGAACCAAGATGATTTTTGCTGGGATTAAGAAGAAGAATGAACGCTTGGATCTTATAGCCTATTTAAAACAAGCAACATCGGAGTGATTCGTCTAGAATAGATGTATTACAAATGTAAAAGCCATGTTTGCAGCTGACAGCCACATTTGTGTCATAAATGTTGTCATACTCATCAAACAAACTACAAGAAACCCTACGCCGAATGTCAACTGGAGGGGTGATACGTAACGCTGTGATCCGTTAAGGCTTCTGAAATATGATTGGATGAATACATGAAGGGAATCTATTGTGAATGGGTTGGTTCATCCAAAACTATTTGTTATAAGATGCTGGTGAGTAAAATCACTTGCTGGCTTCTAAAGTCACTTGTGAACTCCGGCAGTAAGATCTCTACTCTGGAGCTCAGTTCCCGGCCACCTTCTGGGGTTGATTTTCTAAAACTGGAGAGTGCAAAATCTGGTGCAGCTCTGCATAGAAACCAATCCTCTTCCAGATTTATTTTTTTGTCAAAGCCTACTTGAACAAGATAGAAGCTGATTGGCAACCATGCACAGCTGCACCAGGTTTTGCACTTTCCAGTTCTAGTAAATCAACCCCTCCTGTGTCCATTATTAAACAAACACACTCACACTGCCTGTTGAGTTTTTGGCTACATTCTGGATGAGGTAGCAGAAGAAGTGAGGTGCCGTACACACGGCAGAGAACCTCGACGGGCAGAACACATCGTTCCGCCCGTCGAGGTTCTCTCCCGGCCGTCGAATTCGGCGACCCGCCCGTCGGGAATGGCAACCAGCCATTCTTCCAGGCGGGCCGTCGAGGAAATAGAGAGCGTGCTCTCTATTTCGGCTCGACGGGCTTCCCGACGGGAAGCTCGCTGAGACCGTACACACGGCCGAGGTCCTCGCTGGAATGTGCATTCCAGCGAGGTTCTCGCTGATTTTCAGCGAGAACCTCGGCCGTGTGTACGGGGCCTGAGACTCTCTAGGATGGAAAAGCACAGCTTGATTCTCAAAGACATTAAATAAGCCAATGGATCATTTGTTGAGCAGGCATCTGCCAATAAAGAACCTGTTTTTGGTGGTCAAACCCTTTTACATAACTGTGAATTCATATTTATGATACTTTCTATTTTATGTTACACATATAAGTTAATAATAAACTAATATGATTGTAAATTTGAAGTGTTTGGTCTTCTAATTTAACTATAATTTATCTCTGAGGCTGCGTACACACGATCAAATCTGTCTGCTGGAAACGGTCTGACGGACCGTTTCAGCAGACAGATTCGATCGTGTGTACGGGCAAACAGATGGATTTGGCCAGCCGACAGATTTGAAAGCATGCTTTCAAATCTGTCTGCTGGAAACCCGTCGGAAAGATATGTCTGCTGGTTAGTACGCTAACCAGCAGACATATCTGCTCGCACATGCGTCGAATGGATTCGACGCATGCGCAGAAGTAATTTACTTCCTGGTGCGGTGACGTGGCGGCGTCAACATCACCGCCACGTCAGCGCGCTGTCTGCCGGCGGGGATTTTGGTTTAATCGTGTGTACACGATCAAACCAATACATCCCAGCAGACAGATCTGTTCAAATCGGTCTGTCCGACCGATTTGAACAGATATATTTGCTTGTGTGTACGGGGCCACACCCTTGCATGTGGCTCTGTTAAACTCTGTGGGTCAAACAATTTCAACTTAGGGGAAATTTAAACTGAAAAGGGACAGTGGTGAGGATCACTCCTGTATAGATATCCAGTGGTGAACAATAAAGAGGCAATTTAACATAAATAAAATCCCATTGCACAAGTCCCTGAGGTACTGTATTATTGAAATACTCCTGCGCTGAAGGCCACAAAATGTGAAAAAAAGAAAAGCAGCTAGCACAAAACTCAGGGTCACAATAGAGAAAGCAAGAGATGTGCAGCGCTAATGCCTTATGGGAAAACTGAACCAACCCGTATTGATATGTGCAAAATTAGCAAAGAAGTAATCAAAATAACACCTCCAAAGTACCTGAGCATACAGGTGATACTTAAAAAATTTGAATATCGTGCAAAAGTTCATTTATTTCACTAATGCAACTTAAAAGGTGAAACGAATATATGAGATGGACTCATTACATGCAAAGCAAGATAGTTCAAGCCGTGATTTGTCATAATTGTGATGATTATGGCTTACAGCTCATGAAAACCCCAAATCCACAATCTCAGAAAATTAGAATATTACATGCAATCAATAAAACAAGGATTGTACATAGAACAATATTGGACCTCTGAAAAGTAGAAGCATGCATATGTTCTCAGTACTTGGTTTGGGCCCCTTTTGCAGCAATTACTGCCTCAATGCGGTGTGGCATGGAAGCTATCGGCCTGTGGCACCTCCTGAGGTGTTATGGAAGACCAGGATGCTTTAACCACTTAAGGACCCCCGCACGCACATATACGGCCACAACATGGCTCGTACAGGCACAAGGGCGTAAATTTACGTCCCCGCCTGAGTGCGGTTCGGGGGTCCCATCGGGACCCCCTCCGCGGCGTGCGGGGGTCTCCCTACCTCTGGGAGCGATCCGGGATCTGCGGGCGGATGTCCGTGATATCCGCCCCCCCCGCGATCGCTCCCAGCCAATGGGAGTGCGCTCCCAGCCTGTCACTTCCTCCTCCTGTGTTTACACAGGAAGGAGGAAATGATGTATTCTCTCATCGCAGCGCTGTTTCCCAGCGCTGCTGATGAGAGAAGACATCACAAGTAAGTGTGCACCAACACAACACTGACACACACTCACATAGGCATATTAACCCCTTGTGATCGCCCCCCCCCACCCCCCTGTCACAGTGTTACTGAATGCAGTGATTTAATCACTGCATTTAGTGTCAGTGTGACAGGCACTGTAAAAAACAGTTAGTGTTAGGTTCAGGATAGCCCCCCCACCCCCCCTAATAAAGTTTTAACCCCCTGATCACCGCCCTAGTTAACCCTTTCACTCCCTATTGCCAGCGTCACTAAGCGATCATTTTTCTGATCGCTGTATTAGTGTCGCTGTTCCCGCTAGGTAGCTATTTTTTTTTATTGCGATTTTTTTTTTTTACTAAAGACATGTGGCTAAATAAATTTTGGCCTAAATGTTTGACTAAAATTTAGTTTATTTGATTTTTTTTTAACAAAAAGTAAAAAATAGTGTTTTTTTTTCAAAAATGTCGCTCTATTTTTGTATATAGCGCAAAAAATAAAAATCGCAGAGGTGATCAAATACCACCAAAAGAAAGCTCTATTTGTGGGAAGAAAAGGACGCAAATTTTGTTTGGGAGCCACGTCGCACGACCGCGCAATTGTCTGTTAAAGCGACGCAGTGCCGAATCGCAAAAACACCTTGGGTCATTTACCAGCGTATTGGTCCGGGTCTTAAGTGGTTAAAGTGGCCTTCAGCTCTTCTGCATTGTTCGGTCTCATGTCTCTCATCTTTCTCTTGACAATGCCCCATAGATTTACTATTGGGTTCAGGTCAGGCCAACCAAGCACAGTAATCCTACGGTCGTTGAACCAGGTTTTGGTGATTTTGGCAGTGTGGGCAGGTGCCAAGTCCTGCTGGGAAATTAAGTCGGCATCCCCATAGAGCTTGTCTGTGGAAGGAAGCATGAAATGCTCCAAAATCTCCTGGTAGACGGCTGCGTTGACCCTGGATTTAATTGAAGCACAGTGGACCAACACCAGCAGATGACATGGCTCCCCAAATCAACACAGACTGTGGAAACTTCTCACTGAACTTCAAGCATCTTGCAGTGTGTGCCTCTCCATTCTTCCAGCATACTCTGGGTCTTTGGTTTCTAAATGAGATGCAAAATTCGCTCTCATCAGAAAAGAGGACTTTGGACCACTGAGCAACAGAACAGGTCTGTTTTTCTTTAGCCCAGGTAAGACGCTTCTGACGTTGTTTGTATTTCAGAAGTGGCTTGACAAGAGGAATACAATATTTGAAACCAATGTCCAGGATCCGTCTGTGTGTGGTTGCTCTTGATGCACTGACTCCAGCCGAAGTCCACTGCTTGTGAAAGTCCCTAACACTTTTGAATGGCCTTTCTTCTGACAATCCTCTCCAGGCTGGGGTCATCCCTGCTGCTTGTGCAACTTTTTCTTCCACACTTTTCCCTTCCACATAACTTTCTACTAATGTGCTTTGATACAGCACTTTGGGAACATCAAACTTCTTTTGCAATTACCTTTTGAGGCTTTCCCACCTTATGGAGGGTGACGGTGATGGTTTTCTGCACAACTGTCAGGTCAGAGGTCTTTCCCATGATTGTGGTTCCTACTGAACCAGACTGAGAGACCATTTAAAGGCTCAGGAACCCTTTGCAGATGTTGTGGCTTAATAAGTTGATTAGAGTGGGACACTTTGAGCCTAGAATATTGCACCTTTTCACAATATTTAAATTTTCTGAGATTGTGGATTTGGGGTTTTTATGAGCTGTAATCCATAATCATTACAATTGAATGAATGAAAAACTTATATAGCGCGGCACATGCAAACTGAATCGCCTCTGGGCGCTTGTTGTTCCTGTCTCCTTTGGTATCAAAAGAGATGTGTCTTGATCTTTCTCCTGAATGCTAGGTGGTTCTCCTCCAACCGAATGTTGGTTGGTAAAGCGTTCCATAGTCTAGGACCTTGGACCGCGAATCTTCTTTCTCCTTTGGACTTGTATCTGGCTTTCGGTATCTGGAGCAGATTTTGATTGGTGGATCACAGAACGTGATTGGGATTATGAGCTTTTATTTTTTCGCATAGGTAATGGGGAGCATTCCCATGGATACATCTATGCGTTAGACAGAGTGCTTTAAAGTGATTCTGTCTTTTACTGGTAACCAATGAAGGGATCTCAGTGAAGGTGAGATTGATTCCCAGGTTTTTTTCCCAGTCACAAGTCTAGCGGCCGTATTCTGAACGACTTGCAGACGAGCGGTTTGGTACTTGGGGAGTCCGAGGTAAAGGGCATTTGCATAGTCCAATCTTGAGTTTACAATTGCTCCCACCACGACCGCTATATCTTCTTTGGGGATGAAAGGAATAAGTCTGCGTAGTAGGCGCAGCAGATGGTGAGATCCGCTGACTACTGACCCTATTTGTGCGTCCATTGTCGTGTAGGAGTCGAAGATGACCCCGAGACTTTTGACTTTGGCGCTGAGGGTGATGATTTTGCCCAGAATGGGCGGGGGTGTCCAAGTTGTTGCAAGTTGATTCATAAGCTTGGCGTGAAACAGTAGAAGTTCTGTTTTTGCTCCGTTGAGTTTAAGATAACTCTTTGTCATCCAATCCTCTATCAAAGAGAGGCATGTCTCTAGATTGAGGTGGTGATCCCTTTTATTGCAAATGCGGAAGTACAGTTGCGTGTCGTCTGCATACGAGTGATAGAGCAGTTTTTGGCTGCTGATGATTTCAAAAAGAGGACGAAGATAGATGTTGAATAACACCGGCGACAGAGGCGATCCTTGAGGGACTCCGCACGATAATGTGCATTTTTCAGAAGTGAAGGGTCCCAACTTCACTGTTTGTGGTTTTCCAAAAAAGAGGAGAACCAAGATAAATCGCCTTCTGCGACTTTGGCTACTTCAGCTAGCCGAGTCAATAGAAGCTTGTGGTCTACTGTATCGAAAGCTGCGCTTAGGTCCAACAGAACCAGAAGACAAGATTCTCCTTCGTCTGCGGCCTCGAGAGCGTCGTCCCATATTCTGAGCAAAGCGGTTTCCGTCCCGTGTCCGGGCCGGAATCCCGATTGAAATGGATCAAGTAGCTTGTGGGTATCTAGATGCTGTTGCAGCTGTTGTACCACTACTTTTTCCATTACTTTTGAGAGTACATTTAGGCCTGTTATGGGACGGCGGTGGATTGGGTCCTTGGGATCCAGGGTGGGTTTCTTCAGGAGGAGTCAAATTATGCCCTCTTTCAACTGGGAGGGCACTATGCCTTCCCTGAAAGATTGGTTGATAAGCTGTGTGATAGGAGGTGCCAGGATGTCGGCGCATTCCTTCAGCAGTTTAGTGGGGATGATATAATTCGGAGCAGTGCTGTTACGCAGAGTACCGATGATATTTTCAGTGACATGGATAGAGATGGGTTCCAGCGTGAATTCACCAGGTTGTGGCGAATTACAGCAGGTGTTGTGTAAATAATTACGGGGGGGGGGGGGCTAGGAGGGGAATTGTTTTGCTGAATGCTTTGCCGGATTCCCTCGATTTTATTAATGAAGTAATCCAATAATTCATTGCAAAATTCTTGTGTGTCCGAATTGGGGGCTTCAAGACAGTCTGGATTCATGGTCTGAGTAACCAGCTTGAAGAGTTCGCGGGGGCGGTTTAGGGCGCTGTTGATAGCCTCAGAAAAATAGTTTTTCTTGGCTTTGAATTATGACAAATAGCGGCTTGAACTATCTTGCTTTGCATGTAACGAGTCTATCTTATATATTAGTTTTCACCTTTTAAGTTGCATTAGTGAAATAAATGAAATTTTGGCCAAAATTCTAATTTTTAGAGTATCACCTGTAAATAGATACAGTATCTCACAAAAGTGAGTACACCCCTCACATTTTTGTAAATATTTTATTATATCTCTTCATGTGACAACACTGATTGGCTGAATGAGCTGCAATGGAATAAATGTTAAGGGTCACAGAGGGTGATATATAGTACCTGCTGGCTCCAGTCGGGACATGGGCCCTAAAACATCATGACAAAACAACACCTGGCCCCGCTACACTAAATAAATTGCCAGAAGGTGCTTTCTGGTATGACCGTGTGAGTGATTGGATGGTTTCTTAGGATCATACACAATTAAATTAAATTAACATCTCCAGGGAAAGGACTCACCTTTGGGGGGCGCACTAGAGGCACAAGAATGTTTCTTGTTTTTCTCTTTTCTTTTTGCTGGCTTCCCTGCGGCCCACTACTAGCGTGACTTTCTTGTTTGTTGAAGTGCACTTTGGACTAAAAACCCTATAAAAACTATAGAGGGAGTCTCAAAAAAGGGTATAGATATAAATGGGGACAGAAGGGGTTGCATAAAGAGTTTACCAACAGGCAGTAAACCCCTACGCCCCCCTGAAAAAAAAAATAGCTGAAAAGCAAAGTTTAGTACGTATAGCATAAACAGGGGAGGTGACTAGCATAAAAAATAAAAAAAATAAAACAATCAAGAAGAGACACTCTACCCCACTAGGGTCTAAAATAATACTTTTAAACCCGGCTACAGACCCCTTATATGAGAGATAGGAGCCCTCCCCCTGAAGAGGATAAGAACTAACCTCTGGGTACTAGGGTGAACCTTGTAAACCATAAGAGGTAAACCGGAATCCATATAAGTATTACCAACGGTACCAAATAAGGGGAAAACCCAGATCCAGAGGTAGTAAGGAAGTAAATAAGTTGGCAACCTGGGGAAAAGAATCAGAAAAGTGAAGAATAACATGTCCAGAATGTCAAGTAGATCAACAAAGGGAGGAACCCCAAAGACATCTGGAACTGTGGCAACACCAAGTACAATTCAACAATATATGTCTAAAGCAACAAGCTCTAGAAATATAGGATCTCCAAAATCCTCACAAGGGAAAACTGAGAAAAAAATGGACGAATGAAAAGCCCAGAAACCAACCCAAGGGGATACATCGGGGGACTTAAGAGAGGACTCAAGAGAGGAAGAGACCAGAGAGGGGGATGGAGAGATAAGCAGAAGGGAAGAACAGAGACCCGAAGATCAAATTCCAACCATGGGTGACATGGAAAAGATGCTGATGCGACTTGAAAATGCAATTAAAGGAGAAATACATAGCTTAAAGACGGATTTTGGTCATCTTCTTTCAAGGGTAGAGACGTTGGAGGAACAGCTAGAGAAACAAAAACAAGAGTCAATCGAGTTAAAGGTACAAATCTCCCAGCTTCATCTCCAACAGCGAAACATACTTTACAAACTGGAAGATCAGGAAAATAGATCCAGAAGACAGAACTTGAGAGTTAGAGCAGTCCCAGAAGGAAAAGGGGAAGATTTGAGGAAAATAATCGGGACAATATTAAACCCAATATTGGGTAAAACCACTGAAGACTCGATTAGAATCGAGAGAGTCCACCGTGTGGGAAGATCAAATAGAAGCGATACAGAACGGCCTCGGGACGTTATTGTTAGATTTCATTCGTTTGAAAAGAAAGATGAAATATGGAAGAAACTGAGGGGATTCCCCCCCTCACATACAAAGGGTCCTCCCTACAGATTTATGCAGACTTGGCCTCTGAGACGTTGGCTAGAAGACGACTCCTAAAACCTCTTCTAGAACAACTAGTGACTAAGAAAATTAAATATAACTGGAGATTTCCAGTGACTAAGAAAATTAACTAGTGACTAAGAAAATTAAATATAACTGGAGATTTCCAGCGCGCTTGGTAGGCTCAAAAGACGGGAAATCAGCATTATTGCGATTCCCTGAAGATCTGTGTGAATTCTGCAAAAGACTAGACCTACAGATACCAGACCTACCTGGATGGGTTCAATAGGGGGAGACGGCAGAAGGGAATTTAATTTCCTCGCCTTTGTTTATTTTATTTTTTTTCTGGAGAGGGAGGGGGGAGGGGTGGGACAAAACAACATGGTGGTCCCACTACCCCAGTAAAGCTCAGCGTCCTCTATCTTTGTTTTTTCCCCCTTTTAAGCTAGAAGGGGATTGTGAAAATAGGCCCCACCCCAGAGGGAAACTGAACCAAGGGATAAAATTGGTTTAGAGGCCTATTTCTGGCCAGGGGGGGAAGGGTTAGGGAAAAGGGGGAGGGGGGGTGGGAAGAGGGAGGGGAAGGGGATGGAGGGGAGGGAGATACACCACACCAAAAAGACAGATAGAGAAAGTATATGAAACCAGGTCGAAGTTAAAACTTGAATCAAAGAGGAAGATCTCCAACACCAGATAATGGCGACAATAAAATGCGTATCATACAACGTAAAAGGTTTAAATAGTCCCACAAAGAGACACAAAGTTTTAAAGGAGTTGAAGAGAATCAAAACCGATGTAGCATATTTACAGGAGACCCATCTTACCTTAGACTCAAACGTGAAATTAAATTCAATGGATTTCCCTGTATGGTACTATGGGGACACTGTCTCAAAACGTGCGAGGGGAGTAGCTATCGGGTTCGCCAAAGGAGTGAGATTCCAGTTAATCGATAGATTGACAGATCCCGAGGGGAGATTCCTTATACTAAAAGGCAAATTAGAAGAGACAGAATGCACCCTAGTAAACATTTACTCACCTAATAACCAACAGATAAAATTTCTAATCGATATCTTGGGAAAGATAAGGGACTTTAAAAAAAGTAGGGTTATACTGGGAGGAGACTTCAACTTTTGCATGGACCCAAAGGTAGATAAGACAACCCAGACAGCAGGGACTAACATAAAACAACTAAGAAAACTAAAAAACAACCTGCATAGTAGTCAACTAGTAGACGCTTGGCGCGTGCTAAACCCGGCGACACGAGATTATACCTTCTATTCTCCTGTACACGGGTGCTACTCCTGGATCGACCATATCCTCGTTGACCACTGCCTATTGGAGGAGGTGGTGAACGCGACAATAGAGCCCATGACCATATCAGACCATGCCCCAATCAGTGTGTCCCTTAATATCTCAGGTAACCCAAGGCCACCCCAAATTTGGAGGCTTAATGAGGAATTATTAAAAGATGCAAATAGCCTTACCAGGGTTCAAAAGGAGTTAGAAGAATACTTCAAAATAAATGATACAAGTGACATATCCAAAGCCACATTATGGGATGCCCACAAGGCCTTTATTAATGGCACGTTGATATCAGAAGGAGCAAGAAAGAAAAAAGAGAAACGGCTTCAAAAGGAGAAAATAATCAAGGAGATAGACAAGTTAGAACAAAAACACAAAAAAGGGGCTCAGCAACAAGATCTATATTAAGAGATATAACACATCAAGGACACGTATTAGCATATAGGCAAATAGAGCAAAAAGAAAACTTTATGACACTTAATGAATGGAGGTACAAACAGTTAAACCACTTTATCCAAAAACTACCCCAACCCTTAAGAACAGGGGACCAACTCTCAGATATAGAAAAATGATGTTCTCTGGAAGGTAGGAAGGGAACTATATCTAAGATTTATAAGATTTTAATACAGTGGGAGGAACTAGAGGTACACCCCTTCATTAAAAAATGGGAGAAGGAATTAGGGACACGTTGTGATAGGACCACAATAGATAACATTTTAAAACTGACCCATACCTCGGCTATTGACAGTCGATCCGCCGAAATGAATTTTAAATGTTTATCAGGCTGGTACATAACACCAGAAAAACTCAGTAAATTTAAGACCGGCCAGTCAGCAGATTGTTGGAGGGGCTGTAAATCCCCCGGAACCATGGCCCACCTTTGGTGGGAATGCCCAAAGGTCAAAACTTACTGGGAAAAGATTTTGAGGATAATAGAAGAGATCACAAATGTAAAAATAAAAAGAGAGCCATGGACGGTACTCTTCCATGGAGGGGGAGAAGGGATTAAGAAATACAGGAAATCTTTGGTACCACACCTATTAAATGCCGCCAAAAGGCTGATACCAAGGAAGTGGCAGGAAACAGAATGTCCCACGGTATGGGAATGGATAGATACCGTGGAGAAAACATACATGATGGAAGACCTCAGGGATAGTATAGAAGATAACTGGGACAGCACAAAATGGGAAAATTGGAGAGCTTTTAAAAGATCATGGAGCTATGTAGAAAACCTGCAGCAAGGGGTACAAACTAGCTCGATAAGATAAGAGAGCATCAAATGGTGTGGTGGAGGGGAGGGAAGGGGGAGGTGGGAGATACAAATGATGCAAACCTGAAACAGAGACGAAAATTAAGCACTTTCATCATGAGCTGGTCTCTTGTGTGCAGAAAAGGCTGACTGACTGTGGAAACAAAAAAAATAAAATAAAAACAACACTGAGGAAATTACACTTTGCTACAATGTAAAGTAGTGAGTGTACAGCTTGTATAATAGTGTAAATTTGCCCTCAAAAGAACTCAACACACAGCCATTAATGTCTAAACTGCCGGCAACAAAAGTGAGTACACCCCTTAGTGAAAATTTCCAATTAGCCATTTTTCCTCCTTGGTTTCATGTGACTCGTTAGTGTTACAAGGTCTCAGGTGTGAATGGGGAGCAAGTGTGTTATATTTGGTGTCATTGCTCTCACTTTCTCATACTGGTCACTGGAAGTTCAACATGGCACCTCATGGCAAAGAACTCTCTGAGGATCTGAAAAAAAGGAATTGTTGCTCTACATAAAGGTGGCCTAGGCTAAAACAAGGCTGCCAAGACCCTGAAACTGAGCTGCAGCACAATGGCCAAGATCATACAGTGGTTTAACAGGACAGGTTCCACTCAGAACAGGCCTCGCCATTGTCGACCAAAGAAGTTGAGTGCACGTGCTCAGCGTCATATAGAGAGATTGTCTTTGGGAAATAGACGTATGAGTGCTGCCAGCATTGCTGCAGAGGTTGAAGGGGTGGGGTTCAGTCTGTCAGTACTCAGACCATACGCCGCACACTTCATCAAATTGGTCTGCATGGCTGTCGTTCCAGAAGGAAGCCACTTCTAAAGATGATGCACAAGAAAGCCCACAAACTGTATGCTAAAGACTAGCAGACTAAGGACATGGATTACTGGAACCATGTCCTGTTGTCTGATGAGACCAAGATAAACCTATTTGGTTCAGATGGTGTCAAGCGTGTGTGGTGGTAACTAGGTGAGGAGTACAAAGACAAGTGTGTCTTGCCTACAGTCAAGCATGGTGGTGGGAGTGTCATGGTCCGGGGCTGCATGAGTGCTACCGGCACTGGGAAGCTACAGTTCATTGAGGGAACCATTAATGCCAACATGTACTGTGACATACTGAAGCAGAGCATGATCCCCTCCCTTCAGAGACTGGGCCATAGGGCAGTATTCCAACATAACAACCCCGATCACACCTCCAAGATGACCATTGTCTTGAGGGTAAAGGTGATGGACTGGCCAAGCATGGCTCCAGACCTAAACCCTATTGAGCATCTGTGGGGCATCCTCAAAGGGAACGTGGAGGAGCGCAAGGTCTCTAACAACCACCAGCTCTGTGATGCCATCATGGAGGAATGGAAGAGGACTCCAGTGGCAACCTGTGAAGCTCTGGTGAACTCCATGCCCAGGAGGCTTAAGGCAGTGCTGGAAAATAATGGTGACCACACAAAAGATTGACACTTTGGGCCCAATTTGGACATTTTCACTTAGGGGGTGTACTCACTTGTGTTGCCAGCCGTTTAGACATTAAAATCGCAATAAGCGTTTATCGGTTGGTTTGCGCAAAATTGATAGCGTTTACAAAATAGGGGATAGTTTTATTGCATTTTTTTCAAGTATGTATTTTACAGTTTTTCAGGGATTCGGTCTAAGGTAAGAAAATGAAATAGAAGGGCATAGCATGAGTACAGTTTTGCTAATCAGACATACAAGTATTTAACAAAAGACATACAAAGTATCACAGACAGAACTCAACAGGTTATACTACCAAAATAAGCATAGTTTCCATTTTTTTTAAATTATTGGTTTGTTAAGGCTGCGAATACAGATTTCAATCATACTGCTTTGGTCATCTCAATCTGCTCAGCACAGAAAGGCAATCTCTCCGCCTCACTATTCTGTCAATGTGCAGATGGCTTTTGATAGCAAGATAGTTCCTAAATGTGTTAGTGGCTTCCCTGGATGGTGTCATGACTCAAATGGCAATTTACTGTTTGCTAGTCACAGATTTATAGGACAATATGTTCTAGCGTGGATGGCGGGTGAACACATTCCATGGCACAAAATTTATAAACACATGGCACAAGGGAAATACACAAAATATTGTTTCTCTAACCAAGTTCCCGATCCTTATCAGCAAAAAGTAAAAAGATGTATGTAGCATGTGCTATGTACACATGAGAGGGACAAATTTAGAAGAACCTGATTAAGATTATATTCCTAATTTTAATTTTTCAAAGAAAACCAGTCATAATTGAGTTTATGTAATAAATCTTAACCACTTAAGCCCCGGACCAATATGCTGCTAAATACCCAAAGGTGTTTTTACAATTCGGCACTGCATCGCTTTAACAGACAATTGTGCGGCTGTGCGACGTGGCTCCCAAACAAAATTTGTGTCCTTCTTCCTCCCACAAATAGAGCTTTCTTTTAATGGTATTTGATTGTCTCTGCGATTTTTATTTTTTGCGATATAAATGGAAAAAGACCGAAATTTTTGAAAAAAAATATATTTTCTACTTTTTGTTATAAGAAAAATCGAATAAACTAAATTTTAGTCAAACATTTAGGCCAAAATGTATTCAGCCACATGTCTTTAGTAAAAAACAATCGCAATAAAAAAAAAACTAGCTAACTAGCGGCAACAGTGACACTAATACGGCGATCAGAAGAACGATCGCTTAGTGACACTGGCAATAGGGGGTGAAAGAGTTAACTAGGGTGGTGATCAAGGGGTTAAACCTTTATTGGGGGGGTAGGGGGCTACCCTGGACCTAACACTAACTGCCTGTCACACTAACTGTCACACTGACACTAAATGCAGTGATCAGTAAATATATGATAACTGCAATCAGTGACAGTGTGACAGGGGGCTGGGGGGGTGATCGGAAAGGGGTTAATGTGCCTATGTGTGTGGTGTCAGTGTAGTGTTAGTGCGACTTACTTGTGATGTCTTCTCTCCTCTCAGCGGATTGAAAATACCGCCGAGAGGAGAGCTGACATCACTTCCTCTGCCTGTGTTTACATTATACAGGCAGAGGAAGTGCAGAGCAGGGAGGGAGCGGATTCGCTGGGAGAGATCCGGAGGGGGCGGACAAAAACGAACAGCCGCCCCCCTCATCCTGGATCGCTCCCACGGAATTACCGACCGCCGCAAGTACCGGGGGGGGGGGTCCCGATCGAACCCCCGACCCACGTCTAGGCAGGGACGTACAAGTAAGTCCATCTGCCTGTACGTGCCATTCTGCCGACGTATATGTACATGCGGCGTCGTGAAGTGGTTAAAGGGGTTGTAAAGGTACAATATTTTTTTCCCCTAAATAGCTCCCTTTACCTTAGTGCAGTCCCCCTTCACTTACCTCATTCTTCGATTTTGCTTTTAAATGTCCTTAATTCTTCTGAGAAATCCTCACTTCCTGTTCTTCTGTCTGTAACGCCACACAGTAATGCAAGGCTGTGGAGTGTCATGCTCACCCCTTCCCTTGGACTACAGGAGAGTCAGGACGCTCTCTACGTTGCAGATGGAGAAAGGAGCTGTGTGTTAGTGGACGTCCTGACTCTCCTGTAGTCCAAGGGAGGGGGAGCATGACACTCCACACCAGGGAGAAAGCCTTGCATTACTGTGTGGAGTTACAGACAGAAGAACAGTAAGTGAGGATTTTTTTAGAAGAAATAAGGACATTTAAAAGCAAAATCGAAGGATTGGGTAAGTGAAGGAGGACTGCACTACGGTAAAGGAAGCTATATAGGAAAAAGCCTCCAGAAGAAGACTACTAATATGGCAGCAACTATCTTCACTCTTTTCCAGATTTCTTGGCCACTACTGGTATCCACTACTTCCACGTGCCCACTACTTCCAGGTGCATTGTTAACTGCATCCCCTGCTATGTGCTATGTTTCCTCTTGCCGGCTGTGGCATTGCTGTGTATTTTTTTAGAGAACACCTGAATATCCACAAGAATTGCCAGTTATATCGCACAGATTGGCTTGCTCTCTTTTGCCCATGAAATGAACTAATAGCAAGACACTACGAACATGAGTCCCATTTATAGGGAAAATTCAGGGTTTCTTTACTCTGAAAGCAATGAAGTGAATTTAAAGACGTGCCAATGTTTTTTTTCTTATATTATATGTAACAACGAAACAAACGGAAAATCTGGTAGTCTGTGAATACCCCAGCCTTGTTAAACACGTGAGAGATGGATTTGGTAAATTGCTAAAAGAGTCAATTTATCGCCAAGTCAGCCAACACGTGAATACAGTGCACCATAGCAAAGGAAATAACAGGTGTATGATCTTCTGGGGATTTTCCATTAAGTTGGAAGGTTTCTTATAAGAACTTGTAGGCCTCTAAAGAAGTCTACTTACTTCATAAATGGCGCATGAGTCTACTTAACATTTCAAGTGGTATTCATAGAGATATAGCTACAGCTATATTACTGACATGCTTTCAAAGGTGCATGCTCCAGGATTAGTCATAGATGAGGTCATTTTCTTTCCTGTAGCCCTTTCTATCATTCGATTCCCCCATCAGCACAATCAGTGAAGCTATTGGCTGGCTGGGAGCCGTCCCTGCCAGGAGAACACAGTAATTATTGCTAGTGGCAATAGCTGCTGGCAATAATCACATTAAAAATCCGACAGGCTAGTTGTACCCAAGTTAATTAATCAATAAACTTGGAAACAATCAGCCTGCCCACACATGGTTCGAATCATGACAGGCCCCTGCTGAACTGGTCGAGTTTTGAACCGTCTATGGCCAGCTTTAGTTGCTGATAGTGTTAATTTTGGCAGCAAATTTTAATTTAGTCATAGTCTTTTGACTAAAATGCCATTTTAGTTTTAGGGCCAGATTCTCAGAAGAGATACGACGGTGTATCTCCAGATACACCGTCGCATCTCTGTTTCTGTGCCCGGGTATCTATGCGACTGATTCTTAGAATCAGTTACGCATAGATACGGCATAGATCAGACTGGCGTAAGTCACTTACACCCTCGGATCTTAAATGCAATACTACGCTGGCCGCTAGGTGGCGTATATGCAAATGAGCATGATACTCCGATTCCCGAACGTATTTGCGCCGCGTCGCCGTAGTTTCCGTAAGTGTAAGGTTACCCCTCCTATATGGTGGTTTAACTTTGCGCACGCCATGTTAAGTATGGACGTCGGGACAGCGTTGTGTTTTTACGTCGTTTACGTAACTCGTTTGCGAATAGAGCTGTGCGTTAATTACGTTCACGTCGAAACAATGTATTTGTGGCGTACTATGGAGCATGCGCACTGGGCTACGTTTACGGCCGGCGCTTGCGCAGCTCGTTCGGCGCGGGGGCGCGCTTAATTTAAATACACGACGCCCCCTTTGAATTATGCGGGGATACGCTGGGCCATTTACACTACACCGCGGCAAATTGCTTAGAGAATACGGCACTTGCTCCTGTAAGTTGCGGCAGCGTAGTGTAAATAGGAAACGCTACGCCACCGCAGATCTACGTGAATCTGGCCCTTAGTCACATTCTAGTTATCCAAATTGTTTTAATTTTAGTTGTATTTAGTAGACTTAAATCTCCAGTACATTTTACTCAACTAAAATCATTTCAGTCGACTAAGGGCCCTTTCACACTAGCGGACGAACGGTCCGCTAATTACAAGTCCGTTAACGGACTTGTAATGGGCCCCTATGGGAGCGGCTCCGTTAGCGGATGATGCATCCGCTAACGTCCGCCAGATCCGCATCCGTTTTTTCGGACGGAAGAATGTCCTATTTTTCTTCCATCCGGCCAAACGGATCGGATGCAAACGGACAGACGGTCCGTTTCCATCCGATTCCCCATAGGGGATAGCGGAGGAGAGACAGGGCGGTCCCTGCACAGTGTGCGGGGACCGCCCTGTCCGCCCGACAGCTCAGCCGACCCCCCGCTGAGCCGACGGACACACGGAGTGGACCGAAAAACGGACCGCTCCGTGTGAAAGAGCCCTAAAATGTGGTCTAAAATCGAATGGGTTTAGTTAAATTGTAATGCATTATTTAGGCAATTTTCTACAATTTCCAAACTCATTATATACTTCTGGAGTAAAAAAAAAATTGAACATTATGGCCCAGATTCAAATAGAATTAGACTATCGTAGAGTATCAGAAATACACTACGCCGCCGTTTTTTTACCTGGCTCTACGTGGAATCCAGGTAGATTTTGTCCAGTAAACGACGGCGGCGTAGTGTATTTCTCCCGTCGCAATCCATCTGCGCGAGTAGGGGGCGTGAATCATTTAAAATAGGCGCGTTCCCGCGGCGATCGAACTGCGCATGCTCCGTTCGCAAATTTCCCGCCGTGCATTGCGAGAAATCACGGCGTTACGTCATTCGTTGTTTGAGTAGCGTCGTTTACGGACATTTCTATTCCCGAAAGACATACGTAAAAAAAAAAATATATATATAAAATTAGACGCGGGAACGACGGCCATACTTAACATGGGCTACGCACCGTTAGACCAGCAAAAAGCTGGTCTAACAGTACGTAAAAAAAAATAGACGTAAGCGATTGCGAAGACCGCTCGTATCTTCGTGGATCGCCGTAAAAACTCATTTGCATATCCCGACGCATGAAAACGACGCAAACTCCTCCCAGCGGCCGCAAAAATATCGCAGCATAGATCCGAAGGCTTACGAAGACGTAAGCCTCTCGGATGGAAGCCCGAAGCCGCCGTATCATGGTTTGAGGATTCAAACTAGTGATACGGCGCGCAAAATTTGAAATTACTCCTGTCTAACACCAGTTAGACAGGCGTAATTGCTCTATGAATCTGGGCCTACTGTATGTTATTAAGTTTTGAACAAACTCACAGCCACATATTTAGCTGATCTGGATGGTCTGAGGAGGCCTGCAATGCTCACAGGGCTCTGTACATGGACAGTCTGGGGAGGAGGCCTATAATGCATTGCACAAAGTGCACTGGACTGTCTGAAAAGGCTGCTCTGGGAAGTGGACTGTGAGGCCTGTAATGCTGCACGGTGCTCTGGATGGTGACTATAAGGCTAGACAATGCTCTGGATGGTGGTCTGAGGAGGCCTGTAATGCACAGTGCTCTGGGCGCTGTTATGAGAGGCCTCTAAGGCCGCGTACACACGATCGGTCCAACCCGATGAGAATGGTCCGACGGACCGCTTTCATCGGTTTACAGACTGATGGTCTGATGTGCGTACACACCATCAGTTCAAAAACCGATCTGTCAGTACGATCAGTGACGTAAAACACAACGACGTGCTGAAAAAAATCAAGTTCAATGCTTCCAAGCATGCGTCGACTTGATTCTGAGCATGCGTGGGTTTTTGGACCGATGCTTTTGCGTACTAACCATCGGTTTGGACCGATGGTCAGGCGTCCATCGGTCTGATTTTAAAGCAAGTTTTAAAGCTTTGGTCCGACGGACCGATGGGCCGTACACACTGTCTGTTTGGACCAATGACACTGGACTTAAGTCCATTTTCATCAGTTTGGACCGATCGTGTGTACGTGGCCTAATGCTGTAGAGTGCTCTGGATGGTAGTCTGAGGGTAGGCCTGTAATGCACAGTGTTTTGGGACAGTGGTCTGACTCTGAGGCGGCGTACAGACGATCGGACATATCCGATGAAAACGGTCCGCGGACCATTTCCATCGGATATGTCCGATCGGGAGTTTGATCCGATGGCGTGTACACACCATCGGATCAAATTCCCCGCCGCCGGACGGCGCGGTGACGCGGCGGTGACGTTGACGCCGCCGCGTCACCGCCACGTCACCGCACCAGGAAGTAAAACACTTCCGCGCATGCGCCGAATCCATTCGGCAGCGGCGCGGCGGCGGTGGGGGCCGACATGTCTGCTGGTAAGTGTACTAACCAGCAGACATGTCGGGCGGACAGATTCCACCGGATAGATTTCAAATCTTGCTTTGAAATCTGTCGGGTGGACAAATCTGTCCGCTAGCCCATACACACGAGCGGAGATGTCTGCTGAAACGGTCCATCGGACCGTTTTCAGCGGACATATCCCCTCGTGTGTACGCCGCCTGAGAGTCCTGTAATGCTGCACTGTGCTGGATGGTGTTCTCAGGTAGGGTTGCCACCTCATCCCTTTAAAACCAAACACATATTAATTACATGGGTTCTGTAGCTGATTAGGGTGGTAATTAGACTCACTTGGTGCTTTATCTGCATTAAATTAGCCTCAGAACCTGTGTAAATAATATGTGTTCGGGTTTAAAGGGATGAGGTGGCAACCCTAGTCTCAGGTCTGAGGGGAGGCCTGTAATGCACAGTGCTCTAATAAGCCGGTGGTCACCAGAGGGGGTCTGTAATGCACACTGTGCTCCGGATGCAGCGGTCTGAGAAGAGGTCTGTATTGCAATGTACATACTCACAGTGCTCTCTGCTTTGGATGGTCAACGTAAGTCAGGAGTGGGACACATGTTGGGAGGCCTGTAATGCACAGTGCTGTTCTGGACGGTCGTCTGAGGGCTCAGAGGCCTGTAATGCTGACTGCACAGTGCTGCTAACTGTTGCTACGCGATGCACGCTACCGACACGAGTCCCCTACTTGCTGGGAGTGGAAGCACTAACGGGCTCTACACAGGCGAAGCTTCGTGGAAGCCAGAAGTTCACAAGAGTAAACGTCCCTTCCTCACATTTTCCTTTTTTTTTTTTCCATCGTTAACGAATAGTGGATAAAAATATGATGTACTTTTTGTTTGGTTTTCGGCACTGTAAAATGTTTTCATCAACTAAATTAACACTGGTTGCTAAAATATAGAAAAAGCATGCACACAAAGAGACATAAATGGGCTTGGCTTACTTCTATTATGTTCCTTCGTTTTTAGAAGGTTACCTTGTGATAGATGACTGCAATGTTTGGCTGGAAACCAATTAGACATATATATATATATATATATATACTTGGAGTGATGTTGTTCCCCTTGTTTGTTTTGTAGATAGGTTGGTTTTGCTGACTTCTGCCTGGAGAGCACTGATTGATAACTGAGGAGTAATTCATTCTCAAATTTCTCCACAGAGGCACTGAAGTACACACAGAGTAGGAGCCCTGGAAGGGGGAGGCATAGTGAGCTTAGCTGCTGAAAGAACTTAAATGGCTTTTTAAATCTTCTGCTGTGAATTGATGAATTGCATAAATTGCTTCACACTGCTTGCAGCTAGTGGTCAGTGGGGGCTTGTTTTAAAGCTCGTTATTGCTTCTTGAGAATATGTAACTACTTTAATGTATATAGCACTATACTTTAATGAGAGAGAGAGGCAGCTGGTTGCATGGGCTGCAGATAAAAGGAGTTTCTTTCTGGGAGCTACTTCTCAGGAAGGGAAGGGAAGAGGATGAAGACTCTATGGATCAAATTATTTTCCAGTTCGTAACATTGTAGAATCGCCTAATAGATTCCAAACGGAGCAATGGAGAAAGGTTTGGTTGAGATTCAGTGATAGTACTGAGGTAGTAGGAGGGTGAGAAATGCCTTGTGTGAATGTTGGCAAACGTCTTACTCATCATCTCACTGCATGAAGACTTTCTGCTGTATCTGAAAACTCAAACTTTCAGTTACTAGACCAAAAAAAGACCAAAACCCCTCTTATTTCCCTTTGTCCCTAAGCAACGTGAGGCAAGCTGGTCATTGTCACAAAGGAAAAATGGGGTCTTACCTAAATAAATATGGCCTTACAGAAAGTTGGTATTTTCATAAATTCTGGGATTCCAACAGCCCTCTGCAGTAGGCGCATCCTAAATGAGAAATTTGGCTAACGCTTTTTTGGCCATACTTCTCTTGTGGGTCACATGGTACACTTACTTTTGCTCTTCTGTGACCCAGAGAGAGCTATTGCCACTGATGGAGTAGAGATGCTCCAGGATCTGGAAGGATCCCAACAATATTGTCTTACTGACAGTCACTGCTCTCCTCCCTGAGCAGGCCAAGAACTGAGCAATACGTGATCACTCAGTTCTCAGTTAGAGCAGACGAGGACAGCTGCTGCGTCACTCTGATGCTGTGCATAGAGATGAGTATTGAATGTTTGTGTTTTTAAAAATCCCAAACTTCTTTAATTTTTACTGCAAGCAAGTAATGCAGGTACAATTTTAAAAGTTTCTTTGTCCAGACTATAGACATTAAAGCGGAGCTCCACCCTAAAGTGAAGTCGCGCTGATCAGAACCCTCCCCCCCTCCGGTGTCACATTTGACACCTTTCAGGGGGAGGGGGGTGCAGATACCTGTCTAAAGACAGGTATTTGCACCCACTTCCGCCCATTTGTCTCGGGCAAAAGACGGGTATTTTCTGACTTCCCGTCCGTCCCCCGTTGTGTGCTGGGAACACTCGGCTCCCAGCACACAGCGGGAGCCAATCGGCGGGCGCAGCGCGACTCGCTCATGCATCGTAGGGAACCGGGCAGTGAAGCCGGAGTGCTTCACTTCCTGGTTCTCTCACCGTGGATGGAGGGGGGAGCAGCAGAGTGATGAGCGATCGCTCGTCCTCTGCTGCAGACGCCGCTGGACTCCAAGACAGGTAAGTGTCCTAATATTAAAAGTCAGCAGCTGCAGTATTTGTAGCTGCTGGCTTTTAATATTTTTTTTTGAGCGGACATCCGCTTTAATGTAGTCACATATTCTTAGTAAGCAGTAAAAGAATTTGAAAACATACTATCTATGACCATGAAAGAAAAAAAAGTAAGGATGAATTGGAGATTTTATGCCACCTCTGTTGTGAAATTTGAAGATTAATTTCTTCCCAATCCCTATAGCTGCAGAGGTTATCTAGGGCTCGTAAAGTGCTTCACCTGCTTGTTTTGAATATGTAAATACTTTAGTATGCACAATTTAGGCACAAGTTAACGTAAAGGGGTTGTAAAGGTTTGTTTTTTATTTTCTAAATAGGTTCCTTTAAGCTAGTGCATTGTTGATTCACTTTCCTTTTTCTTAGATTTCCATTCTAAATGTTTTTTTTCTTTGTTTTCTTTGTCTAAATTTCTCACTTCCTGTTCCTCCTCAGTAAGCTGTTTTGGCTGACTAACCCCCATGGATGATGTGGGCAAGCTTACTGAGGAGAAACAGGAAGTGAGAAATTCAGACAAAATAAAACATTTAGAAGGGTAACGGGTAAGTTTGATCTTATATGGCAACCATGGTTGCGGGATACCAGTCTCGTGCCACCACAATTGGTAATGGATAGACTCCGGAGGTAGGGACTCTAGGGAGCTGAAGGGGAGATGTAAAGGAGTAAAAAGCATAATCCAAATTAGTAAATGTATATACGCTAGATCTAGAGAATCCCTGGGGTAGAAGAAAAGAAAAGACCGGCGATATTTAGACACAATAGGGTATAAATAAGGTGGTGGTAGCTAGGGGGATGGGCGGGAGGGGTAGAAAAAGGGGAAAGGGGAAAAACAGAAATAACTGCACGATTAATGATAAAATAATATTTTATGGAAATATGTGTATGTTTTGTTTATAACTAAAAGCACATAGTTTATCATAAGACTTCTAAATAAAAAGAAAGGAATTATAAAAAAAGCATGCTTCTTTAGAAAAATGTTAAGGATTGGTATTTTCAGCATACTGTAGTTTTTTCTATTTATAGAAGCCCCAATGCATTGACCAGCCTAACCATGCATATAAACTATTACAATACAAAAGACTAAAGAGCTCCATTCCACCTCACCCTAGTCAGTGATAGGAGTTGATATTTTAAATTGGCATATGGTAATAAATATGGATTAAACAAAAAAGCAGAGCAAACCGCAAATATCTCTCCACTGCAAAATGGATCACAGTGCCGAAGTTGGTGCATTGCCAGAAGAGCATTGCAGAGAATTCATTTCTACCTAGAAGCCCCTTTGATATGCTTTCTCATTACTCATCCCTGCAGGAAAGAGAAGGCTGGGGAAATGCATATTTACCAGTGATACATTATAATAAAAATTCCTATGTTTGAAGTTGAATGCAGATCCCTTTGCCTGCTACCCAGACATTTTGACTGGCAGTGCCACTAAGGATTCTGGAAAATGTTTGAAGGAAAGAGAAGGGAAAGTAAAAACATAAAAGGTACATTTATAAACCTGCTTGATTTACCTATAGAAATATCCAAGCGGTGTTAAAAGTATACTCATTCTATGATGCTATTTTTTATAACCACATTAAGTTCTGTGAAGTTAAAGCGGTAGTAAAGTCCACTTGTTTGTTTATACCTATAGGTAAGCCTATATTTAGGAGATATTTACTTTAGTAGTAGTTTTGTCACTGACACATGCATACTGCGCTATCAATAGATGCCATCCATTGACAGAGCTGTGGCATGTGCACGGCAGTGACGCCACCGCAGCTCGGCCATTCAAATGGCCGGAGCCCGCAAATTTAGCAGGAAGACTGCATGAAGATGGAAGCCCTGTCAGCAGCGACAATGTGCCACTGGAGGATTCGTTTTAAGGTAATCATTTCATAATGTGCTAGTATGCAATGCATACTAGTACATTATGCTCTTAACTTACAGGGAATTCTTTTTTTTTTTTGGTGGGGGTTTATGCGGTTTACTCTCACTTTAACCACTTAAGCCCCGAGCCTGTTTTTCAGATTCGGTGTTTACGAGACTAAAACACTTTTTTTTTGCTATAAAATTACTTAAAACCCCCAAACATTATGGGGCAGATTCACAAAACAATTACGCCTGTCTAACTGGGGTTAGACAGGAGTAATTTCAAATTTCGCTCGGCGTATCACTAGTTTGAATCCTCAAACCATGATACGCCGGCTTCGGGCTTCGATCCGAGAGGCTTACGTCTTCGTAAGCCTTCGGATCTACGCTGCCATCTATTTGCGGCCGCTGGGAGGAGTTCGCGTCGTTTTGATGCGTCGGGATATGCAAATGTGTTTTTACGGGGATTCACGAACATACGAGCGGGCGTCGCAATCGTTTTCGTCTATTTTTTTATACGTAATGTTAGAGCAGCTTTTTGCTGCTCTAACTTTACGTAGCCCATGTTAAGTATGGCCGTCGTTCCCGCTTCGAATATATTTAAAAAATTTTTTTGTTTACGTAACTCGTCGGGACGTGGATCGCCCGTAAAGTACGCTACATAAACAACGAATGACGTCACGACGTGATTTCGCGCAATGCACGGCGGGAAATTTGCGAACGGAGCATGCGCAGATCGATCGCCGCGGGAACGCGCCTAATTTAAATGTTTCACGCCCCCTACTCGCGCAGATGGATTGCGACGGGAGAAATACACTACGCCGCCGTCGTTTACCGTAGAAAATCTACCTGAATTCCACGTAGAGCAAGGTAAAAAACGGCGGCGTAGTGTATTTCTGATACGCTACGATAATCCATTTCTCTGTGAATCTGCCCCTATATATATATTTTTCTAACACCCTAGAGAATAAAATGGCAGTCATTGCAATACTTTTTGTCACACCGTATTTGCGCAGCGGTCTTACAAGCGCACTTTTTTTGAAAAAAATTCACTTGTAATAGAAAAAAGCATGACAGGTCCTCTTAAATATGAGATCTGGGGTCAAAAAGACCTCAGATCTCATATTTAGGCTTAAATGCAAAAAAAAATGTAAAATGTAATTTTTCAAATGACATAAAAAAATAAATGTCTCTTTAAGACGCTGGGCGGGACTGACGTTTTGACGTCACTTCCGCCCAGCAGAGCTACAGGGACGGATGAGGGAAATTTTTCCCTCACTCGCATCCCCACTGAGCACGGGAGAGGACCCGATCGCCTCCGCCGCTACCGACGGCTCCGGTAAGCGGCGGAGGGCGCGGGAGGGCAGCGGGAGGGGGGGCCCTCGCCTGTCACCGATAACAGCCATTATCGTTTGACCGACCGCCCACTGAAGAGATGGATATCTCGGTTGTGGCAGCAGCTGCTGCCGTTACAGAGATATCCATCTTTAAAGTGCCGACGTAGAACGACGGTGGGCGGTCGGCAAGTGGTTAACAATATTCTGGATAACTACAGAATTATGTCTGTGTCTGAAGTTCAGCTTTCGATGTATGCGTCCACTACCTGCCTGGAGATTACATGTTCTCCCTGTGTCTGCGTGGGTTTCCTCTGGGTAATCTGTGTTCCTCCCACATTTTAAAGACATGCTGGTAGGTTAATTGGCTCCTGTTTAAATTGGCCCTAGTATGTATGTGTATGTATGAATATGAGTTAGGGACCTTAGATTGTAAGCTCCTTGAGGGCAGGGACTGATGTGAATGTACAATATATATGTAAAAGCGCTGCATAAATGAATGGCGCTACATAAGTACCTGTAATAAATCATTCAAATAAAAATATTCACAGGAAAGGTCTGTGATGACGGAAGACACTAGAATCAGGACCACGGACAGGGACTGATTCTGTTTCATATCAGCTACAGATCAGCTACAAGAATATATTTTTTGTTTTTGTTTAATACCTTTCCTGATTTAAAAAAAAAAGCTACAGAGTTAAAGTATAACTAAAGGCAAAACTTTTTTATAGTTTTGGGTAGAGTGGAGAGGGATTAGAACACCTGTCAGTTTTTTTTATTGTCTGCGTCCCCATTAGGGAGATTCACCCTCTCTATTTGTCCTGTTTACCATTATCATTGAAAGTGAAAGTAAAAGAAAATCAAAAATTTGGGGTTGCCCCCAGAAAAGTAATAAAGGGTAAGGTTGCGCCAATACTAGCAAATGCACCGATACCTGAGACCGATACTTTCAGGCTTGGTTCTTCGAGCTGTCAGTGGGTCTCCCCTGTTGACTGCTGAACTGTGAAGCCTCGTACACACGACCGGTTTTCTCGGCAGAATCCATCAAGAAACTTGATGGGAGATGTATTCTTCCGAGAAAACCGGTCGCGTGTACACTTTTCGCCGAGAAAACCGTCGAGAAACTCGTTGAGCCAAAAAGAGAGCAGGTTCTCTATTTTCTCGACGGGAGTCTAATTTGGCTCGTCGAGTTTCTCGTCGGGCTGGTTTCCGTCAAGAAACTAGAGCATGTGTATGCTAAGAAACCCACGCACCTTCTGTAAAAGTAGCATTTGGAATGGAAATAGCACATTTGTCACGCTGTAACAGACTGAGAAGTGAAAATGTCTCTTACCAAACTTTTCAGTAACATTAGATTAGCAAAAGCAGCCCCAAGGGTTGTGCCAATGGAATCAAACTTCCCCTGTTGTTGTATGTGTTGAAATGACCGCGTTTGAGAACGAGGAGATTTGGTCTTTAACGTGTGTACACAAAGCAAGCTTGTCGAGTTCCTCGACACGCCTAACAAGGAACTCGACGAGGAAAACTATGTGTTTCGCTCGTCGAGTTTCTCGGTCGTGTGTACGGGGCCTGAAAGAAGTCCGATAATTGAAGTTGTCAAAAACAAACAAGAAAACAACAACATTGCTCAGCCTGAAATACTAAAATAAAAAGAAACCTTGTTTCCTTTTGTATCTTTCTGTTTCTTCATCTGCAGATCAAAGGGATGAACAAATGTTCCTCTGTTTAACCCCTTAGTAACCCTTAATTTATTCGAATTAGCCTTAACTCCCTATTCTCCTCCATTTAATTATTATTTTCCTGCTTTATTTTTCACGTCTATTTTATAAACGATAAACAATTAAAACTTATTTTTTTGTTTGCTTTATTCGAGATTATTTTTATACATATATATTAACATATATTTACACATTTCACAAAATTAAAAAACAAAATATATATATATTTTTTTGTCAATAACTTTTGTATCATTGCTGACAGGTGAAGTGAAAACAAAACAGTTGCGGTAGGTATCGCTAATTTGTATTGGCGAGTACTCAAAAAAAAGTTTTCGGTACTCTGTACTTCGGTATCGGTGCATCCCTAATAGAGGGTAAATCTACTGATGGGGACATTAGTTCTGGTGACCTGGGGGTTCCCAAGGAATGGAATTCCCTTCATTTGAGGGGATTTCCTCTCACTTCCTGTTTGGCTATGAGACAGGAAGTAAAATCCCCCTAAGGGGACACAGATGGTAAAAACAAATCTGACAGGGGTTACTACCCTCCCTTGCTCTATCCAAAATGACAAGAAAAAATGCCTATAGTTCTACTTTAAGGCAGGCCAAATACAACCACATTTAAAGTGAACCTGTGTCTAGATCATACACACTGAAATATATACAGTGTTTTCCCTGAAAGTAAGACCTACCCCAAAATAAGACCTAGCATTATTTTCCAGGAGGGCTGCAATATAAGCCCTACCCCAAAAATAAGCCCTAGTTTAAAATGCTTGTAAAACCCTATAATCCACTCTATTATAGTGGTAAATAATGTACAATGTGTGTGTTTCTGTAAAATAATTGCAGGGAAGAGAGCACCAGCGGGTCACAGAAGTGCAGAGTGGCGTTATAACAAAGGTATTTGGCACAACTATATTACAGAAACGCACACATTGTACATTATATAATACTGTAATAGGATGGATTATAGGATTTTACAAGCATTTTAACTCAGGTCACACTGGGGATTCCTGTTAGGCAGGAAGAGAAAGGGGAGAGAGGACAGCACATTACATGGTAAGACCTACCTCAAAAATAAGCCCTACTGTGTCTTTTGTTGGCAAAATTAATACAAGACCCTGGTTTATTTTTGGGGAAACACGATAGACTTTTTGAACAAGTAGTAAAAGCATTTTAAAATAAGCTTTCATTTATCTTTGCATCTTTAAGTGTTGTGAAGAGATTCATTTTTAAAATTCACAACACAGCCAGTGTATGCATTCATACACACAGCATACAGGCACAAAGCTTGCTGGGAGAACACACACCCTTCTGGGCAAACTAGCCATTCTAGGACTGGAATGTGGGGGCAACAACAATGGGACCAGCTGAACAAGGAAGAAAAGAAAGTTTTAAAAGCGTGAGAAGCAGCACTCAATATAAGTGTGAACATGCGTTGCTGAAATCTTAAAAAAAATATTGCGTTTAATCCATCTTAAAAGCAGCTAGAGCGGTCAAGATGGCTTACTTTAAAGCTCTTTTACTTCTTGGTAAGAATATTTAAGTAGTTTCCATAGTGTCCAAAGTCTGGGGACTGGTGCACTTTAACTTACTTCTGCTGATAGATCATTTTCTTGAATGACCCTCGTCTGCAACTTTTTCCCCTGACTTGAACACGGGCAAAACCAAATTCCTTTGTATTTCCAGTGGACAGATATTCCGTAGGGGAAAGGGATGATACTTCAGTAGATGCAGATATTGTCAAGCATTCTCAAAGTATAAGTTCAGCTTAGCAGGTCAAAAAAGAAACACTGAGGCTTCAAATGTGCCAGTGCAGGTATTATACTGCAAATGTTCAGTAGATCTTATTCATATATATTTTTAAATGACATACAGTACAGTATATTCCAGAGTATGTGAGATTTGAGAGGGCTTCATGTATCTAAAACCATCCCTGTAGATATACTGCTTCTCTCTTATGAAAAGATCTTCCAAGGCAAATAGTATTTGAAAAAGTTACAGAGCATAGTAAAGACTTTCGCAAATGGCAACTGACAGGTGATTAAATATTATGGAGAAAATAAGGTAACCAAATCCAGTATATATTATAAGTAGGGATAAGCAAAACGTAGAAATTCATTGGATTAAAATATAGTAAAATTAAGGTGAATTGTGTTTGCTCGACCGCACTATAGCAGTTTTTACTGCTACATGGCGGTGGCAGTGCCCAGGATCACGAATATATACAGGTCGCTCCCACTGCGATTATGCACCCACCGATCATTCATTACACTGGCAGAACGGCAGCCTCCCTATGTAAATAAGGCAGATTGCCATTCTGCCAGTACAGAAGGCATGGATTGTGTCTCTGTTCCTGCAAAGCATGGCTCCATGCCTTGCCTTAGACCCCTTTCACACTGAGACAGTTTTCAGGCATTTTAACGCTAAAAATAGCACCTGTAAAACGCCTGAAAACTGCCTCTCATGCCTCTCCACTGGTGTGCTTGCAGGACGGGGAAAAAGTAAAGTCCTGCAACAGCATCTTTGGGGGGGGGGGGTGTAGGAGCACTGTATACAGTATACCGCCCCTGCCCATTGGAATGAATGGGCAGCGCTTCAGAAAAGTCTGAAAAGTGATTCGGAAGCGTTGCAACGCGGTCACTTTTAACACCATCTTATGCCGCTAGCGGGGGTTAAAAAAGCGCTGCTAGCAAACGAATAGCGTGGCTTAACAGCGGTAAAGCGCGACTAAAACCACTAACGAACCCGCCACCCCAGTGTGAAAGCAGCCTTAGGGCTCTTTCACACGTGCGGACCGTTTTTCGGTCCGCTCCGTGTGTCCGTCGGCTCAGCGGGGGGGGGGGGTCTCCGCTGAGCTGTCAGGCGGACAGGGCGGTCCCCGCACACTGTGCAGGGACCGCCCTGTCTCTCCTCCGCTATCCCCTATGGGGAATCGGATGGAAACGGACCGTCTGTCCGTTTGCATCCGATCCGTTTGGCCGGACGGAAGAAAAATAGGACATTCTTCCGTCCGAAAAAACGGATGCGGATCTGGCGGACGTTAGCGGATGCATCATCCGCCAACGGATCCGCTCCCATAGGGAAGCATTGAGGTCCGTTAACGGACGTCCAAAAAACGGACGAACCGGAACGGACGTGTGAAAGAGCCCTTAGTAAAATCTCCTCCTACACAGTGCACAAACACTAGCTAGGCACACAGTTAACCCTTTGATCGCCCCTGATGTTAAAGTGGATGTAAACCCACACTCATCCTTTCTAAACTACTGCCATAGTGCTGATCTATAGGATTTAGATGCCTCCTGCATGTATCCTTACCTGTCAAATGTCTCCCCTCTGTCTGTTATAAGAACTGAAAAACTGCAGATTCTGTGGGTGGATCTGTTGTCTGGAGCTCGGTGGGTGGAGTCGTGATGTCAGTAGACTCCCCGCCCACCTCTGTCAACGTGCATTTTGTCCTGTGTATTACTTAAACTGAATTCTGCTATGATCAATAACATCCAGTCAAAATCCAGAAAAGTAGGAATTAAAAAATAATGCTTGTCTCCAGGCTAGTGCATGAGATGATGAATAATGAATAAGGTGAATAACCTGTCATTCACAGCAAGAGGCGGAACAGACCAAGTTTTTTCTCTGTTAGTCTGTTTTTATCTCACTGAACAATAAAATAGGATTGCTCAGCGTTGGATTACATCTTTGTGGCAAGACCGGGCACAGATTATAGGAAATCATTTACTCTACATTGTGACAGCAAAAAAATAAATAATTCGGGTTTACATCCACTTTAACCCCTTGCATATTTTTTAGTACTGATCACTGTATTAGTGCCACTGGTTCCCCAAAACAAAGTGTCAAATGTGTCAGTTAGGTATCTGATCTGTCTGCTTCAATATCGCACTCCAGCTATAAGTCGCAGATCGCCGCCATTACTTGTAAACAAAAATAAATAAATAGGAATGCCATTAATCTATCCCGATGTTTGTAGACGCTATAACTTTTGCGCAAACCAATCAATATACACTTATTGGTATTTTTTGGGGTTTAATAAATCTTTATTGAGATGAGGTATAATTGTAAAATGTTACAGGAAAAATTGAAGTGCAATAATATATACCCAATATTGAGACTTTATACAGCATTAAGGTGAGCGTAAGCATCTCAGGCAATGTATCCAAATTGTGAAGAGAAAGAGAAAATGAGGGAGGGTAAAGGAAGGAGAAGGAGGAGAGACGGGGGGTGGGAGAGAGGGTTAGGTGCCATTTGGTATTGACACAAGGAAATAAACAAATACTAAAATACTAATACTACTACCAGAACAGGAGTATGGCTATGCAAATGGAATTAACTTTAATCGGAGCCCGGGATGATTGATGGGGTGGATTTAAAGGCCAGCCAGCATGTATTTTTTTACCAAAAGTAAGTAGCAGAATACATATTGGCCTTAATTAATTAAGATTTTTTATTTTATTGGATATGTTTTATAGCAGAAAGTAAAAAATAGAATATTTGTGTTACAGCTTTGCAGTGCCATATATTCTGAAAGGCACTCTGATGTACTAAAGCAACGCACAGAAACGCATAGTATGGCCACCTTAATGGACAACATACTAATATGAAAAATAGCGCACTTTGATGTGCGTACGTTAATGCACCACTAAGGCCGCGTACACACGATCAGACCGGTCCAATGAGAATGGTCCGACGGACCGTTTTCATCGGGTCACCGCTGAAGTGGCCTGATGGTCTGATGTGTGTACACACCATCAGTCCAAAATCCGATCGGGTCAGAACGCGGTGACGTAGAACACAAGGACGTGCTGAAAAAACGAAGTTCAATGCTTCCAAGCATGCGTCGACTTGATTCTGAGCATGCGCGGGTTTTTGGTCCGATTCTTTTGCGTACTAACCATCGTTTTGGTTCGATGGTCAGGTGTCCATCGGACCGATTTTAAAGCCAGTTTTAAAACTTTGGTCCGATGGACAACGGTCCGATGGGCCGTACACACGATCGATTTGGTCCGATGAAATTGGCCTTAAGGCCAGTTTCATCGGACCAAATCGATCGTGTGTACGCGGCCTCAGAAGTAAATAGGCCCTTAAAGATTTATATCTAATTGGTAAATTATCTACTTTGCTTAACAAGTCCAATTTCTGGCAATTTAGTTAAAATATCTGATGCCTGGCACATTAACCTTTTAAGGACTGCCGCATGTAAATTTACGTCGGCAGAATGGCACCGACAGGCACATCAACGTATATATACGTTGATGCCTAGAGGGGGTTCGGCGGTTCCTTCAGCTCCGGGAGCGATCCGGGATGAGGGGGCGGCTATTAGTTTTCAGCCATCCCCTCGCGATTGCTCCCAGCCAAAGCGCCAAGTTTTTAACCCTTGATTGCCCCTAGAGTTAACCCTTTCACCAGTGATCACCATATAAGTGTCACTGGTGACGCAGGTTAGCCAGTTAGTTATTTAGGTTTTTAGAAAGCGTCAGGTACCCCCATATATTACCTAATAAAGGTTTTAACCCCCTGATTGCCCCCTAGTTAACCCTTTCACCAGTGATCACCGTATAAGTGTTACGGTTGACGCTGGTTAGTTAGTTTGCTGTTTATAGCATCAGGGCACCTGCCGTATATAACCCAATAAAGGTTTACCCCCTGATCGCCCGGCGGGTGATATCAATTAAATTTTTGCGTCTGTCAGGGTCTGCGTCGCCCCATGCAGCGTTAGGTTAGTGCCAGTAACTCTTACACCCACTAGCAAAGCATACACCCCCCTTAGTGGTATAGTATCTGAACAGATCGATACCTGATCTGATCAGATCTATGCTAGTGTACCCAGCAGTTTAGGGTACCCAAAAACGCATTGTTAGCGGAATCAACCCAGATACCCGCTAGCACCTGCGTTTTGCCCCTCCGCCCAGCCCAACCCACCCAAGTGCAGTATCGATCGATCACTGTCACTTCAAAAACACAACACACACAACTGCAACGTTCGCAGAGACAGGCCTGATCCCTGCGATCGCCAACAGTTTTTTTGAAGCGTTTTCTACATTTGCGTTTCTATAGCCAGGTGCTTTTTTTACCTGTGAATCATCACCAGTCTATGACTAAATTTAGAGCCCAAAATGCCAAAGCGAATGTACACTGGTAAAGAGGCTGTTAGGATCCTGAGCATGTCAGATAGTGATGAGGAGGTCACGCATCTGTCAGATTCGGGCTCAGAATACGATCCTGTTTACGACAGCGGCTCCATGACAGATAGCTCTGACGACGGAGTGGTGGTCCCTGCTAAGGCCAGGCGTACCCGATCCCATTCTGAGGTTGTTGAGGAGCAAGAACCGCAGGACCCTTGTATGGAGCAGAGAGCCAGTACTAGCGCCGCTATTCCTTCTGGTGGATTGGTAAGCACCAGCGGCCTAGAACACCCTGTTCGTTCATCCAGCACTGCAGTATCACGTGGTGACGTGGCGAGTCCCATAAGTGCAGTTCAAGCTGGTGAGGTGGCAAGCACAAGTAGTGTCCCGCTGCCACCAAGAAGAAGACAAAGACAGGCCCGTCGTGCCCATAGTGCCCTTCCTGCAGAATTCGCCTATCCTGATTGGGTCCCCACCACTTCTGCAGCACCCGTACTTCCCCCATTCACTGGCCAACATGGTATTCAGGTGGATACAGCAAATTTTAGGCCACTTGATTTTTATTCGCTGTATTTCACGGAAGATCTCTATAGATCTATTGTGGACCAGACTAATTTATATGCTGGTACCTACATCGCCGCTAATCCCCATACCCTCCTTGCCAAAGAATGGAAACCTCTTGAGGTTTCCGAATTTAAGACCTTTCTGGGCCTTACCCTCAATATGGGCATACACAAATTTCCTCAATTGCGCATGTATTGGTCCACAGAGCCAATTGACCAAATGCCCATATTCTCTGCTCACATGGCCAGGAAACGATACAAGATGATCCTGCGGTTCCTGCATTTCAGCGACAATGCACTTTGTCGTCCACGTGGAGACCCTGAATTTGACCAGCTGTACAAAATTCGGCCCCTCATAAACCATTTCAACGAACGTTATGCAGCCTTGTTTAATCCCCAGCAAGCTGTCTACGTTGACGAGTCCCTGATTAAATTTTCTGGCTGCTTGTCTTTCAAGCAGTTCCTTCCCAGCAAGCGTGCCAGATACGGGGTCAAGCTCTATAAGCTCTGTGACAGGGCAACAGGCTACACATGGAGCTTTAGGGTTTATGAGGGCAAAGATAGTGAGGTAGAGCTGGAAGGATGCCCAGATTACATGGGGAGCGTTGGCAAGATTGTTTGGGACTTGGTGTCACCCTTATTCGGAAAGGGGTACCACTTGTATGTGGACAATTATTACAGCAGCGTGCCACTTTTTAGTCACTTGTTTGATTGTCAGATTGGAGCATGTGGCACCGTGCGACCTAATCGGCTTTCCCCAGCGGCTTGTAGATGCCCGTATTAGGCTGGAGGCTGCCTGCTGCAGATGTAATAATTTGCTCGCTGTGAAGTGGCGGGACAATAAGAATGTTATCATTCTTACCACCCTTCACGCAGACACGACAGTAAAAATTCGTATGGCGACTGGTGTTATGGAGAAACCCCTCCGTGTCCACGAATATAACCAAAATATGGGAGGGGTGGACCTCAACGACCAGTTGATGGCGCCGTATCATATTGTCCGTAAATCGAGACGCTGGTACAAAAAAGTGTCTCTACATTTATTTCAATTGACTCTACTGAATGCTTTTGTCTTATACAAAGCTTCAGGACAGAATGGATCCTTCCTTCAATTCCAGAAGGATATCATCACAGAACTCCTGTATCCAGGCGGTTCTGCACCTCACCATCCCCTACCAAATGCAGTAAGCCGACTGCATGAGAGGCATTTTATATATGCCCTCGAGAGTACCCCTACCCAAAAAGCTCCCCAAAGAAGATGTCGTGTCTGTAGCAAGCACGGATTTAGGTGTGACACCCGTTATTTTTGTCCCTGATGTCCTGCCGAGCCTGGTCTTTGTATTGGCAAATGTTTTGAACGCTTCCACACACAAGTGAAGTATTAGCGTAGGGTAAAACATTTCACAGGCTAGGCACACGTACACAGGGTCTCCCAAGATGCCATCGCATTTTGAGAGACCCAAACCTGGAACCGAAAAGTTGAACTGTTACAGTTACAAAAAAAAGTAAAAAAAAAAAAAAAGTAAAAAGTAAAAAAACACAAAAAAAATATAAAATAAAAAAAAACAAAAATAGTTGTCGTTTTATTGTTCTCTCCCTCTCTATTCTCTCTCTATTGTTCTGCTCTTTTTTACTGTTTTCCATTCTGCAAAGTTTTATTGTTATGTTTTTTCATGCTTGCTTTTCAGGTATGTAATTTACTTTACTGTTTTCAGGTACGCCATTCATCTGTTGCGTGGACTTATTTATCTTGACAGCAACAGCATTTGCTCCCACGATATATAAAGCCGTGACTCCAGTGCTGTAGGAGGTGATTTCACCATCACAGTTAAAAAAAGAGCATATATGCCGAAGCATAGGGGCATTAGGGGCGGAGGATCGATTTTGCTCCTAATGCCGCGTACATACTGTTGACATTCCTACGGAGGCTTTCCCGTGGAAATGTCTGACCATGTGTACACGGCATAGAAAAGTCTGACCATGTGTACACGGCATAGAAAAGTCCGACCGTGTGTACACGGCATAACGTTTTTGCAGGAGGATGCCCCCATGCTTCGGCATATATATATATATATTTTAGGCACAGGTTGCGTTAAAAAATGTTTTATTTTTTACTATGTTTTTTGTATTGGTATTTGCTTTGCAGGTATGGTATGATCTTACTGTTATACTGTCCGACCGTGTGTACGCGGCATAACTTTTTTGCGGGAGGATGCCCCCATGCTTTGGCATATATAAATGGTGCATGTATGCCCATCATTAGAAGTGGGTGGATGAAGGGAGGTATTCTAATGGTGGGCATACCCACCGATCAATCTATATGTGGAATTACACCTCAAAATACATTCTGCTGCTTCTCCTGAGTACGGGGATACCACATGTTTGGGACTTTTTGGGAGCCTAGCCGCGTACGGGACCCCGAAAACCAAGCACCGCCTTCAGCATTTCTAAGGGCGCAAATTTTTGATTTCACTCCTCACTACCTATCACAGTTTCGAAGGCCATAAAATGCCAAAATAGCACAAAAAACAAACAAATGACCCAATTTTTTTGGTCATTATTCTCACACATGTGGTATCCCCGTACTCAGGAGAAGCAGCAAAATGTATTTTGGGGTGCAATTCCACATATGCCCATGGCATGTGTGAGAAATATATCAATTAGTGACAAAGTTTTGTAATTTTTTTTTTGGTCATTATCCACTTCCATACCAGGCACTTACGCACCTTCCCGCCCAAGCCAATTTTCAGCTTTCAGCACTGTCGCAATTTGAATGACAATTGCGCGGTCATGCTACACTGCACCCAAACAAAATTGGCGTCCTTTTTTCCCCACAAATAGAGCTTTCTTTTGGTGGTATTTGTTCACCTCTGCGTTTTTTTTTTTTTTTTTGCGCATCAACTAAAAATAGAGCGAAGATTTTGAAAAAAAAAAAGTTTTTATTTTTTTCTGTTAATTTTTTTGTAAATGAGTATGTTTTCTCTTTCAATTACGGGCACTGATATGGTGGCACTGATGGGCACCGATGAGGTGGCACTGATGGGCACCGATGAGGTAGTTCTGATGGGCACCGATTAGGTAGCACTGATGGGCACTGATAGGCGGCGCTGGTATGGGGCACTCATGGGCGGCACTGATGGGCACTCATGGGCGGCACTGATGGGCACTCATGGGCGGCACTGATGGGCACTCATAGGCAGCACTGGGCACTCATAGGCAGCACAGATGGGCACTCATAGGCGGCACAGGTGGGCACTGATAGGCGGCACAGGTGGGCACTGATAGGCGGCACAGGTGGGCACTGATAGGCGGCACAGGTGGGCACTGATAGGTGGGCACTGGGCATGGATTGGCACTGTGGGGTGGCACTGACAGACACTGGGGTGGCACTGATGATCACTGAGGGGTGGCACTGATGGATCAATGTTGCCAATCAGTGCCCATGTGTGGGCACTGATTGGCATCTTTTTTTTTTACTGCCCCCTTTTTTTTTTTTTTTGCTGACTTATTTTTTTTTTTGTATTTTTTTTTTTTTTTTTGCCCTTTTTTTGTATTTTTTTAGTTCCCTGGTGGTCTAGTGTGGCGATCCGAGGGGGGGCTGCGCTGATAAACAATCAGCGCGAACCCCCCCTGTCAGGAGAGCCGCTGATCGGCTCTCCTCTACACGCGTCTGTCAGACGCGAGTGAGGAAGAGCCGTCGGCGGCTCTTCCTGTTTACATCATGATCAGCCGTGATTGGACACGGCTGATCACGTGGTAACGAGGCTCCGCCGGAGACTCGTTACCGAGATCGGAGGTGCAGGGTGTCAGACTGACACCCCGCATCACCGATCGCCGCGCTGCGCGCCCGCACGGGCGCGTGCGGCATGAAATCGTGCAGGCCGTTTGAGAACGGCCTGTCACGATTTCATAACCACTTCCCGGCCGTAAATCGGCTATTGGCCGGGCGGGAAGTGGTTATTCAATGACTTGGGGCAAAAAAATTTAATATTTCATGGACTCAAAATGCCTCTCAGAAAATAGCTTGCGGTGTCTTCTTTCCAAAATGGGGTCATTTGGGGGGGTTGTGTGCCATCTTGGCATTTTATGGCCTTCAAAATTGTGATAGGTAGTGAGGAGTGAAATCAAAAATTTATGCCCTTAGAAAGCCTGAAGGCGGTGCTTGGTTTTCGAGGCCCCGTATGCAGCTAGGCTCCCAAAAACTCCCACACATGTGGTATCCCCATACTCAGGAGAAGCAACAGAATGTATTTTGGGGTGCAATTCCACATATAACCATGGCATGTGTGATAAAAATATCATTTAGTGACAACTTTGTGCAAAAAAAAAATCAGTTTGTCATATTCCCGCAACTTGTGTCAAAATATAAAATATTCCATGGACTCGACATGCCTCTCAGCAAATAGCTTGGGGTGTCTACTTTCCAAAATGGGGTCATTTGGGGGGGTTTTGTGCTATTTTGGCATTTTATGGCCTTCGAAATTGTAATAGGTAGTGAGGAGTGAAATCAAAAATTTGCGCCCTTAGAAATGCTGAAGGCGGTGCTTGGTTTTCGGGGCCCCGTACTAGGCTCCCAAAAAGTCCCAAACATGTGGTATCCCCGTACTAAGGAGAAGCAGCAGAATGTATTTTGGGGTGCAATTCCACATATAACCATGGCATGTGTGAGCAATATATCATTTAGTGACAACTTTTTGTAACTTTTGTCATTATTCAATCACTTGGGACCAAAAAAATAAAAATATTTAATGGACTCAACATGCCTCTCAGCAGTTTCCTTGGGGTGTTTACTTTCCAAAATGGGGTCATTTGGGGGGGTTTTGTACTGCCCTGCCAATTTAGCACCTCAAGAAATGAGATAGGCAGTCATAAAATAAAAGCTGTGTAAATTCCAGAAAATGTACCCTAGTTTGTAGACGCTATGGGCCAGATTCATAGAGCGATTACGCCTGTCTAACTGGTGTTAGACAGGAGTAATTTCAAATTTTGCGCGCCGTATCACTAGTTTGAATCCTCAAACCATGATACGGCGGCTTCGGGCTTCGATCCGAGAGGCTTACGTCTTCGTAAGCCTTCGGATCTACGCTGCAATCTATTTGCGGCCGCTGGGAGGAGTTCGCGTCGTTTTGATGCGTCGGGATATGCAAATGTTTTTTTACAGCGATGCACGAAGATACGAGTGGTCTTCGCAATCGCTTTCGTCTATTTTTTTATACGTACTGTTAGAGGAGCTTTTTGCTGGTCTAACGGTACGTAGCCCATGTTAAGTATGGCCGTCGTTCCCGCGTCAAATTAAATTTTTTTTTATTTTTTTTTTACGTAACTCGTACGGGACTGTGGATGTCCGTAAACGACGCTACATAACCAACGAATGACGTAACAACGTGTTTTCGCGCAATGCACGGCGGGAAATTTGGGAACGGAGCATGCGCAGTTCGATCGCCGCGGGAACGCGCCTATTTTAAATGCTTCACGCCCCCTACTCGCGCGGATGGATTGCGACGGGAGAAATACACTACGCCGCCGTCGTTTACCTGGACAAAAAGAGCCAGGTAAAATACGGCGGCGTAGTGTATTTCTGTTACTCTACGAGAATCTATTTCTATGTGAATCTGCCCCAATAACTTTTGCGAAAACCAATAAATATACGCTTATTGCGATTTTTTTTACTAAAGACATGTGGCTGAATACATTTTGGCCTAAATGTTTGACTAAAATTTTGTTTATTCGATATTTTTTACTTTATGTTATAAGAAAAATAATTTTTTTCGAAATTTTCGGTCTTTTTCCGTTTATATCGCAAAAAATCAAAATCAAAAGAAAGCTCTATTTGTGGGAAAAAAAGGACGCAAATTTTGTTTCGGTACAACATTGCATGACCGCGCAATTACCAGTTAAAGCAGCGCAGTGCCAAATTGTAAAAACACCTCTGGTCTTTAGCCTGCATATTGGTCCGGGTCTTAAGTGGTTAACCACTTAAGACCCGGACCAATACGCTGGTAAATGACCCAAGGTGTTTTTGCGATTCGGCACTGCGTCGCTTTAACAGACAATTGCGCGGTCGTGCGACATGGCTCCCATATAAAATTTGCGTCCTTTTCTTCCCACAAATAGAGCTTTCTTTTGGTGGTATTTGATCACCTCTGCGATTTTTATTTTTTGCGCTATATACAAAAATAGAGCGACATTTTTGAAAAAAAAACACTATTTTTTACTTTTTGTAAAAAAAAAAATCAAATAAACTAAATTTTAGTCAAACATTTAGGCCAAAATTTATTTAGCCACATGTCTTTAGTAAAAAAAAAAATCGCAATAAAAAAAAATAGCTACCTAGCGGGAACAGCGACACTAATACAGCGATCAGAAAAATTATCGCTTAGTGACGCTGGCAATAGGGAGTGAAAGGGTTAACTAGGGCGGTGATCAGGGGGTTAAAACTTTATTAGGGGGGGTGGGGGGGCTATCCTGAACCTAACACTAACTGACTTTTACACTGCCTGTCACATTGACACTAAATGCAGTGATTAGATCACTGCATTCAGTGACACTGTGACAGGGGGGGTGGGGGGTCAGATCGCAAGGGGTTAAGTGTGCCTATGTGTGTGTATGTCAGTGTAGTGTTAGTGCACACTTACTGTGAGGTGTTCCTCTCATCGCAGCGGTTGGAAATACCCTTGTGATGAGAGATTACATCACTTCCCCCTTCCTGTGTTTACACAGGAGGAGGAAGTGACACGAAGGGGGAGCGCAGCGATTGGCTGGGAGCGATCGCGGGTGGGCGGGCAAACACGGACATCCGTCCGCTCGTCCCAGGTCGCTCCAGGAGACACGGGGACCGCCGCACGCCGCGGAGGGGGTCCCGATCGGACTTCCGACCCGCTACTGGGCGAGGACGTAAATTTACGCCCTTGTGCCCAGCCGTGCCATTCTGTGGCCGTAAATGTGCGTGCGGCGGTCCTTAAGTGGTTAATATATAACAGAGGATAGCTTTGTGTTCTATCCACTTTTTCTGACCGGGTGTAAACCAGTGAAGAAAATTAGCTGTCTATGAGGATTTATAGCTTAATTATCTTAATCACTCACCGAAAAAAAAAAAAACATGTCTGTAAAACAGAGTTGTGAGAAACAGAACTATAATGTCAGATGTGTTTTATTGTCTTCGGTGTGAATGAATTGTCACCTACTAAAATATACATGGCCATTTAAAGGGGCATTGTTAAAAGGTTGTTAGGGATTTTTAACTAAATACTAATGTGACTATTAGACTGTAAATATAATATTTTATACATTTTTAAAATATTGTGTTAAGTATTGTCTTTTTAAACAAAAAGTGTGCTTGGATTCAAATCCTTTAATAGGAAAAAATCCTATATGTTTACACCATAGGTGTGAGCAGCCTATTGCATTAGGATATGCCCCCCAAAGTTTACATATATACTGTACACACACACACACATTATAAATGAATGCACACAAACATTTTAAAATGTATTAAAACATGGATAAAAAGACCAACCTAGTGCTCATAGGTACAGCATAACCCCTCTGGATTTTAAGGACAAAGCAGGTAAGTATTTAAAAATGATTGTTTATTGAATACATTTAGTAGTCTATACAGTAGAAGAATAAAATCAATTGCAGTACAAAAATGGCATGAATATAAATGCCCTCTGGTATGAAGGGCTGTTGTACGTCGCTGTAGGAGATGACGCCTGACATGTTTCCGACCCCTAGGTCCTTCTTCATAGTCTGAATGTCATCTAAAGCATACATACGTCTATAAAGTGAACATATATATTTTTTTTTTATATCAAAACTGTGTTTATTGAACATATACATAAACAGCAACAATTTCCAATGCACAGACGGATAATAGACCCATTTAAATGTACAGCATACATATATAGACATTTGCCCTTCATGCCCCCCACAACCACCATCCTCCATAATCCACCAGTTACTATTCCATCCCCCCACGATAAAAGTGAACATATTTAACCACTTAAGGACCGCCGCATGTACATTTACGTCGGCAGAATGGCACCGACAGGCACATCAACGTATATATACGTTGGTGCCTTGGGGGGGATCGGGGGTCCGATCAGACCCCCCCCCCCGTACATGCGGCCGTCCGCGCGGCTGCTGGAGCGATACGACAAGAGGGGGCGGCTATTCGTTTTTGTCTGCCCCCTCCGGATCGCTCCCAGCCAATGCGCGCGCCCGCCCGCCCTGTCACTTCCTCCTCCTGTGTAAACACAGGAAGGAGGAAGCGATGTGATCTCTCCCTCGGCGGTTTTTTCAACCACCGCTGAGGAGAGATCACCACACAGTAAGTCTGCACAACACTAGACTACACTAACACTTCACATAAACACATTTAACCCCCGCTAACGCCCCCCCCTCCCCCTGTCACAGTGTCACTGAATGCAGTAATCATACATGTATGATTACTGTATTTCGTGTCAGTGTGACAGGCAGTGTGACAGTCAGTTAGTGTTAGGTCCAGGGTAGCCCCCCCCCCCTAATAAAGTTTTAACCCCCTGATCACTGCCCTAGTTAACCCTTTCACTCCCTATTGCCAGCGTCACTAAGCGATCATTTTTCTGATCGCTGTATTAGTGTCGCTGTTCCCGCTAGGTAGCTAATTTTTTTTTTATTGCGATTTTTTTTTACTAAAGACATGTGGCTAAATACATTTTGGCCTAAATGTATGACTAAAATTTAGTTTATTGATTTTTCTTATAACAAAAAGTAAAAAATATTGATTTTTTTTCAAAAATGTCGCTCTATTTTTGTAGCGCAGAAAATAAAAATCGCAGAGGCGATCAAATACCACCAAAAGAAAGCTCTATTTGTGGGAAGAAAAGGACGCAAATTTTGTTTGGGAGCCACGTCGCACGACCGCGCAATTGTCTGTTAAAGCGACGCAGTGCCGAATCGCAAAAAGGGGCCTGGTCATTTACCTGCATTTTGGTCCGGGTCTTAAGTGGTAAACATTAGTATAATAGTACAATTTTAACATTGATCAACCTATTGCATGGGATTAAACATCCATGCAAGTACAAAAAATCCTGAGGGGTTAGGCTGTGCCTATGAGCACTAGGTTTGTCTTTTCATTCATTGGATTGGCCAGACCAGGCCATACACACACTATCAATCTTTAGTATACAGTAAAACCTTGGTTTGCGAGCATAACTCGTTCCAGAAACATGCTTGTAATCCAAAGCACTTGTATATCAAAGCATTTTTTTAGAGGGTATAAAAGAGAAGAGAGGCACCTCTAAGTGTAGCAATAAGTTGCTAAATGTTGTACCTTCATTAAATGTAACCATATTGCTACACTTAGAGGCCTCCCCTCTTCTTTTTTATATTCAGTTGTGACATGACGCTACTCTTATATCAAGACATTACTGGTATATCAAGACAACATTTATGAAAACATTTTGCTCATCTTACAAAACGCTCTCAAACCAAGTTACTCTCAAACCAATGTTTTACTGTATATAAAACATGGATAATGTCGGTAGAGCAGTAGAGGATATCAGTAGGGCAATGGGTGTTGTCATTCTATTTTTATTTTTAATATTTTTTTAAAAATTTAAAAATGATTTCTTATAATATTAATATATTTTTTATTTTTTTATTTTAGGAGCCCTATTGATGGACTTTGATGAAATATTAGGGGTCTAAATAGACCCCTGATGTCTCTCTTTTGAGACAGACAATGGGACTGAGAACAGAGAATTTCCAGTCCATTTCTCTGAAGCGGACATTGAATGATTGGGAAGTGCTTTCTGCTAAGCAGCTTCCTGTTCCTTCACAAACACAGTTTACAATACTTCAGTATCAGCGATCAGTACAAAACACTCACTATATTCATTCAGAAAATGAAGGGGCTAGTTTTCATCGGTCCAAGCCGATTGTGTGTGGGTGCCATTGGTTATTTATCCATCCGTTAAAAAAAAGCAAACTTGTTTTAAATTTAACCGATGGATACCTAACTGATAGCAAAAAAAAACTTTTTTTTTTACGTCACCGCGTTCTGGCACGATCAGTGCGTTTTTTAACCGATGGTGTGTAGGCACGACTGACCATCAGTCAGCTTTATCGGTTAACCGATGAAAACGGTCCATCAGACCCTTCTCATCGGATGGACCGATCGTGTGTACAGGGCTTAACATATTAAAAATGTTTTGTACTGTGTAAATCCAGTCACTTGCCATCTCTTGTATCACTTATGGTCCTGGATGCCCCCGATCAAATAATGAGTTCACAATTCCCATTAGGGATGATAATATTTTTGTTCTGAATCACATATTCCCTTTATATATTGCTCAGTGTAGGATTTACATAAAATGCTTGAAAGGTGTCTCACACTTATGACAACACGATCGGAATTTCCGACAACAAATGTCTGATGTGAGCTTGGTCAGATATTCCGACCGTGTATAAGCTCCATCGGACATTTGCTGTCGGAAATTCCGACAACAAATGTTTGAGTGCTGGTTCTCAATTTTTCCGACAACAAAAGTTCTTGTCGGAAATTCTGATCGTCTGTATGCAATTCTGATGCACAAAAATCCTACGCATGCTCGGAATCAATTCGACACATGCTCGGAATCATTGAATTTAATTTTTTTCGGCTTGTCGTAGTGCTGTACGTCACATTCGGAATTGCAGACAACATTTGTGTGACCGTGTGTATGCAACACAAGTTTGAGCCAACATTCCGTCTGAAAAAAAAACCACGGTTTTGTTGTTGGAAATTCCAATCGTGTGTACGTGGCATTACAGTTATGCAAGATCTATGAAGATCAGTACTTTATTCTTGCCGTGTTTTAAATATTTATGTATTTGTATATAGAAATATTTGAACTATTCTCTTACTTTTGAATTTTGCTGGATACATGCTACCAGTGGGAAGTTGAATCGTGTAAAAAATGCCAGCTATATAACATCTGCATCTATGTTATGTCCAGAAAAATATAACAACATGAAAACAGCAAAAGAACAGCTTGCGCTACAAACCTGCCAACAATCCATTCTGCAGTAAACAATAAGTGCCCACTCTTATATGTGCACAATACTACACAAATGCCTCGTTTCCACTGAGCGGATCGGTTCGGGTCGTTTAGAATGGAACGTTTCAGAGGGGTCCGGTCTATTCTGGTGAGCGTTTCCACTGCCAGTCGGACCACCAGGGCCATACAGGTTTTAGAAAAAATGCCTCTCGTGATGTCACACTAGTGCGACGAGAAACGTGATGCAGCGTCACTCGGCGTCAACCAAACAACAAAAACAACAATGGAGGTCATTCAGCAGCTCGTGTTTTCTCTGCTAGCCTTTTGGTTCTTTATAGGCAAAATACATGCCGCACTGTATGAGAGAAGGTTGCGAGCGACAATGAGAAACACAGCAGAAGAAAAAAGGAAACTTTTAGCTTGGATGTGTAGCCGGGAGGAGAAGTACACATTTGTGTGGCTAAGACAAAGACGGCAGCGCTATAGGGTAAGCACAATTGACCGACTTACCTTAAACACACATATACACACACTGACACACACACACTGACCCACCATGGTGACACACACACACTATGACACACACACTATGACACACACACACTGACACATACACACTATGACACACACACACACACTGACCCACACACACACTGGCCCACACACACACTGACCCATCAATGTGACACACACACACTGACCCACCAATGTGACACACACACACACACACTGACACACACTGACCCACCAATGTGACACACACACACCTACCAACCTGACATACACATTGACTTGAATGATGTTTAATTTTTGAGATATGTTACCATTTTTTTTTTCAGATGCTTCTCCTTTTGGCAAAGCAGCGCTGCCGACCAGTGATTTGGGCTTTCCCTCATGCCAATGATTGGCGGAATGTGATCGTCCCAGGATTCACACACAGACAGTGGGTGCAGAATTTCAGGATGTCAGAGGAAACCTTCTTATTTCTTTGTGCCAAGCTAGTCCAGTAATGGAAAAGAAAAACACAAACTTCAGAGCCAGTTTGCCTGTGAGGAAGAGAGTTGCCATTGCTCTGTGGAAGCTGGCTACCAATAGTGAATACAAGAGTATAGGCCATCTTTTCGGTGTGAGCAATTTATCAGTGTGTCGGTGTGTGCAGGACTTCTGTAAGGCTGTGTGCACATTGCTAGCTTCTGAAATTGTGCATTTTTTCTGACAGGGAAAAGCTTAAAGACATGGCTGAGTACTTTGAGAACAGGTGGGGCCTTCCACAGTGTGTTGGTGCTATTGATGGATCACACATACCAATAATAGCAACACAAGAATACCACACCGACATGGGTGTCCACTCCATAGGGCAAGGGGGGTCATTTGACCCCCCTGGAATCACCAGGGAGAGCCAGGAGCAGGGCTGAACTGGCCCTGAGTCCCCTCCTTCTGTGCTCCAGGGCTCGTATCGTATGTCATGGAGCTGGGTCTGTGTGCATGGTCCCGCCCCCCTAGTTCGGCTCGTCTGATAGTCTTCTAGTAGTGTTCTGCCTATCACACGAGCCAAAATAGGGGGGGCGGGACCTTGCACACAGACCCAGCTCTGTGACATACGATACGAGCACCACTTTATATAGTTTACCAGGCCTGTGCTTTGTTTGTGCCAACATCTGTTGCCACAGGTAACACTAGACTATTTTCTGATGTGTTTTTAGCAAGTCTGGAAACGCAGAGCAAACACAACAGAGTTGTAGCCTACGGCATCGTTTCTAGTTGTCCCTTATTTAGAGTGCCTGTCCCTCTTCTGGAATCAAATCCATTAAATCCATTCCAAAAGGTTCCTCTTTTAGACCTGAAATAAATATACTGTCAATATAGTGTAGTGTTTCAGTCAAGGAAAAGGGGTGCTGTGTAATGTAAAGGGGTCCAGTGATGCAGGGTGCTGTGTAATGTAAAGGGGTCCAGTGGTGCAGTGTTCTGTGTAATGTAAAGGGGTCCAGTGGTGCAGTGTGCTGTGTAATGTAAAGGGGGGCAGTGATGTAGGGTGCTGTGTAATGTAAAGAGGTCCAGTGGTGCAGGGTGCTGTATAATGTAAAGGGGTCCAGTGATGCAGGGTGTTGTGTAATGTAAAGGGGTCCAGTGATGCAGGGTGTTGTGTAATGTAAAGGGGTCCAGAGCTGTGAGGTGCTGTGTAATGTAAAGGGGTGCAGAGCGGTGGGGTGCTGTGTAATGTAAAGGGGTCCAGTGATGCAGGGTGCTGTGTAATGTGAATGAGTCCAGTGATGCAGGGTGCTGTGTAATGTAAAGGGGTCCAGAGCTGTGGGGTGCTGTGTAATGTAAAAGGGTCCAGAGCTATGAGGTGCTGTGTAATGTAAAGGGGTCCAGAGGTGCAGTTGTAGAGAGGGGGTACACAGTAGTGACAAAGAGATATTGAAAGATGCAGGGGGCACAGTGGGGTGTTTTAACATTTTAACATGGGGGGCACTTTTAACCCCCGCTAGCAGTCAAAGAAAGGGTAAAATGTGACTGTGTATCGCCGCTGCCGAAGCGCGCCCCCCCCCCCCTGAAAAAATTTCAGCGGACGCCCATGCACACCGACTACTTCAACCGAAAAGGCTGGCATTCCATCATCCTCCAGGCAGTAGTGGATGGCAAGGGACTGTTCTGGAATGTGAATGTAGGAAAGCCTGGGACTTTGGGATTGGGTTGGCCAGGGAGGACTGTACCCGGTGAGCACTAAGAACATTTGTGGGGTGAATGTTGGCTACTATGTGCTTGGAGACTCTGCCTACACTTTACAAAATTGGCTTTCCTGACAATGGGCGCCTAACAACAGAGCAGCAAACCTACAACAAGAAAACATCCAGGGTACGTGTTGTAGTGGAAAATGCTTTTGGAAGACTTAAGGGTAGGTGGAGGTTTCTTATGAAGAGGAATGACAGTGACATTCAGCTTACCAAATCCATGGTCCTAACTTGCTGCACTCTTCACAATCTTTGTGAAAGTCATGGAGAAGACTTTGACCAGGATTGGAATACATCTCCAGAAGAGCCAGTACCAGTCACAGCAGCACAAGATATGGAAGAAGAGTGCAGCGAAATACGTCAGGCTCTGATGCGGCACCTTAACTTTTAATTTCTCATCGTTAATTATTAAAATGTTTAATTACTTTTTGCTATATGTTTAATAAAATGTGACAGAAAAGACATACTCGTAGAAGTCTATTTTTTTTTTTATTCAACAAAAAAATCATCTTCCTACATCTTTTTTAAAGTAACAATTTTGAGAATGTAGAATCTCTTTAACTATAACCTAAAGAGGTTGTAAAGGTTTTTTTTTTTAGTAGTTTGATTTTTTTTTCTTTTTCTTCAACTTCACTTCTAAATGTTTTTTTTTTTTTTGTCTGAATTTCTCACTTTCTGTTCCTCCTCGGTAAGCACAACTCTGATGATGTTGTCAAGTTTAGTGAGAAGGAACAGGAAGGGAGAAATTCAGACAAAGAAAAAAACATTTAGGAAATGTAAGGAAAAGGTGAACCAACAATGCCAAGTATATTCACAAGTACATCTACACAAGCAAAAGTAAAAAAGAAATGAAGCGATCGGGGGTGCCTTTTGCTGAAATCCAGGCTGCACCTTCCAAGGTGTGGGTGATACTGCAAAGGAGGCAGAAGGGAATCAGAGCAGGACTACAACTAAAGCCATGTGCATCAAGGAGGAAATGTGTCCAATCTTGTGTGATCGGTGCTGGCTCAAAAGTAGCCTATTAATAATATAATATAACTTTTTAAACCCAAAATAATTTTCTTTAAAAGTAAACATGGGTACAGGTCCTGTGCTGCATGAAAGGCACTACTGTCTGGGTGGTGACCTGGGTTGACAATTGGCTCCAATCACTTGAACAAGCTGACCAAGGACACCAAGGAAGGCCTGGTTGAAGATAGCCAACTGCTCCATCTGCAGCAGGGCAATTTCTGCCTCCTGGCGCATAGCTTCCTGTGCATCCTGACGTAGTGCTTGAAACCGCCTCTCAGAAAGGTTATCCATTCTTTCCAGCTGCCTTTCTTCTGCTGCCCGCATATTCTCCATGACTGTGCGCAGATCCAACTGCAACCTTCTTCTTTCACCTGTAATATACAAAAAAAAATAGTTTTTGGTAACATCTGTCCAACCAGGGCTTTTTTTCAGGGGGAACTTGGGGGAACTCAGTTCCACCACCTCAGGCTCAGACCCTTTGGTGCCTGGTCACCACAAACACTTGTAAAACACAGAAGTCTGGTTTCTGTGTTTACAAGTGACAGCTCTACACTCTGTGAGTAACCTCCCTGAACTCTGCACTCTGTATGTAATGAAATCCTTGTATTATGCCCCTTTATGTCCCTTCTACTGTTTGTGAAATCTGAACAGGGTCGTGGTTGAGTTCCTGCACCTATTTTCTAAGAAAAAAAGCTCTGTGTCCAACCAATACTGTAAGCTTCTTTCTCATCTGCCCCACTAGACTGTACCACACTGATTAACTGGCCCACTTCTGTTCCACCTGATCATCTGCTACACCAATACACAGCACTGCTCATCTGCCCCCCAGAGCTAACCCCCCCCCTCTCATCTCTTCCACCACTGTACCTCCTGCACATCTCCTCCACAACTGATTCCCCCCTCCTTCTCATTTATTCCACCACTGTACCTCCTGCACATCTCCTCCACAACTGACCCCCCCCCCTTTCTCATCTATTCCACCATTGTACCTTCTGCATATCTGCCCCACTGCTGTTTTGACAATGCACAGTTAAAAATGTCTTTATTATCATCATGTCTTACCATTGTGCCGGGGGGCATTGGGAGTACTCTGTGGTTGGCTACTTTGTGGTTGGCTTGATGAAAAACTACTGTTGCTGCTGAAAGACGTTGAAGGTCCATCATCTGAAATGTTTGATACATCATTGGAGAGTCCATCAACTGTTTCTGGAAATTAACTTATGGTTAGATATTTTATTTCAAATGGTTAGCAGAGCGATATCCTATGCGAAGTTTAAAAAAATTTACTTACCAAAGGGGTCTACCATGGATTCAAGAATTAGAGTTGTAGAGTCCAGATCTCCCTCCCTGCCTTGGTTTGCTGGCCGATGACCGTAAATGGCGTCCATGGCGTCGTACCACCTCCAAGCAGTTGGACTATTTCCACTACGGCTGTTGGCGTCCTTAATTTTTTTTATATTGTGCTTTAAGCTTTTTAAGCTTTGCCCTACACTGGCCCGACGTCCGTTCGAATCCCTCGGCTGCCATCCGCTGAGAAATATCTTTATCCACTTCCATACCAGGCACTTACGCTCCTTCCCGCCCAAGCCAATTTTCAGCTTTCAGCACTGTCGCAATTTGAATGACAATTGCGCGGTCATGCTACACTGCACCTAAACAAAATTGGCGTCCTTGTTTCCCCACAAATAGAGCTTTCTTTTGGTGGTATTTGATCACCTCTGCGATTTTTTTTTTTGCGCAACAACTAAAAATAGAGCAAAGATTTTGAAAAATAAAGTTTTTATTTTTTTCTGTTAATTTTTTTGTAAATGAGTATGTTTTCTCTTTCAATTACGGGCACTGATATGGTGGCACTGATGGGCACCAATGAGGTGGCACTGATGGGCACCGATGAGGTAGTTCTGATGGGCACCGATCGTTATGTCAAGGGGAATCGGGTGTTTTTTTTTTAGAAACGAAGCAGTACTTACCGTTTTACAGATGCATCGTCTCCGTCGCTTCCGGGTATGATCGTCTGGTCTGGGCGTGCCTATTTGATTGACAGGCTTCCGACGGTCGCATACATCGCGTCACGAGTAGCCGAAAGAAGCCGAGCGCCGGTGCGGCTCTATACTACGCCTACTTTCGGAAAATCGTGACGCGATGTATCCGACCGTCGGAAGCCTGTCAATCAAATAGGAACGCCCAGACCCGAAGACCATACCCGGAAGCGTCGGAGACGATGCATCTCTAAAACGGTAAGTACTGCTTCGTTTCTAAAAAAAAAAACACCCGATTCCCCTTGACAAAACGAGCCTCAATCAATGTTAAAAAAAAGGTTTTTGGGGGAACTACCCCTTTAACATTGCCTGCGCCTCATATAGCAGGGGTAACTTTACGCCTGTCATATGCCTTACATAAACAACGTATATCAATGCGGCGGGCGCAACTACATTTCTGAATCGGCGAATCAAGCTCATTTGCATATTTTTAATGGGAACGTCTAATGCGTCCAGCGTAACTATGCGCCCACGATACGCCGGTGTAGGCAAGTTACGCCGGACGTCTGAAGCCATGTTCGGCCTATCTTACTTTCAGAATCGGCGTAAAGATTCGACGGCGCACATTTGAATTTACGGCGGCGTGTCAGGAGATACGCCAGCGTAGATTCTTTCTGAATCTGGCCCATAGACTGTAGAACTCAAGTATCTGAAAGTCATATTTTTACTTACCTTACTCTCCAGTGTCATAAATTATGTAAGAGAGGATGTGATGATCTTAAAATAAAACTTATATAATCTGCCGTCTATATTTCACAAAATCATTGTATTGCCACATGCTAACCTTTTGAAGAGATTCTCCTTCTTGCATATAATGTGCCCAGGTCATCCTGCCTCTGTTTTGCCAACAATTTCCAGATCTGACATTAAAGTGAACATATACTGAAATAATAGGCATAAAAAAACAACATGCATCTAGTAGGCTTTGTTTATTCTTTTTGCTACTTGCCTCTACATGCTGTTTTTTTTGCTAGTAATGCTTAATCAATCATCCTATTTCTATATTAGCTGCCAACAATTCCTTTGCATATGTAGATACCCTTGCTGCATAATATAACATAGAAGCAATACGGGATAGTCAGTACCTTTCTCCACTTGGGTTGCAAGACATAAGAGTTTTTTTTAAAATTTGAGCCCACACAAGCAAATTACTATCTCCAAAAGTAAAAGTGAAGGATCTTCATCGATTCAGAAGATCGCTGAATAATATCAAATAAATGTAACCACCCTGCCTTAAAGAGGAATTTAATTTCCCTCTAATGTTTGTACCTATAGGTAAAGCTATAATAAGACTTACCTATAGGTACTGTAAATATCTCCAAAACTTGCACCGTTTAGGAGATATTTACTGTACAGTATACTAATATACTAACTTTACTGTACAGTATACTAATTAGTATACTAATGGTGTCTCCTAAATATCTCCTAAATGGTGCAAGTTAAGGAGATATATACAGTACCTATAGGTAAGCCTTATGTGCTCTGAAATAACGTCCACCCGTGTCGTTTCTTTAGAGCCGTGTGCCGTAACGGTCAGCTCCCGCACGCAATGCGTATGAGTGACGTCATTGGCTCTGGACAGTCAAACAGATGGAGTCTACAGACCCAGAAGAAAGACAGACAGAGATGAATGTAGCCTCCAGCGGGGACAATGAGGGCTTTGTTTGCAGGTAAGTGTCACACATACAATGAGTACTAACAGATGATGGGGCAGATTCACAGAGAATTAGATTCTCGTAGAGTATCAGAAATACACTACGCCGCCGTTTTTTACCTGGCTCTACGTGGAATTCAGGTAGATTTTGTCCAGTAAACGACGGCGGCGTAGTGTATTTCTCCCGTCGCAATCCATCTGCGCGAGTAGGGGGCGTGAAGCATTTAAAATAGGCGCGTTCCTGCGGCGATCGAACTGCGCATGCTCCGTTCGCAAATTTCCCGCCGTGCATTGCGCGAAAACACGTCGTCACGTCGTAGTAGCGTCGTTTACGTACATTCCTATTCCCGAACGAGTTACGTTAAAAAAATAAAAATATTTTCAAATCGACGCGGGAACGACGGCCATACTTTACATGGGTTACGCACTGTTAGACCAGCAAAAAGCTCCTCTAACATTACGTAGCCAAAAAATAACGTAGGCGATTGCGAGGGACACTCGTACCTTCGTGGATCGCCGTAAAAACTAATTTGCATACCCCGACGCATGAAAACGACGCGAACTCCTCCCAGCGGCCGCAAACATATCGCAGTGTAGATCCGAAGGCTTACGAGGACGTAAGCCTCTCGGATCGAAGCCCGAAGCCGCCGTATCATGGTTTGAGGATTCAAACTAGTGATACGGCACGCGAAATTTGAAATTACTCCTGTCTAACACCAGTTAGACAGGCGTAATTGCTCTGTGAATCTGGGCCGATGTCTTTACTTTGCAGGTAAGTAAAAAAAAAAAAAACACGCTGAGTGTCCCAGGCGATCGCCTACAGGGAAGGGCCGCCGTAGGCGATATGACATATCGCCTAGGCGCTCCCTGGGCGGAAGGAGGAAGTGGGACAGAATGTCCCACTCCTCCTGAAGCCCCCACTCCCCCCCAAAAAAAATTACATGCCAAATGTGGCATGTAAGGGGGCGAGGAGTGGTTTAAGCGGAAGTTCCACTTTTGGGTGGAACTCCTCTTTAAAATCACACCTTTAATGAAATAGCAAAAATAACACAGTTCAGGAACTGACAGGGTTTGGGTGCCAGAGTGGGTAATCAGATAAGCCAAGTCAGGAAACCAAAAGTTTCCAGGATTTCAAAGGGAAGTCAGCCAGGCCAAGTCATACACAGGAGCACAGGAAGGAACGCACTGGAGATCATAGACCACTCAAGGGCAAGGAGGAAATTAGCTAAGCTGCTTAAATAGCAAAAAGGGGCTGGCTGGACTAATGAAGCAGGCTAATGATAACCAGGGGAGTCACGAGTGGCTGGTAATTAACCAACAGCTGATCAGCCTCTGAGCACTGAAATAAAAAAAAAGTAGCAGGAGCCCAGCCCTGACAGATGGCCTCTCCCCAAGAAAGAAGTAGCTGAACAAACTAGTATCTTACAGTCAGGAACTACTGTAAATTCACAGAATTTCAGGTTGACTTAAAGGTCACCTGTCTGTAAAGACAGCAAGTACCTTTTTTTCCTCATCTGAAGTCTGCTAAGTTCATGGGTGATCCTCTCTCCATAAGAACATATTTGTGTTTGTCAAGGCCTTTTTTTTTTGTAAAGTGAACAAATATTTGCTTCATGCCCATGATGCCCATGATGCCCACAATCTGTTAAGCACATGCATAATCAGCAACAATTAGGGTCACATTGGAAATTCCTGCAGAATACAATAAGGTTCTTAGGTTCAGATAAGTATGTGAATTGGAGGGTGTAGTGTCAATGCAGCTATATTGTAATGTTTACAATGTCTATATTGTAAGTCCAGTGTGAAGGACAAAACTGAATCTCATTGGTTGCTATAGAAAACCAAAACTAGTCTTCTACAGTAACATTATTGATTACTGTTTTATGTAAATAAACATTAAAAAATATTTTTTATTCTAAAGCATTTTTCCACCCTTTATAGTAAAGTGGAACTAAATCCTACCCCTTTACAGCAGCGATGGTCAACTTGAAAATTATAGAGGGTCTCAAGTGTGACCCCTGACACTTCCAGAGGACCACACAATAGCAGCACATTTTTGGCTTAACCCTCTATTCTCTGGTCTTCCCCTCTTTGCCACCCTATCTGGATCCCCTTGGCTGAGGTTGCTGTCGGCTGGTTAGTCATCTGATCCTTGCTGTGCCACATTGCTGCCTACCCTTCTGTACTTGCATTACTGCCCTGTGTGCTAGACTTAACCCTTGCTGTGCCCAGATTACTGCCCTGTGTGCTAGACTTAACCCGTGCTGTGCCCAGATTACTGCCCTGTATGCTAGACTTAACCCGTGCAAACCTATCCTTGCCCAAGTCTCCGTTGGTCCAATCTCTCAGTAAAGAACCTTGTGACCCCTCCTGCTCCCTGCATGTGTTCTGTTCTGCCTACACCTCCATCACAGTACTTATTTGTGATTTTTTCATTCTTTATAAATAAAATTACATTTGCCTGTTTTACCACTATTGTTATACTATTGCCTATGTATACAAGTTGATTCCCCATTCTGACAGATGACATGACAGAGATCTACTGTTCCCAGTGATCTGTGATGTTCCGATGAGCCCATCCCCCCTACAGTTAGAACACACTGAGGGAGCACACTTTACCCCTTGATCGCCCTCTAATGTTCACGCTTCCCTGCCAGTGACATTTTTACATTGATCAGTGCATTTTTATAGAGGTGAGTTGTGAGGAAGTAGCAAGGAGACATTGCTGGAACTGGCAGCAGAGGAGATAATCAAATCAACAGATGATCCATTAGCACCCAGTATCCGTCTTCACAGGACATCACCCATCACAGTGCCTTTATCTAACAAGCGATGTTTTATTCTTCTTAATGTAAGTGTTCCTACCTACATTAAATTTATTTTATATACAGTATTATGCTATGTGCCCCCTTTTTTTTCCTTCAATATACATCTCATTGGCTCTATTTCCCGGCCCTCATTGGAACACCCTCCTGTTTACATTTGATCGGTGTGGGTATCATTTGCTCGGGAACTACAGCTGAGGATCCAGTTTTTCCAGTGGTTCATACCATGCTCAGTTGACCCATTTGAACATAAGTTATTTTGGGTTCACTGCCTTTGGTAAGCCTCTTCTATATGGTGGTGGTTTCTCTCACTTCACGTTCCAGAATATAGGGATTATCTTCACTGTATTCACTTTGGACTTTTTTTGAACAATATGTCAGTGATTGTTCATTTTATTTGATGATACATATACATTTATTTATTGTTGATTCACTGTTGGACTTTATCAATTGTTATATGCGCTGCACTTTTCTATGTTTGTTTAGTGCATTTTTATAGCACTGATCAATGTAACAATGTCACTTGTCTCCAAAAAATTTAATTTGGGGTCAGATTTGTCCGCCACAATGTCACAGTCCCGCTAAAAATCGCAGATCGCTGCCTTTATCAGTAAAAACAATAACAAATATATAAAAGTCCCTAAATCTATCCCGTAGTTTTTAGACGCAACAACTGTTGCGCAAACTGATCAGTATACACCTATTGCAATTGTTTTTACCAAAAATATGTACAAGACTACATATTGACCTAAACTGATAAATATTTGTATATATATATATATATATATATATATATATATATATATATATAAGAAATATATATATATATATATATATATATATATATATATATATATATATATTTAGTATGTATTATATCAGAAAGAACTTTTGTTTATTGTTGGTCTTTTTTTGTTTATAGCACAAAAAATAACTCATAAGATGGTATCTAGTTCCTGCCAGAATATCTAAATGCTTTCCCCAATATCCTTCCCACTGATTCCGAAGTGGTACAACCCCGGACAACTCTATTTGGATGGAAGTGTTCAAAATCCTCTGCACTACGTTCTGTGTTACCTTACCAACTGATTAAACAGTAGCACTCCTGAATAGCAAACCACAAACCATGACCCACCGCCAATTTAAACTCATGCTCCTTGTAACCACAGCAGCTAAGCAAACCCTAGCGAAGGCATAGAAATCCACCTCACTCTGCATAGCATCAGTCAAACATGGAGTAACACAAGCCATGATTCACGCAAAAACTGAAGCAATCCTTCTCAATAACATATTTAAATTTGAATCATTATGGAAACCATGGATTGAATACTACCTACCCCAGGGATTTGACAGCTTGCTACTACTACCCTGAGGGCATTTAACACCCACTTTACCATTACATTTACCCTCACCTAGCTCTCTAGACCAATGAGCCTATGATACAACTTATAGAAAATATATTATATCACCTAATCATCTTAAATTATTTCTCTTGTCAACTTATGCTATTAATGTAAGAATTGTATTATGCCTTGTACTGTATTACTCAAATAAATATTTAAAAAGAGAAAACCCCCAAGGGGCAAACCCCCCCCCCCCAAAAAAAAATGCAGAGGTGATCAAATACCCCCAAAAGAAAGCTCTATTTGTGGGAAAAAACACGACCGCACAATTGTCAGTTAAAGCAACGCACTGCCGTATTGCAAGAAATTACCTGGTCATTAAAAGGGCAAATCCTTCCGGGGTCGAAGTGGTTAATAAACCAGACTACGTATACCAACACCACTAGCATGTGATTTATGCAGATCTATTTTAAGGCTTCTGACATGGTCCTAGTAAATAATAATGTCCAATAAGAAAAACTGATCCAACAAATCAATGCTTAATCGTAAAACATTCAGGGCCAGATTCTCAGAGGCGTTACGACGGAGTATCTCAGATACCCCGTCGTATCGCCTTTTTTTTTGTCTCGTATCTATGCGTGTGATGCTGAGCATCACTTTTGCATAGATACGCTTCTACATCCGACAAGTGTAAAAGCATTACACTTTCGGATCGTAGGTGTAATGACAACTCCGGCCACTAGGTGGCCTTTACGTTGTTTTTTCATTTGCATATGCAAATGAAGTAGTACGCCGATTCTCGATCGCTTTTACGCCGCCCCGTCGTCGCGTACGTCGTTTTCGTTCGCGTAAGGTTACCCCAGCTTCTATGTGGAGTAACCTTACGAGGTCCCGTCGGATGCCGTCGTGTCCCGTCGGATGCCATGTTAAGTATGGCCTCGGGACCGCGTCGTGTTGTGCGTCATTTACGTCGTTTGCGTACGTCGATTCTCAATGGGGCTGGCGTACGCTGCGATTACGTCGTTTACATTGAGAAAATGTGACGTCCTTTGGAGCATGCGCACTGGGCTTTTTCCCCGGCCGGCGCATGCGCAGTTCGTTCGACGCGGGGGCGCGCTTAATTTAAATACAAGCCGCCCCATTTGAATTGCGCGGGTTTACGCTTGGCGATTTACGAGACGCCGGCGAAAACTACGGAGCAAGTGCTTTGAGAATAAAGCACTTGCTCTAGTACGCAGCGGCGGCGTAGTGTAAATGGCTTACGCTACGCCGCCGAATATATATGAGAATCTGGCCCTCTGACTTTACTAGCCTTGCTGAATTTGCACCTTTAATATAGGAGTTAAAATGAGACTTTGCCAAAACCAGTGGTACACATAAGAAATATTATTAATACATTATGAGTAAGGTATTACTTGATAAATTATTTACTTCATTCAGCTGGAAACAGCAGAAAAGTATGGTACAGATAACAACACACTATTGGCTAACATAGTTTTCAATGAGCAATAAATTTGACAACACTGTAATAACTGGATTTTTGTGCTTACCATAAAATCTATTTTTTGGCGTTCATTGCCAGACATAGGATTCAGAGACAATTGGGTTACACTGCTGCCGACAGGAGGATTTAAACACTGGTGAACAAGAAACAGTGACTATATATAATCCCTCCCACTCCCAACAGTCCTCAGTTTTGTAAATGTATCGCTTACCCCCGAAGGAGCCGCTGGTTTGATTTGGGATCGACAAATTAAGTTACCCCAGCTTGGTCTAGGGATGCACCAGAAGGATTTAGCAGTAAACGGAGGTCCACACAGTCAATAAAAATGTTCTCAATGCTTTAATTCCAGGCCAACATTAGCCAACATCTTTGGTGAAGGAAGAATAGGTTGATGAGAGAAGAGAAACTTTCGATGTCAGGCCTGGATATATGCAAGACAGATCAGCCCTTAGCAGCACACACTTTCACACGCCGCCACTCCTATTAAACTGAGTCGGTAAGGTGTCTCCGGACAGATGTCTCTGACACAGACCTGGCAGCCGAGGCGCCACCTCGAATCTTGGCTGGGAGTAACAGGTCTCTCTCACAGGCCCGGCTCTAGGCCTCTGCCACAGGCCAGTTAATTTGGATAGACTAAATGTGCGAACAGAGCCAGGGATGTATTTAGGTTTTGTGCTGCCCTAGGCCTGACTAAACTGGTGCACCCCCTAATTTAAATATGACCCACCCCTTGCGGTTTAAGACCCACCCTGAAATTTTCAAGTGGGGACACTAGTTCTGATGGCCTGGGGGGGCAATGGATTCCCTTAATTTGCATAGATCTCCTCTCACTTTCTGTTTGGCTATGGGACAGGAAGTGAAGGGAAATCTCTGCAATGGGACAGGGATGGTAAAAAAATTTAAGCAACCCTTCCCCCCCCCCACAGTTGCAGAATGCCCACATACTGGAAGCAGTGTGGCTGATTTATGGGGGCGCTAAACTAACCTAACAGTGTAGCGCAAGGTGGCGGGAACACTGTCCGTGCTGCCCCCCTGCAGGTGCTGCCCTAGGCCTGGGCCTTGTTGGCCTAGGCCAGGATATAGCATTGAACAGAGCGAATTCTCCCAGTAGTTTCTCCGCATAGGTCACCGGGCGGCAGTAGAGCGTACCTGCCAGCACACCCTGAAGGTGGATGCCGCACCCTGAGTCCGGGACCCCGCACACGTAAAGAAGAACCCCAAAGCACTGACCTAGGTCCCAGATATACCCTTCCCCAGCATGCCCAGTGAGGAGAAAACTCTCCAATTGGCTGCTGAGGAAGACTCCATCTGCCAGAAATCCCGATCCCACTGCCGGCCAAGGATGAAACGAAATCCCCAGAATGCAGTCCGAGCCAGTGGACCTTTCCAGAATGACATAGGTCAATAACCTAGACAAATCACAACTGGGAGCAACTTAGCTCTCCCAGTTCAACTAGTTTTAAACGCAGCGCCCATGCAAAAAGCAAGGGGGCGCTACATAAAAAAAGCAATACTAGGTGCAAGATTATTGACACACAAGGGTATGACCTGTGTCCTTTAATGAACCCCAAAAGGATTTTTTGGTAAGTAAAAAAAATGTTTTTTTTTTCCATATTGTTCATTGAGGAACACCGGATTCAGAGATATCCAAATGCAGTTGAACTGGGGGTGGGTAATAGTAACAAAAAACTAACAAGCCCACATAACAACAACAAAACTTGAGGCTGCCTGCAGCTTAAAGTACCACCTGAAGGACCCTACAGTCAAAGCTGGCATCAGATGAGGCTTAAATATTCTGCTGGGTAAACTTAGAAAATGATCAGAAAGCCAGATGACAGTCTTGCAAATCTGGAAAACAGTAGCCTGATGTCTATAAGTTCAAAAAACTCTTGCTGAGGTCTGGCTCTTTATAGTATTCACGGCCAACTGTTGATCTAGACCTGACGCGTTAACCGCATTACTCGCAATCCGAGGATGCATATATTTTAGAGCAGACTTACATCGGAAGTAGCCCTGACTCCTTAAAGTGGTTGTAAACCTTTGTGTTTTTTCACCTTAATGCATCCTATGAATTAAGGTGAAATAACACCTTGCAGTTACCGCCCCCCGAGCCCCCGTTTTACTTACCTGAGCCCTGAATCTCTGTGGGCGTGATCCCATGTTGCTTTGCCCCAGACCTTGTTGGCTCTTCATTGAATGATTGATAGCAGCGCAGCCATTGGCTCCCGCTGCTGTCAAACAAATACAATGACGTGGCCGCCAGGGGCGGGGCTGAGTCATACCCGCAAAGTAACCCCCCTCGGGAGACAGCTTCCCAGAGGGAGTTAGCTCTTGCGGGGAGGAGCCGCTAGAGCCTCCGTGGGACCCCAGAATAGGATGATCGGGGCCACTCTGTGCAAAATGAACTGCACAGTGGAGATAAATATGATATGTCTTTTTTTTTTTTTTAATAATACTGGTACCTTTACAACCCCTTTATAAAGCAATACACCCAAAGCCCAGACTCATTTTAGTAGATGAATTCCTGTGTTGGTGAACTTTTAGGGAGTTCAAACAGTTAAAGGGGTACTAAACCCACAACAGTAAAAGCAGTCTGTATATACAGTAAAGCTTGCTTGTTCTACTCACTGTGGAACCTAAGGAGTTAATCATCTAAATTGTGTAAAAAGGCGGTTTGATCCTGTCCTCTCTGATCCTCTCCTTCTTCCACAGGCCCCAATCCATTTCCTGATAGACCACAGCCTTGAAAGCAAGCTGCACATGCTCAGTGTGGTGTGCATTGCTAGAGAGGTTTTTTTTCTCCAGTCAGGGGGTCAGGGGTCCCGCAGTCTCATAAGACAATCAGGGGAGAATGAAAGCTCCTCCTACAAGGTTTAAGCCAACTGCTGATGAAAAAGGGTAAAAGGGTATTTAGTTTTAGTTTACACTTAAAGCGTTTGTTAACCCCCCCCCCCAAAAAAAAATAAAGATCCTATTCTTAAAGCAATTTATACAGCACACAGTGGTGGTGCATCGATTAAAGGCACACCAGCATCACCCCCTCTCTCCAGCCACCCCCATTTAATGACTAATGCATTGCTAAAAACGACAGGCGCTATGATTGGAGGGACGAGGAGGAGGGAGGAGACGCATGGAGGACACAGGAGCCACTGTTTGACCCGCTGCAAGATCCCCCTGCTCGCCGCCGCCATCACCCGCCATCACCCGCATGCCTGACCCACCACCGAGACAGGTTAAGTGCCGGGCAGAGGGCGAGCTTGCAGGGGATATCACAGTGGCAGCATTCGATGGGGCAGAGTGGCAGCATTTGATGGGGTGCAGTGGCAGCATTTGATGGGGTACAGTGGCACTATGTGATGGGTCACAGTGCAGCATTTGATGGACACAGTGGCAGCGTTTGATAGGCACATCGATTTGATGGGCATTCTGGCTGAGTTTGATGGGCATAGTGGCTGCATTTGATGGGCACAGCGGCTGCGTTTGATGGCACAGTAGCTGCAATTGACGGGCACAATGGCTGCGTTTGATGAGCACAGTGGCTGCGTTTGATGGTAACAGTGGCTGCATTTGATGGGCACATTGGCTGCGTTTGATAGCACAGTGGCTATGTTTGATGGGCACAGTAAGGCTGCAGATGATGTTTTTTCCAGATTTTTTAAGTTTTTTTGCACCCCCCAAAAAAATTTGAAGCACCAGCTGCCACTGACAGTGCTGGTGCTGTGTCATTTAGCCCCCTGTATCGCCTGTATTACCTGGCTAAACCTGCCTGGCTATGCCCTCCCTCCTGTATGCTGACTCCAAGTCATCAGTACGTGCCTCCGTCAATAGTGATGAGCGGAATACACCATATTCGATTTTGCGATATTTCACGAATATATAGAAGAATATTCGCGAAATAAAATTTTGCGAAATTTTGCTAATGCGAAATTGATTGCGAAATTCTCGTCAACACGCGAAAACGGAGATCATTTCCTGGATTACTAAACTAATATGCACTAAACACTAACTCTACTTACACAAACTTATATGACTAAACTAAAGCTAATTTTTTATTTTTTTTTATACACAAAACACAGAAGGGCAGAGAAAGTATTCGCGAATATTCGTAATACGAATATTCGCATTGCGAATATTCGGCAACATAAAAGGATCGCCTCAGCTACTCGGCCCAGGGTCTCTAATCATACCAGCAATGCTTTTAGACGTCGATGGAGATCACTAGGATGTGATCTGTTTTAAAAATAAATTTGAAATAATACGAATATTCGCAATAGCGAATATTCACCGAGATATTTGATTTATTCGCGAATACTCGAATATGCACTATTCGTAACGAATATTCGCAATGCGAATATTCGTGAGCAACACTATCCGTCAACCGCAGATACAGTGAGTGCAGGATCATGGGTTTAGTAACACTTTACGTGTTACAGACCACACTTTGTATAGGGCATTTCTAGAAAAAACATATATTACTTGTTGCTTTCGAGAAGTATAATATACACAAGAGAGAACAGTATTTCTATGTTGTGAAGTTAAGACTTTATATTATTGTAACCAGTGACAATCAGGCACCAATAGCACATTGATGACGCAAAAGAAAAAGCCGTCTGCTAATTTATCTGGTTTGACAGGTTAATTAAAACCTTCTTAATTGGTTCTATAATTCCTACGATTTACTCAGCTACACTTGTTGGCGAAGGCAGCAGCTGTTTCATTACACTCCTTTCACTTCACATCTGCAAAGGGAATTTTTTTGTGTGAATTTAACTTCCTTCTTCCTAAATGTTTTGCAAAACACTTATGATAACTCTGAAAATGTTATTCAGAACAGAGCTTACCCAAACAATGACATCGGCAGCCATTCTTAAAAAGACTAAAGGATAGGCAACAAGAGAATCCAATCAGTGAGATATTAATGCTATTCAGAAAACAATGTGCTAATACCACAATGTTTACTCACCTCATGGGGTTACTGTGCTTGTTGTTTCTAAAGCTTGTACCATGTAGACTTGTGTCGTTTGTTTCAAATTCATTTTCAGACAAATCTTTCCTCATTCGGAGATTAGGATAAACCCGAATTACAATATAAACAAATTTTTACTAAATGCTCCGACTAACGAAATGAGATTCGTCCGAATTTTGGAAATTCCGACTGAAATTCGAAACGAATATTACATCAATCTCCATTCTAATTCTAACTGTAAATCTAAGACTGTGTGTGTTATCAGAGTACCATTTCAAAATAATGCGGTTTTAGTTAAGCCAATGGTTATTTAAAGAGTCATTGCAATCATTTGATGAAGATTTTTCTTTTGTTTGTTCACTTTGCCACATTCAAATTGAAAAAAAATATAATTAAAGTTTTCGATTCGGCCGACTCAAAATTTATCAATTTGAACGTTTTGAATTGAAAACAATCGGTAAATTCGGAATACAAGTCCCAAATACAAATCCCGAATACGAATTAAATGAATCAACCGAATTTAACAGAACAAAATAAGTAGATTAACGAATCAAAACTAAACTAAACAATTGTTATCGTCATGCACATGTCTAGTACCATGTGGCTCCTTGTATCTGTCCCCTCTGCATCATCAGTCATACCTAAACTCTTAGGCCCAGATTCACGTACCTGGGCGCATCTTTGTGCGGGCGTAGCGTATCTTCTTTACGCTACGCCACCGCAACTTAGTCAGGCAAGTGCTGTATTCACAAAGCACTTGCGTCCTAAGTTACGGCGGCGTAGCGTAAATGGGCCGTCGTAAGCCCGGGTAATTCAAAGTAGGCTTGGAGTGGGCGTGTTGTATGGTAATCAACCATGACCCCACGTAAAAGACGTTTCTAACGAACGGCGCATGCGCCGTCCGTGGACGTATCCCAGTAAACATGCTCAAAATTACACCGCAAATACTCATTGGTTTCGACGTGAACGTAACTTACGCAAAGCCCTATTCGCAAACGTTTTACGCAAACAATGTAAACGACGGAAAATTCGACGCTGTCCCGACGTCCATACTTAACATTGCGTACGCCTCATATAGCAGGGGTAACTTTACTCCAGAAAAAGCCTTACGCAAACGACGTAAAAAAATGCACTGGGCGCACATACGTTCGGGAATCGGCGTTGCTCCCTCATTTGCATATTTGAATCCAAAATCAATGGGAGAGCAAGATGCGTCCAGCGTAAATATGCACCCACGCTATGCCGGCTTCGAAAAGTTACGTTGGTCGGAAGAAGCCTATTTTCAGGCGTATCTGATTCTGTGGGTACGGCGCATTGATACAATGGCGCAAATTTACACTTACGCCGCGCATCTCGACATAAGTTCTTTATGAATCTGGGCCTTAAAGTGTTTGTTAACCTAAAAAAAAGCATGAATAACAGCACAGTGCAATTTGGTCCCTTCTATCACCTAAAAATCTTGCTGATCCTGCCTGGTTCTGCCCTCCCCCCTGTAAACTGACCATGGTTTACCAGGGCTGCTGAGTCCCGACAGTTTTGATTGCGGTTTGCAGTCCAACCAAAAGTGACGGTTCGCCCAGCCAAAGAACCTGTCATGGTTGGAGGTAAAGGGGAAGCATTTGCCACTAAGGGACCATCCACCTTATTACCAGGCACCACAGAGAGTAGCCGAAGAAAGTATTCTCACCAACCGGGGACGTGACGAATCGGGAAACTTCAGTGGGTATCAAGCCAGGGACCCAGTCAGCGGAGAAAAACAGAGAATTGAGCGCACTCCCAAAGTCCAGCCTAAACACAGATATGATTCTAAGACAGGCAATTCGGTAGTGAGAAAATAGTATACATAAATATATTGGAGTCCATATATAAAACATCCATAAGCATAATAGCCTAAGACCACACTAGCACTTGATGGCAGCCAGCTAACAGATGAAGCAATCTGTAAACGACAAGAAAAACACAAAAGCGGCGCCTTCTAAGCGTAGCAGTAGTAAAATTTAATTGATGTGTCTAACAATATAAAAGACCTACTCACAAAGCAGGTGAATGATCAGGCATGTGAACAATAACGGTTTTCTTCCGCAGGTAGTAAGCGTCCATCTCGCTGGGTGTCGAGTTGCTGGTTACTGCTGCTGACGGCACGGGCGATGTACAACAAGGTCCCCTGGAACCAAAAGACAGGGAACCTGTTTCCCAGTGTAGCAGCGCGAGTGATGTCACTTCCTATGCGCGGGCGGATGCGCGCGTTCGGGACATTCGTGTCCCTTCCTCAGGCAATCTCAGTCAGCGGAGGTGATGCTCGCAGAGCAGCCTTGTGTGTCAAACCAGGGACCGAGCAGAGCAGTGGGGTGACATGTGAGGAAGATTCTTCCGTGAAGATTAGAGGAGCTCAAGGGATTCAGTGACACTGAATCAACTAGTCTAGTGAGAGAGAGACTGGGAGCTCAGTAGGCTGAAGAACTACAAGAAGTGATTGTAGTGGAAGTGAAGGAACTGTTACACTTTGTGTTAGGAACTGTTAAAGAGACAGCATTCCTACACATGCAGATGTGGCATCTTGCTGGATGCCTTTCCCTGCATGGCTGTCCCCCTGTTGAAGTCTCAGAGTCTGCCAAATAATCTTGCAACTATCTAAGGGTGACCTAAGCCTCTCTCACAAAGTTATAATAAGAGAAAATAAATCTCTTTTGCATTCAAGAAGTGTCTGGCGCCCAATCAATCTACTTTGCATTACACCGACTATGCAATGCAACCCACCATGTATAGAAGGATGTCAGCAATCTCTGGCCCTGGAGGTTCTCATTAGACCGAAGGAGCCCTGGGACCTTGCTATATAGGTATGTTTGTCCCTGATTTACTGAAAAATACATGATTTAAACAAACCAAATAAATTATAATGGACATCTAGAGGGGTTTGAGAAAAAAAGTGTGGCATGCAAAGCACACATGTGGCAAACCCTTGAAGACATGGCCAAAAGCAGGTGGGTGTGGTCAGTGGAGTTGCACATTACTTTATGGCTTATGACTTGTAATGTTGCACCTTTCCACCTTTGCTGTGTTTTAGACAATATAGGGCTGTGGTATACACCAAAGAGGAAAGGTATTGCGCTGAATATTTGGCATAATAGAGTCTGGGTCTACGCACCTATACACTGCAAAAATATGCTGTATCCACAAAATATGCCTTAATTACTGTCACAGTCTAAAAGTTGCTCATAAATTTCAAGGCTAAGTATAATTAAAAAAATGTAACTCTTCTAAGTGGTTTTCTGCATACAGAATATAGACAGAGATCTAACTGTTGTCTGAAAGCTTAATTAAAAGTATTAAGGCATACTTGTCAACTATTCCGGATTCCTGCTTGCCGGTGTTTCTCTGGCTCACTGTTTCTACCGGTTGACCCGAGAAACAATCCGATGGTGTGCCCGGCTGCTCCCTTAGGCAATTAAAGAGTAGATACTCTTTGACCGCCTCTATGGCCTTTGAGAACCAGAGCGACCTCATGATGTCACTTCCGGTCCAGGTTGGAAGTATTTTTTTTATTTTTTAAGCAAAAGAAGAAAAAAAAATAGCTTTTTGATCTTTTGCTTTTAAAGTTAAAGAAGAGATTTGGGGTCTTTTTGATCCCTGATCCCTCCATAACCCTCCATCCTTATTTCTATTACAAAGAATGTGTACATTCCTTGTAATATAAATAAAAGTGATTAAAAAAAAATCTAAAGAGACCGTGTAAATTTTTTTAAAGTGCCCCCCCATCCCTCTGTGCTCGCGTGCAGAAGGAAATGCATACTTAAGTCGCACGGTATTCGCACCACACATACGGGGTATCATTATAAACATTAGAGTGAGAGCAATATTATGCCTCATACACACGACCGGTTTTCCCATCTGATGTTTTTCCCAACAGAATTAATCTCAAGCCTGCCTTGCATACACATGGTCATACAAAAGTCGGGTGAACTTTTGACTGCCAAGAATGCGGTGACGTAAAAGACTACAACGAGACAACAAAATGAAGTTCTATACTTCCAAGCATGCGTCAAATTGTTTCCAAGCATGCACAGTTTTTTCCCCCTCGGAAAAGCATACAGACGAACGGTTTTCCCGCTAGAATTCTTTCCTGACAGGAAAAAGAGATCCTACTCTCTTTATTTTTCTGCAGTTTTCCCATCGGAAAAGGAGCGTACACACGGCTGGGATTCCCAATGAAAAGCTCTCATCACAGTTTTTCCGATGGAAAATGTGTTTGTGTGTACGCAGCATCAGACCTACTCTCTAAACGGGTAACCTGTTCGCCTATAGAGAAATGTAAGTACCGTAGTTTGTCACCATTCCACTAGTGTACGCAATTTTAAAGCATACCATGTTAGGTATCTATTTACTCTGTGTAACATCGTCTTTCACATCATACAAAAAAATGGGGTAAATTTTGTGTTTTTTTTAATTCATTGTGTATTTTTTCAAAAACAAATTGTAAAACAGCTGTGCAAATACTGTGTGACATTAAAAATTGCAACAATCACCATTTTATTCCCATAGGGTCTCTGCTAAAAAATTTTTTTATAATTTTTGGGGGTTATAAGTAATTTTCTAGCAAAAAAAATGACTTAAACTTGCCTGGTCGGCAAGTGGTTAAATACAGGCTGCAGTATTGTTTACAAATCTCTCTCTAATTGTAGATGCCACTGCAGCCTGAAGATGGCAGCGTTCTTCAGTGTAATATTGTAATTATCAAATACAATTACAGTAGAAAGCCTAAATAAAGAAACCTGAGTTAGGCATTTATTAACCACTTAAGGACAGCCTCCTGCACATTTACATCGGCAGAATGGCACGGCTGGGCACATGCACGTACAGGTACGTCCTGTGCTAGTACCCAGCCGTGGGTCGCGAGCGTGCGCCCGCGGCGCACACCCGGGCCCCGGTCCGAAGCTCCGGGACCACAGGACTCGCGGACCCGATCGCCGCTGGAGTCCCGCGATCAGTCCCCGGAGCTGAAGAATGGGAAGAGCTGTGTGTAAACACGGCTTCCCCGTTCTTCACTGTGGCGGCATCATTGATTGTGTCATCTCTTTTATAGGGATACACAATCGATGACGTCACACCTACAGCCACACCCCCCTACAGTTGTAAACACACATTAGGTCACACATAAACCCCTTCAGCGCCCCCTTATGGTTAACTCCCAAAGTGCAATTGTCATTTTCACAATAAACAATTTTTTGCTGTGAAAATGACAACGGTCCCAAAAATGTGTCAAAATTGTCCGAAGTGTCCGCAAACAGTCACGAAAAAAATCGCTGATCACTGCCATTAGTAGTAAAAAAATGTTTTTTATAAAAATGCAATAAAACTATCCCCTATTTTGTAAACGCTATAAATTTAGCGCAAACCAACGGATAAACGTTTATTGCGATTTTTTTTACCAAAAATAAGTAGAAGAATACGTATCGGCCTAAACTGAGGAAAAAAAACATTTTATATATATTTTTGGGGGATATTTATTATAGAAAAAAGTAAAAAATATTGAATTTTTTTCAAAATTGTCACTCTATTTTTGTTTATAGCACAAAAAATAAAAACCGCGGAGGTGATCAAATACCACCAAAAGAAAGCTCTATTTGTAGGAAAAAAAGGACGCCAATTTTGTTTGGGAGCCACGTCGCACGACCGCGCAATTGTCTGTTAAAGCGACGCAGTGCCGAATCGCAAAACCTGGCCGGGTCCTTTAGCTGCCTAAAGGTCCGGGTCTTAAGTGGACAAGACAGATTGCCAAATAAAAGCCTTATGTGTCTTTAAAATAAAGTGAAAATAGTTTAAATAATCAAATTAGTTATGTAGAGTTATTGTAAAAACCAACGTTGGTGAATTCGGTGTCTGTGCATCTAGGTTTCAACTGGTCATGAAAGTATTACTGGAGACTATACATGTACAGCACACACAGAGAGAAAAAAAAAGATATATATCTATAGCTATATACACAGTATAATTACTAGCTCCTTGAATTTGTTCTCTGTTTTATAGGAAGAATGATCTGTTATTTGTGAAATGATATTGCTTTCGCTGCCAGTTGGTCTATTGGAAAGGGAGACTTGTTAGCTTAAAACATTTGTTCCAATTAAAATGCTTCTCTCAGTATGAAACCTTTGCCAGGACTTGTCATGACACACATGCTTAGAGCTGTTGTTGCAGTTTGTTTCTCTGAAGCCCCACTGGTAGAGCCAAGAGCTGAGAAGCTTGTCTGTGTATCCTGCTGCCAGTGCAACCGTGTGCTTTGCATGCCCTGTGCTCTACTTTAAACTGCCTGGCATGCACCCTGAGCAATACTGTACAAATGTACTTTATGGGAGGCCTGGCTGGTAGCATTTTGCTGGGAAAACAGGCACTTCCATGGAAAGAGATATAAGCTCATCTGTAGCCCCCACACTGTGTTCAAACATCAACATCATTATCTTTAAAATGTGGTAGCCGAACAAGGAGAAGGAAATTATTGGGGAAAAAAAATGGTTTGAATATATAAAAATGTATACAGTAGTAGAATATAATAGGGGAGTGGAGTTTTCACATATTAATATACCGTATTTGCCGGCGTATAAGACGACTGGGCGTATAAGATAAGGTGACCAGATTTTTAAAATGAAATCCGGGGACATATTTTTTCTTTACTAGGAATGGCAACAATCAGCAACTCTCTGCCCTTTGCTGTCCGCTTCACAGCCTCTCAAGTCTTAGGCCGCGTACACACGAGCAGACAGATTTGTTCAAATCGGTCGGGCCGACCGATTTGAACAAATCTGTCTGCTGGGGACATATTGGTTTGATCGTGTACACACGATCAAACCAAAATCCCCGCCGCCAGACGGCGCGGTGACGTGGCGTTGACGTTGACGCCGCCACTACACCGCACCAGGAAGTAAAACACTTCCGCGCATGCGTCGAAACCATTCGGCGCGTGTGCGAGAAGACATGTCTGCTGGTTAGCGTACTAACCAGCAACATGTCGGGCGGACGGGTTCCCAGCCAACAGATTTCAAAGCACGGTCGAATCTGTCTGCTGGGACAGTTGGGCCGACCGTTTCCAGCAGATAGATTTGATCGTGTGTACGAGGCCTTACTCTTCGGACCCCGGCTACTACTGGATGGGAAGCGGAGGAAGATCACTCTGCAAGGGAAGGCAAGGAGATGGCCAGGTTTTGAGCCAAGGCAGAAGAACATGCGAGCGGAGCTGAATGGGCATGCACCCAAAACTGAAGAAATATTCCCTCATGATCATCAGAAGGGGGCATAGATAATGGGAAAAATACAACCCCCCTATGCTAGTAGGCACGGTGGATCAGGGGGTGTTGTTCAATTTTTTTTATTTTAATTATGTACTGACTGTCCCCTATTAATCCAATCTGGGGACAAAACTAGGGACAGACTTGGTCCTGGGACAGTGTCCTCAATCAGGGGACTGTCCCCTGAAACTGGGGATGTCTGGTCAGCCTAGTATAAAACAAACCCCTAATTTTCCAGCTAAAATGTTGGTTTTGGGAAATACTCACTGTATAAGACGACCCCTCACTGTGCCATTATACATGCCTCACTGTGCCATTATACATGCCTCACTGTGCCATTATACATGCCTCACTGTGCCATTATACATGCCTCACTGTGCCATCTATACATGCCTCACTGTGGCATATATACATGCCTCACTGTGCCATTATACATGCCTCACTGTGCCATTATACATGCCTCACTGTGCCATATACATGCCTCACTGTGCCATCTATACATGCCTCACTGTGCCATCTATACATGCCTCACTGTGGCATTCCATTCCCTGCCTCAACAATCTCCCTACCTTCTCCTGTTTGCAGAGTATGTCAGACGGCGGCCATCCATTATTCAAAAGCCGTGCCTCCTTCTCAGGCGGTTACGTGATAGGCGGAACACTAATTTTCCCAGCAGAGCCTCTGTTTAGTGTTCCGCCTATCACGGATGTCCTCTCGTCCGAGGCTGAGGATGAGAAGGCATCCATGATAGGCGGAACACTGAACAGAGGCTCTGCTTGGAAAATTAGTGTTCCGCCTATCACGGAACAGTCAGAGGAGGAGGCGCAGCTTTTGAATAATAATTTGACCGTCGTCTGCAGACAGGTACCCGGCGTATAAGACGACCCCCGACTTTTGGGGCATGATTTTAGATGCAAAAAGTCGTCTTATACACCGGAAAATACGGTAATTGCATTTGTCTTTAGAGCATATCAAACCCAAGAACAAACATTTGATATTGTACATTCCTTAACCACTTAAGGACCGCCTCCTGCAGATTTACGTCGGCAGAATGGCACGGCTGGGCACATCAACGTATATATACGTTGGTTTTAGTACCCAGCCGTGGGTCGCGGGCGCGTGCCCGCGACCCGGTCCGAAGCTCCAGGACCGGGACCGCGGGATTCGCGGACCCGATCGCCGCTGCAGTGCGGCGATCCGTCCCTGGAGCGGAAGAACGGGGAGAGCCGTGTGTACACACGGCTTCCCCGTGCTTCTCTGTGGCCGGAGCATCGATCGCGTCATCCCTGTAATAGGGGGACGCGATCGATGACGTCACACCTACAGCCACACCCCCCTACAGTAGTAAACACACACATTAGGTACACATTCCCTACAGCGCCACCTGTGGTTAACTCCCAAACTGCAACTGTCATTTCCACAGTAAACAATGCAATTTAAATGCATTTTTTGCTGTGAAAATGACAATTGTCCCAAAAATGTGTAAAAATTGTCCGAAGTGTCCGCCATATTGTCGCAGTCACGAAAAAAATTGCTGATCGCCGCTATTAGTAGTAAAAAAAAAAAAAATTAATAAAAATGCAATAAAACTATCCCTTATTTTGTAAACGCTATAAATTTTGCGAAAACCAACCGATAAACGCTTATTGCGATTTTTTTTACCAAAAATATGTAGAAGAATACGTATCGGCCTAAACTGAGGAAAAAAAATGTTTTTTTATATATTTTTGGGGGATATTTATTATAGCAAAAAGTAAAAAATATTGCATTTTTTTTTAAATTGTCGCTCTATTTTTGTTTATAGCGCAAAAAATAAAAACCGCAGAGGTGATCAAATACCACCAAAAGAAAGCTCTATTTGTGGGAAAAAAAGGACGCAAATTTTGTTTGGGAGCCACGTCGCACGACCGCGCAATTGTCTGTTAAAGCGACGCAGTGCCGAATCGCAAAAACCCCTTGGGTCATTTGCCAGCGTATTGGTCCGGGTCTTAAGTGGTTAAATGTGGTGACTGCATTAGTTTTCCTTTTTTTCTTTTTCATTTTTCTTCCTTCATATTCACATGATGATCCTGCCAGGATGAAAATACACACACCTCCACTCCTTTAGTCTTGAGTATGATTACATTAGTAGGAGGTGTCTGTATAAGTGATCCCAACTGGGACCATCAAATAACAATTGTGAGATTCTTGTTTTTAATAATAATTTACTAATGCATGGAGCGTTACTTTTAAAGCATTGTAAATGAAGATTGATATTTAAAAAAAATTCATTTCTGTCCCATGTGGGTGCCAGTAAAGCCCAATATCAGCAGGACTGGTTCCTGCAAATTGTACATTCAATAAATCTTTAATTATACATACTAGTGCTGTTTCCTGCAGTGCCTTTATTAATACTTTGCAAATTAGTGTATGCTACATAAGGGCACGTTTTTGATGATAATTGTCATAATAGCCAGTAAGCTTTTAACCAATGTTAAGCCTTCAAATGGCTGGTGTCATATTTGGTCATAAGTATGGCACCCTTACTACTGTAGATCTAAAGACAGTTTAAGATGGTGCCATCCTCAGCAGATTTGAGGATAAGAGGATGTAGTTCTGCTTTAACCACTGCCCGACCGCCGCATGTAGATATACGTCAGCAGAATGGAACGTTAAGGCAGATTAACGTATATATACGTCTCTGCCTTTGCGCGGGTCGGGGGTCCGATCGGGACCCCCCCTACATGCGGCGGTCGGAAACCCGCGGGGCTCCCTGGAGCTGAAGAACGGGGAGAGCACAGGTGTATTTAGGTTTTGTGCTGCCCTAGGCCTGACTAAACTCGTGCACCCCCTAATTTAAATATGACCCACCCCTTCCTGTCACGGCCACACCCTGTGTTGTTTAAGACCCCCCCTGAAATTTTCAAGTGAGGACACTAGTTCTGAGGGCCTGAGGGCCTGGGGGCAAAGGATTCCCTTAATTAGATTTCCTCTTACTTCCTGGTTGCCCATAGAGCAGGAAGTGAAGGGAAATCTTCGCAATGGGACAGGGATGGTAAAAGTGTTGCCTATAGTTCTACTAACATATAGCACAGTGAGGAAGGTTTGTGGTCCAGGATGACAAAACAGTCAAAATTAGAAGCGCCCCCCCCCCCCACCCCCACAGTTGCGGAATGTCGGCCGCCCGCATACTAGAAGCAGCGCGGGCGCTTTATGGGGTCGCTAGACTAATTTCCCTTACAGTGTAGCGCAAGCCGGCGGGGACTCTTTTCGTGCTGCCCCCCTGAAAAGTGCTGCCCTAGGCCAGGATACAGCTCTGGGGGAGAGCCGTATGTAAACACGGCTTCCCCGTGCTTCACTGTGGTGGCCGCATCGATCGAGTGATCCCTTTTATAGGGAGACTCGATCGATGACGTCAGACCTACAGCCACACCCCCCTACAGTTGTAAACACACGCAGGGAACACACAAATCCTACAGCGCCCCTTGTGGTTAACTCCCAAACTGCAACTGTCATTTTCACAATAAATAAGAAGGCCAGTATGGTGGCCTGAGTTTATGGGAGGAGCCCGGGGGGGAATTTAAGCAGCCCACTCACACATGCTCTTTGTCGGTTCAGTGTGCAGTACTACATGTCACTGGGCCGACTCTCCCCAGCTCACCTCATGTCCATGAGTCTGCGCATTCAATCGCATTCGACACCCTCCCGCCCTTCCCTTTTTCAGGGCACTTCTCAGCATATCCTTCTTCAACAACTACCCATTACTTACTTTGGGTATGCCCCCTTTTCTTGGCATACTGACCAGACCACCAAGGCACACTTTAGGTCTATTTATGTTGTAAGTCTTGTCGCGTGTTTATGTGATCCACATCACTCTCGGTCAGAGGGCCATGACCATAAACAATGCAATTTAAATGCATTTTTTGCTGTGAAAATGACAATGGTCCCAAAAATGTGTCAAAATTGTCCGAAGTGTCCGCCATAATGTCGCAGTCACGAAAAAAATCGCTGATCGGCGCCATTAGTAGTAAAAAAAATAAAAATTATAAAAATGCAATAAAACTATCCCCTATTTTGTAAATGCTATAAATTTTGCGCAAACCAATCGATAAATGCTTATTGCGATTTTTTTTACCAAAAATAGGTAGAAGAATACGTATCGGCCTAAACTGAGGAAAAAAAAAAAATGTTATATATGTTTTTGGGGGGATATTTATTATAGCAAAAAGTAAAAACTATTGAATTTTTTTCAAAATTGACGCTCTATTTTTGTTTATAACGCAACAAATAAAAACCGCAGAGGTGATCAAATACCAGCAAAAGAAAGCTCTATTTGTGGGGAAAAAAAGGCCGCCAATTTTGTTTGGGAGCCACGTCGCACGACCGCGCAATTGTCTGTTAAAGCGACGCAGTGCCGAATTGTAAAAACACCTTTGGGCATTTAGCAGCATATTGGTCCGGGGCTTAAGTGGTTAAAGTGACTCTGTAAAGTCTAAAAAATGAAAAATTGTATCAAATACTTACCGTAATTTTCCTTTCCTGATGCCAAGACATGGCAGCATACCTATGATATAGCCCCGCCCCTATATCCGCCCACAGGACACGTGATAACTCTCTATAAAACTCTGACTGAGAGCTAGCTCCCCCATTCTCCGTATAAAGTACAAAATATCAGAGGGAGGGTTCGTATGCTGCCATGTCTTGGCATCAGGAAAGGAAAATTACGGTAAGTATTTGATACAATTTTCCATTTTCCTGACGCCAGACATGGCAGCATACCTATGATACATGAAGAGCTTTCTAGAGGGAGGGTTTAATGCTGTAACTTAAAAAAGACAAAGAAGCTTGGATAAACTTCCTCCCAAACTCTACCGTAGTAAGAGCTGCTAGATCCACCCTGTGGTGTATTAAGAACATATAATGTGATGACCAGCTTGCCTCTTTGCAGACTGTCTACAGAGACAACCCTGCCTGGGCTATCCAAGAAGATGACGACATCACCCTGGTTGAGCGATGAGCTCTAACCATCTCTGGAGGATCCTTACCGCCTCCACATGCCCAGTGAGTATTTTCACGATTCGGGCCGAGATGGTTCAGGCCGAAGCCACTTACTCTTTAAATCTTAAACATTCTGAATGTAGAAGTAGCCTGAGATGGACATTCCAAAGTCCTCAAAGCCTAACTTGAGCAGATCGGCATCTGATTGCACTGGGAAGGCTGGAAGCACCCATTCACTGAAAAGACAAAACATGGATGTCGTGCTTTGGAACAAAAAGACTTCAGCCCAACCCTGTCTTGGAAGAACATGGAATGAGGCTCTGTCGCCCCAAATTTTGGAGTCGACGCACTCTCCCCTGAAATCAAGGCTAATAAAAGGCTGATTTTAAAGGAGATCTCCCATGAAGAGCAGTCTTCTGTCAAGAGTACAATGAGGGTTTGCTAGAAAATTGAGGACTGCTGCCAGGTTCCATTAAAGGAAACCTATTTCTCTTGGGAAGGCATAGTCCAAGTACCTCTCATGAAGTGATCCATCAGCAGGTTTGCTGCCCATTTTTTTTTTTTTTTTTGGGAAAAAGCCAAGATGGCAGAAATTTTCACCTTACGCAAACTGAGCTCCAAATCCAATTTAGATTGTAGAAAAGACAGGATTTGAGATAAATTTGGGTCACAAGAGTCAAACTGATGCCCAGCTGCAAAGCTTGTGGGCCTAATCCATACTCTGGAGTAGATAGCATCGATTGATCCCTTCGAAGAATTCTGCAGAGTTCTAATCCCCTCTGGATAACTCTTGTAACCTCTGCCTTACAATTTCCAGGCTGCTAAATTTAGATGTGATGGTTGCCAATGTAGTGCATCTCCCTCAGATAAGAGGAGATGAGGAGTCACAGGCAGAATTATCGGTGTGCACACACTGATACCCATTGCCAGAGAGACCCATGGTCTGTGAGGCCAGTAAGGAAAACCTGTGATGACTGTCAGGCTCAACAATTTCTTTAATCCTAAAATTCCTGGAGGGAAGGTATAGGTCATTTGCCCAACCCAAGGCTTGGTAAAGGCATCTGTCCCCTCCACTAATGGATGAGGGTAGCGTGAGAGGAACCAGTTCCCCTTGTAGCAGGCCGATGAGGCAAAACAGATCCAGTTGAGCGAACCTCCACTCGTGGATGATCCCTTGGAACACTTCAGGGTGAAGGGACCATTCGTTGGGATCCTTGAATTGCCCGGATAGACAATCCGCTTCCAAATTCTGATATGCTGGGAGATATATGGCCCTCAAATCTGGGAGATATTGCTGGGCCAAAGCCAGGATTGGTTCCACCTCTCCCAGGAGGGACTGGCTGTGCATGTCGCCTTGTCGCTGTATATGGGACTGCTGCCATGTGGTCCAGACAGAGTAGGACTGGCAGACCCTATGTGTGTGACAGTAAAGTATTCAATGTCAATGCTGGTAGGAGTTCCAGAATATGGAAACTAGGCCCTGAGTGGGAAATTCCCACCTGCCCTGAATCCTGAGATGCTCACAGGTGGTGTCCCACCCTGCTGTGCTGGTATCTGTAGCAATAGTGATCCATGGCTACCGGCCTAATAGACTAAGCCATTTAGCAGTTTATCTTTTTTTTAATCACCAGAACCCTGGTGCCTCTGGATAGACAAAATGCTTCCATTGCGTCAGGAAGCCTTGTTGGAAAACTGAGTTTCCAGTGAGCCCAAGGGATCCTCGGAATACAAAAGCCATTGTCCCGAGAGGACTCATGCACTGGGATGCTGACAACACTGGTGCAGCCAACGCCTGTTGGAACCTCTCCCTGACTTTAGGGAGTTTGAGGTGGCAAAGAAACTGAAACTGCCTGAGTACTAAACCAGGCCCCTAGGTAGAGCATATTCCGCATAGGCACCAACTAGTTTTGGCAATGCTTGCCCCCCCGACTCAAAACGGTTGGTATGACTGAAGGACCAGGACATGCTGATAGGTATACTGCAGGTCCACTGAAATCCTCCAGTAACCTTGTTGAATGACCTGGATTTATGGTATGGAGAGACTCCATCTTGAGTCTATCCGTATAGATTGATTCAGCCTCTTGAGGTAGTTCTGGAGGCTGCCGATTAAATAACCAATAACGGCCTTGCCATTGGAAATGATTAAGTACAAAATGAATGTGTGAAAAGCGTCTATGTGACCTTGTGTTGGTGTTTTTGGGGTCATCACTTTAGACAATAAAAGGAATATTGAAATTCCTGGATGCGCAGCCATTTCTTCTCTTACATGGCCTGAAACCGCCATTCTTCGGTAGTGGTCTTACCGGAACTGGGTCACTTTGAGCCACTTGGCTCCAACTGCCTCCTGGGCAGGCCTGGCGTTAAAAGGGCTTCTGAGTATCTTGGGGAGCCGCATGGGTCTTCTGACGCCCTTGGATGGGCGAAAGCCTCCAAAATCGCAGTACCTGTTTGGTGTTCCTTTGAATGGTTGCCCCCTCTGGCTCTTCAATCCTGGGGCAGAAGATCTGATCTTCCTCCTATAAGCCTGGAGAAGATAGTTTCCAGTATTTTGACAAAACAGCGCCTTCCCATCAGAAGGCAGCTTACAGCAATTCAGCTTTGAGGATGGGCCAGCCGCCCAGGATTTGCCCCAGTGCACCTTTGGCTGCGACTGAGCCAAGCATGGCTCTGGATAACCATCGAATGATGTCTATAGCTGCCTCACCTGTAGAGTCCACTGAAAGCCATCTCGTCAAGAGCCTTGATGACTCTTCTCTTTGGCAGCTGGGTTTAATCGCATACTCCAAGTTCTGCGCCCACATACTCACATAGCACTTGCTATGGATGTGAAAGCAATGCGTCTCACAAGGATCTTGTGAAAGTAGGAAGGGCCTTCCATCGGAAGTGTCACATTCTTGGTCAGTCTGGCGACTGCCGCATCCACCGTTGGAGGGTAGATAAAGGAGTCGCATCCTTCCCCATTAGTGGAAACAACTTCTGCAACCTATTGGTTGAGGAGGATTTTCTCTCTCCCTTTCTCATTCCTCTCTGAAAACAGGCTTCCTATTTCTGTCCTAAGAGAAAAAAGGTAGCTTACCTGCTTCTTTAGATTCCTCCTATGGAAACCAAAGGCTTGCTCACATTTGCAGCATGATCTGCCATTGCCCTAAAAGGAAATCTGTGCTTAGGTCACCTTTCAGAGGTATTTGAATTTGTCACTTAGAGTAGACCAATGTATATGCAATGCGATTTTCAAAGAGCGATTTGTACACAATGTTGTAAATCGCATGGGTGCGGCCCATTCACTTGGTTGCCCTATGTGCGCAAACAGAAGCCCCTGCTCCTATTTGAGGGCGACCAACTCTGCACAATGTTTTGAAAGGTGCGTTCTCCAATGTGACTTATCACAGCAGAATCGCATGGCATTTGGGGTGCCCTGAAAGAATAACGGTACCTAATGCATATTGTACAGCGATTGTCACACAATTTTAAATCAGATTGTACTGTGTGTAATAACAGGCTTTCTCCTTCTTTGTAGGAGGTACCGGATCCACCCATTACAGTGCAGCTTTACTGCCATAACAAATGAGGATATTAGCATAAAACAAAGCCTCAACCTTCAGGATCTTCTGTTGAGGAGGAGGCAATATCATCTCCCTCTGCCTGAAAGGTTGGCTATAATACTGGGTTTGGGGAACTAGCCTGGGCTGGAGTCACCCCCGAAGTGCCTGGTACCCCTCCAGTTAGAGAGGGTTGAATGGCTTGGTTTAGACCTGGTGTAGTGCCCATACTGTCCATCTACTTCTGTCCCTGGCTGCCTGAGATGACTGGAAAATTCAGCCAGGGGGTTGGGAACTATTTTGCTGAGCAAGGTGACACCTGCTGACTCCCAAACTCCTCTCTGGCAAGCTGCCTGAAGCAGTCGCTGCAAAGTAGCATTCCAGGCATAGGGTCATCTCCACATGACCAACATTCGCCTTTCGGGCGCTGAGCCCTCAGAGGAGAAGCTGTGTGCGTTCTCTTAAGCGTACATTTGCACCCTTTGTACTGGGGTCTGCCAGGACTGGAGGAGGCATCTTCCGCCCTGAAAATCCTGATGATCCAGAGAGGGCCTCTGGACCTCCTTGAGCGGGCGTGAGCGGCCAGGGTTGCAACAGATAAGAAGGCACGCTCATCAGGGCTCAATGCACTCTTTTCTCCCGCGTCTTCTTACTTACCAAAAGTTGGCCCTCTACCTGATAGTGGGGTGGTCTTTGTTATGTAGCAGTAGGCTCATGCTGATGGGAGTTACTGAAAGGTGCATGGGGGACTGCATGTCCACAGAAATAAGGGAAGTGAAAAAGAAAAATATACATATATCTCAGCATTTTTTTTTTTTTTTTACAAATAGTAAAAATAATCTGGCAGAACCCCCATCCCCCTAGTAAAAATTGCTCCTTACTCCTCTCTCCCCCATATATCCCCATTACTAGGATAGATAAGACTTACCTCAGAAGGAGATGTTTAAAAGCAAAGGCATTCATTAGCTGCTCCCTGCAATTGGATCACCTGAGACTCAGTCCTCTCCTACCTCTACTCTGATACAATTAGGAAGGCCAACACCCATCCACACAAAAGGACACCTTAAGCTGGCTACACACCATACAATCTTCTGCAGATTTTACCCTTCAGATTTATCAAAACCACACAACATGAGGCCAAACCCTAAAGCCTTAACCTGTATGCAATCAGGCAGGCACCATATGGACCTGGCAACTCTAAAGGAAAACAGACAACAAAAGTTGCAGTGTGTATAGGGCCTTTAAAGACATGAGAACAAGAAAGAAACTGACAGACCTGGAAAAGGGCTTCCATAGGAAAGAAGTCATCATGCAGTCCCAGCTTGCTCAAATCAGACTCCATCGCCGGCAATGCCAAAGGAGGACTGTCGTCTCTGATTAGAGAACACCTCAACCCCAGAAGACCACCAGAAGGTGTTCCCCACCTTGTTGGTGCATTTAGCGTGCCTAAGATGTGGGACCTCGAACTGGGAGAGGCTGAACCCAGCCGGAACTTCGACAATAGTCGGCAGGTAAGGGCGTATCCTGAATGAAACTGTCTGTAGGCTGATATTTTTAAGGACAAAAAGGAGAATGGGGGAGCTAGCTCTCAGTCAGAGTTTTATAGAGAGTTATCACGTGTCCTGTGGGCGGATATAGGGGCGGGGCTATATCATAGGTATGCTGCCATGTCTGGCGTCAGGAAAAAAATCTTAAAGCTAGTTCCCCACAATAGACGGAAAATTGTGCTCACTTCTCCAGTGATCCATGTCGCCTACATTCTTTCCTCCAATACTTTTGGTCCTTCAACACATCCAGGAGTGTCAGACGCCTGTGGCCTCTATTTACCTGCTGACAGTGTTGTGTCCTGTTGCAGGGAACAAGCTTTAGGATTTTTCCGAGATTTAACCTAAGAGATATCACACTGGGGTGTTTTTGGAGCATTATTCAAGCGTTTTTGGAGCGTTATTCGAGTGTTTTTCAAGCGTTTTTGGAGCATTATTCGAGTGTTTTTGGAGCAATATTCGAGTGTTTTTGGAGCGTTTTTGGAGCGTTATTCGAGCAAAGTCTCATCTGCAATCCCAATGTACTGGTAAAGCACCGTTAAGACCCTAACGTTTTAGGGCATTTTTGTAGTGCCTCAGTGTGAAAGGGTAAGGCGTTTTTACAGCCCTTTCAATTTATTTCAATGGAGAGGGGCGTTTTTGGAGCGTTTTTTTTCAGCGCCCAAGTAATGCAAGGCTTTTTCCCTGGTGTGGAGAAAGCCTCTTGAGAGGGGAGGGGGCTTTCTCTATTTGCAAAGTAGAGAGTGTCCTGACTTGCCTGCTCTCCCCTCCCCCTCGAGGCTTTCTCCACACCAGGAAGAAAGTCTCGCATTACGGTGGTGAGTTACAGACAGAAGAACAGGAAGTGAGCATTTCTCAGAAGAAATAAAGACATTTAAAAGCAAAATCGAAGGATGAGGTAAGTGAAGGAGGACTGCACTGAGGTAAAGGAAGCTATTTAGGGGGGAAAATAAATCCTTTACAACCCCTTTAATCAACTATGGACAATTACAACTTTAAAAAAACAACTTTTGACAGTTTATCACTGTAATCCTCCACAGGATTATTATGCAGTGTGTGTGTTCAGTCAATGGATGTTTATTCATTGTTATTCATGGAAACTGGGTATTAAAAAAGGGCTATTCTTATTTCCCTCTGGTAATTAATTCTCTCGGTTATTTTTGACTTGACAAAGTTGATGCCTCTGCAAATAAATATATTCTGAGCTTCTGCAAGACTTTTGTTTTGTGTCTTCAATTACTATTCTAATTGCAATGATTTTGCCTCTAGCATATACAGAGCATTTATGAATTAAGAAACAGATTCTAGTCATACAAATATTTACATGTGAATAAAGCAATGCATTTAAAATGTAGTCTTCCCTTTTGAGAGAGAGCATTCTCCAAGAAATACAATAAATCTGACATTATTTCTTGCCTTAGTCAGAGAATGAACAAATAGAGCCCCAAGATATGCAATTTATGTAATACAGTGTCTGTGATTACTTCTGTGTGGTAAACCTGATAGCGGGCTGTAGCTATTCTGTGGATTTCTAGGGTTCCTCCAGAGTTTGCTGAGGGTTCCTTGAGCTTTGACTGATTGATCTCCCATCTGGTGTTTCCATATTTCCAGGGGCAGTGCCAGACGCGTACTAAGCGGGGTGCGGAGGGGGCGGGCCGCACCGGGTGCCACACACTGGGGGGTGTCAGGCCGGCGCTCCCCCCGTGACTGCAGCGATGCCAGCGCTGAGCGCCGCGGCATCTGAGTGATTGTTAGGCAGGCACTAGTGCTGGCTGACGAGCGCTGCGGTACAAGAGGAGGGGGGGTTGCGAGTTGACATCGCAGCACCATCCATCCCCTCCTCTCACAGGCACAGCCGAGTGAAGCAGTCGCCGCCTCCCCTTCCTCTCTGTTTGTGTGTACAGAGGGGGAGGGGTCCGAGGGGACCTTCTGTCCATGTGCTGCTGTGACTGTCTGCACTGATCTGAGGTACTGAATGGGGAGGGGGGTGTTTGCATCTGGCTGGGGGGGGTGTTTTTTTTTTACTAAGGGGGGGGGGGTTTGCACTGGGGGTGTTTGCACCTGGGGGGTGTTTGTACTAAGGGGGGTTTGCACTGGGGGGGGTTCACTGAGGGGGGTTTGCACTGGGGGTGTTTGCACCTGGGGGGTTCACTGAGGGGGGTGTTTGCACTCAGGGGGGTTTGCACTGAGGTGGGGGGGGGTTGCACTGAGGGGGGCTTGCACTGAGGGGGGGTTTCACTAAGGGGGGGTGTCTGCACTGAACAGGGTCTGTGTAACATGCAGGGGGACCAGAGATGTGTGGGCTGTATAATGTAAAGAGGTCCAGAGGTGCAGGGTGCTGTATAATGTAAAGGGTTCCAGAGGTGCAGGGTGCTGTATAATGTAAAGGGGTCCAGAGGTGCAGGTGACTGTGTAATGTAAAGGGGTCCAGAGGTGCAGGGTGCTATGTAATTTAAAAGGGTCCAGAGGTGCAGGGTGCTGTGTAATGTAAAGGGGTCCAGAGGTGCAGAGGGCTGTGTAGTGTAAAGGGGTCTAGAGGTGCAGGGGACTGTGTAATGTAAAGGGGTCCAGAGGTGCAGGGTGCTGTGTAATGTTAAGGGGTCCAGAGGTGCAGGGTGCTATGTAATTTAAAAGGGTCCAGAGGTGCAGGGTGCTGTGTAATGTAAAGGGGTCCAGAGGTGCAGAGGGCTGTGTAGTGTAAAGGGGTCTAGAGGTGCTGGGTGCTGTGTAATGTAAAGGGGTCTAGAGGTGCAGGGTGCTGTGTAATGTAAAGGGGTTCAGAGGTGCAGAGGGCTGTGTAGTGTAAAAGGGTCCAGGGGTGCAGGGGGCTATGTGATGTAAAGGGGTCCAGAGGTGCAGGGTGCAGTGTAATGTAAAGAGGTGCAGGCGGCTGTGTAATGTAAAGGGGTATGCAGGGGGCACAGTGGGGCGTTTTTACATTTTAACGTGGGGAGGGGGGTGCCAGATATTGGATCCGCCCCGGGTGCCAAATGCTCTAGGTACGCCCCTGGGCAGTGCCACTTGGCAGAGCCAGCGATCTGACACCGGTTATTATCATTTTAGCTGTTTGTAAGGGTAGAATTTTGACTACCACTGTAAGGGGGCATTCTTCTCACTGGCCACTAATGTAAGGGACATTTTTCCTGCTGACCCCCTGATGAACTGGTTTTAGCTGGGTTCCCTCATACCTGAACTTTATTTCAAGTGTTCCTCTGGGGTAAAAAGGTTGAGAATGGTTGGTAGAGACTCCGGTTGGTCATAGTCTCAAGATTTCTCAGCAAAACCAAGAAATGGTGAGACATCTGCCTGTCTTTGAACAACTAACTTAACACAAGACCGGTCACAAGCAAGTTCATGATTCAGTTGATGGATGGATGCAGATCGAGCACAGTGAAAGTGTTGTTTACCCTTTATCTTATGAAAATAAAACAGTTGGCTATTAGTCTTAAAATTATTAAAACCCCCTCCCGCCCAGACCAATTTTCAGCTTTTAACGCTGTCACTCTTTGAACGAGAATTGCGCAGTCATACAACACTGTACACTGAATTTTATTAATTGTTTTCCCCACAAATAAATATTTATTTTGGTGGTATTTGATCACCTCTGGGTTTTTTATTTTTTGTTAAAAAATTTAAAAAAGACCAGAAATGTTGAAAAAAATACAAAACAGTTTTATATTTTGTTATAAGGCTGCACTGATAGGCTGCGCTGATGGGCAGTGATAAGGTGGCACTGATAGGTGGCACTGATGTGGCACTGGTGGGCACTGATAGGTGGTACTGGTGGGTACTGATTTGTGGCACTGATTTGTGGCACTGATGGGTGGCACGAAAGGGCATTGATAGGTGGCACTGAAGGGCACTAATAGGTGGCACTGATAGCTGCTACTGATAGGCACTGATAGGTGTCAGTGATGGGCACTGATGGGTGGCAGTGATGGACAGTGATGGGCACTGGTAGGTGACACTGCTCACAGCAGCACTGCTAGAATTCCAGAAGCCCGGCGAGAGGCAATTCGCCAGGAAGTAAAAAAAATGCTTGAGCTGGGGGTGATAGAAGAGTCAAATAGTGATTGGTCCAGTCCCATTGTCTTAGTGCCCAAACCAGATGGAAGTTGGCGGTTTTGTAATGACTTGCCGTCTGAATAAAATCACTAAGTTTGACACCTATCCTATGCCCCGCATAGATGAACTGATTGATCGCCTAGACAATGCCAGGTAAATGACAACATTAGACCTGACCAAGGGTTATTGACAAATTCCTCTCTTGGAGTCGGTCAGGGAAAAAACAGCATTTGTAACTCCAGAAGGATCTTTCCAATATCGGAGGATGCCTTTTGGGTTACAGAATGCTCCCGGCAAATTTTAACGCACCATGGATAAGACCCTTTGGCCTCATCGAGCCTATGCTGCTGCATACCTCGATGACATTGTCATCCACAGTGAGGATTGGGACTCACACTTACCAAAAGTTCAGGCTGTGTTGGATTCCATCTGGAAAGCCGGGTTTACAGCCAATCCAAATAAACAAAGTTGAGGCTATTCAGGATTGGCCACGTCCCTCCAACAAGAAACAGGTTTGTGCATTTTTGGGGATCGCGGGTTTTGCCTAACAGGCTGCTCCCCTGACCAATTTGACCAAAGGGAAGGAGTCTGTCATGACCAAATGGACTCCCGAAGCAGAAGCAGCTTTTCAAGCTTTAAAACAGGCCTTATGTAGTCAGCCAGTTTTAAATTCGCCTGATTTTTCACAGGACTTTGTGGTTCAGACAGATGCCTCAAATGTGGGGTTAGGAGTTGTACTGTCCCAGGTTATCAAGGGGGAGGAACACCCTGTTCTTTACCTCAGCCGAAAGTTGAAGGCCCATGAGGAGAATTATGCCACCATTGAGAAAGAATGTTTGGTGGTGAGATGGGCTTTGGATTCTCTCCGGTACTACCTCCTGGGTAGACAGTTTAAACTGGTGACGGATCATGCCCCATTGAAGTGAATGGCACAGAACAAGGAGACCAATAGGAGAATAAATAGGTGGTTCCTGGCGCTTCAAGAATTTAGTTTTGTGGTAACGCATCGCCCGGTGTTAAAATGGGGAATGCAGATGGTTTGTCCCGAGTGCATGCGTGCCTGGCAACCTGTGTCCCAACCCTAAGGTTGAAACAAAAGGGAGGGTATGTGACAGGAAGTCAGGTAAATCTGTGGGTGTTGTCACAGACGGGAGATACATTTCTGCCTTGTTTAGACAATTTACCAATTAGACAAATTACTATCAGGTGTCGGCTGCAGAGATAGCCAGAAAGGTTTAAGGACCGTGGATAGCTTCAGCTGTTCAGAATGAGTCAATTAAGGCCTCTATAAGTTATCCAGAGGATGACTACTGATTGCTGCATCCTGAGGCTTTTTGAGTTGAGGAGAGCAGTGAGCTGAGAAAGACTTCTGAAGGTAAGGTGGTGTTGATTTTTCTGTGTGATAAAAATCAAAAAGACTATTGTTTTTTTTCTGCTGAGTGACCAGCAGTGTCTGCCCAGCAGTAGGCTGTGCCAGAATACATAGGTAGGTTCCTGGGTTGTGAAGGTAGACGCCCCGAGTAGCCAGGTTATATTTTATGTTTTGTTTTGTTTATGCTGTTTTTGATGCTTGCACTTGTATCCAACAATATGGAAGAATAAACCATAACCTTTCTTATCAACCATCCTTGGCTGCCTCTCTGTATAGTTCAGTGGGTAGTGAACCCATCCAGGGGGTCACACACACCCGCTACCGAGCTAACCCCTCACAATATATATATATATATATATATATATATATATATATATACACACACACACACACCATAGTAATATAAAAATATAAATAATGTTTTTATTTATTTACATTTTTACCCTGTATTCTTTGTGACAATTTTATATATGGTTCTAATATTGTTTGTCATAATATTAATTTATACTTCTGGTGAAGAAACGATATTAAAACCCCAAAATTCATTGACTAAGATTACACCAATCATCTTTGGATAAGAAGAACCATTTGCCCATCTTTTCCTATTTAAGGCTTTGAACCTTCAGACTGAACTAGAATACTTACTTTTTTTCAATACTATGGGGTTGATTTATTAAAACTGGAGAGTGCAAAATCTGGTGCAGCTCTGCATAGAAACCAATCAGCTTCCAGTTTTTTTGTCAAAGCTTAATTGAACAGGCTGAAGTTAGAAACGTATTGGTTACCATGCACAGCTGCACCAGATTTCCGTAGGCCTCTGTGAAGACGTACTTTTGGACGAAACGCATAGAGAGGAATTAATGCTGTGATGTCATCATACCCAACAGGGCACTCGGCAGTTGTTTTTCGGTATGTTGTATACCTTTTCTAAGATGTGAGTACATTACTGGTTTTAATAACGTGGCATTTTAATCTACTACACTATTGTGGTTCTCCTTACCCTCTCCTTATTCAAAGAAGTTAACACTTTGATGACCGATTCTTGAGCTGTGTGAACATTTGGAGGTCTGTTCCTGGACTGACTATCACCCATCCATCCATTTATTGAGGTTTTCTACTACAAAGTGCTGTTAGACCTCCTTGCATCTGAGGTCTAGCTCTCTGGTAAGCAGCGGTGTGGATCCTTGGTAGCTGGCACACTGCGGCGGCAGCGTGTTATATGAAGATTTTGTTCACTCTGTCAGATAAGTGCCAGTGGATTGTTTTTTTTTCTAAAATATGCTCAAAGAGTTATCAGAGCTGCTAAGTGGTGTTAGTAAAAAAATGGAAGTCTACTAGTTCCTTAGCTTAGAATGTCTAAAGTATTCTAATGATACCCTTAGGCAAGGTCAGGGATACAGATAGCAGTAAAAATATGTCAGGGGTTCTAACCCCTCACCATGCAACACTAAAAAGAAAGTTCTGGCTTTAACTTATTTACTGTAGTTATGTCAATTTTAAACAAGGAAATTGAATGATTTGTCTTGGACAACATTTCATGAAACAGATGCATTGGTTTTGCTGGATCTTTTGTTGTGCCATATTCCCATTTATAGTGCCAGGAGACTTTGATGACTAACTCTTCTGTTCAGTTGAGTATTGGCTGGCTGCTTTTCCATAAATTATTAAGGAGTTGCTCCGATGTCTGATTCATTCAATCTTTATTGCATCTATTTTTTTCCTTAATGTATTTACTAGAAGAGTAAGACTTTTGTATCAAAACAGGATGCATGGAAAGCAGAGGTGTTATGTACAGCATCAAATCTAATTTCCGATAGTACTTGTACTAAAATAAATTTGATTGATTGCTACAGGCAACAGCTTCCGTATTCCTTGCTAACAGGTTATTCTTTGGCTGTCAAGACAAAGAATTAAGTGTAGATTACAGTAAACTACAGAAACTATTCAAAATGATTCCTTTAGTTAACTGACATTAGTAAAAAATGTGAAATCAGATTGGTTATTTATAGGTTGCTGTAATTTATGTTTAGATATTTTTTCTTTGTACTGCCTTATTGCATAAGTCGATAAACTCATATTCATTTTCACACAAGTACTTTGATGTCTATTTATATGTTAGCCGTTTTTTTTTTTTTTTTTACTTTAATGGCCCGTACACACGATCGGAATTTCCGATGGCCTAAAATCCGATGGAATTTTCATCGGAATTCCGTTCAAGCGGTCTTGCATACACACTGTCAGACCACATTTCGACCGTCCAAAACGCGGTGATGTAAAACATTACAATAAGCCGAGAAAAATTAAGTTCAATGCTTCTGAGCATGCGTCGACTTGATTCTGAGCATGCAAGGGTTTTTTCTCCGTCGGAGTTGCACACAGATGATGGGAATTTCCTATTGTTTTTTTTCCATCGGACACGGCATTAGTTTATAATTTAAATCTAAAATTATAATACTATATTAATTACAAGGTAAGGGAGACCTAGGTTATTTTCAGTGGCCCCTTTGGGGGTAAGTGCTACATCCCCTTCTTGATACTCTGAAAAACAAACGCTATAAATTGTATATAATGCTATGATAACTGTCATATTCTACAGCGCTTTACAGAGAACACTTGTAAGGGAGCTTGCAATTGACTCTGTGTTGAGTACAAAGAGTACAAGTCCCAGCCCCTTTGTGTGTGAGCACTTTATTTGGTGGCTGCTGCTATAGTCGTATTTAATTAGGTCATTTGGTAATGCGCATTAGTTCCCCCCATTTTTCAAGTCCCAGCCCTGCTTCTTCTTGCTAGAACAATACTCTACTTGCTTGAAGTCCTAAACATCGGCCATCTTTTGCTCAACTCCTTGCCAGAGGCATATAAGCAGGTTATTAAATCATGCACTTAGAAGCTTGTTGTATGTAGAGACTACTTTACTTTCATTGATAAATATCAGAACATGTATTTATCATGGCTTTACATCATGTAGACAAACAGGAACTGAATAACAAACAATTACACATTTTAGATACAAACATTACATCCTGTTATATCATAGAATACATTCATTATACACTATAATACTACAGTGCCACCTGCTGCATAGATAGGTATAACGCATACAGTATTGTCAGTTTAAATGCAATTATGCTATTGTACTTCCAACACCCCTTCTCAACAGAATGTGCTTTGTCAAATTATATTTAGCTTCTTCTGGAAATAGCTATGACATTGACGTTCCTTCAACAAAGGCTTGGTCATTGCATCAGCAGTCATCTCCTCTAATGGGCAGTATTGAAAGTATTGAATGTTGAATGCTCTTCATTGTCCCTTAGTAGGCGATACTTGACGTTAATGTGTTTGGTCCTAGGATTGACCCTTTCTGATTGTGTAAGCTTTATACAACCCTGGTTGACTTTAAAAATGGGAATTGGTTTCATTATGCTTTATATTTTGAAGAAAGAATTTCCCACACAAAATAAGTATAGTTGCTGCACTTTACTGTTGGTGTTTCAGGAAATGTCCATTACTGTCACATCACACAGACATGCTATCCGGGGTGACTTAACAGTACTTTGTAAATCACATAAGTGGACAAACTGCAGCAGTTACATGTGAAAGCAGCATACAATACTTCAACCTTCAGCCATCTTTCCTTTTACAGTGTCTCTCTTTCCCATGGTCATTAGTACTCACTCGGACGGCTCTGACTTACTTTAGGGTATCTGTGTCCAGCTCATGACTCCCTGCTTGTTGTTCCAGAGATAGGAACACTGCCACTGCACCTCTACCTCCAGTACAGTTCCCCTGGATCCTCCAAAGGACTTGCCTCAAAGGCCTTTTGAAACCCACTTTTGTCTCCCTCACCATAAAAAAGACAGGATGACTACAGCTGGCTCTTTGGGTGCAAAACTATCACTCTCTGTCCTCCAGCCCTATGCAGGGACTCTGCATTAGGTGACTATATCTGCAAAGTGTGTGGTATCTTGCTGCCATGTCCCAACTGTACTAAGGCTCCTCCCAAACTGGCTCATATACAGTATGGGTATTGACTCACCTATGATATCATTACAGGAGGGCTAAAGCTTAAAGGACCTAGCACCTGATTACACTATTCACTGTTACCACACACTATCCTGGGACAGAGCCACCTAGTGGCAGACGAGCTAACAACACCTGCTTACACGCTAATATCCTTAGTCTCTAATGGAGCAAATGTCCCTCCCAGCACAATCATACAGACCAACTTTTGGTGGATGCCATTAACCACTGCTATGTTTTTAATTGCATAGATTTTCTTCTGACCTGTAGAAATGTAATTCCAATGCAGGAAGAAAATACAAACTGGGCATGTTAAATATGAACCCAAGCCTTTAGTGCGGCAACTCATAGTGATGCCTACTAATCCACTGCAGTGCCTGCCTGCCTGTTTTGTCCTACTGTCCATTATTTTCAATAATGTCTGTTACCTGCACATGGCCTAATTTATTGGTTTTACTGGTCAGGTTGTCACATATCAGAGAGGCTTATCCTATAATTATTATTATAATATTATGTAATGTGCCCCAATACTCATTAGGATCTTGATTTCTTCCTACTAGCAAATTGACAGAATGTTCAGCCAGAAATTTACAAAGCACTCACATGGTTTCCTAGGCTATAAATAAATGTGACATAGACAATCTGTAATATTTCATCCTTACTCCTTAGAGTGAAACTATGAAGAGAGATGTATGGAAGGTGCCATTGATAATTGTTTTGAATGAATCCTATTCAGCATGCTTGTTCTGGCTCACTGACAAATAGGTAAGTCAGGCCAGCTATTGCATAAATAAAACGCCATGCTTTGCTATCTGCTGCATTAAATAATGCTATAGGTTTTTTTTTGTCTGTTACCATGCATTTGTGGTACCTTAAGGGCTACCTTAAGGCAATGCAAGTTAACATGTAAAATACTGCATATGATTTTTTTTTTGTGAACCATACTTATCTAGCTGGATGCAGCATTAGTCCAATTTTGCATCTGTCCCCTGCCAGCTCTACCACTGAGAACCGAGTGGTCGAACAATGCTGATCGTTCGGTTCTCACAGCTTTTTTCTCTGCCTTCCTGCACTCAATGGAGGGCTGGGCTGTAAAGGGGGCGGGAGCGGCCGGCTCCAGCTCTCATCGGCTCGCTGAGGGGCTGAGCCAGTCCAGGAATGTGGGCGGATCCCAACCATATGGTTACGATTCTAGAGTCTAGACTGGCTCTGTCACATCAGCCAAAAGTGGGCTTCAGCCGTTGTCTGCTGAAAATGGGTCACAGGTGTGCAAAATGAACTGCCCTCCTGTGATCCACAGGAGAGGTTCAGCTAAATGAGCTTTGCCTGTACTTCTCCTTTAATTATCCTAAATAAGTGAATCTAGGTTCTGCCTTCTTCAAAAACTGGAATTCTCATTCAGCACCTTACCTGTTTTTTGCCACTAACTGCTCTTATGGAGAATTTTGGTTATGCAGACCAGTACTTTAATTTTGAATGGCGTCCTAACACACCACAAGGATACAGTTAGGTTGCAAAACACTGCAGCAAATAGGTGGGGTGCAGCATGGTGCGAAAGCAATAACTCACACAGACCAAGTATGATGAAAGAATTTGTATTTAAATAATGCAAGGACAGTTCACAATAAACATGGTGGGAAGACATCCTAACCGGGGACACTCATAGGTCCAATAGCGTGCAGAGAGCAGGTTTCAGCCAAAATGACAGCACCTGTTAGAAGGGACAGAATGTGGCCTGGCTGCCTCATACCCAAGTGGGGAGATGTCCAGAGAAGTTGCAAACCCTATGCTTTTCCTCCTCGTCAGAAACCTTTCACTGCCGCTAGTTCTGTCCCTACCAGGGGGGTTATCTGCCCCTACTCTACCAACTTGCAAAATGTGTGCCAAGTCATAATCACATGTGTCAGCAACACCCAATTGGATAGCTTTGCCAGTGATCCATGAAACCATAGAGGAACTTTGATCCTCTTGACTTCCTCTTCAACTTTAGTGCCGCTGCGGAAGATCACAACCTGCAGTGGAGAAAGTAGGCTGCACCTGCCTACAAGCACACCACAATACATGATGCTCTTTGCAGTGTGTTGCAAAAAATGCAGCATGCCCTATATTTCTGTACACTGAGGTGCGTTGCAGGCCGTTCATAAACTAGCTAATGCTACATATCACTAACTGAACCAGTTTGTGGTCAGATGGGCCAGAGCCTAATAGCGTGTACCTTCTCAAGAAGACATAACTATTATGAGCAACATCTCCCTGATTGCTGCCAGAGTACCTAGTTCCAGTGGGACGGCCCTTTAGTCCCTCTGGCTGCTTTCTTGTGTTAAAGGGGTTGTAAAGACAAAAATATTTTCCTCTTAAATTAAAGTCTGACAGTAGCTAATAAAGTAAAAAGTAATGTTTTGCATTATAACTAGTTTAATACCTGTTCAAATCGAGCTGTTTTATTCACCTCCGTCACTCCTGAATTATTGTTCTCACTGACTTCCTGGTTTGCGGTGCGCATTCATTCTTAATACATCACAGCCTAATGGGAACTACAGTTCCTATTAGGCTTAGCCTCCATGGCTATGAGGGTTAAGAGAGCATCTTAACGCAGGGCTGTAGTCATAGGGAGGAATGAGCACATACTGCTTTCCACCAGCAGATGCTGGTGGAAAGCAAGAAGAGGAGAGACAGGAAATGGCATTTTCAAACCTGGATTACTGTATTTTGGAGGTCAAAAGTAAAAACGAGGTAAGTGATATTTAAATGCTCTAGCTTACAGCAATCAATTGATCTAATAAAAAACAAACCTTTAGTTTTCCTTTAACAAAATTAAGCTGAGCTTCATTAAGGAGTAGAGATGATCTGAGGCATCATCTGAACTCATCTCTAACTTGAACTCCAAACTTTGATTTTTCTTTGTACCCCAATGAGCTGCGGGCTGGGTAATTTCCTACCCCGCAGCTCACGTGGGAGAATGACTCAGCTTACAGCTTATTGGGTACAAAAGAGTGAGATTCTGGAATTGGGGCTAGAGATGAGTTCAAAGAATGTCAAGAATGTCCGACTGACTTTTTCCATCAGAAATTCCGACCGTGTGTATGCCCCATTGGATTATTTCCATCGAAAATCGAAAATGAGAGAACATGTTCTCTTTTACTCCGATGGAATTCCGTCGGAATTCCGATGTGATTTTGGTCAGACAAAGGTCTGACTGTGTGTACGGAGCTTTAGTGTCTGGAAAACTTGTCAGAAGTGATTCATGCTGATAGCAGAGGAACAAAGCAGCAAACAGAAATGACATTGAAATTGAGACAAGTACACACTAAAGAGCAATATTGCTAGAAGACATTGCTATGGCGCTCCAGCCATTGATGCGTGTCTCCACCATCACAAGAACGCACTAGGATTCACGCCACATATGCACAGTGCACCATGAGCTGAGAACCATGGCAACATGGAATATAATGTGCAGTGTTTGATTCTGAGAGAGTGCACTTTTGCAATTGCAGAGGAGAGCATCAACGGCTGGAGCGCCATAGCAACACATCCTAGCAACAGGATGGGCAATCACCAGCTGTAGGATTTTTTTTCGGGCAGGCTTTGGGAGATCCAAGTGCTGGTGCTCACCTCTGCCATTACAAGAGCACAGTCTCTCTGATTCAAACACCATTAAGATTTTCTCTCCAGTTTCTATGGTGCCAAGCACAATGCCATGACACAGTGAACCTGTAACATCTAAATCCAAAGGAGACGTTGTTGTGGCACTCCAGCTGCTGATCCCCACCACAGGCTTGGATTCAAATGCTCCACCATCTACCCAATTGCCATGATACTAAGCTCATCACCATAGCAACTGGGAAGAAGTGGACAACGTGTGATGGTGGAGGCGATCAACACCGGCTAGTGTCCAGAGCATTATCCTAGCAACAGGGTAGGATGGAGAACTCAGTTTTGTATTTTTTGGACAGGCTTCTAGAGGGGTTTATAATTCAATATTGCTCATAAGAGCACAGTTTGTTTTTATCTACAAGGGCATATATTTTGTAAAGTGGACTGGTCCTTTTAGTAAAGAGCACACCCTGCCCTCACCAGTCCTGGAGTCAGCAGAGTTAGGTGAGGAGACATGGCCTTACAGAACTCCCACTGCCACTGTACCATGCATAGGGAATACAAATCACTTGCCTGGAGTAAAACCTCTTCCTTCCCCTCCCCCTGATCCATCCTGCTCCTTGGTCGACAGAGGCAGGGCTCTCCTCCACATACCAAGGACCAGTGACAGCCCATTCGTGACCTTACCATATTGTGCGCCCCAAAGTTAGGAGGAGTAGGAGGGCGTGTCTCTGGTGGGATTGGCCAATGTAGGCACTGATGGCACAGGGTGGGTGTATGTAGAAGGTAAAAAGGAGTGATGCAGCGTGCTGTGGTGCCCATCCTTTCCTCCACACTCTATTCCCTGTGGTATCCAGATTTGTGCTGCATGCTGCTTGGCACCCTCCATCGGCTGTGCCCCTCCCAATGCCCTGATGGTAGTTCTGCCTCTGGCGTGGGCTCAAGGGGCAGCTGCTTTGGGCCCCACAACAATGACTGGGCCCAAGGCAGCTTCCCCTTTTGCCCTGCATTAAAGAAAGCCCTGAAACAAGGAAAGGGGTGCCTCTGAGTATGTATCATAAAAACATTTATTAAGACAATATCCACTCACATGGAGAAAATTTGAGTTGAGTTCAGACCCATTTCTGGGCTGAAGAGATGGGACTGCAGGTCACAGCAAGTGCGTTTATGGCTGGCACCACATCAGATCCAAGGGAGATAGTGTGGGATGGCTGAGCACAGCTACTGTCCAGGTATTGCACATCAGGGTCGGATGGGGTCAGTAGAAAGACTACCTAGTAAGATGTGGGTTCCGGGAGTGGTTAATTATTGGAATCAGACACCAGAGTCTGTAGCGGGCTGCGCTGTGGTTCTAAGATGTTCGTCCGGTGTAAAAACATGGCCGACCTGCAGTTCCATCTCTTTAGCCCAGAAAGGGACCTGAACTCAACTCTAATTTTCCCATGTGAGTGGATATTGTTGTCTTAATAAATGTTTTTATGATACATACTCAGAGGTGCCTCTTTCCTTGTTTCTCTCCTAGCTCACTGGAACCCATTTCTGGTCTTTTTGGTGGCAGCCCTGACAGACTCATCAATATATATGGTTATATATATTTTTATATCCCTGCTCTTTGGACTATTGGGAACTACACAATATTATATTGAGGTATCTTAGCATTGCGCCTTCTTACTTGTAAGATAAAGACAGCCCTGGACAGCCATGACATGAATTAAACCCCATGTTGTATCCAGCAAGCAGTACCACCCGCTGAAGGCAACCCATTCAAATGAATTGGGTCACACCAGTGGGCTTTTTTATGGGTTAAAACAGGCAACAAGGAGGCAACATAATAGGGTCACTAAAGGAATTTTTTATTTTTTGCTGAAATTACTGTTTACAGGGTATAGAGACAAAAAAGTTAACTGATTCCTTTTAAAAATTATTAAAAATTGATAAAAATCAATCAAATATTGTGACTCTACTTTCACTTTCGTTTTTAAACTGGTTTCATGTTTCTGTGTAGTAGAGAGAGACACAGAACAAAAACAAACAAATCCAGGGCAGTGTTTTGTTTTTTAAATGAATCTGATTGGTTCTGAGGAGTTTTAGACACACAGCTTGGACCACAGTGAAAAGCTGCCATGAGATTGTTCATAACGAGCCAGAAAAGCAGGAAGTGTGGAGATCAGAGCAGAAATACAGCAACTTCAAAGCAAAAACGAACAATGAGGATATGAAACCAGGACTGCAGTGAGGTAAAGGAAACTATTTAGCTAAAAAAAAAAAATTCCTTTAGTGATCCTTAAGGCCACCTCACCACCTGTCAATCCACTGTGGATCACTCTTCAGAGGGCTAACGCTAGTGTAAGTTAGCTCTTTCTGTGCAGTTTGTTTTGCTAACCTAAAACATTTCATTATCCCTATAAAGGAAAAGTACACCTCATCCCCCCAGCCAAATTGTCATGGGAAATAATATTGTTTCACTGATAAGGTAATAATAAAATCAGATGGCAGCGAATATGTTCTTCCCCAAATGAGGTCTAAATGGATGTGCCACTGCCTGTAGTAAAGTGCTTCTGGGTTTTTCAAGAGAACAAATTATATTCAGATCATATATTTTTTTGTATGACACATCTGTTGCAAGATTGATTACAGCTGCAAATCTCTCCGTCATTTAGGGAGATAGGAAGCCTGTCCTTTAGTTTGAATCAGGAAATCATTTCTTGGGAAGTATCTCAGGATATGCAGAAAGTCTCCAATTCCTAAGATATTCACAGGATTTTATTATGTAGAACTCCTCAGTAGGAGAACAGGGGAGATCTTTGTACAATGTACCAAACCATCAACTAACAACTTCCTCCCACACACAGCACTATCCACAGGAACATATACAATACGTGTTCACATTTCACTCTAAAAACCAATCTTTTCGGTAATCATGCAGTGTTTTTATTTAGACAAAAGTAGAACTCCAGCCAAAACTTTCTTTTTAGTTTTGGATAGAGTGCAAAGAGTCAGGTCTTCAGTAACATTTGTATTGATGTTTGGTGGGTTTGGTGACACTGGAAGTCTTCAGCTGCCTTGTAAATGAGATGTATGGACGTCTGGTAACTGTGCAAATTAGAAATTGGTTCAAACTTGAGCGCTTTGTAGCTTGTAATGCTAGCCATATAGGGCCAGATTCTCAAAACAATTATGCCGGTGTATCTACAGATACACCGGCGTAATTCGAATTTCCCGCTGGCGTATCATTGTTTTCTATCCAGAAAACAAGATACGCCAGGATTACGCTAGGATCCGACTGGCGTAATAATCTTACACCGTCGGATCTTAGATACAATGTTACGCCGGCCGCTAGGTGGTGTTTCCGTCTATTTCTGCGCCGAATATGCAAATGAGCATGATACGATTCCCGAAAGTTTTTGCGCCGCTTCGCCGTAGTTTACGTCATTTCCATAAGCGTAAGGTTACCCCTGCTATATGAGGGGTAACCTTACGTCGGTCCGCCGTATGCCATGTTAAGTATGGCCGTCGGGACAGCGTCGGGTTTTTCTGTCGTTTACGTCGTTTACGTAACTCGTCACGAATAGGGCTGTACGTTAATTACGTTCACGTCGCAACCAATGTATTTGCGGCGTACTACGGAGCATGCGCAGTGACCTACGTTTAAGGGCCGGCGCATGCGCAGTACGTTCGGCACGGGGGCGCGCTTAATTTAAATACAAGCCGCCCCTTTTGATTTACGCGGGGATACGCCGGGCCATTAACACTACGCCGCCGCAAATTACGGAGCAAGTGCTTTCAGAATACGGCACTTGTTTTTGTAACTTGCGGCGGCGTGGTGTAAATAGCTTACGCAACGCTATGCCGCAATGTACAAGAATCTGGCCCATACTGTTTGAATCTCGGCCAGTTCAGCAGGTACTGGCTGAGATTCTAAACACTGTCAGGCTGAATGTACAAAATTGATTAATCAATAAATTTGGGTGCAACCAGCCTGCCGGATTTGCTTCTGTAGCGCCCCCTTACCTCCAGTACGGGCGCTATGCTAAAATTAGCGGGTGAATGGGAGAGTTACATTGCTCCCATTCCTAATTTCTCAAATTGCAGGCTGCTGCTATTTCAGAAATGTCCTGTATGCCGGTTCTGATGCCCCGAGGTATGATTACACCCCTGGGCGACAGTTGGCGCAGGAGGAGTTCTGACGGAGCCACTTTTCCCCAGCAGCCAATTAGGGGAGTTCTTCCCTCGCTGGGCATGCTGGGGAGGGGTATATCTGTGGCAGCTGCCGCGTGTTCTGGGTCGTCGTTGTCGTCGTCGGTGGTCGGTTCCTCTTCTCTGCGCGGGGTTCACGTTCCAGGTGCGGCATCTACCTTAAGGGTGCGCGCATCCACGGACCTCGCTCGCATAGCCTACCTGGCCAGAACCACCTGTTCCATGGAGACCCATTCGGATGTCGATGTGGGCCCCCAACCTTACTGAGAAGATCCCAGGCTGTATGCCGTTCGGTGGGGGATTGGCTTGAGGAGAACCCGGAGGCAGGTTATCCAAAAGGGCTTGAACGAACCATCGGGGATCTGGTTGCTGGAATTGACAGGTTCATGTCAGCTGTCAACCGGTGACCCCTTTCATTGCATTTACTGGGAGGATTTGCTCAGATCCGAATTGTTCTTTTTGAGTACTGAAGTACTAAGCCTGTGGCAGAGGCCCGAGCCAGGTCTGTAATAAAGGCCTGTTCCTCCCAGCAATTAAAAAGTGACATTCCGGCTGCCAGGCTTATAACAGGAGTCTGTCCGGGGGCACTTCACCCACTCTAACGGGAGTGGCGACGAACTGTATTTACTACTACTGAGAGCGAGACTGCTCTATTTCATATCCAGGCCTGATACCGCACTGTTCTCTATTGCTTCATCAACCTTTCCTATCTCCTGTTGATGTTGGCCGTTGTTGGGCCCTGGAATAAAGCATTTGAAAATCCATTTAGTGACTGGACATTCACTCACTGCTACTACTCACTGCTACTACCCCTGGACACACTTCAAGGTAACTTAATACGCCGATCCCAAACAACAATCAGCGGCTCCTGAGGGGGTAGTGCTACACTTCCAAATATCACAAGTGGCTGCTACAGTCGCTAGTGATAATTAATGTCTTCTCCCATTGGGGACCGCTCCCCCCCTCCACCACGACAAGACAGTTGCTCAGCGGGAGGGATTCCCCTGTCAACACTGTCTGCATTGATGGGGAAATCATGTGAATTTCTTTCCTGCAACTCGCAGTTGCAGGAAAGAAGTTCACATTGTCTATGAGCTGCCTAACTCAAATCACAAAATCGATCAGCAAGCAAAACGCTCAGCAAGCAAAAACCAATTGGTTTCAATAGCCCTTGTTCACTTCTGAGCAGTG